>JAPQWN010000007.1:45696632-46333507 GCA_028538565.1 Umbellularia californica
AGAGCAGAACCGTCCCGAACTCAGTTCTGGACAGTTCGCTCGAGCGAACTTGACACTTCGCTCGAGCGAACCGCCCAGGAAAGGGTTCGTGCCATTCCAGAGAGCTGTTCGCTCGTACGAACCCAGTGTCCGCTCGAGCGAACCCTTCCAGCAGCCATCCAGTGAGTGGTTGGGTCGAGCGCACAAATCGTTCGCTCGTGCCATCCTGAACTGGGCAGGTCCGCTCGAGCGAACTGTATTGTCCGCTCGAGCGAACCCTCCCAGAAACCATTTCCAGAGGCTCATCCGCTCGAGCGAACTGCAATGTCCGCTCGAGCGATGGTTGCTGTTGCACAAGGGATGTGTTTGGAGCTATAGTGAAACATTTTCACGGTTTGTGAAAGGTCCTTTGGGAGCCTTGTTGTGTCAAGAGAACTTTAGGGTGACGTATGGAGCCCAGATGAGAACGAAACCATTATCACAAGCATTTCATGGAAGTTTGGAAACCTTCAAGTGTATAAGGCGCCGGAATGCCCTTAAATTCAAAGAGTACCAAGTTTTATCAAATAGACATTCGGGATCCCTATGCACTTGAATCGACTTCGAACCTTGATGCTCATCCCGGTATTTCGAAAGCTTATTTCACTCTTTTATATCCGAAATTTACGAGTTATGATTTATGAACCTCGAAAGCACGGAACCGTAATTGTAGCCTTGTGCTAGCCCCGATGCGCATGACCCGATACTGAAACGATGATTGTGCCTTGAGCACCCCGTCTTGCCCGCTTTTAGCCTTGCACTGGATTTGTTTCATACTCGTCTCGATTTATGTGATTTGTCCTATGAGTCGGCACCACTAAGCTTGGATAACCTTGTCGGTCTGATCTACCGACTTGGAGATCCCTTCCCGTCCCGCCAGCTGCAGCTTGGATCCCGATACCCGGTTTATTAACTGTGGTCCCGTCCCGATACCCGGCTCGCTCCCGTGGTTCCCGATATCCGGTTCGCTACCGTGATTCCCGATACCCGGTTTGCCACCGCGGTCCCGTCCCGTATTATTGTATATGTATATGTAACTTGGTTGCACCTCCTCACTTCGGTGACCGAGGTCAACACCCGATACTCACATCACTTCGGTGATAGAGGATTTAGCTTCTTGTGGATGCCATCTTGATTGTTCCCCGATTTCCTTGGTTACCTTACATGTTTTATTACTGCATATGTGTTTCGATGAAATGATTCATTTACTTTTGAAAGCCATTGTTTAAACAGGTTTGAATGTTTTCCAAACTAAAGGTTTTTATTATTAATGTTCATATCTTTTCATCTACCTGCCAGACCGTCGTGTCTGACCCTTTGCTTTGGTACTCAGGTCCCGTTGTTGGTTTCCCCGAGGAGGAGCCAGAGGAGGCGGTCGGAGAACCGCAACCACTAGTTGAGTGGCGTGCTGACGATGTTATGTAAACATCGGGCTGCAGAGTTGCGAAATATTTTGGGGGATTGTTCGGATAGTATTCTGTTGGCTATTGTTTTGTTTATATCGGCCCTTATTGGCCTCTTTTTTTTTTTGGAACTGTAATTAACCGATCTTCTGATTAATCTTGAATATGTGCTTTTGGATTATGCTTTAGGACATTGCTCATTCTGATACTCGTATTCAAATGTAATCAGCCTTGATATTTTGGGAATGAAATACATGCATGATTTACCATACGCTTCCGCAATTATACTAGATGGTTATGTGTGTTGGAATATCCTCACCGCGGACACCTGTGGGAAATCACGTGCACGGGCAAGGAGTGTTCTTTTGTAACCCGTGTACGCTTGATTATAAACACACCTTTAATTATTGTTATCATTCCTTATGATCACATCATCATTGGCTTCATCACAATTAGTCCCGATCCCGGATTTGGTTCCCGAGCCCGGTCCGGGGTCGCGACAGTTGGCAAGTAATTATTGTTTCTGTGCTTCATGTGGTGTGGGCTGATATTTGAAAAAAAATTACTGCTTTTACTGGCGGCCAACCGACTGCCGCTAAAAAGAATTCCATTTTTAGCGGCGGCCATCGTTACTATTACCATCGTCCAAAAGAAATAAGAATAGTAAGTTGTCATTTTCTATTTTAGAGGACATGTTTATTGTTTGAATCATCTCTTAACTTAGTTCATCCAAGGACCATGTTGATCGTAGTAATCAATAAGAATAGTAAGATGTCATTTTCTATTTTAGAGGACATGTTTATTGTTTTCCACGACAAAATCACGATGCTGGCCATTGATAATTTTCTTTATGAATGCTATTTTTATTGCTTTTGTATTTATCTAAGTTGTGGTGAGGATTGGTAGATCATGAAAATGTTGGCAGTTAATTATTGTTTCTGTGCTTCATGTGGTGTGGGCTGATATTTGAAAAAAAAAATACTGTTTTTACTGGTGGCCAACCGACCACCGCTAAAAAATTCCATTTTTAGCGGCAGCCATTGTTACTATTACCGGCGTCCAAAAGAAATAAGAAATACTGCTTTTACCGGCGACCATCCGACCGCCGCTAAGAAAATTATATTTTTAGCGGCGGCCGTGTTTACTATTACCGGTGGGCAGGAGGAAAAAACATCATTGTTTTTAGCGACGCTCAAAAAGCCGCCGCTAAAAAAATTTGATTTTTAGCGGCGGCCATTTTTACTATTACCGGCGGCCAATGGGCACTGGAAAAAGTTTTCTTTGTCGTCTTACTAACCGACGTATTTCTTTTAGCGGCGGTCGGAGCCGCCGCTTAAGCCTTTACCCACTCGCAATGTACCCTCGCCATGCGGCAGCCACAGTGACCGCGTATAGCCGCCGGCCCCCGCTATAAGGAGTTTTTCTTGTAGTGACAGACACTAGCACAGAAACATTCATGGCATTTATGATAACATTAGTTTTTGCTACTCTACAAGTTTCTTGTGATGATGGGGCTGATCGCGATGGTCAAAGGTAGAACATGACTGGAAAAATGAATATCAAACACTGTTTGAAAAGACCATGAAGATGCTAAAGATGAATGAAAAAGTGGCAAAAAATTGAAAAGAATCTGAAGAGCAAAATACCCCTTTGAAAGCTGATTTGTCTGAAGCTCTTGCAAAAGTGCATCAATTGGAAAAGGAGAATAACAGTATGGTTGACAAATTGACTGAAGAATCACAGAAGTATGACATGCTTGATCATAATATGAAGATCTTGAAAGCTGAGAATGTTGACTTGTATGGTACACACCTTGCTGAAATGCTTAAATAATTTGTAAATGTGCGTATCTAAGCTTTATCACCCCTGATCTGCAAGACCAAGCCCCTACCTTAATGCTGAGTAGATGATTTTCAAGGGGAGTCAAAATTGAGGGGGAGCTGCTGAATCTAAATTGATAGAAGCGGCAAGATGATACTTCTTTGTGAATTATGGATAAAGAATTGGGGGGGGGGGTGGGGGGGGAGGCTTGGCTTGGAGTGGAGAAGTTCAAGTAAAGATAGTACATGATCTATAGTTTTGCAAAAATTTAATGTATTTTTGGATTTTTGGGTAGATCAAAAATTATATTGTCCTAGTGAGTTTTGTCCACGAATTGCCAACGGGGGAGATTGTTTAGATTTCTCATTTGTTGGCTAATTTAGGGGTTGAACAAAACTCTGGTTCCATTGAGTTGTAATTTTCTATTTCTTTTAGAATGGATTGCGGTTGTGTCACCGGAGCGAATATTGAATTGTTTTGGAGCGAAGAAAGACTAGTTCCTTGAACATAGTCTGGCCATAATGAGGCTTTTGTTCACTAGAGCGAACATGCATTGAGTCCGAGATAGAATTGGGGCTCGCTATAGTGAGGATCCCTGGTCGCTATAGTGAACCTGGTGAATTAGCCCAGCACAATTTAGTTTTCTATTTTACGTTTGCTTGCTATTTTGATTCGATTAAAAATTAGAAAACTCTTGCAAAAACATAAAGGCTATAAAAAGGGTGTTTCTCTCAACCTTAAGTGTAGATTAAGAAGATAAGAAGTTGTTCTCTCTTCGTTTTGAGGTGAGAAAATCCTAAGAGAGATTCTTTGTCTTTCTTTGATTTGCGCAAAAGCCCCTCAGAGCCTAGGGTTTGTCCAAACTTGCACACCACACCACCACCCACCTAGCCAAGTTATAAATCCTTTTCCTATATGCGAAAAAGAAGAAAAACAACTCTAATCATGAATGCATACCCTAGTGAAAGATAAAGAAACTACATGAAGGGTAAAAGATGGGTAGTTTACCTAGGATGGAAATGGAAGAAGAAGATGATGAAGGAGAGGATGAGAAGGGTCTTGAGAGCTTATGGGAGCGTTGGATGAGCTCACAAACCTTGGGACCTTGAGCTGGAGATGGGGAGAATGAGAGGAAGTAGAGAAGAGAAGGGGAGAATTGAAATGAAAGGAATGAGAGGGAGATAGGTTTTAGGGTTGCAAAAATAAATTTTAGGAATTACAAATAAGGGCCTAAATTGTTATTAAGTGAATTTCTTAGGATTTACAATAAAGGGCTTTGGGCCAATTGGAGTGGGCTTCTAAATGGGTTTCAAGCCGACGGATCATGTCGGGCCTTACATGAATAATGCAATGCTTGATGAAACTACCCAATGCATGAAACTATGCTAATTTCCTAAAATTACAAGCTAACCCCACCAAATTTGCCTAATTTACGAAACACCCCACTACTACCTTAAAACAGACCTGGATCATCCCGAAACTCACCAACACTAACCTCCCCATTAAACATAATTTGCTAGGTTATCAAAGTTAGCTAACCTAACTTAATCCCTATTAATCAGCAATGATCCACTAATTAAGGCCAGGGCCTTATGCTAAAGCTATCATAATTGTAACGAACTGTCACATGATAATAACTTACCTGGTCTATACAAATAGATATTGATGAAGTTAAGTTACGCCTAACGAAAATATAGCAGTTCCTCCCTCCCTCCTCATTGTCCTCTTCTTTTCCTTCTCTTGTCCTATCTTTCTAGTACTTCTTTAATATCCTTACAACGTTTAAAGATTACTTATGTGTAGTTCCTCAATAATTGGGTCGTCAAAGAGTAAAATAAACCCATATAAGGGAGTTGGACTTGAGTGTGTCACACACTCACACTCCATTGGAATGTCTTGGAGCCATATGGCTCCTTCATTAATGGACTCTCGAGTATCCAAAACTACCAAAGAGTGGGTGTGACATGTTTCGTTTGTTTGCAAACTCCTTTAAGGTATTTGGTGGTTACACAACTTCGTAAGACCACCCAACACATATTCAATTTGAGACATGCCACGTGGCATGTTTACATTGTTGGAAGTAAGTGGGCCTTCTGGATGGGGTTTCAAATTTTTTTGACCCACTTGGAATAGAGATCAAATACCCAAAAGGCCAAGAACCCAATCCCAAAACCTAAAACCCCAATCTCATGCATTAAGATCAAATATCTAAAGAAGACGGATCAAGAAAAACATGAACAAAATCTACTAAACAAACTGATCGTATACATTTATACCTTAGGAGCTTGGTTGTGCTCAAATCGATAACTTGGTTTCTTGGTCTCACAAAACTCTTTTGCAGATTTGATCACCTTGCCCTTGTGTTCTTCCAAACCATGACCCTCTTCCAGAGAACTTTCCAAAGAGAATGGTGGGATCTCTAAGGAGAATAAACCCTAGGCACTCAAGAAGGAAACCAAGGGAGAGAAGAGGAGCGGAAAAAGAGGGAGAGAGAGGTGAACGTCCAACCTTGGGCGTGTGATGCCTTGGACGTCCACTCTCCCCATATTTATAGTTTGGGACACCTCCTTTCTTATTCTAAAATTAGAATTCTCACTTCTAGTTCTATTCTTTGTCCTACTCCTCCTTTCCAATTGGAATAAGACTTTCTATTCTTAGGGCTAGCATGGGGACTACTAGAGATTCCTTAGATTTTGGCTCCAACTGAAACATTTGGACCCCACATCTCATGTGAACTCTAGACCCACGGTTAATTACAAATAACTCCACTAAATAAATGTAATTGCACTCTATTCTTAGGATTATTTACAATATGACCCTAAACTTCCCAATTACTGCAAGTATCCCCCTCCATCAATTATATCCATGGATCCATTGGAATTAATATGTCCAACCAAAATTAGATCCACCTCTTATTATCCTTGTAACCCAATTAATCACACTAATCATAGTACCGTCCAATTAACTCTTAATTGGTGCGGGTGCGCGTTTACCAATGATAGATTCCATTAATTGGCACAAGGGGATGTTTCTCTCTTAGAGAATAGATTCCATTTTGAGAATTATATGTTCCCACAGTCTCACTATCATGTACCCAAGATACCGAGGTGTTGACCTACAATTGGCCTCACTCATTGGTAACTCAAAGTAAATGCATAGCAGAAACTCGAGTCCATTAATCTCTTAGGATTAAAAGCATATTGCTTGGAAATTATGAGAGTTATTCTCAATCAGAGATAATTTTTGCATAAGTTACTACTCATGGTCCTTCAATACATCCAATGTACTAGCACAACAATCTAGAGTCTTACACTCTTATGATTGAGACAAACCACACTATGTCATAGTGACTGTGGTGCTACAACCTTTTCAGATGAAATGCCTAGTCTCATTAATGGTTTTGAAAATACTTCAAGCATAAGAGTTGTGAAATATGTCACCCTTATATAAATCTCATCCACACACATGGATTGCATTTAATCTACTTATGGGCTCTGGCTTATCTCATGAACTATCATCTCATTTTGTATTAGTTATTATGTGCAACCATAGAATAAAATATCATTCATCATATGAATGAAGATGAAATTATAAATTAATTAATAAAATAAATTAGTTTATTCATACCATCCAATGAATTGAGGAATACAATCTAACATATATGGCATATAACTACCCAACTACCCACTTATGGGCAACCAAGAGTCAAAAACCACCCAAGAGTGGGCTGGCTGGCATTAGTTAAAATTGTACAGCTCCATGTGGATAGGTCATATGACTCATCCTAGGTCCAGGGGTGTAAATTGGGCCTGGCCATAAGGGTTGCAAACGGGTATCCGATTCTCCGATTATCCGAAAGTTCCAACCCTTAGGTTCCGATTTATAAACGGGTCCAGGTCCGGAATATAATTTAGGTTTCGATTAATAAATGGGTCCGATTTAGGTTCCATATAAGTTCCAACCTGTGGTCCCGTCACCTGGCTATGAGCCTTGATATTGCAACGATACCTCAAAATAAATAGTTTTTTAGACATTTTTATATATAATGCTTGAGGTAGTAGACTTGATGCATTGTTATAAGTTGAATGATATACTTATTTTAAGAAAAGATTAAAAGACTGAAGAGAAGTTAGAACCAATTTCGGAACTAGATCCAGTCCTCTAGGTGGACCCAGTTCCAGAACCTAATCTAGCCTTTTCTATAGGAACTGGGTTTGGAACCAACAAAACAGGGTCGGAGTCAAAACTGGATCCAAAACCCAAATCGTTATTTAAAAACGGATCCGGGTCTGGGTCCAATATGGTTCTGACCCAGAACCGTTCTATTTGCAACCCTACTGGACACCCTAGGCCCCAGCATGGCTTGACACGGCGACTGGGTTGGAGAGGTAGGGAAGAGTGTTGTGGTTGTCAAAGAGGTAGATGCGTTTGGAAAGGGCTAGGTTTCCCTCTTGCAGATGTTACACGGGAAACATGAAACGCATGCCCATTACTCCCATTGTCGGTACCACTTCCAGGTAATCCAAACCGCTTAAGATGAATCCCAATCTCTCTGGTGATATATCCTTAATTTTCAATTCAATAGGAGTGGGTCCCACCATCCGATTGATCACATCCAAGTGAATTGCAAATTAATTACATCCATGTGATTAATCAGAAGGTGGGATTTGCTCATATTGAATTATTCAGAGGATATATCAATGGAGGGGATGTTCATCTTAAATGCTTCGGATTATCTCTATGTGAGTCTTGACGATGGAGTTCCAGGCCTGTGTTACATGGTTCCCAAGAAATAGTGGCGAAAGAGGATTCGGACTCGAGTTTGGGGGATGCGCGTTACAAATAAAATAATTTGGCTATCAATTAATTTTAATGATTTCGGGGTCATATGAACCTTGGACAACAACAATCCAATGTGGGGCCAATGATCAAACGAGTTGCGTTAAGATATCGTGACTAATATTTATGATACATAATCTTAGGCTTTATTTAAAAAACGGCTGAGTTTTTGCAGCTCTAGCTATGTACGATATTTTAAAAAAGAATTGGTTTGGACCATACAATATAAAAAAAATCTGCAGTTTTGCAAAAATATATATATATATATTTCTTGCTTTATATTTTTTACTTTACTGTTATTGAGTTATCCAAACATTATAAAGTAAAAGCTCAATATTTTACTTTACACTATCATCCAATTACACCTTTTTTATTTTTCCAAAAAGTGAACCTACTTTCAAACCAACACTAATTTTCAATGATGTTATATTTAACTTTTCTTACCATACAAGTGAATTTATCAAACAGCCCCAGTATCTTTTTTGCATTATGACCACCTTTAGCGTTTGATTTTTCCACCCCTTTACCAAATTTTGGATATTTCCCCAAAGGTACTCATTTAATTTTTATGGACTAGAATTGCCCTTGACTTTGTGATATTGAGTAAAACTATAGACAATGTGATATCGCATAGATATACTCCTTTTTAACCAAACAAAAGGGAAAGTTTTGTGTGATATCAAATAAATGAAAAAAAATCACCTATTTACAGAAATATGAGCAGTTTTGTCATTTTCCCAGTGTAGAGAATGTGTAGGGAAATATCATAACTTTTGATTCCAGATTTTGGGGTTTTGTATAGGCAAAACCCCAAAATCTAAATGTGAAAATCTGTCTCAACACTAAGCCAGGCCAGGCTGAGCCAAGCCAAGCCAAGCTTAATAGAGTTTAAAAACCCAACTCACCAGCAGACTGAGCCCCCAGCTTCAAGAAGCACCATCTAGAAAGTAGGCTAATTCAATGTAAGGAGGTGCTGGTTTAAAATTTCAACTACCCCTATTTTAGACACTCAAAAGCACACATCTAACATTAGATCCATATGAAAGTAATAACCCTATTCACACCTCTGAAGACGTCTAATTACTTTCATCCCAACCACAATCACCACTACTAACTAACATCTTTCTCCAGAAAGTATCATCCAAGAAAAATGCATTTCCAACTTGGGTTTTAACCCGAAGACTATTGAGAAAGTTATTTGGAAAATGAAATGAAATTTTAAACAAATAAAACATACAAAAAAAAAAATAGAAAGGAAAGTAAATATAAAGCACCCTGATAAAAATAAATCAGATAATTTATACATTTTAATGATTTTATTTGGTTATTATTCCATTTTCTAGTGTCTGCTGTGATAGTCCGAGAATATCACAACATTATTGAAAAATTAATATTCTATATTGCGATGAGCAATGACAGACTCAAGAGTTTTGTTCAAGGGGTGCAGCAGCCTAATAACTAATTTGGTTTTGGGTGCGAAACGAAGATTTCCACGTAGATTCTAAGAGAGAGTAACGATTTTTATTGATTTCTGTTTATTGGATGTGACCGGACCGGCGTGATTGTGTCTGGTCCGCCCCTGGCCTAACTTTTTGCAAGACTTTGCTACCTTTCCTCTTTCCCATTTAAATTACCCACTCCTCACAAATCTGACACTCAACTCAACTCAACTCTCTCTCTCTCTCTCTCATATTCATGGGGTCTCACCATTTCGAGCCCATATCAACATGCAGCTCTGAAGGAAGATCAAACCAGACGGTGGCTGCCGATCTCGACGGCACCCTCCTTGTCTCTAGCAGCGCTTTCCCTTACTACTTTCTTGTTGCCCTTGAAGCTGGTAGCATTCTAAGGGTGCTACTCCTTTTGGCATCAGTTCCTCTCATGGCTATTCTTTACATAATTTTCTCCGAGGCGCTGGCTATCAAGATGATAATCTTCATCTCCTTCGCCGGCTTGAAGGTTAGAGACATTGAGGTTGTTTCGAGATCGGTCTTGCCAAAGTTCTACGCTGAAGATGTCCATCCGGAGAGCTGGAGAGTGTTTAGTTCTTTCGGAAAGCGATACATAATCACAGCTAATCCAAGGATCATGGTGGAACACTTTGTCAAGACTTATCTCGGAGCTGACAAGGTTCTTGGGACTGAGCTGGAGGTCACCAAATCCGGCAGGGCTACTGGGTTCGTGAGGAACCCCGGCGTGCTTGTTGCAGAGCTCAAGAAAGAGGCTCTCGAACGTGAATTTGGCAACAATTTACCGGATTTAGGCATTGGAGACAGGGAGACAGATCATGATTTCATGTCCATTTGCAAGGTTTGATCCCATAACCTTCCTTTTTACTGCCACAATAGAACATGGCCTCACTAAAGAATCTAGCTCTTTATAAATCATATATAAAGTCCAAACCAATTAACCTACCCAAAAGAGGTTCCTCTTTTTACCGGGGTTTATCCGAGTTTCATTCCATTTAGAGAATTGGGTCACTCTCAATTCGATCATGTATTAAACATGTGATTTCACTTCTTATTTTCGGGTGTTTTGACCATTTGTTTATATATAATCAGTCTTACAATGCCCGCAACTCTAATTAGGTTGTAGGGATAACAATGAAATTAACCCTCCTTTACATGATTTAATTAGTCAATGATGGAACCTGCAAAATTGACCCACCCCCTTTACATTTATGGAAATGAACCTTATTTAATGTAATGGCCCAAATATTCGGTCTGTTTACATCTCCTATATATAAACGTCAATGGACCCTGTTTAACAACATCAAAACAAAACGTTGTTCAGATGATTGTAATATACCTTGATTGGACAACTTGGGAGCGGTGAAAAGAAAATATTGATTTTTTATAAGTACTTCACTCAAAATCAAATTAATCTATTCCTTTCCTAAAAAATTCTTTTGATAAAACTCGTCAACTGTAATGTGTTTTTAAATTTATTAAATATAATAGTGTCAGGTTTTGGATTATATTAAATTCATGAGAAATGACCAACAAAATGCGTATAGATTCTCAATCTTAAAAACAATAAGATTTTACGGAGAAAAGTTCAGAAATTTGAAAATACCTTGCGAAGGATCCTGCAGATCGTGCAGGCCGTTAGGCTGTTATTTTCAGTTGGATTGTTATTATTATTATACTCTCAAAGCACAGCTCTCTATCCTCCACCAGTGCCCGCAGCACCATCTGAATTGTACTCCTCCCTCCCCAACCACTCATCTGATGATGGTAGGATTTTCATCTGCCCAAGCCGTCCATGGCCCACCATCATCACATTCATCCCACCGTACAACCCCCTGTCTGTCCCAGCTTCTTCCCTCCTTTGAATCCTCACCCCTCCCACCTCCCATTTCGGCCTTTGCAGGGATGGCCTTCTTTCATTATCCTATTCACGTTAGGGAAGGGAGGGGAAGGTAACCCCAAGAGTTTATCAAGCGGTCAAGATCACAGTTCATCTCTCTTTCAAAATTAAAGGTCCTGATATAGATTTCCATTTCTCCCATCTTTACAAGTCGTAGATAAGAGTTCCCCACTTCTACCACAGGAGGCCATAGAAAGAGGGCAGAAAATGGTATTATCCAACAGGTAAATGGTATTTTTCTTTTATTTTTTTTTTGTCCTTTACCTGGGGATGAAAAAGGTTTTGCAGGTCAATTGGAAGCAGGAGAATCAATTGTCCCTATCATTATATAGATTTTTTTTTTTTTTTCTAGTTGACAAGAGACCTACCCCGAAAATCACAGGAAAGTGAGGAAAGTCATTTCTCAATCCTCACGCGAGCTTTTATATTTGACAAGACATGATGGAAAACAGCACAGCATATTTACTTTACGACCCCATCCTTGACCGCGCTCTCAACAGTTTTGTGTTTCAAACTGCACTCTCGCACCGGGAAAAAGGAGATTTACAGGGCTCTTTCGGTACCCGTAGGAATTCATTAAGGCGAACTCATGCGGCTCTTCCTAAGCCCATGGGAATTAGTCGAGGCTAAAGCATGGTTGAAAATCTCAATCTCGGTCGCGGTATCGGCTGGGCCGAAAAACCGATATGATATCGGTATCGGTCGCGGATATCGGTCCGTCGCGGTCGTCGCGGTGTGAATTTTTTTTTTAATCCAAAAAAATTTTCAAAAATATCCAAAAAATCCAGAATATTAGAAAATGCTGGAATACAATACTTTTTTCCATTAGTAATAACAATAAATCAAAATCTCGGTCACCTTAAGTTATGAGTCCTGTCTGTGTCGCAGTTCGCTATCTTTTTTAGTATTTCATATAATGCAACTATTATTAATGCTCATGATCAATTTATTAGTGTAAAATATAAGAAAATAAAGATAACATATCAATCATCATTTAATGCTAAGTGCTAACTCAATCATCAAATAAGTTGTGAAATTCAAGACCTTGAAGATGACACATTAAAATCAGAAATATAATAGTGAGATAGATAAATCATAAAGCACTTGGGCATCAAAAGGTTCATGGTTCACCTGAAATTAGAGGGGACTAGTACTAGGGAGAGATTGATGAGTATGAGTGAATGACAGATTGACAACCTAATTCCAAGTGGAATGTCGTCCTGGCTCGATATCATCATCATCATCATTTCTTCGGTATTGGCTAAAAAGATATGCTCCATACTGTTGCGCAGCACTACCATAGCCATGACCATATTCATATTGGTCTTGATAAGATGATGAACTATCCTGATCTCCTGTGGATTGAGATGACTGGTTGTAATCAAATGGCATGAAATAGGCATGAGGGGCATATAAAGGTCGTTGGCTAACTGGTGGGTTAAGCCTCCCTTACTCAATTAACATCTGTTCAATAGAAATAATGAGTGTTGGAGAAGGGGGTACCCAATTAGGGTCATATGAATAACCCTCATACTGTCCATACATGGCACCTTGTTGGCCAACATAACCCCCATGCTGTCCATACATGGTACCTTGGCCAACATAACTCCCATGATGACCATGAGTACCAGCGCTACTACTACCCCCTGCCTCAGTCTGTCCAACATGTCTAACATAGCCACGGTGAGGATCTAACTCAGTAGCATCAGGAAAATGTTCAACTGTCACATAAGTGACAGGCTCATCATCTCTATAATGACCCTCATCCGCGGGAGAGTCGGGTGGAATTCCTGCTGATGATGAAGAAGTAGAAATACTTAACTCACTCTCCTCGTCCACCTCCTTTCCCCTTAGCTCACTTGTATTAGGTGCGCGCCCCTGCTGCATTGTCAAGTTTATTTCTTCTATCCTTTCTGCAGCCCTCACTGGCTCAGGCCTATCCCCAGTCAAATCTTGCATCAACTCCTCAAACTCCGGGTCTTGGTCTACCAACGGTTCTTCTTGTTCCTCTAGCCATTGACCTAACACGGTATCCTCATCTGAAAAGATATAGTCCAAATTAATTGGACAGAAATAATCTCGATGATCCTCAAACTGTCTTCTCCTTCTATTTCTACTCCGGAGCTTGAGGTTGTAGTGGATGCAGACCAATTTATTTAGCTTCTGCATTGTCAATCTATTTCTTGGTCTAGTGTGGATAAATGAGAAGGTGCTCCAGTTTCTTTCACAATTGGAAGACGATGTAGTTTAACTAAGGACTTTAATAGCAATCATCCTTAGTGCAGGAGCACTCTCTCCATAATTTAACCACCATTTATCTAAAAAAAAATAGAAATGATATTAGAGTTAATAAAATAATAGTAAGTCCTTGAATAATATAGAGATGACATTACAATCAATACCAGGATAGGTCTGTGTGATAGCTCTCCGCGCAGTCGTCGTTCCAAAGCATCCCGCACGTACGTTGTATATGTCAATCTGAAGACATTAATGTAAAAAAATAAATTAGAGAAATTACAATGTTATATGCTTTTTTCCTTAATTATCCTACTTCCTACAATCCTACCTGATTAGTAGCCCAAATTGCTTCATCTGTACTCTCTGCCAGTCTTTCAATTACATTTTTTAGTCCCACACGGATTTCATCTGATATGTGTCCATCCGTAAATTGGGGATTAAAGAAGTATCCTATAAAACCAATGAATCTTAGTCATTGATAAATTAATATAGTGAGGAGAGACTAGAGAGTTGAATACAACAATTCAAGTATTAAAGGAAATAGCCTTCACTTACCAGCAGTGTGTAAATCATGTTTCAATTGTCGTCCCCATCGATCGTCAATGATCTTCCAATACTTTTTGTAATATCTACAATCTGCTTGGATAGCTAGCTTTGATCTCTCCATGGCCTCATGTAAGAAGCCCATTGTTGGCTTATCATCACCATCAACCAATCGAAGAACCTTTATTAGGGGATCAAAAACATTTAAAACACCCTTCACATGAGGCCAAAATTTGTTGGATTCAATTATTTTACATACTTCAAGAGTAATGGGACTTGGCCTCTTTCCCCATTTTGAATTCAGGAACTTATGTGATTTTATCAATTGGAGAAGTCCTTCTCTATACTTGTAAACACTTTCGATAGCAATGAAGTGGGTGGCAAATCTAGTGATGCCAGGCCATAGTAATTCATGGTTGTCTGTATATGTTTTCATCATGGAAATGAGTCTATATGATTGATAAAAAAAATTGGTAATCTTCTTTATCTTACCAATCACTTGCTGCATGACTTTTCCTTTTGCAATATCTTCAAGCATTAAATCCAGGCAATGTGCTGCACATGGAGACCAGAAAATCCTTGGCCTTTGTTTCATAAGCATCATTCCTGCAGCCTTCATGTTTGCAGCATTGTCAGTAACAACCTGAATTACAGAATCTGCCCCAACTTCTTCAATCACCTCATTCAATAACTTATTAATATATTTTGCATCTTGGACGTAATCAGTTGCATCAACTGATTTGATAAACACCGTGCCCATAGACGAGTAGACTAGAAAATTCAAGAGATGACGATGTGTGATGGTCGTCCACCCATTGCACATTAGTGTGCAACCTCTTTCCTTCCATGCCCATTTGAAAGTTTGCACCCAAGCTTGCAACTCTTCATACTCTTTCTCAACACAGACATGCCCAATCTCATAAGGGGTGGGTGCCTTTATACCTGGACCATGTTCTGCAGCTGCATCTAACATGGTGGTGAAATAAGGAGAAGATGCCTTGTTGGGTGGAATGCCTCAATCCAAAAAAAACTTCCCAGTGGCTCTCACTAGATTTTCTCTTGCTTTACCAAACTTGCCCTTTAATGCTTTCATAATGCTGGGCTGCTTTGATGTTGGTTTTCTATAAGCAAATGGGTCAGTTGGCCCCACCACATCCGGCCTACGAGGTGCATGTGTAGAAAGTTTTTCAATCTCCTCAATGTCTGGATCTTGACGCAGTTGTTTTTGACTAAATGCCCGTCGCAAACTCGCTCCCCCAAGTCCGGATGACCCACCCTGCTCATATTGGCTACCTCTAGTAGCTGCTTCATATTGCATTCTTCTCCTCTCTTCCTCCTCCTGAAGGGACCTCACACTTTCTCTCCTGGCCCTCCTCATTTCCTGGTCTTCATCGTCATCATCTGAGGAACCAAATATTTCTTCCCTGCATGCATCAAATTCCTCAGTTCTTCTTCTTTCTTGTACAACTTTGTTTTGTGCAGATGCATTAAGGAGCTCCTGCATTTCAGCTCTCACATTTGGTGGCACTTTATTACATTTTTGCACCTGTCCTGATACATGTGCCAAATGTTGTTTCAATCGAGTAATCCCGCCATTGAGCACTCGTCCACAATAATTACATTTTACTTTACTTTTACTTTCGACTGCTTCACCATGGCTCCATCCCGCATCTATGTTACGCACCATCTTGTTCCTATAAAATAAGAAATTCATGTAATAGTAATACTCTAACAATAATTATTTTTAGAAAAATTTTTTAATAAAATCATTTTCAAAATCCTCAATATATAGATCTAGCATGAAAGTATGTAGATTAATCATTTACACACCATACAATGATCATGAATCATTAAAGGAACATATTTATAATGAAATCCCTAAAAAATGATATATTATAATTCAAATATTAAAAAATCCGAAAATAAAATAATTAAAATAAAAATCTAAATCATGTTTATGACTATGAGTAGATATAGATTTATCATCTACATTCTACACACTATTAATAAGCCTTTGATATGAGGTAACAACTAACAAGTAACAACAATTATTTTTAGGAAAAAAAAATAATAAAATCATTTTTAAAATCCTAAATATATAGATCTAGCATAAAACTATGTAGATTAATCATTTACACACCATACAATGATCATGAATCATTAAAGGAACATATTTATGATGAAATCCCCAAAAAATGATATATTATAATTCAAATATTAAAAAATCCGAAAATAAAATAATTAAAATAAAAATCTAAATCATGTTTATGAGTCTATGACTATGAGTAGATGTAGATTTATCATCTACACACTATTAATAAGCCTTTGGTATCACAAATATTCTAACAAGTTACAAGTAACAACAATTATTTTTAAGAATTTTTTTTTTAATAAAGTCATTTTCAAAATTCAAAATACATAGATCTAGCATAAAAGTTTGTAAATCAATCATTTATACACCATACAATGATCATGAATCATTAAAAGAACATAGTTATGATGAAATCCCCAAAAAATGATATATAATAATTCAAATATCAAAAAATCCGAAAATAAAAAAAAATTGGAAAAAAAAGTTCAAAATCATGTGTATGAGTAGATCTAACATGAAAGTATGTAGATCTAACTTCTAAATGAAGAACATAAATAAATCACAAACCTAATGATTTCCATACTTCATCTAAAAAATTAAAAAAAAAAAAAAAACCACATGATAAAATGCTTTGGGTTGATTTTCTCATACCTTAAATAATATTTTCTTCAAAAAATTAATGTGGGATTTTGAAATGTTGAAGAGGGAGTGGTTGGGCACTTGGGCTGCTGGCTGCTGCTATGGTTGGAGAAGAGAAGAGAGGAAGAGGAAGATGGGGAAAAAGTAGAAAAAAATTAGGGCTTTCTTCATTATATATCATCTCGGCCGATATTTTGAAAATATCGGCCGAGATATCGGTTAGGGCCGAGATGATATCATCTCGGCCGATATATCGTCATTTTCAGGGGATATATGACCGAGACCGATATCTCACTGAGATATCGGCTCAGTCTCCGCCGATACCGAGTCATATCGGCCGATATGACTCGGTATCGGCCGATATTTAATTCCATGGGCTAAAGGACTCACACCGTCTATTATTAAAAAAAAAAAAAACCTTTATGATATCTTTCAAACATTTGGAAATTACATATTTAAAATGTCGTGGTACAATTTTGCTTTATTTTACCCTACTACTGAATTTTCGAAACGGAGTCGGTTTCGCAATTATAATATATTAAGTTAGGGTGTTTTGGCTTTGATTTTAACATTTTCTTATAATTTTGACCCGAAGTTACATCAACTACTTTCTTTATCTATTTATCATAAGCACTCATAACTGCTCTTCACTTTTCTTTTCTTTTCTTTTATTTCTCAAAGACTTTGTTTCAACTCAAACTTTATCATTCTCATTCTATTCTAATTCTCATTTTTTTTTATTTTATGATACCAATTCTTCGATTATATAAATACATACTTATAATTTTTTTTATCTTTTACTTTATTTCTAAAAAAAGCTATGAGTTTTTTATACATCTTTATTTAAATTGCAATATTTGCCATATTCGTGCTAAGCACGGGTAATTTTGCTAGTATATTATTAAAGTAAAAGTGATGTAAAGCATCAAACAAGAAATAATAAAATATAAGAGAGTTATGATAATATTTTGTCTTTAGTGGATTGAGAGGGAATGTTTTTAACTTTTGTATAAGAAGTAGGTTTTTTTTTTTCTCATTTAGTGGAGAAAGAAAGTTTCTTCTTTACTTTTTCTGGAAAAGGGGTAAATCCTGAAGATGTATACTTTTGATGTGACCTCTTGCTCGAAAAATTAAGGCTTTATATTACTTTTACTAGCCTAGTAACCTCGGGCAATCCGTATGAATAGCCTTTAATTAATCTAACCGAGCCCTGCTTACTATTGATGGACCCATTAATTCCATGAGAGGACGATCACAGCCCTGAATAGCTGTTGGCAGATAGTGCAGGGTCCCTATCCACCGTTGATAGTGCATGGTCCCTGAATATTAAGAACCCTTTTGACCTTCTATGCAGTCCAAATTAGGAAAGCCGGACTTTGACTTACAGTTCTCCTCCTTTTAAATTAAACTAGAATCAAAGCCTCCCCAATGCACGGGTTAAAATTTTGTACAAATTAAATAATAAACTAATATTAATATTAAACTTAAGTATTATTAAAAAAAAGACTTGATTTGATTGAGTGATAAATCATTTCGGTAGTCACCAAAATTGTGAATCTATACTATAAAATAATTAATTAAAAATAAATTCATTTATAGCACTTCAATAATATGTGAGTAAATATCTATAAATCACTCTGCAATTTGAACTTAAACCACTCATGCATTCGGTTAAATGTTTGTATAAGTTTGAAACTGTTTTGAGATTATCCGAATCAAATGTTCAAGAAAATTGATAACTAAATTACGAATATGTCTTTTGACTGAAAATCAAATAAATCTTCTATAGGGATCTCTACATAACATAATTATGTGGGATCATATAAATAGTGTAATAATAGTGGGCTCTCCTAAATGGTAGTTAATGTCGAGGTGTAACTCATGTGAGATATAAAATTTGAGTCCGTTTAACTATTTTCCTCGATAAGATGAGAATTAAGTAGGTGTTAATGGGTTGATAGTTGTGAAACACTAACATCCAGCTTTAATGTATAGACTAAAATAGTCTCTATGTCAAAACAACAACAACAAGAATAATAAATACACGATTCCTTTCATTTCTTTACCTCCTTATTTCAGAAACTCAACTTACATTAGACGTGGTTTCTTGTTTGTTTGATAGAATGAATTTGAGGAATTCTTGTCTCTAGACTTTAAAAATCACTGAGTTCCAATTAAGAATTTTCATTGTTGAAGTTCTTTAAATGTCAATCAAAAATTTTAAATTTAAGAGGGTTACTTGAATTATTCTAAAGTAGCAAATCTTTATTTTTTTGGATATACAACTGTTTGAACAAAAGAATTTGAAATTCTGAAATAACCTGAGCTTTGAAAGAAAATGGTGGATTTGACATATTAATCCCCCTTTAACCTTGTATCCCCAATTTAATGACCGAAAATCTATTAATGTCACCAGGGTCGTTTGACTCTAGTCCACATTTTTCTTTCACTTTTCTGCCCTGGATCCCATGATATTATATGATCCAAATATAGAAAGTTGCAAAGCCCGTACATTAAAAAGTATAGACCGTCTTCTTATCTGGACCTGGATCACATGGTATCATTGGTTTTTAAACTCCCGTGATATCATGGGATCCATGGGAAAAAAGTAAAAAAATAAAAAATAAATTTGTGGACCAGAGTCAAACGACTTTAGTGACATTAATAGATTTTCAGTCATGAAATTAGGAGAACAGAATTTATGGAAAATTAATATGTCAATCCCCAAGAAAATGTCACTTAACAAACAGACTTGGAATTGAGAATAAATCCAGTACAATTTTTCTATATTGTTCTCCTTAGATCTTTAAATATAGGACACAAAAAAAAAAAAAAAAAAAGAAGGATACATGGCATATTTGTGGGGCCCATTGTTTCACCCAATTAGTACAGCTTGTTAGCTTCCAAACAATAAAAAATATTAGATACTATGGACTTTACCATGCGGTTTAAGGTCATCCAGATTTCAAATTGATAGTTAAACATTGAAACTAACTTTAGATCAAATGGGTAACACCACCTATTCATCTAATTGTTATTCCGTAAATGGAAAACGTTTGATTTCAAAGAATTTTTTTTGAGAAATACTAATTGATATTTCAAAGACCTTTAAAAACCTCTATGACAAGGTTGTAAAGGATCCAGGCTCTTAAACACTTTGGGACCTTTGTCTTTACTCTCCTAATCAAAAATCACGTCATTGTTTGGTACCACCATCCAGTGGCAATAAATGTTGGTCAATGTGGGAGTTCTTGGTTTCCAAATTCCACAACCTACTTTTTCTGAGTTGCACTGCATCTGGGCTCCTGATCTTTTTTCTTTTACTCCTTTTCTTCTTTAATTTGTTTCTTCAAAATCCATTAATTTGATGTCTGCCTGCTAATAAACAAATATTCTAGACTTCCACTAGAAAGATTATTCTGTTGTTTGTCCACTAACATCAATTATCTTATTGCTATTTTGACGTTTTCATTATCTTCATATCACTACAAAAAATGTAACTTTTAGCGCAGGAAATAAGTGTCGTTTCTGCCTCAGCAAGCACCATCTAAAGTTTTCTGGCAATTTTAGCTGCGGAAAACAATTTCTGCCACTGAAAACGATACTTAGATGACTTTTAGCAGTGGGAGAAAAATGTGGACTTTTCTATCGATAAAAGTTATATTTTTTGTAGTGTCTAATTTTTTATAGAGAAAAATACTTATACTAGGTAGTAAAATCAATAGTCATAAGTGAAAATATGGATTAATAGTGGGGTCAGACATCATTGTGATACTATCAAAAGGCTTTGAAGTTACATGCTTTCATAGATGTTTGTATAGCCTTTGGGGGTCGATGGTATTAATGATCATTAGATAATACCTCTAATGAAATGTTAAGAGGTTCCAATATCAACTTAATCTCTGGGATTGCCATGCATCAAGGTGGGCTCTTGTTGCGGTTTTTTACTTTGGATTATCAACATTATTATTCACAGAAACACTGAGATGAAGGTAGTCGTCCATTACGATGAAAAATGTTACTTAGAATAAAAACCAAGAACTATTTGGAAAAAAAAAATATTAACATAACAATTACTCTCAATTAACTAAAAAAGTTTCTGTTCCTACTGCGAAAACAATTTTTAGATGAAATGATCCCAACTTCAAAGGGATCTAATCATGTTAATTTTAATATCATATATTTGGTAGGCCTCCTTCACTTGGGTCTCCAATGGGTTTTAGCACGAGTCAAACCTTGAGAAGAAATTTGAGACGCTACATTTTCCTAAAATTCACTGTATTCATTTCGCAAACAAACATCTCATAGAACGACATCATCACCCCTAATCTAACCTTAATTTTAATTCAAACTTATGTAAAATCTAACTCAAACCTAGCAAATCAGATTTATTCGAAACTCTAATTCAGCCTGTTTAAACAAATCTCATCATCTAACACCTAATACTAGCTACAAAAGCCAAATGTCTAATCTCATTTAATATTCTGGTCCCATCTAACAGTCCGAGTGGTGCCAACCGGACATAATAACGGGTGTGAGTTAAGGACCTGGCCCTTTCATCCATCTGTTTGGATTTGACCCATATATTAATGATGATAGAGACTGAAACCAGTTAGTTCGAACCCCATATCTTCTGATCTTTATTCACCTATATCCAACTTGCATTGTGACAGGTTTGGGCTCACTGGGAGTCCGGGTCAAAATTAAGTCACCTCAATTCTTCCTTCGGATATTATGTATATAGGTTTTCCATTTGGATGACTGGTAATTAGGTAGAAGCAGAATGAATCTGGGTACAACCCTATTAAATGTGAGATCCATCATTTAGCTGAATGCTAGTCCAACTATTCAGTATTTGTCATATACTGGTCAGATCCTGGGGGGTGAGCCCTTCCTTCACTAGGGCTGTCAATGGAACTAGGTTCAGCAAATACCTCATGAAGCCCGAAACAGATAAGTTCAGATGGAAACAATGGGCTAGGACGAACCCAGATTTTTTGGTTCCATCTATCAGCCACACTCGGTCCCTGGATAATAGGCCCATTGGAGTACTCCCTCGTAATTCACATGCATCCAGCAGTGTCCCACAAGGGCTTAAATTGTTGCCTCTTGTGCTTGCCATGAGTGGTAATAATATTGCACCACAGGGTCCCCAACTATCATCATTCCAACCTTGTTGCACTCACTAATTTCCCATGAAGTAAAGAATGGCTCGTTACTCAAGTGGTAAGGAGCGTCGGTGTTTACCTGGCTGTCTGAGGTTCGAACCTCGGGTACGTCTCCTCTTCCTACTTGTGCAGTCTTCTTTTCTATTTATATGGTCTTTCTTCAGGCTTGTGTGAGACTCATTCCATTTGAGTGGGCTACCTTCCAGTGTGTACGTTGGCTCTTTATTGGGCCCCACCCCCTTCGCTGAGGTACCAAAAAAAAAAACCTCCCCATGAAGTAACATTTACCCTAATTTGACACCAGTATGAATCATACTTGCCATTGGATTGAACTTTTAAGGCCCCTAAATTTGTCGTTGCGATAATATGAACATTGAGATGATTTTTTTTTACCCAAAATCATATCCAAAGTGAAACACTTCCATCGTATCACGGCCCCGCCCCCCCCCCCCCCCCCCCCCCCCCCCCCCCAGTGATTGGGATGCATCTAAGTCGGTCCCGCATTAGGACCGTCTATTGGATTTAAGAAAAAAAACAAAAGCATTCTAAATTCGTTAAACTTAAGGGTCATAGATCAAAGGGTTAAAGATCATTCTTTTTGTAATTGCTCCTGTACATCCAGAAGGAGGCCAGACCATGGGTCGGCCAACCCATTGGGCTAGTACATTGGCCCAACGACATGGTTTAAAATCACGGTCGCGGTCGCGATTGTGGTCATTGCGGTGTGAATTTTTATTCGACCCAAAATATCCAAGAAATCTAGAATATAATAAAATGATAGACAACAGTGTTTTCTTTTTTTTTTCTCATTAGTAGACACCTTAAAGCAAAATAACAGTCCCCCTAGGTTATAACATCCCGAATCATCGCCTTATATGAAAACTTGTAAAGTATATTATGAATTAAATAGATTTACTGTATATACTAAAATAAGGTGAAATACCACAAATTCTCCATAATGCAACCATAATTTTGAGCAAACTATATATTAGTATTAAAAATTTAAACTCTAGCAATAATGGGCTAATAGTGCATTTGCAGTACTCAACTCAATTACTCAATCATGAAGGTCGCTCACTTTCAAGTTTCAAGTTTAATGTAACATTTACCATACCGAGATGAATTAATTAGCTAACTTAAAGTAGGGGAGTTTGGGCATTTATAACTTACCTTGCTTGATTTTTAGGATGAGACATGATTACATGAAGGGCCAGCTCTCCTAAGCTACAGCTTAGCTTACCTCAAGCTGAAACAGGGCTGGTCCCACAAAATCAAAGTTGATTATGCTGTTTTTTGAATGATGATCATCTTTAAAATTAAGATAAATCTAACCAGAACTAGATTTTTCAATCATTATGCAAAAAATAGATGTATTCAAGTTTGATTTGTGGGACCAGCACTATTCCAGCTTAGGATAAGCTAAGCTGCAGCGTAGGAGAGCCCTGCTCTTACATGAATGCTTAAAAGGGAGGGGCTGAGCTTAATGCTAGAATGAGTGGCGCCCGAACTCGATATCATCGTTATCATTATTTCTTGAAGGGTAAAAATTGGCACGAAATTGTTGTGTTGAGCTCCCATAGTGCCCATAAGGTTTGTTGTGCCTGTTGACGTGGTTGGGGAGCGAAAGTTCCTTCATATGTGTCCGAGTCATTAGTTGACTAAGAAGACTCAGGGTAGTCTTGGCATTGTTGATAAAATCAGTGGGAAAGACAAAGAGGTGGTTCATCTCGACTGTAGGCATACTCATGCAAACCCCACAACTCTACTAGAGAAACTAGTGGCGATTGTATTGGCCAAAAAGATTGTTCTGTGTACTATCCATAGCGGGCATACATGGCTTGTTAGTGGCCAACATCACCTCCATAACTATCCTCTACCCCACCATATCCGCTACCACAAGCCCCTACATGTGATGATTCGGTTGGTGGGACAATACTGAAAACTCGGCCTTAACACAGGCTTAGGTCCCAATAACAATATCTCTATTAGATTTGCAAAACCAAGTGATTAATCTAGTAACTAATCCTAATCCATATTAGAATCAAGCAACCACACAAAGATAAGGACACACGATGTATACTTGGGAAACCCTATCCGGAAAAAAATCACGGGCATTACCGTCTAGGCCAACAGACAACCAAGCACTAAAAACAAATTTAAAAGTTATAAGAGTACTCACAACCCTTTCCCAGTTGCAACTCAACCTAAGGACTGCGAAATCTTGTCGACTACTAGTTGTACACCTTCACTGTGCTTGAGCCAACAAAGCTTGATCCTCAGCACAGCAATAAGAAGTCTTGGGTGATGATGGATCTCTCTAAAATCTTCTCTAGGGTTTTATATGGAAGAGAAGTCCTTTAAAATATATATATATATATATATAGAGAGAGAGAGAGAGAGAGAGAGAGAGACTTTATATAAGCCTGGAATCATGCCTCAAGAGCTGTAGACAAATTAGGATTGAAATTAGCGTCTTGAGAGAAAATAGGAAGTAGTTTTCGGATCAGGTTCCTAACTTCGCGCTAGGATCGCTCGATTGGTTGATGGAGTTTGCTTGAGCTTAGTGGATTCTGTCTTCAGAAAACCGAGCAGTGCAGCAAGGGCTCAAGCAACAAAATAGAAAGCTTGAGCGAAGTAGTTTCTGTGATGGATCGCTCGAGCGAATGGAATCCTTGGCTCGAGTGAACCTAGTGAATTTCCAAGAAATCTTCAATATGCTTCGCGAGTCACTTGGGCGGTCCTTCTAATAAAATTACATAAATCAAAGACCCTGTTTTGTCCATTACCCAATGAATTAGCCAGCACTCATAAATCCTTACAAATTCTTTAATACTCACGGCTTGGGTTTATATTACCAGTGGAAGGAAAATGTTCTACTGTCTCCATCTTGTGGAGTGGTATCAAACCATAGCCACCACCATCTCCACCATCGCCACGGCCATCCCCATCAGAACTATGAGGCACATCCGAAGATGAGCTATTACTATTGAGGCTAGTGTCCTCTCATCAACCTCATGTTGCATCTTTTGACGGTCAAGCTCACGCCTTTGTTGATGTGTAATATTTATCTCGCTCAGGCGCTCGGTAACCCTCATTGGCTCTGGCCTTTTCCCAATAAAATCCTAAACCATATTTCCAATCTCTTCATCATGATCTCACTTGTCATATCATCTTTTCAGGAAAATTTTCAACTACGAGAGTCTTGCACAAGAGCGTTACAAGATTTTCAATCCCCATTATCCACTAAAGTGGGATTCCTTGTATTAAAGGACTCAACCTTCCATGCGGGAGTCGGGACTCACGTAGGAGAAAAGTCCCCCTTCTTTCCACTAAAATAAGTATAAAATAAATATTATGCCTTAATATGCTTTTAGTACGTATAAAATAAAATCTTTCGTGTCATATTTAAGGAAGATGTAGAGATTACAACTTGTTCTTTTGACAATCATAAATATTCACCTTCATTGTTTATTTTTATAGGTTACCACCTCTATTATTAATCTAAAAGCTTTGGTGAACTACCTTCACCATCAATCAAAGACTAGCTTTCCAACTACTGGCGATAGATACTATATTTTGTACTGAAAGGGTAAGAGCGTAAAAATAAAAAAAAGGCAACAAAAAGTCATTAAACTTGAGAAACTTTAATAATTAGTATTAATTAGAGAAAACTACAAAAAAAAAGACCCTAGACGGCCACTAACTAAAAAACAGGGCACTAGTCAATATTGTACGGCAGTGGTTTCCTGTGACTACTTCCGTTTTTTTTTTTTATTAAATATTTAAACGTATAATGACGTCGTCGCTTAATATCCCATATAAACATGTGACGACGACGTCGCTTAATCGCCTGAAACCCAATTTTCTCCATTTTCCCCTTCTTCCCCCATCGTTTTCCCCCTTTCTCTGGCGGTTTCCGTTTCCCCTTTCCCCCTTTCCTAGGCTAATAAAAGGGAAGAAATATAACAGTGAGTTACATTCAAATGTCTTAAATGTCCATCAATGAATGAGAAAGTGCAAAAGCAGATGCAATGAATATAAAGTGGGAGAAGGGATTATAATTGACAAATGATAATCTGAGAGAAAACAGGCAAAAATTGGCAGCCTTTTGTTCTTTTTTTTTATTATTATTATCAAGAATACTTCATAAGAAAAATTATGCATGTGGCATCCACCTGACCCCCCTATGATAATGCGCCCGTCCTTACCCCCACCCTGTGTTCATATTCCCCAACACACGCTGACACCACAGCCCACCCAGCTTTTGCAAATTTAAAACCCATCCTACTCTAATATCCAAATCAAATGTGACTAAGGCCATGGGTTTAGAGAAAGCACTAGTCTACGAAAGGGGGAATGGGGGAAAGAAAACTGCTAGAGAAAGGGGAAAAATAATGGGAGGAAGAAGGAGAAAATGGTGTTTCTGCCAGAGAATGGGGAAAAACGATGGGAGGAAGAGGGAGAAAATGGGGTTTCAACGATTGAGCATGACGTCGTCACACTTTTAAATGAGATATTAAGCGATGATGTCGTTACATGTTTAAATCTTTAATAAAAAAAAAAAACCAGTAAGTGGTCACAGGGAACCACTTTCATACAATATTGACTAGTGGCCTGCTTTTCGGTTAATAGCTATCTAGAGTCCTTTTTGGTAGTTCTCTCTATTAATTATGTTAGATGTAAGACAGGTTTCATCCTTTTACAGTAGAACACAGCACATTTCAGAAACCAATTAAAAACTAGCCTTTGATCCCGAGTTTAAATAGTTTGTCGAGATCTATACACTTGTATAGGTACAAGATGTTATAAGAATTTTCAAGAGAACCATATCCTTCTTAAAGAAAGGTTCCTTATATATTTATTTATGGAACCTTTGATTATATCCTCGATTGACGATCCAAACCCTTACATAAACTTGCACCTGTGTTGTCGACACTCATCCAATTTGACACTCATGGTACTGAGATAGCGATTTTAAAAATAGTGAAATCACTTCATTTGAAGGTTGAAATTCAAGGCCCCAAATCAAGGGCTAGATTTGCTTAATTTGGCCAGTCTTCGGTACACCTCTAATTCACATCCAGCCCAGTCCAGCCCCACTCCCGCCCCACCAAAATCATCTCCTTCTCATGATGGCATGCATCCATTTGGGTCCCCTAAAAATGTTCATTAAAAGTAAAGCAGCAATTCTTTGTACTAAAATTTTGTATGTACATTGGTGTCTATATGCAGGAAGGATTCATAGTTCCAAAAACAAAATGTGAGCCTGTTCCAGGTAACAAGCTCTTGAGTCCTATTATTTTCCATGATGGTCGATTGGTGCAAAGGCCAACCCCTCTACTGGCCTTCCTGACCCTCCTGTGGATGCCTGTTGGCTTCGTCCTTTCCCTCCTTAGAGTCTATCTCAACATTCCACTCCCCGAGAGAATTGTCAGGTATATGTACGTGATCCTTGGCATCAAGCTTATTGTAAAGGGAAATCCCCCTCCTCCCCCACAAAAAGGTAAGAGTGGTGTCCTCTTCATTTGCAACCATCGAACTGTTCTAGACCCAGTTGTCACTGCAGTTGCACTTGGAAGGAAGATAAGCTGTGTATCATACAGTATAAGCAAACTGTCCGAGTTAACTTCACCCATCAAAGTGGTCGCCTTATCAAGAGAAAGAGAAAGAGATGCCGCGCACATCAAACAATTGCTTGAAGAAGGCGATCTCGTGATTTGCCCTGAGGGGACTACTTGTAGAGAGCCCTTCCTACTAAGATTTAGTGCTTTATTCGCAGAGCTCACTGATAGGATTGTCCCTGTTGCCATTAATACTAAAGAAGGCATGTTTCATGGTTCGACTGTTCGTGGTTTTAAGCTGATGGATCCATATTTCTTCTTCATGAACCCCATGCCGACTTATGAGATCACATTTCTAAGTCAATTGCCAATGGAGCTCACATGTGGTGGAGGGAAGTCGGCAGTTGAAGTTGCAAATTACGTGCAGCGGGCTATCGCGGGGACCCTTGGATTTGAGTGCACTAACTTCACCAGGAAGGATAAGTATGGTTTTCTTGCAGGAACTGATGGCCGTATCAATTCCAAGAAGGAAAAAGCCTAGAAAAGAAACTCAGATTTCTCAATCAAGTGGTTTCTATATGTTTTAGACTTAATAAGGTGTAATAAATCTATCTGGACATATGCACCAAGATGAATCTAGTTTCTTTAATGTGGGTGTTGGATGATCTTAAAGATAGAAATAAGTCTCAGCATTTTCACAATTGTTGTTACATGTGTGAATCATTTTAAAAATTTTGGGATTGAGTATGTTTTAGATAATTGTTTGAGTACTTTTTGTAGTACCCAACCTCTTTTCTAGAATAGTATCCTGTATTCATAGTTTTTGGAGATTCATGCTCATGAACAACCATTGCTATATCCATTTAAGTGATCATCATTTTTTCATTTCACTGAGTAAAAGTGCCAACAATGAGCACCGGAATTGAACATAGTTGTGCGGCAACTGAGGCAATTGTAAATAGAAATTATGCTCACTTTAATTCTTTATGCTATAACTTCAATTTATGCCCAATTAACTAGCACAACTTTTCAAACCTTCCTCCAGGCAAGATTACAATTTATAAATTGACTCACTCGTTGGGTGATTAAAAAAGAATTCACCATAGAGCTAGCTGATCAAAATGCATGCACCACAATAGAGAAGTTTCCCACCATTAATTGGGCATGGAAAGAAACTCATCGTGATATATAACATTTATCACCTTTATCTGTTATAAATTGGGAGCATAATCTACTCTTATGTGTTGCCCACCACTCCATCAATTTAAACACAATTTTTAGATGCCACTAAAATCCTTAATCCATAATGCATTCTTTAATCCTTTCCAATTTGATGGCTACCAAACTATGGGATTCTTTCATTTTCAAGTGGGGAACATTTATAAGTGACCATTTAAAACATTAACACTTACAAATATAATAATATTATGCATTAGACTTAGGTAAGGTTTGTCCTCGAAGGTGTACATAATTTGTGACAGTATTCCTTACAGGCGTCCATGCTAGCGGCCTTAACATATAAGTGGGCCCATAATTGGGATAAACTATATCTAGCCAGTTCTTGATTTCAACTTAAACCAACCATATGGGCCTAAGCGTGATCCATTTGAGATGGGCCTGACCAATAAGAAGTGGACTGAACCATATGGAATGGGTCTGGGCCTAATTAAAATGAGTCTCGTCCGGATCTGGTTCTATAACGGTTTCATACACAAGTGAAAATCCTGAAGAGTCCTCTTCCATGAACAACATTTAATGTAACAGTCCCATCTGGTTTTGTTGGAATTCTCGTCCAAATGGGTGAGATTGAAAGCAGAAAGTTTGGATGGGTTTCTTGTGATAGAGGCCTCTGTGAAGAGGAAACTTTTTGGCTGCTCTCGTTTCTCCAAGCACGTCTCCGCCATGGCTGTCCGGAATCAAAAGTTTTAGATTGTCTGGGCCATTTGGACCACTAGGCTGCGCATGTGATGAGGCCTGTTTGCACAATGCTTTTAATCTATCATTCTAGTCTAATAAACGACATCAGTGTTACATGGGTCTTGATCTTTCAGCTTCCATACATATAAACACTAAAACAGTAATCAAACCCTGAAGTGATTTGCATGCCCCACACAATCTTCCATGTTACCATGAAGGTTTCATATAGTCATGATACTTCCAGGAAAATTACAGGTTAACATACCCAAGATGGGTAGACTGCAATATAACATTAAAAAGATGGCTACTGGGGCCCACTTGTTTGCATTCCTACGATAGGATAGATAGAAGGTTATCCCTATAGATAAGGGTCATGTAACAAAAAAAAAAGCCTAAATTATCATAGCCTTTGATTTAACAGCCTTAATATAAATTTCATTTTTCAGATGCAATTCAACAGTAAGGTGTGATAAGCATAAAATTGGGCATGATGTCAAATTGGAGAGAATTTTCAGCTACGAGAAAATTGCATGTGCAGCACTGCTCTAAGGGGCCCATTGGGCCTACATTTGATTTGTCTAATACTCTTCTCATTATATTATTTGGCATGAGACCCAATTTCACACTCATCCAACCATCACTCATCATTGGAATGATCCCAAAAAAGGAAAAAAAAAAAAAAAAAAAAGAAAAGAAAAGAAAAGAAAAAACAATGGTCAAAACACCATTAAAAGTTATGGCTATTAAATTAAGAACTAAGATCATCTAATGAGGCATATGTTTTTTATGACACTTATCCATAAGGAGACCTTCCCATTTGCCCTCATCTACGGATAGGCATGCATCCACTTTTTGTTTATCTAATTGGATAATGGCATGTACAAGGGTGTCATCTAGAGAACCAATACAATCCTATATATATATATATATATATATATATATATATATATATATATATATAACAAATGATGTCAACAATAAGAAAAGTTAATGTTATATTAAAAAAAAGAGATATTTAAGGAAAGAGAGTAATATCTTAAAATATGGCTCAAAACATAGGTTCAAAAGAATTTCCTTAGGCATTGTATTTTTTTGAGGTGGCTTTATCATGTTTTTCCCAAATATCATCATTGATATCAGTACTCAACGAAAGTGATGGCCATGAATAGTTTCCCTTGAGCGTTGGAATTTATGCTGTATTACTCTATTTGTATGGGCAATTGCAATGACTATAAGGAAATAACTAACTACTCATCCACAAATATATATTTGTTGCCTTTCAGTAACATCTTATCTTTAAAATACATTCATAAATGCCAAAACACATGTTATTTCATTTGTAGTATAATTAATGACCGATAGTGGTGTTAATATTAAAAAGGATTTGGACATAACCATGTTCAATTAGGATTGAGTTCTTGCATGGTTCCCTAATCAAGCATCATTGTCTCTTCTTATACAACAATATGATAAGAAGTTATTTTTCAACGTTAAATTGGATCCATGTTCTCTATGTATATGTCAAATAGAACACAACTAATCATTCAACCAAATTGGGTATTGTTGACACCAAAAAAGTCACCTTACCTCCTCAACATCAAGAAGCCACATGAAGCTGCATCCTACTACAAACAGGCAATGCTACTTCAAGCATCAGATCTTGTCAGAGTCAAACAAAAACTGCAAGATCCTTCAAAATAGCCAAAAGAGGGGGTACACATGAAGTTTTGGGCCATTTTAACATCATTTGACCTAACTTTACTCCTCTGGCAATTAAACAGGCGCTCCCGTCTGCGACAGTGTCGAAGACATCAAAACTTCGATCAGAGCCTACGGATGGTTCCAAAATACCTACAAAAGGCTCCGTATCAAATTTCAAGTCAAACCGACAACATTTGACCTTCCATCAACCCTCGAACAGTAAAATCAAGCCTCTTGGCGGCGAGAACCACCGAGGCTATCACTTATTAAAAAAAAGCACATGGGTGGCTTCAACATGCTTCCAAAGGGTTGCACGTCAAATTTCAGGTCCTTCCGACAACGTTTGACTCAACTTTGCCGCTTAGAAACAAAATCAAGCCTCCCGGCGGCGGAACCTCCCGGGACCAAGACATCCAAATTAGAGCTAATGGATCATCTCAAAATGACTCCAATAGGCTCCCTATCAAATTTCATGTCAATTAGACATCGGTTGACCACACATCAAAGCGCTGCATCTCCCTCGCAGTAAAATCAAGTCTACTGGCAACGGGACCCCACACGACTTCAAAACTCAAACAAAAGCCCATGGTTGGTTTTATCTACTACTTCGCAGGCTTCACCTCAAATTTAAGGTCATTCCGACATCGTTTGACCTAGTTTTGACTCTTGACGGAAAATCGACATCAAAGTCTGTGGCTTTCCCGAAAAATCGGAAACTTTGCTCTCCGATATGCAAGGCTTCTCATCAAATTTTCTGTAGGGAAATCAGGCCAAAATATGTACAAAAATGTCAGAAAAAATATCGAAGAAGAAAAGAATCAAAAAATAGGAGAAACGACCAAAAGACTGCGACCAAAAGGAGAAAATCCCCATGGTCGCCGGCGACCCTAGAAATCCGAGTCACCAAATTTCCTCCAGAAGGCTCGTTTTCTTACCCTTTTCGCGTTTCGGGAATTCCAGCTCTTGTGGTTTTCCGAAAATCTGATTCTTGATGCTCGAAATCATCTGATCTTCACCAACATCACGGATCCGCCGTCAAGAGCATGAAATCATCTTGATTGCTCCAAGATCACCAACCGGCTAACCAAGAAATTACACTTTCTGTTCGACCGATCAAGAAATCGAGAAGGCAGATGTTACTGGCCCACTGGCACCAATCAATATCTGAAGCTGCATCGCCATCCGACATCAAACAACATGTGGATCCATCAGTGATCATTGCAAGAAGAATTTCAAAAGATGCGGTACGACCCACGACTCTTCAAATGCCCTGGAGACCACTTAATACTGTTAATTGACCCATTTTATGACAACTTAATGCGGTCGTTAACCCATTATTTTGGACGGCCCAATCAGAATCAAGCAAATGGGAGTTACAAATCAAATCAATCATTGCATTAAAACCATGAAACTCTTATCATGGAGATTAAAGGCGATTAAATGCCCATCATTCTCCATCGGCCAATCACAAGCCAAGAAAAAGGAGTTACAAAATAAAAGAATTAAAACTTATAACTCCTCCCATTATGGAGCATCAATGCCATCAATTCTCTCATCATGGATCTTCAATGCCATCAATGACTCATAAACCACCCCATGGCTACCAAAAGCCTAAAAAAAGGGGGTCATTCCAAGAGAAACAGAGAGAAGGAGGCGGAATCTAGGAGCCACACATACATAGAGAGAAATCCTGAAGAAGCTCTGCTGCAGCAAACACCACAAGATGATCAAAGTCCCTTGCTGGGCCACCCCCCCCAAGGCAAGGCTCTCTCTTCTTTTATCAAACATGGTCGAGACGTGGTTTTTCAGCCCGTCTACATGATTTTTTATTGGATATAGGACCTCCTCTTGGTCTTTATCCTCTAAAAAACTAAAGTCCAAGCCAAGCCAAAAGAAATCAAAGCATCATATGTTCTCATCTGAAGGACGATGGCGAAATCCATACATGACTTGCGAGTGTCGATCTGAACGAGTCCCCACAATCTCCTGAGAAGTTAGATTCATTTTCGTACTTTCTATTATATTTTGTATTTCTTTGTAAAGAGACAAAAAAATCACAATTCTTGTCTTTCATTATTGATGAGATTTGTAAATCGCCTTTCACGGCAAAAAAACCGCCTTTCACGGCAAATAATGAAAAATCGCCTCCTACGGCATTCAAAAAAATCTTCTCTCTTTTCTTAAATATATGTGCAATGGAAAGTTAGAAAAAAGATTGATTTGCTTTCTACTTGTGAAGGTGGATTTCCATATCACCATTTCTAAATTCCAAGTAGAATAGAAAATATGGCATATCCGTACAAAAAATGTTGATGCCCGCTTTTCCTTTCCACTCCGCCGGCCTCTCGGTAGCCTCGAAACGGAGGTGAGGGTGGAAAACACAAAAAGTCGGGTCCATCAAGTTGGCATACCCAGTGGGACACTGTTCATTTGAGAACGTAATGCTTGGATTCTTTGGTTCCTTTCTAATTGGTGGCCTATGTTGGATCTTGCATCTAAAAAAAAAACATAAGATGGGATATTTTTTGGAAATCTCTATCTTTGAGTTTATTTCCACTCTTTCTCATTTCACAAAAAAAAAAAAAAAAACTGATTTCTCTCTCTTAGATTCATTTTTGAGAAAAGCTTTGATCCTTTTCTGTCCGAACTTGATAGCTCGCGGAAATGTTTGTAGCTATTGCTCGTATCTGAGAATAGTTCATTCTTTTTCTCTCCGATGAGTTTGATAGGGATTTTCAAAAAAAAAAAAAAAAGAGTCAAATTTTAAACTCTTCAAAAAAAAAAAAAATTCAATTTTCTCTCTTTTGGATTTAAATTAGAGAAACTATGGTTCTTTCCCTTTTGAACAATGGCTCGTGAAAATCGTTTATAGCCAACATTTGATTTGGAGAGGCCATTCGCTCTCTTTGATGGAATCATTAGAGATCCTCCCAGAAAAGCTTTCAAAAGCCACTAAGGTTGCACCAATTGCGTTCTTTGACAAAAGTGGAACTAAGAAAAGCCTTGTCCAAAGTGTGGAGACAGCTAGATTGTTTGAGGTAAGTGTCCTCCAAACCGGTTCATTAAGTAATCCTACCCTTACCTGGGGCTGATCTATCTACTAAGGTTTCATAAGACCGAATTGGAAACCTATGTGTGCTCTTTAAAAAAAAACCCTTTCAAAAAAAAAAAAAAAAAACCTTCCGTCATCTTTGGGTTCAAATTTGAGAAATCTTGGTTCTTTCCCTTTCGGACAATGGCTCGCGGAAATTGTTTGTAACTTATGTTCGGATTGAAAAACCATTTGCCCTCTTTTATGAATCCAATTTTGACCTTTCGAAAAATCCCATCTTGTGTCTATTCCAAGGATGCAATTTACAACATTTGTGCCTAGCGATGCTAGTACTCCTTTTCAGGTCTACTGTATTCGCGACCAATACATTTGTATCTCCAACCTTATATCACCTTACCTCGAGTGAGCTTTGCTTCTCGGTAATTTGAATTAAGGTTTACAATTGCTTCTAGCAGTCACTAGAACGCTCACTCTGAACTTTCTATACTTACGTTTAGAACAATTGTACCCTCTATGACATTTGCCTTCTTCACCTCGCTTGGACTGGGCCTTGTTTCCTCGAACGATTTGAAAAGACAAAACCATAGTTCCTTTTCTATTTATAATCACCATATTCTTCTGATTACTAATGGATGTGGTCTTGTTTCAGAAGTTTTCCAAACTAATAATGGTAGCTTCATTAACCATCACCTTTGATGAGAACAAGTACCAGCTCATGCTTCAAGAGAAACAGAACAAGCGCACCCACAAGCGCCCTGCTAACTGCCGGAACATCATCTTCCTCAGCAACTCTCAGAAAACCAGGTCGACCTCTACTCCCCGGACCATCGTCTTCGGGTCATTGGGACCATTCCCATTTCCCGTAAAGGAAGCCGCACACGCCAAGAAGCGAAAGATCGCCCCGCAACGTGTCACTGCCATGACACCAAGGGTGAACACAAAGAAGCCTGAAGCCCGTGGTAACCCCACGAAGCTTCAACCTACAAAGAACCAGGTCTACCCCAAGACTTGGTCCCCAAGATCTTTACTAAAACAAAGGAGGTCTCGAACATCTGCAAAGCCAGTATACCTGGCCCCTTTCAAAGAGAACCGGTTCTATCCTCTTGCATACATGAAGGAGGAGAGACGAGTCTCTCACCTGACAAAAAAGGTCAACCCACCATGAGCCAACTTGCTCCTACAAGCCAAAAATCAAATCGTACATCATAAGGCCTCTGCAAAAACCTGCCAAGGCCTGCACTCCCGCAGTTCGACCTTTCATCTCAACAGGGGCCGAACTTGCTAAATTTAAAGCTTCACTACGACAGTTGAAGGACTGGGTCCAGATCCTATCCATGCCAAGCTTCAAAGAAGACAGGCTCGGCTGCTGCGCTCTAGGGAGCACATCCTTCATCGCCAAAGCCCAGCCAGAGTTGACCGAAGCTGAAATTGCCCGTTGCAAACGTCGCCACATGTCGTATCGACAAAAGAGGCTGGAGAAGCAAAGGACCCAGCATCCTATCCTCCAAGTCTCCCACAAATTAGGTCGAAAAAGAAAGCCCCGACCAAGTTGCTATTGTCCACATGGTTGGAAAAACCATAAGACGCCAGAAGTCAGCAACTAAACTTCATATCCGATGTCTAGTGACTCGCAATGTCTCCCGGACATGAAGACATCTGGAAAATCTTTTACTCCTTCAAGCCAAGGACAACAGAGTAATCCTTCCTCAAACTCTTCAAGAATGAGCCCCAGCTCAGTCACCAGGACAATTTCTTCATTCAAATCCCTAGCGATGAACGTCCTGGCTACAAATTCTGAGCCACCTTGTAATCCACCTCCTGATGAAACGACCGCACGCATCAACAATTGGAGCAAGGTCAACAGAGGATTGAGACGCTGATGGAGAATATCCTTCTCGCTTTTCAGCGTCAAGAGAATAATCAACCTCCTCCGAATAATCAAAATGACGATGTAAATGGGGAAGACAATGAGTCACGTGCCCTTACCAAAAAGGACGTTGACGATATCCTCGCCAAAGCAAAAGAAGAGGATACACTAAAGGAACATGGGATCAAGCCACCATATCCCTTATGGATGGATTCGATCCCGTTTCCTACAAAATTCAAACAACCCACTCTCTAAACATACACGGGAAAGGTTCAGCCAGACAGCACATCATCCTCTTCAAGATCCTAACAGGAGCTATCACAGATCAAGATGCACTCAAGATCCGTCTCTTTGTAAGTACCCTAAAAGGTACCGCCTTCAATTGGTACTCCAATCTGCCAAAGAATTCCATTCAAAACTGGAATATGCTGAAGACGCGCTTCCTGTCCCACTTCAAAGGCGAAGATCATCCTGTTACTATGGCACAGCTCTGCAGCCTAAAACAGGGAAATAATGAGTCAACATATGACTTCATTCACAATTGGAAGGTGATGGCATACAAGTGCTCAAATGTCTGCCACAAGCATCGCTGGTCGACATCTTCCGTAACAACATGAGAGCAAGGATCTGCTCCATAATCATCGGCAATAAATAAAAAAACCTGGAAGAACTCTTGGAAGCTCTATGGAAGCTGAAACGGTGATCAAAGCCTCAACAGTCAGAAAACATCGAAGAAAGAGCCGACTACCATTACGACCTCAAAAACGAAGAAAAAAGAGGTTTTTAATGTGCAAACCAAGTCAAATCCTCAGCAGCCGAAGAAAACTGAAAATAAAACTGCAGGCAAGAAACCTGAACTCTCTGATGCCTTCAAAGAACTAGTGGGGAAAAAATACCTGTTCGATGAAGATATTGAAGAAATCTTCGAGGCACTTTTAGCAAACGACAAACTTACCTTGCTGGACCCCAAAAGACTGAGAGATGTTGGCAAAACCAACGATCCTCGGTATTGTCCATACCACTAAATGGTCTCGAATCCTCTCAATCAATGCTTCGTTGTGAGAGAGAAGATCAATGAGATGTGGAAAAATGGAATCATCACCTTTGACAAAAACTGTGGGTTTGCCTTCGTCAACATGGTGTCATATGGACAAACTTCAAAGTCACCAAAGGAGAAGATCGCGACTTCCTTTAAGGTGATAAAAATGACTCAAACGTCCGAAGTGTTGGTTCCTTATCCAACACCAGACGGACAACCTATATGGGTGCATCTCGATCTCGTTGAAGATGAAAATTGGGAGATCGTCAAGACAAAGCCGACTGCTCAACAGCGAAGGCTAGCCAAGAAACAACTCCGCAAGCTTAAACAACAGGAGAAAGCTCAACCAAAATAAGAAGTCTCTAAAAAGGCAGAGACCTCTTCTACTTCTTCACTGGGGACAACAGAAGAGTCCGTCCCCAAGACCTTAAGGGCAGCAAAAAAATTCACCCTTGGTGATTTCATGCCACCACAGCTAAAAAAAGAAGCTACGCAAGGGGCTTCATACTCTTGCAACTCGGCAATTGGATTCTCCATCAATGGATGCGAGTCTAGTGACATCGCCAGTGACATCGATGAGTGGGAGGAATCCCTTAAAACAGAAGAATACCTCTCCGACGAAGAATGAATTCATGAATCTCACCTTATGCAAGTAATCTGGTATAACCCCTTATAGCCACAAGGATCCTGGTCCGATGATGAAAAAGACCAAGAGGCTGTTCAAGAAAATGCTATTGACCCAGCACCCGCCAACGCTCCAGTGGGACCCGACCATGTTGAACCACAAGGAGTAGACGAAGAAGAAGATTTGGCTCATATGTCTGATCTTGAGGAATATGCAAGGATCTTACAGCGCCTAGCCATAGAACAAGAGCAAGATCGATCAACAATCTTTGTCGCAATCAAAATCCAGAACCAGAAATCCTTGAAAATCAATAGGTACCTCCTCCCTTAACTCCTCAAAATGGAGAAAACTGCTGGATCAATGATCCACTTACATTCGAGGATGAATCCGACTCCCAACAGTCTATACTAGGGGCAACTCCTATCGGGACAACCTGCAATGTGATAGTTCAGGATGATGGTGCCCCTGAAGCTTCATCCGTCTAAGACACCTACTCCCCATGTGGTAGTATATCTTCCGGAGCTACATCTTCTCAGGTGACTTCCACTGAGATATCACCTTCTCAGTCTTTGTCCCCTGAAACTGTGACATCAAAACTCACACCTCTTTTGACCGATCATCTTGAGAAAACTCCAGCGATGAAGTCCCCTTCAATGAAACCCGGTCAACTGGTCCTAGATACCCGACCTCATAGGTGATGCCTGGACCGATAAATTACTCAACAAGGAAGAAAAGTTGGTGGATGTTGTTCAGGACTTGTTCTCGGAAAATGCTCCATGCAACGCAATCACTAAGGACGACAATGCTGTTACAAAGACGACTTCAGCAAATGAGAAAGATCAACCTCCTGATTCCGAGGGTGATCTTCCAAACGAAGAACTTTCTCCAGAAGCTCTTGAAGTTGGTAGAGGTACCCGCTCTAGCCGAATTACCACAAAAATTACAACCAACCTTCTTCTTCTTATGTAAATCCTTCAGGAAAGCAAGTTGTAAACGCCCCAAGTGGTAACAATAATGAAAATGCAGGCCCCAAAGAGGCTTTCAAGTACTACTTTATTGAGTACTTCAAACACATAACTGCACGACTGTACATCCTTGATTTATTATGAATGTCTCCACACACTTGTGATAATCTCATTTCAGAACTATAAAGACTAAATGCTGATGTCGACAAACATGCCCCACAAGTCTTACAAATTGAAATGGACTATAGGGTAAAAAAAATGAAATACTTCCTCAAAGGGAGAAAAGAAGAAAACCGAGAGATCAGGCATTGAATGCCTTTCAGTTCAAAAAGCAGCAAGTGCAACCATCGCCTTCGATAAAGATGACCTCCTGCTAGACGAGACAAAGCACAACCGACCCTTGTACTTCACAGGGTACGTCAAACAGATGCCAATACACAAAGCCCAGATCGACCCAGGTTCTGCGCTCAACCTTATCTCTACTTCGGCACTCGAAGAGCTGGGCATTCCACCTAGCAAGTTGAGTCACATCTGTATCCATCTTTTGATATGATGGGAGCGCTGAAAGGCCTATCGGCAAAATTAGGTTTAAGTTGTAAATCGATGATCTTATCTCTGAAGTCACTGTGTATGTAATAAGAACCCCTTCATGTTACAACATCCTTCTTAGACGCCCCTGGATACGCGAAAATGGTGTCGTCCCTTCAACTTTACATCAATGCATCAAGTTTGTTGGCAACGACGGCTCGATACATCGAGTGTTTGCAGATAAAAAGCCTTTCAAAGGTAAAGACGTTCATTTTGCAGATGCTCAGATGTACAAGGATGAAAAAGAAAAAAAGGAAGAAGAAACAGTACCCTTTGCTGAAAATCTCCAGAAAGAGAAGGGCAAGGCTCTTCAGCAATCATCGGAAAAAAAAACAAACCTTCCGGCAAACTCGAAGAGAGAGATCTATCTCCCTTTGTTGTCTCCCTTAAATCTTCCAAGTCTTTGGTAATCACCACCAAAGCAAAGAAAACAAAACAAAAGACTGGGGGTCAGTTTGTTGTCTTCTTCGTGTCTATCATGCAAGACATAGATTCGGATTCAGAGCCGAAGACAGATACACTGTCAAGCTAAGCTGATACTCAGTAAGTTCAGCTTGCTCTCACTCCATTGGAGACATCTATCGACGTAAAAGACCCTGCGTATGCTTTCTTCATCATTCCGGCAACTACGGTAGAAGAAAAGCCAATCTTTTTTCGCAAATTGGAAACTTCTTCATCAAATTCTTCGCTTAAGCTTTTCCAAAACAAAGGTATGCCTCAGCAATCTCCGTATAGTCCAATGACACAAGCTATAATGAAGAAAATGGGCTATGATGCTTAGAATCCAATCGATATGGGAGGAGGCCGTGGTATTCTTACACCATTGGAACCCATCCTGACCAAAAGTCAACTGGAGGATCGGAAACTCCACCGTCATATAGACAAGTCTTCATACGGGTTGGGATATAATCTTGACACTCCCATGAGACAGTTGATAAAAAGGCTGGAAAGTCGTTTCACCGACCAGGCCTCAACATCTCGTGTTCATGAAGACATTAATCTCCCTGGATATCTCTTTGAAGAATCACCCTTCAAGGATCCAAGAAGCTAATTCAATCGGTACGATTTCCCTGATAATGAAGAGGAATTGTCCGACAACATAGAAATATGAATTTCTGATCCAGAAGAACCATAGTCTCCAAAAGAAGTGCCCTACTTCGACCCAGTTTCAACAAATGATTGGGACTATCTCATAGCAAGTCTTGAGAAGAGTATTGATCAAGAAGACCCATGGACAAAAGCAAAACCTTGGTTTGAAAATATCTTTGGAATTCCAGAAGATCATGTTGAGTTGGAAGCCTCCGAAAATATTGTGGAAGAACCACCTTTAAACCTTCCAACAGAAGATCCTGTTCAAAAGATAGACTTGGGGACACCTGATAACTCACGTCCTGTATTCATAAGTAAGAACATAAAGGATGATGAGTTACCCGAGTATATCTCTTATCTTCACGAGTTCGTTGATTGTTTTGCATTGTCTTATGCCGAAATGCCTGGCTTAGACCCCAAAATAGCAGTCCACAAACTCAATTTAAAAAAAAAAACAACCAAGCCTGTCAAATAAGGTTAAAGAAGATTCCGTCCTGATGTGATGGACAAAATTGAACAAAAAATTCATAAACTCAAAAGCGTTGGCTTCATTCGCGAGGAAAAGCATCCTGAATGGTTAGCCAACATTGTCCCCGTGATAAAGAAAAATGGGCAGATTAGGGTCTGTATTGACTATAGAGACCTAAATAATGCATAACCTAAAGATGAATTCCCGCTCTCCATACCTGAGGTCATGATTGACAATACTTGCGGATTTGAGTGAATGACATTCATGAATGGCTTCTCTGGCTACAATCAAATAAAGATGGATCCTGAAGATGAAAAGGATACATCATTTTGGACCCCGTTTGGTGTGTATTGCTACACGTCATGCCATTTGGTCTAAAAAATGCTGGTGCAACATATCAGAGGGCTATGATAAAGATATTTCAAGATATACAGCACAAGATGGTCGAATGTTACATTGATGACCTCGCCGTCAAAAGTCGAAGAAAAGAAGACCATCTCAAAGATCTTCAAGAAGTCTTCCTCCGACTTCGCAAACACAAACTGCGGATGAATCCACTAAAATGCTTCTTCGGTGTCTCATCGGGTAAGTTTCTCGGATTCATAGTTCGGAAAGACGGAATAGAACTTGACCCCACCAAAGTCAAGGCTATCCTAGAAATGCCATCTCGATGGACCCTAAAAGAAGTAAAAGGGCTTCAAGGAAGATTGGAATACATCCGACGGTTCATCTCCAATCTGTTAGGGAAGTGACGTCCATTCTCTCGCTTGATGAAGAAAGGTGTGGACTTTGTTTGTGATGCTGAATGTGAAACTGCATTTCAAGACATCAAAACATACCTGACCAAACCTCCAGTGTTGGCTGCCCCCACAACTGGAAAACCACTCTTGTACACAAGAGCTCTCGATTATTCTTTGGGCGCTCTACTCACACAAGAAATCGACGAAGGGAAAGAAGCTGCTTTATATTACCTCAGCCGTATGTTAGTAGGTGCAGAGCATCGCTGCTCTCCAGTCGAAAAAGAATGCCTTGCAGTGATGTTCGCCGTACAAAAGCTATGTCACTACCTGCTGTCCAACACAGTCTACTTGATTTCGAGAATCAATCTCCTAAAGGTTCTTGTCACAAAAGCAGCTTCTCTTAATGCTCGATTGGCAAAATGGTCCATCCTTCTATCGCAATTCGATATTAGGTATGTACCACAAAAAGCAATCAAAGGCCAAGCTTTAGCAGACTTTCTCGTAGAGCATCCATTGCCTAAAGATTCTCCATTCAGGGATGATCTCCCATACGAACCTGTCTACACGGTGGAGATTTTCTCATCAAATGTTTCATGGGATATGTACTTCGACGGCATAACCAGGACAAATGAGAAAAGAAAGTAAATATCATGAATTGTCATTCTCTTTGTTAGTCCCGAAAAATACATGATTCCACATACTTTCTCGCTACTAGAACCATGTTCAAACAATGCAGCTGAATACCAATCCCTGATTATAGGATTGGAACTCGCCCTCGAATCCGGCATCACCGCGCTGGAAGCTTTTGGGGACTCTCAACTGATCGTCAACCAAATGAATCAAAAATTTGAAGTCAGGAAGCCTGATTTGTTGCCTTACTACAACAAGGCGCAATTGCTTCGACAAAAGTTTGATATCTGTCACATCACCCACATCCTCAGAGGTAAAAACATCCATGCAGATGCCCTGGCTGGACTTGCCACATCCATGGCAATCCAAGAAGGGGAAAACATGCAAATTACAGTGTGTCAAAGAAAGATTCTCCCTCCCCTTAATACACACCAAGCAATTGCTGAATGCCACAAAGTGGTTGGAAGTCGGATATCCATCCTTAAACCTCCGATTGGTGATTGGAGAGATCCGTTCATCGATTACACTATGTTTGGAATCCTACCTAAAGATCCAAAAGAACGGGTAAGCATTCAAAGATGAGTCCCAAACTTTCATTTGGATATTCCTTCAAAAACACTTTACAGAAAATCGTACAATGGAGTACTTCTATGCTGCTTGTTACAACAAAAGGCTGAGGAAACTCTCAAAGAAGTACATGCTGGTCTTTGTGGAGCCCATCAAGCTGGTCCTAAGCTCTACGATCAGATAAGAATGTTAGGTTATTATTGGCCTATCATGGTAGTTGACAAAATGTGATTTACTAAGCGCTGCCAACAATGCCAAATTCATGGAGATTATGTCCACATGCCTCCAGAATGGCTACATCCTACAACGATCTCATGGCCTTTTGAAGCCTAGGGTATGGACATCATAGGTCCTATCACTCCCCCATCAAGCAAAGGTCATCACTTCAGTTTAAGAGATTACAAAATTTATAAATAAAACCAAAAATAATAATAATAATAATAATAAAAACCCAAAAGACCAAAAACAAATTAAAAGATATTAAAAACCGAAAAATATGAACAAACTGAAACTAGAAATTAAATAGTGGTTTAGGCTCACCAGATCAAACCCCAGACCCAGATCTAGGTCTCCCCTCCCCCTAGTCAGGTTAGACTACTTTTAGTTTCTTTTATTTTAATAAGTTAGGTCCCACTCTCTCTCTCTGTGCCCCATTAAAGGACCGGGAGAGTTGATGTGGGCGGTCTAGGACCTTAGGTTGGGGTTAATTCGATGATCAGTAATAAAGCATTAATCACGTAAATCTAAGTAAAGTCCCTTAGTTAGGCCCTTCTAGCCCCAATATAAAAAATCCATAAAAACTATAAACCCAACAAAATAAACCCAAAAATATTTTTTTTCCTTTATTTCTTCCTCCATCTCAAGTACCAGATATTTAATCAAATTTAGTGATAAAAGGGAATGAAGAACTGATTTCTAAAATTGAATAAATGTGAATGACGAGATGAGATGAGTAATTTTGCTCACACTTTTAAAACAATCACAGCACATCAGCCTCCCTAAAACAAACACCGGCCGATCGGCCATTTCTAATCAATTACGGCCCACCGGCCTTTCACTTTTATCACTCGTGTATCGCACATGAAAAACATAGAAACCACAATTCAAAGTCTCATTTGCATCATTATTTTGATTTGCAAAATCAGCCTTTAAACCCTATTTTGCGAAGGGATTTGAAGGGTACCCGAGAACGGGGCCGATCCTCTTCTTAAATATTTAGCTCCTCCCCCCTTTTATTTTCTTTATTTTAATTATTTTATTTTACATAGATACACTATGATCTTGCTATGTGAGGATTAACCTTATTTGGACTTTAACTCATGACCTTGAATTGACCCTATATTAAAGAGACCCAAAGAGACCAAAATCAATGTGACAGGACAACCGTTGTGTGTTGCCGGCAGCACATTAGATGAGAGGAAGAACCCACCCATTTATTTTCTCCCATTTTCCTTCGGCTTTCGTTGAAGAACGGTGTTACGGTCGTTACCGTAGTTGGCGATCGTGATCCATCGATTTTGAGGGTAGCGGAATCCTCATTTTCGATGCAAAATTTAAATAGCATATATAGATGAATGGAGATTTCCCAAGCCATAGGGAGTGGGGGGTCGAACTTCACATTCGACAAAGGTTCCACCCCTGCCACATTGAAACTGGTGGGAGAAGTCCCTACTTCTGGATCATCTGCAGGCATTCCCTACTCTGGCCTTGAGAAAGACAGAGGAACATCTCCTGTTACCTCACAACCTGCCAGCAAAACACAATAAAAAAAGGTATGAATATGATCCTGTTGGAAAACCATTATCATCAGGGTTATTACTACAAATACCTTCTTCGACGATTGGCGGAATACTTTCTGCCTCCATAAGCTTATCCGAAGCATTGTCAAAGGTCGCATCCATGGATGGCTCAACGTCGTCAGAATCCTTTGACAACTCAACTGGCAAGAAAAAAAAATATCAGCGGATGGCGGCAAAGACAAACAAAAAGAGGTAAAAGCAAAAGAAAATTATACCACGCGAAGGTTCTGGAACCACTCCAAAGTCCCTTGGCTCTTCCTCAGATGCCACAATCGGATCCATCACCGCCTCATCGGCCAGAACCTCAGGCATCACCAAGTCCTCATCCTCTGCTAAAAAGGGAGGAGAGGACGCAAATTAAAACAAAGAAATCTCAATGAAAGAAACGGAAAAAGAAAGAGGAAGAATCATACCTTCATCAACGGTCTCTTCCTCTCGACTCCTCTTTTCCGGAGGCTCATCAGCATCCCCTGACTCCTCTTCAACAATGGTAAGAGGGACTTCCAGATTAGGAGAGTCTTCGTGCCGTCTCTTATTACAACGCTGCCCTCTCTTCCTCTTGCTTCTATGGGTCGGTTTGCTTAAAGTGCCTGCCCTACTACCAAAGTCAGGACTTTTACTTGACTCCTCACTAGATAGCTTGCTTCTCCCAGTGGACCCCATGAAAGCCTTCGTTCACTCTGCTTGTACCAAGCATCGATCTCGGCCTCCTCCTCCTCTAGCTGTTTCAAGACCTCACCAGGTACCTCTTGTACAACTCCTGATCTGATAACATCCCGTTCACCGAGAAAGCCTATCTTTTGCCTCTCTCCAGGAAGGAAAGCCAAAACTTCCTCTCGTCGGACACCATCTAATCTGCCAAAACCCTTCCCAAGAGATTGCTTGACATTGAGCTCCCTCTTGGAAAACCCCCGGTACACTGAAAAGCTCTCTGAGAACCATTTCGTGAAGCCAACAGTCCGGAAAGTGGGCAACTCAGGATAGGAAATCATGGCGGTAGTGTCATCCGCGCTGTAAAAAGCCCATGCATTCCTCCCATCCTGCAAACCTCCAAAACACTTCACCATGCTCAAAGGTGCTCCAACAATGCCTTGAGAGAAGCCAAGTTGCAGCGTAAAACGCGAGGGGACATACGGCTGGATGTTGACAAAAAGATGTCTACGGTACACCATTGTACCAACTCATATGTTAAAATGCCACCTCTTCTCTGCATTGGTCAAAGAATGGTGCCTTCCTGACCCTGCCCTGGTAGAATCACGGGAGACACCAAAATCAAAAGCCTTCTTCCACAGACCCGGAGAAAGCTTCACTGAAGACTGCCCAATCTCGACATCCCTGAACCATCGGATTCTCAAACGGGCAGACAAAAGAGATTTGAAAATGGCTACTCCTCTAGCCAAACGAATCATGAAAGGGTCATCGTCCTGTGCAGCACCCAACTGATGGAAGTTAGGGCAGTGGTATACATACCACGAATAGAAAATATAGGCTGAAAATACCCTGTTCATGGGGAGCCCAAGCCGAACAAGGAAAGCAGCAGCCTGCAGTTCGGTACATAAATAGAAGTAAAGAGCATGTACCAAAGCCAGCTGCTCTCCAAATGCCATCTGACAAGCTGGAGAAATACAATGTGGCTTGATGTGCGTTCCATCACCTCCAGCAAAAACAGCCTCACCTATCCAATAGGTGAGGTAAACAGCGAGATCTCTCCGCTGTGCAATGTCAAGATAAATGGCGTCTGTGCTTGCGAAGAATTTCTTCAAATCTTCGCTCATAATGGAGATCTTCTTCAAACCCGGATTTTTAGCCTTAGCATCCTGGGCCATACTATCAAAAGACTCCTCGTTATAAAAAAAGTTGGAGCTACAACTCTTCCAACTGCAGCACCTGACTTTCGAGCCCTCCTTCTCCTTAAAAAAATCTTAGAAGGCGACGAGCTAAAAGTACAAAAGCCTGAACTCCTCAGACTACTCCTCAAGGACGCTGTTAATAGACATGAACTCCTCATAGAGTTTGCCGAAGATAGGCAGCCTGGTGATGGCACTCAATTCCTTCAAAGAAAAACCAATCTCACCGTTCGTAACAATGAAGGTGTTGGTTTGTGGGAGGAAAGACTCCATCATGGCTATGAACGCCTCATCGGAGAAAACCATGGTTTGCCGAAAAACGCGAACCGCATCAAAAATCTCGGCCTCCCTCAGAATGGCCCCACCAACCTTCAGGGTATAATCAGTCCATGATTCCCAGCTTGAGTCAGCATTGAAACGGCCACGAAGTCGAAAAGGCTTCACCCAATTGCTGCCGTCACCCCGAAAAATGCCGAGGCCCATTCGTCTCAAATCGACTGACGGATAATTAGAACCTTGGTAGCCACTGGCTGGCATCAATATGTCCATATGGACAAGCGACTTCTCTGCATATCCAGAAGGGCCGCCAACAAAAACCCCAGTCTTGATCACATTAGTTCTCTTCACCCAGCTTGGAGGATATTCCCTCTTAGGGCATGTGGGAGAAAGACTCATGATCGAGATGGTTCGATCGAAGGTTGACCAAGTGGAAATAGTTCTCTCCTCACCATCTGCCATGTAAGAGAACTAAAAACATCTTCTTTGATATGTCAAGTCATCAGGGACTGCGTCACTGAAGAAGAAGGTAGGCTTGGGCATAATGCTTTGATCGTCCATGGCCCAAGGGCGGCTGCTTACAGCAATCTCATCCTTGAGAGCGATCAATCGCTGTCTCATCTCTTCACAGTTGAGGGAATCACACTCTTCCAAGTTCTTCTCAACAAACTGGACCTTCTCCTAGGCCTATTGTACAGCCGCATTAGAAGATCTGGCAGACCGGCGAGGTGCGTCAGTAACAGGCCCGTTACCTTTGTTCGTTCTGGAGGAACTACCTGCAAAAGGATAAAATAAAAAATCAATCATCGAAGTGACAGAATTTTGCTAAAAAAATTCTAGTGAAATTTTGGCATGGTCTTGGGGCAATTCCGAAGAAAAGGGAGTCACCCCGAAAAAGATAAGAAGCTTGAAGATGAGCTCAACATCATTGCGAGCTCATAGTCATTGGAGGATTCTCAAAGAAGACTCAAACTCAAACATCGCTGTGAGATCAAGCCAGTCTTGTCAAATCTCCGCAAGAATAGGAAAGGGCTCAACATTACTGTGAGCTTCGAATCCCAAAACTTGCAAAAAGTTTGCAGGTATGCACAATCATATCATTCTCCCAATCCAAACTACAAAAATCATGCATAAAAATTTCTTGTCATGCATTATATAGGAAACCTTGACCAAAGTTTAACCAACTCCAACCCAACTTGGTCAAAATTAATCAAACTTTGTCTAAGTCAAATTCATGTTTACTTGACCTAGAAATACTAGCTTTTTGTTTGATGCATAAAAAAAATATGCATGAAAATCTTGAATTGCATAAACCGCATTATCATGATGAGGAAAAAAAATGAAAAGAAAAGGGCTGGCCCACAGGCCGTGGCCATGTCCTTACGGCCCAAAAAACAAGGTGAAAAAAAAACGTAAAAAAAAAAAGAGAAGAAGCACGACAAAAAAAAAAGGAAGAAAAAAAACATGCTTAACAAAAAAAAAAGAAAAAAAAAGAAAGAAAGAAAGAAAAAAAAATAAGGAAAAGAAAAGAAAGAAGAACCTTTTTTACTATCGTACTTCTACAACGGAGTTTTCCTGAAAAAGGAAACTTACTTGAAGCCATTGATGGAGAAGAAGAAAAAAAAACTTGAAGATCCTTGAAGAAGAAGAGGAGTTCTTGATCTTGGAGCACTCTTGAAGACTCTTGCAAAAAGAAAGCAATGAAGCAAACCAAAAGAGGAAACGAGGAGAAAAAAAGGAGGTAAGTGCTAAAAATTTGCAACTTTCCCAAAAGAAAGGAGATTTGAGATATTCTCTCCCAAAGAAAGATACTTTGAGAAAATCTCTCCCAAAAACAAGGAAACTTGAAAGATTCTCTCCAAGTAAGGATATTTTTAGATATTCTCTACCCACAAGAGATATCTTTAGATATTCTCTATAAAATGACATCACATGAGATCTAGGCCATCTCTAAAAGCTTAAGATCCCATGGGTTAGCCCACATGAGTCAGGTTTGACCACCTAGGCACTAAAAAGGGCTTCCTATCAAAAACCCCTTTTACCAAGAGCATACAAAATGGTTCAAAAAAAAAAAAAAAAAACCATGAGTTGGCTGGACCATTCAAAAATAAAATAAAGAGAGAAAAAACGAAAGCCTCATGAGTTTCCAATTATCCAAACCATCCAACCTCATAAACCAAATTAAGCCAAATCTTGAAATTGACATTCCAAAAAAACCAAACCTTGGTCCCCTGGTTCGCACATAAAGCTTGTTAGGTCACAAGGTCAAAACCAAATCTGACCCCCAACTTACCACATACAGCTTGTTGGGTCATAAGGTTAAAATCAAAAGTCAAACCCCGACCCCCTAACCTGCCACATACAACTTGTTAGGTCAATAGGTCAAAAACAAAAAACCCCTTCTTCACCACGTAATGTGCCACATAAAGCCTTTAGGTTCACAAGGTCAAAAGGAAAAACCAAAATCCAAAAACAAAAAACCCATATCCCCTGTGTCATTTTCAAAACTTTGCCTTGAGATGGTACGTGATCCCTCCCACTACCATAAAATCCCCTTGGAAACTCAAAAGGCTATTAAAAAAAATGCTCAAGACTCTTGGTCAAGTCTGAAGCTCTCCTTCAAAATTTTCCTCGAGGCACGTCGACTCCAAAAGCTACACAACTCGTCACTGTACCTCGAGGGGGACATTTGTTGACACCAAAAAAGTCACCTTGCCTCCTCAACATCAAGAAGCCACATGAAGCTGCATCCTACTACAAACATGCGATGCTACTTCAAGCATCAGATTTTGTCAGAATCAAACAGAAACTGTATGAACTTCAAAACAGCCAAAAGAGGGGTACACATGAAGTTTTGGGCCATTTCAACATCATTTGGCCTAACTTCACTCCTCCGGCAATTAAACAGGCGCTCCCGGCGACGACAATGTCGAAGACATAAAAACTTCGATCAGAGCCTACGGATGGTCGCAAAATACTTCCAAAAGGCTCTGTATAAAATTTCAAGTCAAACCGACAACGTTTGACCCTCCATCAACCCTCGAGCAGTAAAATCAAGCCTATCGGCGGTGAGAACCACCGAGGCTGTCACTCATTAAACAGAGCATATGGGTGGCTTCAACATGCTTCCAAAGGGTTACAAGTCAAATTTCAGGTCATTCCGACAACGTCTGACCCAACTTTGACACTCGGAAACAAAATCAACCCTCCCGTGGTGGAATGTCCCGCGATCATGACATCTAAATCAGAGCTAATGGATCGTCTCAAAATGACTCCAATAGGCTCCCTATCAAATTTTAGGTCAATCGGACATCGGTTGACCAAAGATGAAAGACCGTTTTTCGACCCTTTTCGCGTTTTGGGAATTCCAGCTCATGTGGTTTTCCGAAAACATTATTCTTGATGCTCGAAATCAGCTGATCTTCACCAACATCACGGATCCGCCGTCAAGAGCATGAAATCATCATTGATCGCTCCAAGATCGCCAACCGGCTGACCAAGAAAGTACACTTTTTGTCAGACCGATTGAGAAATCGACAAGGCAGATTTTACCGGCCCACTGGCACCAATCAATGTCTGAAGTTGCATCGCCATCCGACATCAAACAACATGTGGATCCATCGGCGATCATTGCAAGAAGAATTCCAAAAGACGCGGTACGACCCGCGACTCTTCAAATGCCCTGGCAACCACTTAATGCTGTTAATTGACCCTTTTTATGAAAACTTAATGCGGTCATTATCCCATTATTTTGGACGGCCCAATCAAAATCAAGAAAATAGGAGTTACAAATCAAATCAATCATGGCATTAAAACCATAAAACTCCTCTCATCATGGAGATTAAAGGCGATTAAATGCCCATCATTTTCCATCAGCCAATCACAAGCCAAGAAAAAGGAGTTACAAAATAAAAGAATTAAAACTTGTAACTCCTCCCATCATGGAGCATCAATGCTATCAATTCTCTCATCATGGATCATCAATGACATCAATGACTCATAAACCACACCATGGTTACCAAAAGCCTATAAAAATGGGGTCATTCCAAGATAAATAGAGAGAAGGAGGCGGAATCTAAGAGCCACACACACATAGAGAGAGAAATCCCGAAGAAGCTCTGCTGCAGAATACACCACAAGTTGATCAAAGTCCCTTAGGGGTGTTGACACCAAAAAAGTCACTATGTCTCCTCAACATCAAGAAGCCTCGTGAAGCTGCATCCTGCTACAAAACAGGCAAAGCTACTTCAAGCATCAGATCTTGTCAGAATCAGACAAAAACTGCAAAATCCTTCAAGGCAGCCAAAAGAGGGGTACACCTGAGGTTTCGGGTCATTCCGACATCGTTTGGCCTAACTTCATTGCTCCGACAGCTAAACAAGCGCTCCCGGTGGCGATATCATCGAAGACACTAAAACTTCGATAAAAGCCTACGGATGACTCCAGAATGTCTCCAAAGGGCTCCATGCCAAATTTCAAATCAAACCGACAACGTTTGACTCTCCATCAACGCTCAGCAGTAAAATCAAGCCTCCCGGCGGCGGGAACCACCGAAGCCATCACTCATCAAACCAAGTACATGAGTGGCTTCAACATGCTTCCAAAAGGCTGCACGTCAAATTTTAGGTCATTCCGACAACGTTTGACCAGGTTTCGATGCTCCGAAAGAAAATCAAGCCTACCGGTGGCGGAGCAACCCGGGACCATGACATCCAAAACAGAACTCATTGTCGTCTCAAAATGACTCCAATAGGCTCCCCGTCAAATTTCAGGTCAATCGGACATCATTTGACCACATATCAAAGCTCAGCATTTTCCCCGCATCGAAATCAAATCAAGCATCGATGGGACCCCAAATGGCTTCAAAACTCAAATAAAAGCCCATGGTTGGTCCTATCCACTGCTCAAGAAGCCTCACCTCAATTTTCAGGTAATTCCGACATCGTTTGACCTAGTTTTGACTCTTGACGGAAAATCAGCTACAAAGTCTTCGGCTTTCCCAAAAAATGGGAAACTTTGTGTTCCAGTTTTGCGCGGGTTCTCGTCAAGTTTTCTCCAAGAAAATCAAGTCAATAATTGAGGAAAAATGTCAAGAAAAATACAAAAGAAAGAAGGAACAAAAAAGACAGAAAATCGGCCGAAAACGAAGCTCGGCGACCAAAGGGCAAAACCTTAAGGTCGCCGGCGACCCTGGGTGCATGGTTGCCGGCGACCCTGCAAATCCGGGTCGCTGGATTTTACACCAAATGCCCCGTTTTTCGATTCTTTTCGCGTTTCGGGTGTTCCTGCCTCTGTGATTTTCTGAAAATCCAATGTTTAATGCATGAAAACGATTGGTCTTCACCGACATCTTGGATCCGCCGTCAAAAGCATGGAATCATCACCGATCGCCCCCAAGATCGCCAACCGGCTGACCAAGAAAGTATACTTTCTGTCCGACCGATCGTGAAATCGATAAGGCAGATGTCATCGGCCCACCAACATCAATCAACATCTGTAATTACATCGCAATCCGACATCAAACAATGTGTGGATCCACCTGTGATGATCACAAGAAGAATCTCAAAAGACGCGGCGCGGCCCGCGACTCTTCACATGCCTTGGCGACCACTTAATGACGTTAATTAACCCGTTTATGACAACTTAATGCGGTCATTAACTCATTATTTTGGACGGCCCAATCAGATTCAAGCATTTGGGAGTTACAAATCCAAGCAATCATGGCATTTAACCCATGAAACTCCCATCATCATGAAGCTTAAAGGGAATTAAATGCCCACTACCTTCATCGGCCAATCAAAAGCCACGAAAAAGGAGTTACAAAATCAACTTGTAAGTCCTCATCATGGCTATTAATGCCCATAATCACCTCATGGCTACCAAAAGCCTATAAAAGGAGGTGGGTTCCAAGAAGAAGGAATGAAAAAATGAATCCCAAGTGCAATCCTAAGCTCTAAAAATCCAGAAAATTCAAGAGAGAGACGAAGTCCTGCCACTTTGCTCCCAGAAGCACCACAAGGTGATCAGCATCCCTTGGGGGGCCACCCCCTAAGGTCTCCTCCTTCTCCAACATGGCCTAAACGCGGCTTTTCAGCCCGTTTACTTGGTTTTTTATTGGATACAGGACCTCCTCTTGGTCCTTGTCCTTTAAAAAATGGGGGTTAGGAGCCAAGCCGAAGAATCGAAGCATCAATCGTTCTCATTTGAAGGACGATGGCGAAGTCCATACATGACTTGCGACCGTCGATCTCAACGTGTCCCTACAATCTCCTGAGAAGTTAGATCCATTTTCTTCCTTTTTTATTGTAGTTTGTATTTTGTAAAGAGACAAAAAGAAATCACAATTCTTGTCTTTCATATCTGATGAGTTTTGTAAAAATCGCCTTTCAGGCAAAATCTCCTTTTACGGCAAACAAAAAAACGCCTCCTACGGCATTCTAAAAAAAAAACAAACTTGTCTCTTTTCTTAATATTTATGCAATTTGAAAAGTTAGAAAAAATGATTGATTTCCTTTCTACTTGTGAAGGTGAATCTCCGGATTATCACCATTCCAAATTCCAAGTAGAAAGTAAATCTGGCATACCCGTACAAAGATGTTGCTACCCGCATTTTCCCTCCTCTGCCGAGACCCAGGTCAGCCCCCGGGGTGCGAAAGGAGAGGACGGGAATTCCGAGGGTCCATCAAGTTGGCATACCCGGTGGGACACGTTGACTTGAGAACGTGATGCTTTGATCCCTTGGCTCCTTTCTAGTTGGTGGCCTATGTTGCATTTTGCATCTAAAAAAAAAAACATGAGATGGGATTTCAATTGTTCTTTCTCACTTAAAAAAAAAAAAAAAAAAAAAAAAAAAAAAACAAATCTGATCTCTTTTTTTTCAAAACTCAACTTTGAGAAATTTTGATCCTTCCCTCTTCGAACTTGATAGCTCACAGAAATGTTCGCAGCTATCGTTTATATCGGGGATTGGGCCATCTTTTCTCTTTGATGAGTCCAATTGGGATTTCAAGAAAAAAAACACCTTCATTTCAAATTCTTTCAAAAAAAAAATGATCTCTCTTTCTCAAAATTCAACTTTGAGAAATTTTGATCCTTTCCTCTTCGAACTTGATAGCTCACAGAAATGTTTGCAGCTATCGTTCATATCGGGGATTGGGACATCTTTTCTCTTTGATGAGTCCAATTGAAATTTCAAAAAAAAAATTATAATTTAAAAAAAATCTGTTTTCTCTCTTTTGAATTCAAATTTGAGAAACTTTGGTCTTTCCTTTTTGAATTTAGCGCTCGTAGAAATGTTGAGCCTTTGTTCGGACCGGAACACCATTCGCTCTCTTTGATGAGTTCATAGAAATCTTTTAAAAAAGAGTTCAAAAAAAAAACACTAAGGTTCCACCAATTGCGTTCTTTGACCAAAGTGGATTTAAGAAAGGCCTTGTCCAGAGTGTGGAGACAGCTAGACTGTTCGAGGCAAGGGTCCTTCAAATGGGTTCATTAAGTAATCCTACTCTTACATGGGGGCTGATCTATCTACTAAGGTTTCATAAGATCGAATTGGAAACCTATCTTCAAAAAAAAAAACCTTTCAAAAAAAAATCTTCAAAAAAAAAAACAAAAAAACCTTTCAAAATCTTCGAAAAAAAAACTTCCGTCACTTTTGAGTTTAGAATTGAGAAATCTTGGTTCCTTCCCTTTCGGATTTAGCGCTCGCAGAAATGTTGAGCCTTGTTCAGAAGGGAACATCATTTGATCTCTTTAATGAATTCAATCTTGACCCTTTAAAAAAAAACGTCCGTCACTTTTTGAGTTCAGAATTGAGAAATCTTGGTTCCTTCCCTTTCGGATTTAGCGCTCGCAGAAATGTTGAGCCTTGTTTAGAATGGAACACCATTTGCTCTCTTTGATGGATTCAATCTTGACCGTTCAAAAAAAAAAAAAAAAAAAAACTTCCGTCATTATTGGATTCACATCCAAGAAATCTTGGTTCCTTCCTTTTCGGATTTAGCGCTCGTAGAAATGTTAAGCCTTCGTTCGTACTGGAACACCATTTTCTCTCCTTTATGAATCCAAATTTGACCTTTCAAAAAAAAAAATCCCAACTCGTGTCCTTTCCAAGGATGCGATTTGCAACATTAGTGCCTAGCGGTGCTAGTACGCCGTTTCGGGTCTACTGTATTCGCGACCGACACATTTGTATCTCCAACCTTATATCATTTTACCTCGAGTGAGCCTTGCTTCTCGGTAATTTGAATTAAGGTCTACAATTGCTTCTAGCAATCACTGGAACGCTCACTCTGAGCCTACCATACTCGCATTTTAGAACAATTGTATCCTCTATGGCTTTTTGCCTTCTTCATCTTCCTTGGGCTGGGCCACGTCCCCTCAAGTGATTTGAAAAGACAAAACCATAGTTGTTTTCCATTTATGATCATCATATTCTTGTGATTACTAATGGATTTGGTCTTGTTTCAGAAGTTTTCCAAAACTAACAATGGAAGCTTTATTAACAATCACTTTCGATGAGAACAAGTACCAGCTTATGCTTCAAGACAAGCAAAACAAGCATAAGCGCCCTGCCAGTTGCCGAAGCGTCATCTCCCTCGACAACTCTCCAAACACCGGGACAACTTCAACTCCTCGGACCATCGTCTTCGGGTCGCTGGGACCAACCCCACTCCCAACAGAAGAAACTGTACCTGCCAAGAAGCAGAAAATCGCCTCGCAACGTGTCACTGACATGGCACCAAGGATGAACACCAAGAAGCCTGAAGCCCGTGGCGCTCCCACGAAGCCTCAACCCACAAGAAACTAGGTTTACCCCAAAACTGGTCCCCGAGATCTTCACCAAAGCAACGGAGGTCCCGAACATCTGCAAAGCCAGCATACCTGGCCCCTATCAAGGAGAATCGGTTCTACCCTCTCTCTTACATGAAAGAGGAGAAACCTACCCTCCGCCCAAAAAACAAACAAAATCAACATGAGCCGGCTGGCTCCTACAAGCCCAAAATAAAATCCTGCATCATTAGGCCTATGCAAAAACATGCTGAAGCTTGCACTCCCGCGAGTCGACCCTTCATCTCAACAGGGGATGAACTCGCAAAGTTCAAGTCTTCACCACGACAAGCAAAGGACCGCGTCCAGATCCTGTCCTTGCCCAGCTTCAAAGAAGACAAACTCGGCTGCTGTGCACGGGGGACTACATCCTTCATCGCCAGAGCCTAGCCAGAGCTGACTGAAGCTCAAATTGCTCGTCGTATGTGTTGCCGTGCGGCATATCAACAAAAGAGACTTGAGAAACAAAAAACCCAGCGTTCTACTCTCCATGTCTCAAACAAATGGGTCGAAAAAGAAAGACCCGACCAATTCGTTACTGTCCATATGGTTGGCAAAACCAGAAAACGCAAGAAGTCAGCAACCAAAATCAGTGTTAGACGTCCAGTGACTCGCAGCGTCTCTCGGACTCGAACACATCCGGAAGAATCCTCCACTCCTCCAAGCCAAGGACATCAGAGTAACCACTTCTCAGATTCTTCATCCAGAAGAATGAGCCCCAACTCAGTCACCAGGACGATTTCTTCGTTGAATCCCGAGGGATGAACGTCTTGGCTACAAGTTCTGAGCCACCTCCACAACATGATGATGTAACTGCACGCATCCAGCAGTTGGAGCAAGGACAACAGAGAATTGAGGCTCTGATGGAAAACCTTATTCTCACTCTACAGCGTCCACTACCTAACAATCAAAACCCCTCAGAATCATGAAGATGACGAGGGCAATACAGAAAATAATGAGTCTCGCGCCCTTACCAAAAAGGACGTGGACGATATCCTCGCAAAAGCAAAAGAAGATAATACATTAAAGGAACATGGGATCAAGCCACCCTATCCTCTATGGATGGACTCGATTTCGTTCCCTGCAAAATTCAAGCAACCTACTCTCCAGACATATACTGGGAAAGGTTCAGCCAGACAGTATGTCATCCACTTCAAGATCCTGACGGGAGCTATTGCGGATCAAGATGCCCTCAAGATTCGCCTCTTTGCAAGTACCCTAAAAGGTATAGCCTTTGATTGGTACTCCACTCTGCCGGAGAACTCCATCCAGAAATGGGCTATGCTGGAGACACGCTTCCTGACCCACTTCCAAGGTGAGGACCATCATGTTACTATGGCTCAGCTCTGCAGCCTAAAACAGGGAGAGAATGAGTCAACATACGATTTCATTCACAAGTGGAAAGCAATGGCGTACAAATGCTCATATGTACTGCCACAAGCGTCGCTAGTCGACATCTGCCGTAACAATATGAGAGCACGGATTCGCTCCATGATCATCGGCAACAGATCAAAGAGCCTGGGAGAACTTCTCGAAGCTTCCATGGAAGCTGAAATGGTGATCAAAGACCTCAACAGTCAGAAATTATCAAAGAAAGAGCCGACTGCTGTTACAACCTCAAAACCAAAGAAAAAGGAGGTTCTCAATGTGCAAACTAAGTCAGCTCCTCAGCAGCCAAAGAAAGCTGAAAACAAAACTACAGGTGAAAGGCTTGAACTCTCCGATGCCTTCAAAGAACGTGTAGAAAAGAAATATCCGTTCGATGAAGATGTTGAAGAAATCTTTGAGGCTCTCCTAGCAAATGGCAAACTCACTTTGCCGGAGCCCAAAATACCGGGAGATGTTGGCAAAACCAATTATCCCCGATACTATCCATACCAGCAGATGATCTCACATCCTCTCAATCAATGCTTCGTTGTGAGAGAGAAGATCAATGAGATGTGGAAAAACGGAGTCATAACTTTCGACAAAAACTACGGCTCCACTTCTGTCAACATGGTGTCATGTGGGCAAACTTCAAAATCACCAAAGAAGAAGATCACTACTTCATTCAAGGTGATTAAAATGGCTCAAGCATCCCAAGAGTTGGTTCCCTATCTAACACCAGATGGACAACCTATATGGGTGCATCCCGATCTCTTAGAAGATGAAAATTGGGAGATCGTCAAAACAAAGCCGATCGCTCAGCAGCGAAGGCAAGCCAAGAGACAACTCCGCAAGCTCAAACAGTAGCAGAAGTCTCAACCAAAACAAGAAGTCCTTGAAAAGGCAGAAACCTCTTCCACTGCTTCACTAGGGGCGACGGAAGAATCCATTTCCAAAACTTCAAAGGCGGTAAGAAAATTCACCCTTGATGATTTCATGCCACCTCTATACAAAATTGAAACTACGCAAGGGGCATCATACTCTTGTAACTCGGTAGTTGGATTCTCTATGGATAGATACGAGTCCAGTGATACTGCCAGTGATATCGATGAATGAAAAGAATCCCTTGAAACAGGATAATACCGCTCCGACGAGGAATGGATTCCCGAGTCTCATCTTATGCCAGTAATCTGGTATAACCCATTGCAGCCACAAGGATCCTGATCCGATGATGAAGAAGACCAGGACGCTGTTCAAGAAAATGTTGTTGATCCCTCACCAGCAAATGCTCCAGTGGAACCCAACATTGGTGAACCACAAGGAACAGATGACGAAGAAGATTTGGCTTCCATGCCTGATCTTGAAGAATATGCAAGAATCTTGCAACATCTTGCCATAGAGCAGGAGTAGGATCGTATCAACAATTTTCGTCATGATCCAGAACTAGAAGTCCCTGAAAATCAATGGGAACTTTCTCCCTCAACCCCTGAAAATGGAGAAAACAGTTGGATTGATGATCCTCTTACATCTGAGGATGAGTACGATTCCCAACAGTCTACACTGGGGGCATCTCCTGTCAAGATAACCTGTAATACGATAGCTCAGGATGACAGTGCCTCTGAAGCTTCCGAAGACACGTACTCCCCAACTGGTAGTGCATCTTTCGGAGCTACATCCTCTCAGGTGACTTCCACTGAGATATCATCCTCTCAGCCCTCATCTCCTGAAGCTGTGACATCAGAGCTCAAGCCTCTCCCGGTTGATCATACTCCCGCCAATGAAATTTTCTTCAACGAAAACCCAGTTGATTGGTCCCAGATACCCGATCTCACAGACGATGTTTGGACTAATACAGAAAGGTTGCCAGATGCTGTTAAGGACTTGTTCCCTGAAATTACTCCGTGCAACACAATCACTGAAGACGCCAATGCTATTACGAAACGTCTTCAGCAAATGACAAGGATCAACCCCTTGATCCTGAGAGTGATCTTCCAAAAGAAGATCCTTTTCTAGAGGCTCTTGAAGTTGGTAGAGGTACCCGTTCTGACCGGGACTACAAAAAAAATTACAATCAACCCTCTTCTTCTTATGAAAATCCTTCGGGAAAGCAAGTTATAATCGCCCTAAGTGGCAATAATAATGAAAATGCAGGCCCGAAGGAGGCTTTCAAGTATGACTTGATCGAGAACTTCAAACACATACCTGCACGTCTGCACATCCTCAACCTATTACGAATGTCTCCACAAACTCGTGATAGTCTCATTTCAGAATTACAAAGGCTAAATGCGGATGTCGACAAGCACGCCCCACAAGCCCTACAAATTGAAATGGACTACAGGGTCAAAAAATTAAGTACTCCCCCAAAGGGAGAAAAGAAGAAAACTGAGGGATCAAGCAATGAATGCCTCTCGATGCAAAAAGCAGCAAGTGCAACAATTGCCTTCGACAAGGATGACCTCCTGCTAGGCGAGACAAAGCACAACCGACCCTTGTACTTTACGGGGTACGTCAAAGAAATGCCAGTACACAGAGTTCAGATCGATCCAAGTTCTACACTCAACCTCATTTCTACTTCGGCACTCGAAGAGCTGGGCATCCCACCTAGCAAGTTGAGCCACACATCTGTATCCATCTTCGGATATGACAACAGTACTCAAAGGCCTATTGGCAAAATCAGGTTCAAATTGCAAATCGGTGACATTATTTCTGAAGTCACTGTATATGCAATAAGGACCCCTTCATGACAATGGATACATGACAACGGTGTCGTCCCTTCCACTCTACATCAGTGCATCAAGTTCATTGGCAACAATGGCTTGATACATCGAGTGTTTGCAGACAAAAAGCCCTTCAAAGGCAGAGATGTCCATTTTGTAGATGCTCAAATGTATAAAGATGGAAAAGAGGAACAGGAGGAAGAAACAATATACTTTGCCGACAGTCTCCAGAAAGATGAAGGCAAGGCTCCTCAGCAATCATCAGAGGTAACCAAACCTTCCACCAAACTCGAAGTAAGCAGTCAAGCTCCGTTCGTCGTCTCCTTCAAATCTCAAAAGCCTTTGGTAATCACTACCAAAGCAAAGAAAACAAAATAAAAGGCTGGAGGCCAGTTCACTGTCTCCTTTGTGTCTATTATGCATGACACAGACTCGGAGTCAGAGCCAGAAGATGACACAACATCAAGCCAAGCTGATACTCAGTGAGATCAGCCCGCTCATTCCATTGGAGACACTTGCTGACATAGAAGATCCTACGTTTGCTTCCTTCGTTATTCCGGCAACTTCGCCAGAAGAAAAATCAATCTTCTTCCATAGATCGGGAGCATCTCCATTAAACTCTCTGCTTGAACCTTTCCAAAACAAAGGTATGCCTCAGCTATCTTTGTATAGTCCAATGGCACAAGCTATCATGAAGAAAATGGGCTACAACGCTCAAAATCCGACTGGTTTGCGAGGTGGCCGTGGTATTCTCACACCATTGGAACCCACCCTGACCAAAAGTCAACCAGAAGATTGGAAAATCTACCTTCATAAGGGCAAGTCTTCATATGGGTTGGGGTATGATCCTACCGCTCCTATGAGACAGTTGACACCATGGATGCAAAGTCGTTTTTCCGACCAAGCCTCAACATCTCATGAAGACATTGATATCCCTGGATATCTCTTTGAGGAATCACTCGTCAAAGATCCAGAAAGCTCTTCCAATTGATATAATTTCTCTGATAATAAAGAGGAATTGCCCGATGACACAGACGGGCGGTTTTTTGACCCAGAAGAACTATCGTCTCCAAAAGAAGTACCCTACTTCAACCCTGATCCAGCAAATGATTGGGACCATCTCATTGCAAGTCTTGAGAAGGATACTGATCAAGAAGATCCATTAACAGAAACAGAGACATTGGGACCATTTCTCTGGCACTCCAGAAGGTCTTGTTAGTTGGAAGCCTCCGAAAATATTGTAGAGGAACCACCTTCAAACATTCCGACAGAAGACCCTGTTCAAAAGATAAACTTGGGAACACCTGATAACCTACGTCCTGTATTCATAAGCAAGAATATAAAGGATGATGAGTTCCCCGAGTATATCTCTTTTTTCGTGAGTTCGTTGATTGCTTTGCATGGTCTTATGCTGAAATGCCTGGCTTAGATCCCAAAGTAGCAGTCCACAAGCTCAACTTGCAAAAAGAAATCAAGCCTGTCAAACAAAGCCAAAGAAGATTCCGTCCAAACGTGACTAAACAAGAAGTTCAAAAACTCAAAAACGTTGGCTTCATCCACGAAGAACAGCATCCTGAATGGTTAGCCAACATCGTCCCTGTGACAAAGAAAAATGGGCAGATAAGGGTCTGTATCGACTACAAAGACCCGAATAATGCATGCCCTAAAGATGAATTCCCGCTCCCCATACCAGAGGTGATGATTGACAACACCTATGGGTTCGAGCGAATGACATTCATGGATGGATTTTCTTGCTACAACCAGATAAAGATGCACCCTGAAGACGAAAGGCATTGATGGACCCGAAAACCGAATCTTCCGTCCTCTCCCTCCGCACCCCGGGGGCTGACCTGGGTCTCGACGGAGGAGGGAAAATCTCGGGCATCAACATTTTTTGTACAGGTATGCCAGATTTACTTTCTACTTGAAATTTGGAATGGTGATAATCCGAAGATTCACCTTCACAAGTGGAAAGGAAATCAATCCTTTTTTTCTAACTCTTCAAATTGCATTAATATTAAGAAAAGAGACAAGTTTGTTTTTTTTAGAATGTCGTAGGAGGCGTTTTTGTTTGTTTGCCGTAAAAGGCGATTTTGCCGTAAAAGGCGATTTTACAAAACTCATCAAATGTGAAAGACAAGAATTGTAATTTCTTTTTGTCTCTTTAGGAAATACAAACTACAATAGAAAAGTAAGAAAAGGGATCTAACTTCTCAGGAGATTGTGGAGACACGTTGAGATCGACGGTCGCAAGTCATGTGTGGGCTTCGCCATCGTCCTTCAAATGAGAACATGTGATGCTTTGATTCTTTGGCTTGGCTCCTAACCTCGGTTTTTTAAAGGACAAGGACCAAGAGGAGGTCCTATATCCAATGAAAAACCAAGTAAACGGGCTGAAAAGCCGCGTTTAGGCCATGTTGGAGAAGGAGGAGACCTTGGGGGGGTGGCCCCCCAAGCGACGTTGATCACCTTGTGGTGCTTCCGGGAGCGAAGTAGCAGGACTTCGTCTCTCTCTTGGATTTTCTGGATTTTCAGAGCTTGCACTTGGGATCTATTTTCATCATGCTTTCTTCTTGGAATGGACCTCCATGAGGTATTTATTGGCATTGATGGCCATGATGAAAGAATTGATGAGGAGTTACAAATTGATTTTGTAACTCGTTTTTCATGGCTTGTGATTGGCCGATGAAGGTAGTGAGCTTTTAATTGCCTTTATGCTTCATGATGATGGGAGTTTCATGGGTTTAATGCCATGATTACTTGGATTTGTAACTCCCAAATGCTTGAATCTGATTGGGCAGTCCAAAATAATGAGTTAATGACCGTATTAACTTGTCATAAACGGGTCAATTAACGTCATTAAGTGGTCGCCCAGGCATGTGAAGAGTCCGGGCCGCGCCGCGCCTTTTGAGATTCTTCTTGCGATCATCACAAGTGGATCCACGCATTGTTTGATGTTGGATTGCGATGCAATTTTAGACATTAGTTGATGTTGGTGGGCCGGTGACATCTGTCTTGTCGATTTCACGATCGGTCGGACAGAAAGTGCACTTTCTTGGTCAGCCGGTTGGCGATCTTCGAGCGATCGGTGATGATTTTATGCTTTTGACGGCGGATCCGAGATGTCGACGAAAATCAGTCGTTTTCAAGCATCAAACATTGGATTTTCAGAAAATAACAGAGGCAGGAACACCTGAAACGCGAAAAAGATCGAAAATCAGACGTTTTGGTGCAAAATCCGGCGACCCAGATTTGCAGGGTCGCCCGGCGACCTCGGGCCAGGGTCGCCGGCGACCATAGGGCTTTGGCCCGTTTGGTCGCCGAGCGTCGTTTTCGGCCGTTTTTTCGTCTTTTTCGTTCCGTTTTTCTTCTGTATTTTTCTTGACATTTTTCCTCAATTATTGACTTCATTTTCTCGGAGAAAACTTGACGAGAACCCGCGTGAAATCGGAGCACATAGTTTCCCATTTTTCGGGAAAGCCAAAGGCTTTGTAGTCGATTTTCCGCCAAGAGTCGAAACTAGGTCAAACGATGTCGGAATGACCTGAAAATTGAGGTGAAGTTTCTTGAGTAGTGGATAGGACCAACCATATCCTTTTATTTGAGTTTTGAAGCCGTTTGGGGTCCAATCGATGCTTCACTTGATTTTGCTGCGGGGAAAATGCCGAGCTTTGATATGTGGTCAAACGATGTCCGATTGACCTGAAATTTGACGAGGAGCCTATTGGAGTCATTTTGAGACGTTTCATGGGCTCCGTTTTCGACGTCATGGTCCCGGGTTGCTCCGCCGCCGGTAGGCTTGATTTTCTCTCGGAGCATTGAAACCTGGTCAAACGCTGTTGGTTTGACTTGAAATTTGACATGCATCCCTTTGGAGGCATGTTGAAGCCACTCATGTACTTTGTTTGATGAGTGATGGCTTCGGTGGTTCCCACCACCGGGAGGCTTGATTTTGCTGCTCAAGCATTGATGGAGGGTCAAACGTTGTCGGTTTGACTTGAAATTTGGCATTGAGCCCTTTGGAGACATTCCGGAGTCATTCGTAGGCTCTGATCAAAGTTTTGGTGTCTTTGATGATGTCGCCGCTGGGAGCTCTTGTTTAGCTATCGGAGCAGTGAAGTTAGGCCAAACGATGTCGGAATGGCCCGAAACCTCAGGTGTACCCCTCTTTTGGCTGGCTTTAAGGATCCTTCAGTTTCTGTCTGATTCTGACAAAATCTGATGCTTGAAGTAGCCTTGCCTGTTTTGTAGCAGGATGCAGCTTCAAGAGGCTTTTTTGGTGTTGAGGAGACATAGTGACTTTTTTGGTGTCAACAAATGCCCCCTCGAGGTACAGCGACGAGTAGCTTTTTGGAGTCGATGTGCCTCGAAGAGAAACTTGGAGGAGAGATTCCAACTTGACCAAAAGTCTTGAGCAATTTTTTTTTTCTTGGAATAGCCTTCTGAGTTTCCGGGGGAATTTTATGGTAGTGAGAGGGATCACACACCATCTCAAGGCAAATTTTTGAAAATGACATGGGGTGTTTGGATTTTGGGTTTTGGATTTTGGTTTTTGACCTTGTGACCTAACAAGCTGTATGTGTCAAGTTAGGGGGTCGAGGTTTGATTTTTGATTTTGACCTTGTGACCTAACAAGCTGTATGTGGCAAGTTAGGGGGTCGAGGTTTGATTTTTGATTTTGACCTTGTGACCTAACAAGCTGTATGTGGTAGGTTGGGGGGGTCAGATTTGGGGTTTTTGGTTTTGGGTTTGGTTTGGATTTTGATTTTGGTTTTGGCCTTGTGACTTAACAAGCTGTATGTGGCGAGCTAGGGGACCGGAATTTGGTTTTGTGAAATGTCAATTTCAAGATTTAGGCTCAATTTGGTTCATGAGGTTGGATGGTTTGGTTTTTTGGAAACTCATGAGACTTTCTTTTCTCTTTTTTTGGATGGTTCTATCAACTCAAAAGAGGCATGGGACTTTTTTTTTTTGCTCTTTTTTCTCTCTTTTTTTTTGCTCTTGGTAAGAGGAATATTTTGCCTAAAAGCCACTTTTAGTGCCTAGGTGGTCAAACCTGGCTCATACGGGCTAACCCATCGGACCTTAGGCTTTGGAGATGGCCTAGATCTCATATGGTGTCATATTTGTAAAGAATATCTAAAAATATCTCTTTTGTGTAGAGAATATCTAAAAATATCTCTTTTGTGTAGAGAATATCTAAAAATATTTTACTTGGAGAGAATTTCTCAAGTTTTTTCTTTTTGTGGAAAGATTTTCTCAAAATATCTTTCTTTTTGGGAAAGTAGCTAAATTTTAGCACTTACCTCCTTTCTTTCTCCTTGTTTCCTCTTTTGGCTTGCTCTCTTCTATAAAAGCAAGAGGGTTGGTGCTTTTGCTCCATTGCTTTCTTTTTGCAAGAAATCTTCAAGAGTGCTCTCCAAGATAAGAAGTGCTTTCTCTTCTTCAAAGATCTCCAAGCTTTTCTTCTTCTTCTCCATCAATGGCTTCAAGTAAGTTTTCTTCCTCCTCAAGAATCTCCATTGTAGAAGTAGCTTCTTCATTTTTTTTTCTTTTTCTTTTTCTTTTTCCTTTCTTTCTTTTTTTTTCAAGCACGTTTTTCCCCTTTTTTTTTTCGTGCTGTTTCTCTCTGTTTTTTTTCCTTCTTTTCACGGTTTTCTTTTTTTTCACCGTGTACTTTTTTTTCTTTTTTTTTCTCACTGAGATTTTTTTCTCTCTCCCTTTCTTTTTCCTTTTCCTTGTTTGCTCACCATGATAATGAGGCTATGCAATTTCAATATGTTCATGCATTTTTTTTGTTTGATGCATCAAGATAGAAGGCTAGAGTCTCTAGGTCAAGCCAACATGATTTTTGACTTGGACAAAGTTTGATTGGTTTTGACCAAATTGGATTGGAATTGGTCAAACTTTGGTCAAGGTTTTCCTAGCATCTAATGCATGATGATATTCTTTGATGCATGATTTTTATAAATGGATTTGGAAGTCTGATGATGCATACCTGAAAATCTTTTGCAAGTATCGGGATTTTGAGCTCGCAGTGATGTTGAGCTCTTTCTCGGTCTTGCTGGATTTTGAGGAAGTTTGTAACTTTTGGATTCTAAAGCTCGCAGCAATGTTGAGCTCTTTTCCAGATTTTGCGGAAGTTTGATGAGATTGGCTTGTTTTCGCAGCGATGTTAAGTTCAAGCCTTCTTTGAGAATTCTCCACTGACTATGAGCTCGCAGCGATGTTGAGCTCATCTTCAGGCTTCCTGTCTTTTTCGGAGTATGTTCCTTTTCGTCGGAATTGCCCCGGAACCATGTCAAAATTTTGCTAGAATTTTTGTAGCAGAATTCTGTCATTTTGATGTTGATTGATCTTTTCTCTTCCATCTTTTGCAGGCAGTTCTTCTAGAACGAACAAGGGTAAAGGTCCTGTTACTGACGCACCTCGTCGGTCTGCTAGATCTTCCAATGCTGCTGTTCAGCAGGCTTGGGAAAAGGTCCAGTTTGTTGAGAAGAACTTGGAAGAGTGTGATTCCCTCAATCATGATGAGATGAGACAGCGATTGATCGCTCTCAAAGATGAGGAGTTCTACAAGATCATGGTAAGCGGTCGTCCTTGGGTTACGGACGATCAGAGCGTTGTGCTCAAGCCTACCTTCTTCTTCGGTGATGCAGTCCCCGACGACTTAACATACCAAAGGAGATGTTTTCAGTTCTCTTACACAGCAGATGGTGAGGAGAGACCTATTTCTACCCGGTCGTCTTTTGATCGGACCATCTCGATCCTGAGCCTTTCTCCCACGTGCCCTAAGAGGGAAGATCCTCCGAGCTGGGTGAAGAGGACCAGTGTGATCAAGACCGGGGTTTTTGTTGGTGGGAATGTTTGTTTAAGAATTTAATCAAAAGGTTGTCATTTTGTGAAAATCTTTTGTCAAGGGGTTGTTTTGGGCATGAAAGCCAATTTTGTGGCGAAAAGCCTGTTTTTTGACGATTTGAAAACCGAAATTTTGGATGGCATGAAAGCCTAATTTTTTCTGTGGCATGGGAGCCAAATTTGTTTTGCGGCATGGGAGCCAAAATTTTTTAGATGGCGTCAAAGCCGAATTTTGGAATGGCATAGAAGCCGAATTTCATTTTGTGGCATGGAGCCAAATTTTGTTTGTGGCATGAGAGCCAAAGTTTTTGGATGGCGTGAAAGCCGATTTTGGAATGGCATAGAAGCCGAATTTCATTTTGTGGCATGGGAGCCAAATTTTGTTTGTGGCAAGAGAGCCAAAGTTTTTGGATGGCGTGAAAGCCGATTTTGGCGTTTATGGCCGAGAAAAAAAAATTTGTTTTGGCATTTATAGCCGACTTTTGTCATTTATAGCCGGATTTTGGCGTTTTACAGCCGAGTTTTGGCGTTTATAGCCGAAATTTTTTTTTGTTTTGGCATTTATAGCCGAATTTTGGCATTTATAGCCGGATTTTGGCGTTTATAGCCGGATTTTGGCATTTATAGCCAGATTTTGGCGTTTATAGCCGAATTTTGGTTTTCAAAATGCAGGTATCGACTAAATGTCGCCTCTCCGCTAAATGGTCTTGCAAGTATCGATGGAATGTTGCTTCCTTGCTCATTCGGTTTTGCGAGTATTTATGGAATGTCACTTCCTCGCGGGCTAGGTTTTGCGAGTATCGATGGAATGTTGCTTCCTCGCGAATTGGGGTGCAAATATCGACTAAGCGTCGCTTCCCTGCTTTTCCCAAAACTTTTGGTTTTGCGGGTATTGACTTGGTGTCGTTTCCCCGCGATTTTTGAAATTTGAGGTTTTCTCGAACCATTTGAAATTTGGGTTGTGGATAGCAACTGGTATGTTGCGTCTCCACGATTTTTTGAAATTTGGGTTGTGGATATCAACTGCTTTGTTGCTTCTCCACGATTTTTGAAATTTTACAAGTATCGAATGGGGTTCGCTTCCTTGTGATTTTTGGGTTTTGGAAGTATCAAATGGGGTTTGCATCCTTCCAGTTTTTTTTTTTTTTTTTGGGTTTTTGGAAGTATCGAATGGGGTTCGCATCCTTCCGGGTTTTTTCTTTTTTTTTTTTGGGTTTTGCGAGTATCGACTAAGTGTCGCTTCCCCGTGGTTTCTAAAAAACCATTTTTATTTCAGAGACACGAGGGTCATAAGTTTTGGCTTAAAACCATTTCGGTTGTAAAAGTCAAGGTAGACTAGGGTAGAAATTCCTGAGTCCTGGTTTTTGTTTCAAACCATGAATTTTGGGTTCAAGGATCGAAAATTTTGGTTAAGTCTGGGAAGAAGCTCCAAAACTTAGATTTTGGATTTGATTTTTCTTTTGAACAATGAAACGATGAAAGTAAGCATTGTTTTGAAAGTTTTTTTTTTTTTTTTTTTTTTTTGGAAACTTCAACATAAAGATGAAAATTTCAAAAGGGGTGGGTTTGATGAGCAAGTACCTTGGAAATAGGCTTTGGCCGCGTAGATATTGCTCTGACCCGTTTGAGGAAGTCTTCAAGGGTAGTACCGCTTCAAGAACTTGCCATTGATGGGTAGCATACATCTGTCTCCTTCCATGTTTAGAAGAGCGTATGCACCGTTGGAGAAGACTTTGTCGATGACAAAGGGTCCCTCCCATTTTGGTTCGAATTTGCCTTTGGATTTGTCGGCAAAGACTATGGGTCTTTTTACTGTAAGAACCAAGTCACCCTTTCTGTAGGCGCGTTGCCTGACCTTCTTGTCGAAAGATCCTGCCATGCGTGCTTGGTACAACTCAATGCTTTATAGAGCTTCGAGTCGTCTTTCATCGAGATTATCCAGCTCTAGTAGTTTGTTGCCCCAGTCTCTTTTGTGACTAAAGACCATTTTCTTGAGAATTTTGCAGAGTGTCTTATTGAAGGCTTCTGCTAGTCCATTCGCTGCTGGATTATATGGAGTCGAAGGACAACTTTGTATTTTGTACTTGTCGTAAAACCTGTAGAATCTGTGATCTCGGAATTGTGGTCCGTTATCATGGATGAATCTTTTAGGTATGCCGAAGCGACAAATAATGTTGGTGCGCAAGAACTGAAGGACTGATGAGGTCTTCATTTCACTGAGCGCAAATGCTTCTGACCACTTGGAGAAATAATCCGTAGCAGCGAAGATGAAGCGATGACCTTTGCTTGATGGGGGAGAAATAGGACCTATGATGTCCATTCCACATGCTTCGAAAGGCCATGAGATTGCTGTTCGATGTAGCCATTCTGGAGGCATGTGGACATAATCTCCATGAATCTGGCATTTTTGGCAGCGCTTGGCAAATTCCATTGCATCAGCTACCATGGTAGGCCAATAATAACCTAGCCTTTTTATCTGGTTGTAGAGCTTAGGGCCAGCCTGATGGGCTCCACAAAGACCAGCATGCACTTCTTTGAGAGTTTCTTCAGCCTCTTATTGTGACAAGCAGCGTAGGAGTACTCCGTTGAAGGATTTTCTGTAAAGTGCTTTTGAAGGTATATCCAAATGAAAGTTCGGGGCTCGTCTTTGGATGCTTACCCGATCTTTTGGATCTTTAGGTAGGATTCCGAATATGATATAATCAATGAACGGATCTTTCCAGTCGCCAATCGGAGGTTTGAGGATGGACATCCGACTTCCAACCACTTGGTGGCATTCAGCAACTGCTTGGTGTGTGTTGAGAGGAGGGAGAATCCTTCTTTGACACACTGTGACTTGCATGTTTTCCCCTTCTTGGATTGCCATGGATGCGACGAGTCTGGCCAGGGCATCTGCACGGATGTTTTCACCTCTGAGGATGTGGGTGATATGACAGATGTTGAATTTTTGTCGAAGCAACTGCGCCTTGTTGTAGTAAGGTAGCAAATCAGGCTTCCTGACTTCATATTTCTGATTCATCTGGTTGACAATCAGTTGAGAGTCCCCAAAAGCTTCCAACATGGTGATGCCGGATTCGAGGGCGGGTTCCAATCCTACAATCACGGCTTGGTACTCAGCTGCATTGTTTGAACATGGTTCCAGTAGCGAGAAGGCGTGTGGAATCATGTATTTGTCGGGACTGACAAAGAAGATGCCAATTCCCGATATTTGCTTTCCCTTTTTATTTGTCCTGGTCGCACCGTCAAAGTACATGTCCGAGGAAGCTTTTGATAAGGAAGTTTCCACATTGTAGACAAATTCGTCTGGGAGATCATCCCTGAGTAGAGAATCATAGAAGTACGTCCGGTGTACGCAATGTCTTCCATGTGTCGATGTTGAAGAAGTACGTCCCCGACCCTTCACATGTACTCCAGCATGAACCGCTAGAAATTAGAGAAGATGCTACCTATGTTGAGAAGCCCATTCAGATCATAGACTCGAAAGAACAGGAGTTGAGGAACCGGACTATTCAGTGGGTGAAAGTACTTTGGGAGAATCATGGGCCGGAAGAGGCAACGTGGGAATTGCGAGATCAAGTGCAGAAGAAGTATCCGCATCTCCTACCCGAGGTGAGTTTTATATTTCATTTGGAGGACCAAATGCCCTAAGGGGTGGAGGATGTAAGACCCCGACCCGAGTGACCTCGATTAGTGCTATTTATGTTACGTATTAGTGCTAAGCTTGATTAGTGGTTTTTGACTAAACTTGGACTAGAATAGCTCTTATTTGGTTTTGGGAGAGTTTTAGTGCTTTGTGTTGGTGGGACCCTTTGGGGGTTCCCTTTTTGGATGGCTTTACTATTGTGTGGGGGGATTGTTCGTATTCCAGTGAATTGCATTCATATTCCGTTTTACTCGTCTCGTTAATAATCCCTACGAATCTCGTGTTGAGCCCGTGACCGTCCGGAACCCCGAAACCCGATCTTCTTGCTTTGAGGGCAAAACAGTCTGTTTTACATGAAATCTGTACCCAAAACTTGATATCCTCGAAACCCGCGAAACATGTACTTTTTAGAAACTAGATATTTCGACGATCACTTTTCTCTTCTTCGTCGATTTCATCCGAGGTCCCGAGATTAGTGATTTCAACCTCCAAAGATTTCCTAGAGTTGGGACCCACACCCACTTGTATATAAGAAGAACCCTCTTCTTCCATTTCCTTTTCCAGCACAAAGAGCAACAACAGCCTAGGGTTTCTTGGCTTCCTTTTTCTATTATTCTTCTTGTTTCTCCACCATCAAGCACCACCCACCTTGCATCAATCAAGAAACGGATTTCACCTTCTTCTTCCTCACTTCTAGGGGTATACATTGATACTATTGGTGGAAGGAAACCACCCATTATAGAACTCTCTTGAAGCTCATCTTGCCTTTTGAGGACTTTCCTAGTAAGTTTTCCCTTCCAATCTCTTAGATTTGTGTTCTTCTAGTTTTAGAGGAGCCCTATTGTCATTATTGAAGCTTCCTTCTCTCTATTCCTTGTTTGACCCATTTTGGGGTTTGGATTTGGGGGTTTTGTGTAGATAGCATTCTTGGCTTGGAGGAAGAGATTATTAGCTTGATTTCTTGCATAGAGAACCTTGAGGCAAGTGGATTGAATGGATAGTTTAGCTTTCAATGATTTTATGACAAATGTGTTTAAATCATGACTTCATTAATGCTTTGTCTTAATTACATTCCATGATATTAAATGCTTTGAATGGGGTTGGTAAGCCTCTTTAGTGTCTTGAAATATAATTTCTAGCTTTTGTTTTCATCTATTGTCTTTAAATCATGGATTGTAGTTTTGAGTTCATCTTTTGTACAATGCCTAAGTGAATCCTTGTGATGTTGGTTGTCCTCCTTCCCTTAGTAATTGTATGAATGTCAATGGAGAATGAAAGGAATTGGTCTGGGGAAAGGAAAGCTTGAATCTGAACCCAGGGAAGAAATTCCCGTGACCGGCGGTCAGCTGCCGGTCGCCCAGCGGCTAGCCGCCTGGTGACCAGCGGCTAACCGAAGCAAGTTCATTCACAATTCCAGAAAGCTGTAACCTCGCGGTCAACTCCGCAGTCAGCTAGCGGCTAACCGCCGTGTCCATCGACGGCTAACCGCCATCTAACCGCACAGTTACGGTCACTTTTCCCGAGAGCTGCAATTCCACGGTCAGCCTCACGGTCAGCCAGCGGTTAACCGCCGGATGCACTGGCGGCTAACCGCCATCTGACCGCAAGGTAACCGAAATTCCCTGAATTCTATGAATAAAGAAGGATTGAATGGAGCTTTCACCCCATTGCTTGTGAACCTTTCTGAGAGCAATGGGCGCCACTCATCTGGGATCGTGTTCGAAGCCTAGGTGAAGTGTTTGTTGGTAGTACGTTAGAGAGAGAAACTACATCATCGAGATTCATTTAAGCATTGAGGCTACTATAGTGTATAAGGAACCCGGAATGTCTCCCAAATTTCAAAGAGTACCAAGTTTCCTTTATTATACAGACATACGGGATCCCTATTCACTTGGACTAGTTTTAACCCGACATTGTCTTGGCTTTTCAAAAGAGTACTTTACCTTGTTCTTCTCGAAATTTATGATTTGGAACCTATCATTCCGAAAACTTTGAAAGTATACTTGTACTGTTTTGCTAGCTTTGATATACATGCCAGGCCTGATATGATAGCTGTACCTTGAGCACCCCGTCTTGCCCGTTTATAGCTTTGCACTGGATTTGTTTTATACATGTCTCGATTTATGTGATTTGACCTATGAGTCGGCACCACTAAGCTTGGATCACCTTGTTGGTCTGATCTACCGACTTGGAGATCCCTTCCCGTCCCGCCAGCTGCAGCTTGGATCCCGATACCCGGTTTATTAACCGTGGTCCCGTCCCGATACCCGGCTCGCTCCCGTGGTTCCCGATATCCGGTTCGCTACCGTGATTCCCGATACCGGGTTTGCTACCGTGGTCCCGTCCCGTATTATTGTATATCTATATGTAACTTGGTTGCACCTCCTCACTTCGGTGACCGAGGTCAACACCCGATACTCATGTCACTTCGGTGATAGAGGATTTAGCTTCTTGTGGATGCCATCTTGATTGTTTCCCGACTTCCTTGGTTACCTTGCATATTTTATTACTGCATGTGTGTTTTCAATGAAATGATTCATTTACTTTTGAAAGCCATTGATTTAACAGGTTTACATGTTTTCCAAGGTAAAGGTCTTTATTATTAAATGTTCATATCTTTTCATCGACGGTCTGGCCCTTTGTTTTGGTACTCAGGTCCCGTTGTCGGTTTTCCCGAGGAGGAGCCAGAGGAGGCGGTCGGAGAACCGCAGCCGCTAGTTGAGTGGCGTGCTGACGATGTTATGTAAACATCGGGCTGCAGAGTTGCGAAACATTTTGGGGGATTGTTTGGATAGTATTCTGTTGGTTATTGTTTTGTTTATATTGGCCTTTATTGGCCTCTATTTTTGGGAATTGTAATTAACTGATCTTCTGATTAAACTTGAATATGTACTCTTGGGTTATGCTTTAGGACATTGCTCATTCTGATACTCGTATTCAAATGTAATCAGCCTTGATATTTTGGGAATGAAATACATGCACGATTTACCATACGCTTCCGCAATTATACTATATAACTATGTGTGTTGGAATATCCTCACCGCGGACACCTGTGGGAAATCACGTGCACGGGCAAGGAGTGTTCTTTCGTTAACCCGTGTCCGCTTGATTATAAACACACCTTTAATTATTGTTATCATTCCATATGATCACATCATCATTGGCTTCATCACAAACAGTCCCGATCCCAGATTTGGTTCCCCGAACCCGGTCCGGGGTCGCGACACCGGAACAACAAAGGTAGCAGACGTAGGATCTTCTACATCAGTAGGTGTCTCCATCGGAGTGAGAGCAGGCTGAACTTGTTGAGTGTCAGCTTGGCTTGACGAGGTGTCGTCTTCTGGCTCTGAGTCCGAATCCGTGTCTTGCTTGATAGACACGAAAGAGACAACAAATTTGCCCCCAGGCTTTTGCTTTGCCTTCTTCATTCTGGTTGTGATGACCAAAGGTTTTGAAGATTTGAGGGAGATGACGAAGGGAGGTTGACTGCTCTCTTCGGATTTACCGGAGTGTTTGTTTTCTTCCGGTGATTTTTGAGGAGCCTTGCCTTTATCTTTCTGGAGATTTTCAGCAAAGGATGCTATTTCCTCTTTTTCTTCTTTTTCGCCTTCATACATTTAGGAGTTTGCGAAGTGGACTTCTTTACCTTTGAAGGGTCTTCTGTCCGCAAACACTCGATGTACCATGCCGTCGTTGCCGACGAACTTGATGCATTGATGTAGAGTTGAAGGGACAACACCATTCTCGTGTATCCAGGGGCGTCCGAGAAGGATGTTGTAGCATGAAGGGGTTTTTATTGCATACACAGTGACTTCAGAGATAAGATCACCGATCTGCAATTTGAACCTGATTTTGCCGATAGGCCTTTGAGTACTCCCATCGTATCCAAAGATAGATACAGATGTGTGGCTTAGCTTGCTGGGTGGGATGCCCAACTCTTCGAGAGCTGAAGTGGAGATGAGGTTGAGTGCAGAACCTGGGTAAATCTGAACTCTATGTATCGGCATTTCCTTGATGTACCCTGTGAAGTACAGGGGTCGGTTGTGCCTTACTTCGCCAAGTAGGAGGTCGTCCTTTGTGAAGGCGATGGTTGCACTGGCTGCTTTTTGCACCGATAGGCATTCAATACATGATCCCTCAGTTTTCTTTTCTCCCTTTGAGGAAGTTTCAGAGTTTTTGACCCGGTAGTCCATTTCAATTTGGAGGACTTGCGGGGCATGTTTGTCGACATCCTCATTCAGTTTTTGTAATCCTGAGATGAGATTATCACGAGTGCGTGGAGACATTCGTAATAAATCCAGGATGTGCAGTCGTGCAGGTATGTGTTTGAAGTGCTCGATCAAATCATACTTAAAAGCCTCCATAGGGCCTACATGTTCATCATTGTTGCCACTGGGGGCGCTTACAACATCTTTTCCTGAAGGATTTACATAAGTAAAGGAAGATTGGTTGTAATTTTTGTGGTAGTCCCGGCCCGAGCGGGTGCCTCTACCAACTTCGAGAGCTTCTTGAGAGGGATCTTCGCTTGGAAGATTGTCCTTAGGATCAAGAGGCTGTCGTTTTTCATCTACTGGGGATGTATCCGCAGCAGAGTTGCCATCCTCAGTGATTGTGTTGCACGGAGCATTTTCCGGGAGCAAGTCCTGAACAGCATCCAGCAGCTTTTCTTCTTCATTGACCCATCCATCATCCCAAGTTGGGTTTTCTTCATGATGATGAGTCGGGAAGAGCGTGAGTTCTGAAGTCACAGTCTCAGGGGACGAAGCCTGAGAGGGTGTCATCTCTGTGAAAGTCACGCGAGACGAGGTAGCCCCAGAAGATATGGTGCTAGGTGTCGCCGGTGTGTAAGTGATCTCATCAGATGATGCATCGGAAGAGCTATAATCCCGAATTATACATTACAGGCAGCTCTTAAAGGAGACGTTGTCTGCTCGGAGTCAGACTCATCCTCAGATGTAAGAGGATCGTCTACCCAGCAATTTTCTCCATTTTCAGGAGTTGAGGGAGGATGTACCTGATTATCTTCAGGGACTTCCGGCTCTGGATTGTGAGGAATCTTGTTGACGCGGTCTTGCTCTTGTTCTAGAGCGAGATGCTGCAAGATCCTCGCATATTCTTCAAGATCAGGCATGGGAGCCAAATCTTCTTCTTCGTCTGCTCTTTGTGGCTCAACATGGTTGATTTCCACTGGAGCAACGACGGGTGCTGGCTCAACAGCATTTTCTTGTACAGCCTCTTGGTCTTTCTCATCATCAGACCAGGATCCTTGTGGCTGTAAGGGGTTATACCAGATTATTGGCATATGGTCAGTTTCAAGAACCCATTCTTCGTCGGAGAGATACTCTCCTGTTTCAAGAGATTCCTCCCACTCGCCGGTGTAGTTGGGCTCGAATCCATCGTCGGTGTCGCTGGACTCGTATCCATCAATGGAGAATCCAACTACCGAGTTGCAAGAGTATGATGCCCCCTGCATAGCTTCTTTTTTGAATCGAGGTGGCATGAAATCACTGAGAGTGAAGTTTCTTACCGCCTTTGAAGTCTCTGGAAGGGACGTTTCTGTTGCCTCGAGTGAAGTGGTAGAGGAGGCCTCTGCCTTTTCATTGACTTCTTGTTTTGGCTGGGTCTTCTCTTGCCGTTTGAGCTTGAGGAGATGTTTCCTAGCCTGCCTTCGCTGTTGAGCTGTCGGCTTTGTTTTTACGATCTCCCAGTTTTCATCTTCCAGGAGATCGGGATGTACCCATATGGGTTGTCCGTCTGGTGTCGGATAGGGAACCAGCTCCTCGGACGCTTGAATTTTGTTTATCACCATGAAGGAAGTAGTGATCTTCTTCTTTGGTGATTTTGGTGTTTGTCCACATGACACCATGTTGACGGAGGCAGTCCCATAGTTTTTGTCAAAGGTGATGACTCCGTTTTTCCACATCTCGTTTATCTTCTCTCTCACAACAAAGCATTGATTGAGAGGATGCGAGACCATCTGGTGGTATGGACAGTACCGAGGATCGTTGGTTTTGCCAACATCGCCCGGTCTTTTGGGTTCAGGTAAGGTGAGCTTGCCGTTTGTCACGAGAGCCCCGAAGATTTCGTCAACATCTTCATCGAACGGGTATTTCTTTTCTACTCGCTCTTTGAAGGCATCAGAGAGTCCAGGTCTCTTACCTGCAGCTCTGTTTTCAGCTTTCTTTGGTTGCTGAGGAGCTGACTTGGTTTGCACATTGAGGACCTCTTTCTTCTTTGGTTTAGAGGTTGCAATGGCGGTTGGCTCTTTTCTTGATGACTTCTGACTGTTGAGGTCTTTAATCACCGTTTCAGCTTCCATAGAAGCTTCCAGGAGTTCTCCCAGGTTTTTTGATTTGTTGCCGATGATCATGGAGCGTATTCTAGCTCTCATGTTGTTTCGGCAGATGTCGACTAGCGACGCTTGTGGCAATACATCTGAGCATTTGTACGCCACTGCTTTCCACTTATGAATGAAGTCATAAGTCGACTCATTCTCTCCCTGTTTTAAGCTGCAGAGCTGTGCCATGGTAACAGGATGATCCTCACCTTTGAAGTGGGTCAGGAAGCGTGTCTCTAGCATGGCCCAATTTTGGATGGAGTCCTCCAGAAGAGTGGAGTACCAATCGAAGGCCGTACCTTTTAGGGTACTTGCAAAGAGGCGAATCTTGAGTGCATCTTGATCCGCGATAGCTCCCGTCAAAATCTTGAAGTGGATGACGTGCTGTCTGGCTGATCCTTTCCCCGTATATGTTTGGAGAGTAGGATGTTTGAATTTTGCGGGGAACGGGACTGAGTCCATCCATAAAGGATATGGTGGCTTGATCCCATGCTCCTTGAGTATATCCTCTTCTTTAGCTTTGGCGAGGATACTGTCTACGTCCTTTTTGGTAAGGGCGCGTGACTCATTTTCTTCACAATTTTCCTCGTTATTGCTATGATTCGGAGGAGGCTCATTGTTCACCTGATTTTGGACAACAAGGAGAAGGTTTTCCATCAGAGTTTCAATCCTCTGCTGGCCTTGTTCCAACTGCTGGATGCGTGTGAGCGCATCATCTTGAGGTGGATTCTGAGGTGGTGGCTCAGAATTTGTAACTAGGACGTTCATTCCTCGGGATTCAAACGAAGAAACCGTCCTGCTGACTGAGCTGGGGCTCATTCTTTTTGATGAAGAACTTGATGAAGGATTACTCTCCCGTCCTTGGCTTGAAGGGACAGGAAATTCTTCGGGATGTCTTCGTGTCCTGGTGACGCTACGGGTCACCGGACGTCGGACATGGATTTTCGATGCTGACTTTTGGCGTCTTCTGGTTTTTCCAACCATATGGACGGCAGCAACTTGGTCGGGTCTTTCTTTTTCGACCCATTTGTGGGAGACTTGAAGTGTAGGAGGCTGGGTCCGTTGCTTCTCTAGTCTCTTTTGTCGATATGACGCACGGCGGCGTGCTCGACGAGCGATTTGAGCTTCGGTCAGCTCTGGCTGGGCTCTGACGATGAAGGATGTGCTCCCTCGGGCGCAGCAGCCGAGCCTGTCTTCTTTGTAGCTAGGCAAGGACAGGATCCGGACCCGGTCCTTTGCCTGGAGCAGTGAAGCTTTGAACCTTTTGAGTTCGGCCCCTGTAGAGATGAAGGGTCGAACTGAAGGAGTGTAGGCCTTGGCAGGTGCTTGTAGAGGCCTAGTGATGCATGATCTCATTTTGGGCTTGTGGGAGCAAGCTGGTTCATGTTGGGTTGACTTGGGAGTCAAGTTGGAGATGGGTCTCTCCTCTTTCATGTAGGCAAGAGGGTAGAACTGGTTCTCTTTGAGTGGGGCCAGGTATGCTGGCTTGGTGGAGGTTTGAGACCTTCTTTGTTTTGGGGAAGGTCTTGGAGACCAAGTCTTAGGGTAGACCTGGTTGTTTGTGGGTCGAGGCTTCGCGGGGGTGCCGCGGGCTTCGGGCTTTTGGGCGCTCGCCTTTGGTGTCACGGGAGTGACATGTTGAGAGGCGATCTTCTGCTTTTTAGCAGGCGCAGCCTGTTCTTCGGGAAGTGGGAATGGTCCCAGCGTCCCAAAGAAGATAGTCCGGGGAGTCGAGGTCGACCCGGAGTTCGGAGAGTTGCCGAGGGAGTTGATGCTTCTGCAGCTGACAAGGCGCTTATGAGTGCGCGCGCTTTGCTTCTGTTGAAGCATGAGTTGGTGCTTGTTCTCATCGAAGATAATGGTTAAGGCTGCCATTGTTAGTTTCAAAATTTCTGAAACAAGACCACATCCATTAGTAATCACAAGAATATGATGATCAAAATGGGGAATTCTATGATTTTGTCTTTTCAAATCGCTCAAAGGACATGACCCAAGCAATATGAAGAAGGCAAAAAGCCATAGAGGGTACAATTGTTCTGGTTGCAAGCATGGTAGGCTCGAAATGAGCGTTCCAATGACTGCTAGAAGCAATTGTATACCTAAATTCGACTTATCAAGAAGCGGAGCTTGCTCGAGATAAGAAGAATATAAGGTAGGAGTTACAAATGTGCCGGTCACAGATACAGCAGACCCTGAAAGGGCGTACCAGTATTGCTAGGCACAAATGTTGGAAATCGCATCCATGAGATGGGATTCTCTTTTTTTTGCAAGCTCAGAAATGGATTCGTCAAAGAGAGCAGGGCATTCCGATTCAAATACGGGCTCAACAATTTCCGCGAGCGCCAGTACTCAGAAGGAAAGAGACCACAATTTCTCGAATCTGAATCCAAAAGTGACGAGTTTTTTTTTTTGAAATGTCAAGATTGGTTCCATCAAGGAGAGCAAATGGTATTCCAATCTGAGCACGATCTCGGCGATTTCCGCTAGCGCCAGTGCTCAGAAAAGAAGAAACCAAAATTTCTCAGATCTGAAATCAAAAGTGACGAGTTTTGAAGATTTTTTTTTTTTGAAATGATTTTTTTTATTATATTATTTTTTTTATTATTATTTTTTAAAAAAAAATATGTTTTTTTTAAGATTATTTATTTTTAATTTTTTGAAGATTTTTTATTTTAAGATTTTTTTTTGAAAATCTTTTTTTTTATTTATTTTTTTTTAATTTTGATTTTTTTTTAAGATTTTTTTTGAAAATCTTTTTTTTATTTTTTTTTATTTTGATTTTTTTTTAATTTTTTAAGATTTAAAGACGAGAGAGTACACATAGGCCTCCTAACCCGGTCTTATGAAACCTCAATTGATAGAATTGCCCCCAGGTAAGGGTAGGATTACTTAATGAACCCGTTTGGAGGACCCTTGCCTAGAACAGTCAAGCTGTCTCCACACTCTGGACAAGGCTTTTCTTGAATCAATCGTGATCAAAGAACGCAATTGGTTTAACCTTAGTGGTCTATGTCTTTTTATTTATTTATTTAAATTTTTTTTTTTAGATCCCTGACAGACTCATCGAAGAGAAACGATGGCCCAATCCCCGATCCGAACACGGGCTCAACGATTTCCGCGAGCACACATGCCCAGAAGAGAAAGGATCAAAGTTTCTCAATTTTGAATCCAAAACGAGAAATTTGATTTTTTTGATTTTTTTATTAATTTTTTTTTGAAATCTCTAATGAACTCATCGAAGAGAAACGATGGCCCAAAACCTTAGTCGAACGGGCTCAACATTTCTGCAAGCACCAAAGAACGATAGGATAGGATCAAAGTTTCTCAATTTTGAATTCCAATTAAGAAAACTGATTTTTTTTTATTTTTTTATTTTTTTTTTGAAAAGAGAAAGAGTGGAAACAAACTCAAAGAAATAGAAATTTCCAAAAAATCCCATCTCATTTTTTTTTAGGATGCAAAATCAAACATAGGCTACCAGCTAGAAAGTAGCCAAGGAATCCGGAAAAGAAGTATAAGCATAGAGCAAAAGGTATGATAAGCAAATATTTCATTTCCGAGCACTGTGTTCTCAAATGAACGAGTCCCACCGGGTGTGCCAGCTTGATGGAACGCGCTCCCGCCGAGGGTGCTACCGGGGTCGGCGGACGTGGGAGTCCGTCGGGTCCGGCCCTTTCGTGCCCGGGGGGCTGAAGCGTGCATCAACATTTCTTTGTGTGGGTGTGACAGATTTTCTATTTTACTTGGAATTGCAAGTGGTAATCCGGAGATCAACCTTCGCAAGTAAAAAGGAAATCAACTTCTTTCAAGTTTTCCATTGCACAAATATTTAAGAAAAGAGACATTTTCTTGGTTTGCCGTGAAAGGCGATTTTGTTTGGCATTTATAGCCGATTTACAATTCTCATCAATAATGAAAGACAAGAGTTTTGATTTTTGTCTCTTTTAGAAAAATACAAACTACAATGAAGAGCAAGAAAAGGAGGATCTAACTTTTCAGGAGATTGTGGGGGACTCGTTCAGATTGACGGTCGCAAGCCATGTGTGGGCTTCGCCATCATCCATGCAAATGAGAATAGAGGATGCTTTTGATTCACTTGGCTTGGCTATAAACTCAGATTTTTAGAAGACAAAGACCAAGAGGAGGTCCTATGTCCAATAAAAAGCTAAGTAGACGGGCTGAAAAGCCACGTCTAAACCATTGGAGGCAGCGGGAGAAGGCAAGGACCTTGGGGGGGGAGTACCCCCCAAGGGACTTTTTGTCACCTTGTAGTGGTGCTTGATGTAGAATTTCTGCAGAATTTTCTCTCTTTCTCTAGACTCTGTCTGTCTGGAATTCGGGATTTTCTGCACCTTTCGATCTTCGGTTTTCCGTTCGTCTTTTTTTCCGATCTGGATTTCAATGGAATGCTCTCCTATTTATAGGCTTTTGGTAGCCATTTAGGAGAGCTTTTATGGGCTTTAATGGCTTTAATGGGAGGAGTTACAAGATTTATTTCTTGATTTTGTAACTCCTTTTTCCTTGAATCTGATTGGCCGATGGAGATTAAGGGCTTTTAATCACCTTAATTACCATAATGGGAGGAGTTTCATGGCTTGAATGCCATGACTTAATTGATTTGTAACTCCTGGATGCTTGCTTCTGATTGGGCCGTCCAAAGAAATGAATTAATGACTGCAATAAACCTAGTTAATTAACTGCATTAATTGGTCGCCGAGCAGTCGAAGAGTCGCGGGCCGTGCCGTGTCTTCTAGAATTCTTCTGGCGATGATCATCGATGGATCTTCATGCTGATCGACATCGGATGAACATGTAACTTCAGACATTGATAGCTAGCAGCAGGCCGGTGACATCTGTCTTGTCGATTTCTCGATCGGTCGGACAGAAATAGCACTTTTTAGGTCAACCGGTCGGCGATCTTGGAGCGATCAATGATGATTTTATGCTTTTGACGGCGGATCTGAGATGTCGTCGGATATGAGTCAATTTCAAGCACTAAAAATCACATTTTCAGGAAACCACAGGGGCCAAAGTGCGCGAAACGCGAAAAGAGATGGAAAAATGGGTCACCGGCGAAAAATCCGGTGACCCGGACTTCCATGGTCGCCGGCGACCATGGGCCGGCGACCCTGGGCCAGGGTCGCGGGCTGCGACCCTGGGGGTTTTTCTCCCCTTTTTGGTCCGTTTTGCGGTCTTTTTCCTCGCCGTTTTCTTCTGTATTTTTCCTGACATTTCCTCTCATTTATTGGCTTGATTTCCCTGTAGAAAACCTGATGAGAATCCTTGCATTTTTAGAGTGCAAAGTTTCCAATTTTCCGGGAAAGCCGAAGACTTTGTCGCATAGAGCTGCTGATTTTCCGCCAGAAGCTGAAACTTGGTCAAACGATGTCGGAATGACCTGAAATTTGAGGTGGAGCCTCCTGAGCAATAAATAAGACCAACCATAGGCTTTTGTTTGAGTTTTGAAGCCGTTTGGGGTCCCGTCGATGCTTCACTTGATTTTGCTGCGGGGAAAATGCCGAGCTTTGATATGTGGCCAAATGATGTCCGATTGACCTGAAATTTGACGGGGAGCCTATTGGAGTCATTTTGAGACGTTCCATGGGCTCCGTTTTGGATGCCATGGTCCCAGGTTGCTCCGCCGCCGGTAGGCTTGATTTTCTCTCGGAGCATCGAAACCTGGTCAAACGTTGTCGGAATGACCTGAAATTTGACATGCAGCCTTTTGGAAGCATGTTGAAGCCACTCATGCACTTGGTTTGATGAGCGAAGGCTTCGGTGGTTCCCGCCGCCGGGAGGCTTGATTTTGCTGCTCGAGCATTGATGGAGGGTCAAACGTTGTCGGTTTGACTTGAAATTTGGCATGGAGCCCTTTTGAGACATGCTGGAGTCATCCGTAGGCTCTGATCGAAGTTTTGACGTCTCCGATGATGTCTCCGCCGGGAGCGCCATTTTAGCTGTCGGAGAAGCGAGGTTAGGCCAAATGATTCTGAAATGGCCCGAAACTTCATGTGTACTCTTCTCCTGGCTATCTTGAAGGATCTTGCAGTTTTTGTTTGATTCTGACAAGATTTGATTTTTTGGAGAAGTTGCATTGTCTATTTATGGCAGGTTGCGACTTCATGCAGCTTTCTTGATGTTGAAGAGGCAAAGTGACATTTTTGGTGTCAACAGGTATATTTGCAATAATAATCTTGATATATTTTTGACAAGGACGAGATTATATTGATACCTTTTTGTCTTTTTCGTTGACAGATTGTGAAGCAGCAGGAGAGGTTCCTCCGTCTTCCTCAGAGCCAGAACAGGGGATACATACGGCTGATCAAGGGGCTTCTTCTTCTTTGAATGAGTCAGCTTCTTCGATTGGAAAGAGTTTATTGATTACTCTTCCAATGGAGCATGACATGGGCAGTCGAGTGCTGGAGCTAGGCGAATCCTCATCTGTACCGCGCCTTCAGTATGCAAGGAAGGTGTTGAAGACTGTCTTGAGCTCATGGGTTGAGACTCTTTCTTCAGGTCATTTGGAAGCTGGTTTTGGCATGATCAAGCATGTGCAGGACATCCTCGCTGATAGCAAAGAAGTCGGTCTAGACATCGCAAGCGCCAAGGATTTTGTTGAGGAGATCATCACCTTGGGGAACAAATGGACTGAGACCAAGAGTTTCCCAGATAGTGACTTCTTTGATGAGATGTTCACAAAACCTTCCAGCAGAGTCAAAGCTGAGCTGACTGAGGTCACGAAGACTCGGAGGCAGATCATTCGGGAGAAGAATGTTACCGAGTTATCCATCATGGGGCTGAAGCAAGACTTGGACCACCTTGATAAGGAGGTTGTCGAGGCTAGGCAGCGTCTTGAGCTTTTGGAGGAAGAAGCTGCTGCCAAATGGACCGCCATTATGGAGGCTCGTGACAAGGAGGGGACTCTCATTCGCCAGGTTGAGGAAGCTGAGGGTAATGTTAGGAGGAAGACTCAGGAGCATGAGCACTGGCAAGTCCTCTGGGAAGAACTTCCTCGTGCTGCAGATGGGTCACGGCATTTGGCCGCGTTTTATGGGGACATTTTGAAGAAGCGTGGCCTAAAAACTTTGGAAGTTAAGGCCAAGGGTCTACTTAAGGAGTTGAACCTTTGGTTGAAGACCATGTCGGATTAAGCTCCTGAGTTGTAACAAACTCTTTTTCCTTCTTCTTTTTTTTTGGTACCTCCATGTATAAACAGTTTTGCTACTATATTTTTGTATCCCTTTCCTTTCACTTAAAGTTTTTTTTTTTATGAAAACAAATTTGAGCAAAAGTTGATGGGAATGTTTGTTTAAGAATTTGATCAAAAGGTTGTCATTTTGTGAAAATCTTTTGTCAAAGGGTTGTTTTGGGCATGAAAGCCAATTTTGTGGCGAAAAGCCTGGTTTTTGATGGTTTAAAAACCGAAATTTTGGATGGCATGAAAGCCTAATTTTGTCTGTGGCATGGGAGCCAAATTTGTTTGTGGCATGAGAGCCAAAGTTTTTTGGATGGCGTCAAAGCCGAATTTTGGAATGGCACATGAGCCGAATTTCATTTTGTGGCATGGGAGCCAAATTTTGTTTGTGGCATGAGAGCCAAAGTTTTTGGATGGCGTGAAAGCCGATTTTGTCGTTTATAGCCGAAAATTTTTTGTTTTGGCATTTATAGCCGACTTTTGGCATTTATAGCCGGATTTGGCGTTTATAGCCGAGTTTTGGCGTTTATAGCCGAATTTTGTTTTGTTTTGTTTTGGCATTTATAGCCGAATTTTGGCATTTATAGCCAGATTTTGGCGTTTATAGCCGATTTTTGGCGTTTATAGCCGAATTTTTTTTTTTTTGGCATTTATAGCCGACTTTTGGCGTTTATAGCCGGATTTGGCATTTATAGCCGAGTTTTGGCGTTTATAGCCGGATTTTGGCGTTTATAGCCGAGTTTTGGCGTTTATAGCCGAGTTTTTTTTTTTAAACCAAGTTTTGTTTTGTTGACATGAAAGCCGATTTTGGCGTTTATAGCCGAATTTTTTGTTTGTTTTGGCATTTATAGCTGAATTTTGGCGTTTATAGCCGGATTTTGGCGTTTATAGCCGAATTTTGGTTTTCAAAATGCAGGTATCGACTAAATGTCGCCTCCCCGCTGAATGGTCTTGCAAGTATCGATGGAATGTCGCTTCCTTGCTCATTCGGTTTGCGAGTATTGATGGAATGTCACTTCCTCGCGGGCTGGGTTTTGCGAGTATCGATGGAATGTCGCTTCTGTTGACACCAAAAATGTCACTTTGCCTCTTCAAATCAAGAAAGTTGCATGAAGTCGCAACCTGCCATAAATAGGCAATGCAATTTCTCCAAAAATTCAAATCTTGTCAGAATCAAACAAAAACTGCAAGATCCTTCAAGATAGCCAAGAGAAGAGTACACATGAAGTTTGTGAGAACCCGACCCCTAATTTCTTGGTTTAGTGTGGTTTTAATCGTGATTTGGTTTTCTCGATGGGTTTAGTGATTGTTTGGTTGAGTTTTTGAGTTTGAATAGATTTTTCATAACTTTGGAGAGTTTTAAAAGACGTTGACTTTGTTTTGACCCGACCCTTGTAAATTGTATTTTTGTGAGAATTTATTCTTGGTTTCTAAAAATTCCAAATTTTATTCCTTTTGACCCATTTTGTTGTTACAAACAACTTTCATGTTTTGACCATCTTGAATAAATACTCAGAAATTGCGTTTTTCGAGAAAAAGGGCAAAAATGACAATTTTCACTAAATCTGTCCATAAATTTCGAAAATTCCAGAAATTGGGAAAAATATACTTTTTGGAAAGTAGTTATTTCAACGAACAACTTTGTCTTCTTCGTCGAATCGATTTGAGGTCCCGAAATGCATGTTTTTAGCCCGGCAAATGTTTTAAGTTGTGGGACCCATCTCCCCTTTGTTATAAGAGGAACCCACCTCTTCTCTTCTCTTCTTCCTTGACCTAATTTCTAAGAGAGGAGCAGCCCCAGCAGCCATGGCTTTCTCCATCTCTTTCTTGTTTCCTCCATCTCATAGCACCACCAAACAATGCCAAACCAAGATTAGACTCCACCATTTTCATCCTCATCTCAAGAGCTATCCATTGACACCATTTTTGAAGAAAACCAAGCTTTTCAAGATTTCCTTTGAGCAACCTCTTGCTTTTTGAAGAACTTCCAAGTAAGGAATCCTTGTAATCTTTTGGATTTGTGTTTTCCTAGCCTTTAAGAAGCTTTGTTTTGATTATTGGAGGCTTTCCTTTTGTTTTGATTTGGTTTTGCCATTTTAGGGTTCTAAGATGGGTTTCTTTTGGGGGTTTTGTTTAGATTGGTGATTTATAGCTTGGAGAAGTGATTGGTGGTTGATTTGATTAGCATTGGACCCAAGGCAAGTGGATGAAATGATTTATTTTCATTGATCATGTTTTATACAAATGTGTAGCTTTCATTAATGATTTTCATTACTTATGCTTTACTTCATGACATGCTTTTATTGAGATTTGAAATACACTCTTTAGTGTATCTTTCTAGTACATTGCATTCTTGAAAAGGGTGTCTTGATAATACTAAGTTTTGACTTGTTTCATGTGATGGATTTCTTTGGGTTGAATGTGAATGGAATGGATGATTTGATGGAAGGATGGATGTAGTTGAATGGGGAATTTGAAGTGTTGAGAATGAAGTTTTGATTGTTTGAAATGGAGGATCTTTTAACTCACTTTATTACAGGGATCTGACCCTTGAAAATGAGGAGTGTTTGGAGAAAGAAGGGACTGAAAACAGCTTCAGAATTCTGTGTCCGCAGTAACGTCGGTCAGCTGTCGGTCAGCCCGTCGGTTAACCGACAGCCAACCGAGGTGGACCGAAACCCTCTCGGTTCCAATTCCAGAGAGCAGATTTCCATCAGGAAATCTGTCGGTCAGCTGTCGGCTGACCGAACTCCCTAGTTCGGTCGACCGAGAGACAACCGACAGATCTTTCGGTTCATTTTCCAGAGAGCAACAAACTTCCTGATGTGTGTAGAGCTGACAGTCAGCGCCGGTCAGCCGTCGGCTAGCCGACATCCCAGTTCGGCTGACCGACAGCCAACCGAGGAGCTGACCGACAGCAATTGTATTGTTTTCTTCTTGAAGAACCATAGGGAACTATATTGGAGGAGAGTGAGGAACTGTACAGAAGAAGAAATTCCATCACCATGACTGTGTTGTTTAGGTCTTTTAGATTTGTTAATGTATATAAGGCCCCGGAATGTTTTCAATTCTTAAAGAGTACCAAATGTATGTCAAACGTAACATACGGGACCCTAGTTACATTGATTCAAATCTTGGACTTTCAACACTTGGCCCGGAGAATATGAGAAATCCATTCATGCTTTATTTTGACCGAATTTCACTTGTACACTTAAAATCTCGTGTTTTATGACTAGACTTGCCCGACAGTATTGAAAGTTATGTTTTTAACATTGTTGCTAGCCCGTACAGGCCCGACCAATACAGATATGCTTTTGTGCTTATGAGCACCCCGTCCCGTCATATGTATTTATTGGATTTGATTTCTTGTATATGACCCATGAGAGTAAAACCTTGAGGCAATAGGGGGCCAGAGCTTTGTAGTGCGAGCCCATGAGCTAAAAGAGAACATGCATACATGTATTTGTTTGTTTACTTGCATATAACCTATGAGTCGGCACCACTAAGCTTGGATAACCTTGTCAGTCTGATCCACTGACTTGGAGATTCCCCACTTGTCCCGCCAGCTGCAGCATGGATCCCGATACCCGGTTTATTAACCGTGGTCCCGTCCCGATACCCGGCTCGCTCCCGTGGTTCCCGATATCCGGTTCGCTACCGTGATTCCCGATACCCGGTTTGCCACCGTGGTCCCGTCCCGTATTATTGTATATGTATATGTGAATTTTGTTGTACCTCCTCACTTCGGTGACCGAGGTCAACGCCCGATACTCTAGTCACTTCGGTGATAGAGGATTTAGCTTTGTGTGGTTGCCATCTTGATAGTTCCTGATCCTTGTTACCCGTACTGTTTTATATTGATCATGTCTTTTCTTAATAAAGGATGCATTAATTCTACATGTTTTAAATGAGTCCCCGATTTGGGAAATGTTTATTGTTTATCCATGTTCTAAAAGAGTTCCCGATTAGGGAAGTGTTTATTGTTTATCCATGTTTTAAAAGAGTTCCCGATTAGGGAAATGTTTATTGTTTATACATGTTTTAAATGAGTCTCCGATTTGTGAAATGCTTATTGTTTATACATGTTTTAAATGAGTCCCCGATTTGTAAAATGTATATTGTTCGTACATGCTTTAAATGAGTACCCGATTTGTAAAATGTTTATTGTTTGTACATGCTTTAAATGAGTACCCGATTTGTAAAATGTTTATTGTTTATACACGCTTTAAATGAGTACCCGATTTGTAAAATGTTTATTGTTTGTACATGCTTTAAATGAGTACCCGATGTGTAAAATGTTTATTGTTTATACATGTTTTAAATGAGTTCCCGATTTGTGAAATGTTCATGTTTTATACATGCTTTAAAGGAATACATGCTTTGCCTAATATCCGTGGTTCATACCCGTTTTATATGAATACATGATTTCGTCAGATACTCATGATTTCCGATACATTTTTATTATGTACAATTTTGATCAGACAGTATGATTTGTTTCATGTTTTATCATTCAGTATGTTGTTATATCTTTTCACCCGCCTGCCAGACCGTCGTGTCTGACCCACTACTTTGGTACTCAGGTTCAGATTTCTTCACCCGAGATGAGTGTACGTGTTGGCGGTGGAGCCATGAGCTTACAGGTTGTTTGTCGGCTATGTCATGTAGACATTGAGCTTGACATCGGTTTTACGTCACATATGGGTAGTAATCATTAGCTTGTTTTCTTGTATGGCTTTTATTAGCCTTTTTGCTTGGGATTGTAATTAATATACATTGTTAATTGTAACTTGAACATATATGGGAATGTAATATCCTGTTACTGTCAGCTCTGTACTTTTATTGTGATAGTTTATTCCAGTCTGAGATGGATCATTGATAAGATGAGTATATGCTTGGGTTAAGTGCGGTGCGGAATCCAATGGCCACGGACTCCGAGTCGCAACACCATAAAAGCTTCCGCTAAATATTCAGAGTGTGTTGGAATGAATTTGTAATCCTCACACACGCGGATCTTGGGAGAAACATAACTCTCAATTCACGGACCCCGGGTTTGGGGTCGTGACAAAGTTTCAGGCCATTTCGACAACATTTGGCCTAACTTCACTTCTCCGACAGCTAAACGGGAGCTCCCGGCGGCGACATCATCGGAGACGTCAAAACTTCGATCAGAGCCTACGGATGACTCCAGCATGTCTCAAAAGGGCTCTATGCCAAATTTCAAGTCAAACCGACAACGTTTGACCCTCCATCAATGCTCGAGCAACAAAATCTAGCCTCCCGGTGGCGGGAACCACCGAACCCTTCGCTCATCAAACCAAGTGCATGAGTGGCTTCAACATGCTTCTAAAAGGCTGCACGTCAAATTTCAGGTCATTCTGACAACGTTTGACCAGGTTTCGATGCTCCGAGAGAAAATCAAGCCTACCGGCGGCGGAGCAACCCGGGACCATGACATCCAAAACGGAGCCCATGGAACGTCTCAAAATGACTCCAATAGGCTCCCCGTCAAATTTCAGGTCAATCGGACATCGTTTGGCCACATATCAAAGCTCGGCATTTTCCCCGCAGCAAAATCAAGTGAAGCATCGACGGGACCCCAAACGGCTTCAAAACTCAAACAAAAGCCTATGGTTGGTCTTATTTATTGCTCATGAGGCTTCACCTCAAATTTCAGGTCATTCCGACATCGTTTGACCAAGTTTCAGCTTCTGGCGGAAAATCAGCAGCTCTACGCGACAAAGTCTTCGGCTTTCCCGGAAAATTGGAAACTTTGCACTCTAAAAATGCAAGGATTCTCATCAAGTTTTCTACAGGGAAATCAAGCCAATAAATGAGAAGAAATGTCAAGAAAAATACAGAAGAAAACGGCGACGAAAAAGACCTCAAAACGACCGCAAAACGGGCTCCGAAGGAGAAAAATCCCCCAGGGTCGCAGACCCCTGCGACCATGGCCCATGGTCGCAGGCCCCTGCGACCATGGCCCATGGTCGCCGGTCCATGGTCGCCGGCGACCATGGAGGTCCGGGTCACCGGATTTTCCGCCGGTGACCCGTTTTTCCGTCTTTCTTCGCGTTTCGCGCACTTTGGCCCCTGTGGTTTCCTGAAAATGTGATTTTTAGTGCTTGAAATTGACTCATATCCTCCGACATCCGTCAAAATCACGGGTCAACCTCCAAAAGCATAAAATCATCATTGATCGCTCCAAGATCGCCAACCGGTCGACCAAGAAAGTGCACTTTCTGTCCGACCGATCGTGAAATCGACAAGACAGATGTCACCGGCCCGCTCTTAGCTATCAATGTCTGAAGTTACATGTTCATCCGATGTCGATCAGCATGTAGATCCATCGATGATCATCGCCAGAAGAATTCCAGAAGACACGGCATGGCCCGCGACTCTTCGACTGCTCGGCGACCAATTAATGTGGTTAATTGACTAGCTTTATTGCAGTCATTAATTCATTTCTTTGGACGGCCCAATCAGAAGCAAGCATTTGGGAGTTACAAGTCAATTGATTCATGGCATTTAAACCATGAAACTCCTCCCATTATGGTAATTAAGGTGATTAAAAGCTCTTAATCTCCATCGGCCAATCAGATTCAAGGAAAAAGGAGTTACAAAATCAAGAAATAAATCTTGTAACTCCTCCCATTAAAGCCATTAAGGCTCATAAACCCTCCTAAATGGCTACCAAAGGCCTATAAATAGGAGAGCATTCCATTGAAATTCAGATCGAAAAAGATCAGAAAAAAGAGGAGAAAATCAGAGAGAAAATCAGAAAAAAAGATCAGAAAGAGATCTGAGAGAAAGAAAAAGAGAGAAAAACTCTGCTGAAGTTCTGCACCGGCCACCACAACAAGGTGACAAAAGTCCCTTGGGGGGCACCCCCCCCAAGGTCCTTGCCTTCTCCTGCTGCCTCCAATGGCTTAGACGTGGCTTTTCAGCCCGTCTACTTAGCTTTTTATTGGACATAGGACCTTCTCTTGGTCTTTGTCCTCTAAAAACCTGAGGTTATAGCCAAGCCAAGCGAATCAAGAGCATCTTCTGTTCTCATCTGCATGGATGATGGCGAAGCCCATACATGGCTTGCGACCGTCAATCTGAACGAGTCCCCCACAATCTCCTGAAAAGTTAGATCTTCATTTTCTTGCTTTTCATTGTAGTTTGTATTTTTCTAAAAGAGACAAAAATCACAAATCTTGTCTTTCATTATTGATAAGAATTGTAAATCGGCTATAAACGCCAAAATCGGCTATAAATGCCAAACAAAACCGCCTTTCACGGCAAACCAAGAAAATGTCTCTTTTCTTAAATATTTGTACAATGGAAAACTTGAAAGAAGTTGATTTCCTTTTTACTTGCGAAGGTTGATCTCCGGATTACCACTTGCAATTCCAAGTAAAATAGAAAATCTGGCACACCCATAAAAGAAATGTTGATGCACGCTTCAGGGCCCGCCAGGGCGCGAAAGGGCCGGACCCGACGGACTCCCACGTTCCGCCGACCCCGGTAGCCGCCCCACGGCGCCTCGGAGCGCGTTCCATCAAGCTGGCACACCCGGTGGGACTCGTTCATTTGAGAACACGGTGCTTGGAAATGAAATATTTGCATATCATACTTTTTGCTCTATGCTTATACTTCTTTTCCGGATTCCTTGGCTACTTTCTAGCTGGTAGCCTATGTTGGATTTTGCATCCTAAAAAAACATGAGATGGGATTTTTTGGAAATTTCTATTTCTTTGAGTTTGTTTCCATTCTTTCTCTTTTCAAAAAAAAAAAATCAGTTTTCTTAGTTTGAATTCAAAATTGAGAAACTTTGATCCTATCCTATCGTTCTTTGGTGCTTGCAGAAATGTTGAGCCCGTTCGACTAAGGTTTTGGGCCATCGTTTCTCTTCGATGAGTTCATTAGAGATTTCAAAAAAAAAAAAAAAAAATCAGTTTTCTTAGTTTGAATTCAAAATTGAGAAACTTTGATCCTATCCTATCGTTTTTTGGTGCTTGCAGAAATGTTGAGCCCGTTCGACTAAGGTTTTGGGCCATCGTTTCTCTTCGATGAGTTCATTAGAGATTTCAAAAAAAAAAATATTAAAAAAAAATAAAAATAAAAAAAATCAGTTTTCTTAGTTTGAATTCAAAATTGAGAAACTTTGATCCTATCCTATCGTTCTTTGGTGCTTGCAGAAATGTTGAGCCCGTTCGACTAAGGTTTTGGGCCATCGTTTCTCTTCGATGAGTTCATTAGAGATTTCAAAAAAAAAAATAAAAAAAAAAAATTAGTTTTCTTAGTTTGGATTCAAAATTGAGAAACTTTGTTCCTATCCTATCGTTCTTTGGTGCTTGCAGAAATGTTGAGCCCGTTCGACTAAGGTTTTGGGCCATCGTTTCTCTTCGATGAGTCTATTTGGGATTTGAAAAAAAGACATAGACCACTAAGGTTAAACCAATTGCGTTCTTTGATCACGATTGATTCAAGAAAAGCCTTGTCCAGAGTGTGGAGACAGCTTGACTGTTCTAGGCAAGGGTCCTCCAAACGGGTTCATTAAGTAATCCTACCCTTACCTGGGGGCAATTCTATCAATTGAGGTTTCATAAGACCGGGTTAGGAGGCCTATGTGTACTCTCTCGTCTTTAAATCTTAAAAAATTAAAAAAAAAATAAAAAAAAAAAAAAAAGATTTTCAAAAAAAAATCTTAAAAAAAAAAAAAACAAAAAATTTTCAAAAAATAAATAAAATAAAAAAATAAATAAAAAAAAATATTTTTAAAAAAAATAAAAAATAAAAAAATAAAATAAAAAATAAAATAAAATAAAAAAATCATTTCAAAAAAAAAATCTCCAAAAACTCGTCACTTTTTGGATTCAGATTCGAGAAATTGTGGTCTCTTCCCTTCTGAGTACTGGCGCTCGCAGAAATCGTTGAGCCCGTATTTGAATCGGAATGTCACCTGCTCTCTTTGACGAATCCATTTCTGACATTTCAAAACAAAGAATCTCATCTCATGGATACGATCTCCAGCATTTGTGCATAGCAATACTGGTACGCCCTTTCAGGGTCTACTGTATCTGTGACCGGCACATTTGTAACTCCTACCTTATATTCTTCTTATCTCGAGCAAGCCCTGCTTCTCGATAAGTCGAATTTAGGTTTACAATTGCTTCTAGCAGTCACTGGAACGCTCATTCTGGGCTCACCATACTTGCTGTCAGAACAATTGTACCATCTATGGCTTTTTGCCTTCTTCATGTCGCTTGGGTCATATCCCTTGAGCGATTTGAAAAGACAACCATAGAAATTCCCATTTATGATCATTACATTCTTGTGATTACTAATGGATGTGGTCTTGTTTCAGAACTTTTTCGAAACTAACAATGGCAGCCTTAACCATTATCTTCGATGAGAACAAGCACCAACTCATGCTTCAACAGAAGCAAACCGAGCGCACTTACAAGCGCCCCGCCAGCTGCCGAAGCGTCAACTCCCTCGGCAACTCTCTGAACTCCGGGTCGACCTCGACTCCCCGGACCATCGTCTTCGGGACACTGGGACCATTCCCACTTCCCGAATAACAAACTGCGCCTGCCAAAAGGCAGAAGATCGCCTCTCAACGTGTCACTCCCGTGACACCAAAGGCGAGCGCCCAAAAGCCTGAAGCCCGCGGCACCCCCGCGAAGCCTCGACCCACAAACAACCAGGTCTATCCCAAGACTTGGTCTCCAAGACCTTCCCCAAAACAAAGAAGGTCTCAAATTTCCACCAAGCCAGCATACCTGGCCCCACTCAAAGAAAACCAGTTCTACCCTCTTGCCTACATGAAAGAGGAGAGACCCATCTCCAACTTGACTCCCAAGTCAACCCAGCATGAGCCGGCTTGTTCCTACAGGCCCAAAATTAGATCATGCATCACCAGGCCTCTACAAGCACCTGCCAAGGCCTACACTCCTTCAGTTCGACCCTTCATCTCTACAGGGGCCGAACTCGAAAGGTTTAAAGCTTCGCTGCAACAGGCAAAGGACCGGGTCCGCATCCTGTCCTTGCCCAACCACAAAGAAGACAAGCTCGGCTGCTGCGCCCGAGGGAGCACATCCTTCATCGTCAGAGCCCAGCCGGAGTTGACCAAAGCTCAAGTCGCTCGTCGAGCACGCCGCCGTGCGTCATATCGACAAAAGAGACTAGAGAAGCAAAGGACCCAGCCTCCTACACTTCAAGTCTCCCACAAATGGGTCGAAAAAGAAAGACCCGACCAAGTTGCTGCCATCCATATGGTTGGAAAAACCAGAAGACGCCAAAGGTCAGCATCAAAAATCCATTTCCGACGTCCGGTGACCCGTAGCATCACCAGGACACAAAGACATCCCGAAGAATCTCCTGCCCCTTCCAGCCAAGGACGGGAGAGTAATCCTTCATCAAGCTCTTCATCAAAAAGAATGAGCCCCAGCTCGGTCACCAGGACGATTTCTTCGTTCGAATCCCGAGGGATGAACGTCTTGGCTACAAGTTCTGAGCCGCCACCTCAGAATCCACCTCGAGATGATGCGCTCACACGCATCCAGCAGTTGGAACAAGGCCAGCAGAGGATTGAAACTCTGATGGAAAACCTTCTCCTTGTCGTCCAAAATCAGGTGAACAATGAGCCTCCTCCGAATCATGGCAATAACGAGGAAAATGGAGAAGAAAATGAGTCACGCGCCCTTACCAAAAAGGACGTAGACAGTATCCTCGCCAAAGCTAAAGAAGAGGATATACTCAAAGAGCATGGGATCAAGCCACCATATCCTTTATGGATGGACTCGGTCCCGTTCCCCACAAAATTCAAGCATCCTACTCTCCAAACATATACGGGGAAAGGATCGGCCAGACAGCACGTCATCCACTTCAAGATCTTGACGGGAGCTATCGCGGATCAAGATGCACTCAAGATTCGCCTCTTTGCAAGTACCCTAAAAGGTACGGCCTTCGATTGGTACTCCACTCTTCCTGAGAACTCCATTCAGAACTGGGCTATGCTAGAGACACGCTTCCTGACCCACTTCCAAGGTGAGGATCATCCTGTTACTATGGCTCAGCTCTGCAGCCTAAAACAGGGAGAGAATGAGTCAACTTATGACTTCATTCACAAGTGGAAAGCAATGGCGTACAAATGCTCAGATGTACTGCCACAAGCGTCGCTAGTCGACATCTGCCGAAACAACATGAGAGCTAAAATCCGCTCCATGATCATCGGCAATAAATCAAAGAACCTGGGGGAACTCCTGGAAGCTTCCATGGAAGCTGAAACGGTGATCAAAGACCTCAACAGTCAGAAATCATCAAAGAAAGAGCCGACTGCTGTTGCAACCTCTAAACCAAAGAAGAAGGAGGTTCTCAATGTGCAGACTAAGTCAGCTCCTCAGCAACCAAAGAAAGCTGAAAATAGAGCTGCAGGTAAGAGACATGAACTCTCTGATGCCTTCAAAGAGCGAGTAGAAAAGAAATATCCGTTCGATGAAGACGTCGAAGAAATCTTTGAGGCTCTCCTAGCAAATGGCAAACTCATTTTGCCAGAGCCCAAAAGACCTGGAGACGTTGGCAAAACCAATGATCCTCGGTACTGTCCATACCACCAGATGGTCTCGCATCCTCTCAATCAATGCTTTGTTGTGAGAGAGAAGATAAACGAGATGTGGAAAAACGGAGTCATCACCTTTGACAAAAACTATAGGACTGCCTCCGTCAACATGGTGTCATGTGGACAAACACCAAAATCACCGAAGAAGAAGATCACTACTTCCTTCAAGGTGATAAATAGAATTCAAACGTCCGAAGTGTTGGGTCCTTGCCCGACACCAGACGGACAACCCATATGGGTACATCCCGATCTCCTGGAAGATGAAAATTGGGAGATCGTCAAAACAAAGCCGACCGCTCAGCAGCGAAGGCAAGCCAAGAAACATCTCCTCAGGCTCAAACGGCAAGAGAAGACCCAGCCAAAACAAGAAGTCCATGAAAAGGCAGAGGCCTCCTCTACCACTTCACTCGGGGCAACAGAAACGTCCCCTCCAGAGACTTCAAAGGCGGTAAGAAACTTCACTCTCAGTGATTTCATGCCACCTCAATTCAAAAAAGAAGCCATGCAGGGGGCATCATACTCTTGCAACTCGGTAGTTGGATTCTCCATTGATGGATACGAGTCCAGCGACACCGACGATGGATTCGAGCCCAACTACACCGATGAGTGGGAGGAATCTCTTGAAACAGGAGAATATCTCTCCGATGAAGAATGGGTTCCTGAAACTCACCTTATGCCAGTAATCTGGTATAACCCCTTGCAACCACAAGGATCCTGGTCTGATGATGAAGAAGACCAAGAGGCTGCACAAGAAGATGCTGTTAACCCAGCACCTGTCATTGCTCCAGTGGAAATCAACTATGTTGAGCCACACGGAGAAGACGAAGAAGAGGATCTGGCTCCCATGCCTGATCTTGAAGAATATGCAAGGATCTTGCAGTGTCTCGCTCTAGAACAAGAGCAAGACCGCGTCAACGAGATTCCTCACAATCCAGAGCCGGAAGTCCCTGAAGCCCATCAGGTACCTCCTCCCTCAACTCCTGAAAATGGAGAACATTGCTGGATTGACGATCCTCTTACATCCGAGGATGAGTCTGACTCCGAGCAGGCAACATCTTCTATCAGAGCTTCCTGTAATGTAATATATCAGGATTATAGCTCTTCTGAAGCGTCGTCTGATGAGATTACCTACACTCCGACGACGCCTAGCAATGTATCCTCTGGAGCTACCTCGTCTCACGTGACTTTCACAGAGATGACACCCTCTCAGGTTTCTTCTCCTGAGACTGTGACTTCAGGATACACATTCTTCCCGACTCATCATCATGAAGAAAACCCAACTTGGGGTGATGGATGGGTCAACGAAGAAGAAAAGCTGCTGGATGCTGTTCAGGACTTGCTCCCGGAAAATGCTCCGTGCAACACAATCACTGAGGATGGCAACTCTGCTGCAGATACATCCCCAGTAGATGAAAAACGACAGCCTCTTGATCCTGAAGACAATCTTCCAAACGAAGATCCTTCTCAAGAAGCTCTCGAAGTTGGTAGAGGCACCCGTTCGGGCCGGGACTACCACAAAAATTACAACCAATCTTCCTTTACTTATGTAAATCCTTTGGGAAAAGATGTTGTAAGCGCCCCCAGTGGCAACAATGATGAACATGCAGGCCCTAAGGAGGCTTTCAAGTATGATTTGGTTGAGCACTTCAAACACATACCTGCACGTCTTCACATCCTAGACTTATTGCGAATGTCTCCACGCACTCGTGATAATCTCATATCAGAATTACAAAAACTGAATGAGGATGTCGACAAACATGCCCCACAAGTCCTCCAAATTGAAATGGACTACCGGGTCAAAAACTCAGAAACCTCCTTAAAAGAAGAAAAGGAGAAAAGCGAGGGATCATGCATCCAATGCCTCTCGGTTCAAAAGGCAGCCAGTGCAACCATCGCCTTCACTAAGGAAGACCTCCTACTTGGCGAAGCAAGGCACAACCGACCCCTGTACTTCACAGGGTACATCAAAGAAATGCCGATACATAGAGTTCAGATCGACCCAGGTTCTGCACTCAACCTTATCTCCACTTCGGCTCTTGAAGAGTTGGGCATCCCACCCGGCAAGCTAAGCCACACATCTGTATCTATCTTTGGATACGATGGGAGCACTCAAAGGCCTATCGGCAAAATCAGGTTCAAATTGCAAATCGGTGATCTTATCTCTGAGGTTACTGTGTATGCAATAAAAACCCCCTCATGCTACAACATCCTTCTCGGACGTCCTTGGATACACGAGAATGGTGTTGTTCCTTCAACTCTACATCAATGCATCAAGTTTGTCGGCGACGACGGCATGGTACATCGAGTCTTTGCGGACAGGAAACCCTTCAAAGGTAAAGAAGTCCACTTCGCAGACTCCCAAATGTATGAAGGAGAAAAAGAAGAAGAGGAAATAACACCCCCTGCTGAAAATCTCCAGAAAGATAAAGGCAAGGCTCCTAAAAAATCACCGGAAGAAAACAAACCCTCCGGCAAATTAGAAGAGAGTAGTCAATCTCCCTTCGTTATCTCCCTCAAGAATTCAAAACCTTTGGTCATCATGACTAAAGTGAAGAAGGCGAAACAAAAGCCTGGGGGCAAATTTGTTGTCTCTCTCGTGTCTATCATGCAAGACACAGACTCGGACTCAGAGCCAGAAGACGGTGCATCGTCAAGCCAAGCTGACACTCAGCAAGTTCAGCCTGCTCTCACTCCGATGGAGACACCTGCTGATGTAGAAGATCCTACGTCAGCTACCTTTGTTGTTCCGGCAACATCACCAAAGCAAAGGCCGATCTTCTTCCATAGATCGGACGCTTCTTCATCAAACTCCATGCTGGAACCTTTTCAAAATGAAGGTATGCCTCAGCTATCTCTATATAGTCCTGTGGCACAAGTAATTATGAAGAAAATGGGCTTTGACGCTCAAAACCCAGTCGGTTTGGGAGAAAGACGCGGTATTCTCACGCCATTGGAGCCCGCCTTGACCAAAAGCCAGCTGGAAGATTGGAGACTCTACGGTCATGTAGAAAAGTCTTCATATGGGTTAGGGTATGATCCTGATACTCCTCTGAGACAGTTGACACAAAAGCTTAAAAGTCGTTTTACCGACCAAGCCTCAACATCTCAAGTCCATGAAGACATCGATCTCCCTGGATATCTCTTTAAAGAGTTACCTGACAAAGATCCAGGAAGCTCATCCAATTGGTATGATTTCTCTGATGATAAAGAGGAATCGTCCGATAATACAGACTTGTGGCATCCTGACCCAGAAGAACCCTCGTCTCCAAAAGAAATACCAGACTCAACAGGCGATTGGGACTATCTCATAGCAAGCCTTGAGGAGATCACCAATCAAGAAAATCCATGGAAAGGAACAGAGCCTTGGTCTGGTAATGCAGTTGAAACTCCAGAAGGTTTCGTTGAGTTGGAAGCCTCCGAAAATATTGTGGAGGAACCACCTTCGAACCTTCCAACAGAAGATCCTGTTCAAAAGATAAACTTGGGAACACCTGATAACCCACGTCCTGTATTCATAAGCAAGAATATAAAGGATGATGAGTTACCCGAGTATATCGCTTTTTTTCGTGAGTTCGTTGATTGCTTTGCATGGTCCTACGCTGAAATGCCTGGTTTAGACCCCAAAGTAGCAGTCCACAAACTCAATCTTCAAGAAGACATCAAGCCTGTCAAACAAGGCCAAAGAAGATTCCGTCCAGATGTGATGGATAAAATTGAACAAGAAGTTCAAAAACTCAAAAGCGTTGGCTTCATCCGTGAGGAACAACATCCAGAATGGTTGGCCAACATTGTCCCCGTGACAAAGAAAAATGGGCAGATCAGAGTCTGTATTGACTATAGAGACTTGAATGGCGCTTGCCCTAAAGATGAATTCCCGCTCCCCATACCGGAGGTGATGATTGACAATACCTGCGGATTCGAGCGAATGACATTCATGGATGGCTTCTCTGGTTACAATCAGATAAAGATGCATCCCGAGGATGAAAAACACACTTCATTTCGGACTCCATTTGGCGTGTATTGCTACACTTCATGCCATTTGGTCTGAAAAATGCTGGTGCCACATATCAGAGGGCTATGATGAAAATATTCCAAGATATGCAGCACAAGACGGTCGAATGTTACGTTGATGACCTCACCGTCAAAAGCAGAAGAAAAGAAGACCATCTCAAAGATCTTCGGGAAGTCTTCCTCCGACTCCGCAAACACAAACTGCGGATGAATCCTCTAAAATGCTTCTTCGGCTTCTCGTCGGGTAAGTTTCTCGGATTCCTTGTTCGGAAAGCTGGAATAGAACTTGACCCTATAAAAGTCAAGGCTATTCTAGAAATGCCCTCTCCAAGAACCCTAAGGGAACTAAAAGGGCTCCAAGGGAGATTGGCCTACATCAGACGGTTCATCTCCAATCTTTCGGGGAAATGCCGTCCATTCTCTCGATTGATGAAAAAAGGTGTAGACTTTGTCTGGGATACCGACTGCGAAGCCGTATTTCAAGATATCAAGTCATACCTGACCAAACCTCCAGTGTTAGCTGCCCCTGCCACTGGAAAACCATTCATCTTGTACATAAGAGCTCTTGATCATTCTGTAGGCGCTTTGCTTGCACAAGAGAATGGTGAGGGAAAAGAAGCTGCTCTATACTACCTCAGCCGCATGCTAGTAGGTGCAGAGCATCGCTACTCTCCAGTCGAAAAAGAATGCCTTGCAGTGATGTTCGCCGTACAAAAGCTACGTCACTACTTGCTTTCCAACACAGTTTACCTGGTCTCGAGGATCAACCTCTTGAAGGTCCTTGTCACGAAGGCCGGTTCTCTCAATGCCCGACTGGCAAAATGGTCCATCCTCTTGTCACAATTTGATATTAGGTATGTGCCACAAAAAACAATCAAAGGCCAAGCTCTAGCAGATTTCCTCGCAGAGCATCCATTGCCTAAAGATTCACCACTCAGAGATGATCTCCTAGACGAACCTGTCTACAACGTGGAGACTTCCTCACCAAATGCCTCCTGGGACATGTACTTTGACGGTGCAACCAGGACAAATGAAAACAGAAAGCTGATCTCGGGAGTTGGCATCCTCTTTGTTAGCCCCGACAAATGCATGATTCCACACGCTTTCTCGCTACTGGAACCATGCACAAACAATGCAGCTGAATACCAAGCTCTGATCCTAGGATTGGAACTCGCCATCGAATCCGGTATCACTATGCTGGAAGTCTTTGGAGACTCTCAACTGATCGTCAACCAGATGAATCGGAAATATGAAGTCAGGAAGCCCGATCTGCTGCCTTATTACAACAAGGCACAATCGCTTCTGCAAAAGTTTGACATCTGCAACATCACCCACATTCGTAGAGGTGAAAATATCCGTGCAGATGCCCTGGCCGGACTTGCCGCATCAATGGCGATCCAGGAAGGGGAAAACATACAAATTACAGTGTGCGAGAGAAGGATCCTCCCTCCTCTTAACACACACCAAGCAGTTGCCGAATGCCACCGAGTGGTTGGAAGTCGGATCTCTATCCTTCAACCTTCAATCGTCGACTGGAGGGATCCGTTCATTGATTACACTATGTTCGGAATCCTACCTGAAGATCCAAAAGAACGGGTAAGCATACAAAGGCGAGCCCCAAACTTTCATTTGGATATTCCTTCAAAAATCCTCTACAGGAAATCCTTCAACGGAGTACTTCTACGCTGCTTGTCACAACAAGAGGCCGAAGAAACACTTAAAGAAGTTCATGCTGGTCTTTGTGGAGCCCATCAGGCAGGTCCTAAGCTCTATGATCAGATAAAAAGGTTAGGTTACTATTGGCCTACCATGGTTGCTGATGCAATGCAATTTGCCAAACGTTGCCGGCTATGCCAAGTTCACGGAGATTACATTCACATGCCTCCGGAATGGCTGCATCCTACAGCAATCTCATGGCCTTTTGAAGCATGGGGTATGGACATCATAGGTCCTATCTCTCCCCCTTCAAGCAAAGGTCATCGCTTCATCTTCGCCGCAACGGATTATTTCTCCAAGTGGTCAGAAGCATTTGCGTTCAACGAAATGAAGACCTCATCAGTTCTTCAGTTCCTGCGCACCAACATCATTTGTCGTTTCGGCATACCCAAGAGATTCGTCCATGATAACGGACCACAATTCCGGGATCATCGATTCTACAGGTTTTGCGACAAATACAAAATCCAAAGCTGTCCTTCGACTCCATACAATCCGGCAGCAAACGGATTAGCAGAAGCCTTCAACAAGACACTCTGCAAAATCCTCAAGAAAATGGTCTCTAGTCACAAAAGAGACTGGAGCGATAAACTGTCTGAAGCTTTGTGGGCCTATCGAACCACCGTTCGAGGACCAACCCATAGCACACCATTCTCCTTGGTCTATGGATGCGAAGCTGTCGTGCCCCTAGAGGTACAAATTCCTTCTCTGAGGGTATCTCTACAAAATGACATGACTCAAGAAAGCAATGTCAAATTGCGACTCCATGAGCTGGACAATCTCGACAAGAGACGGCTCGAAGCTCGACAAAGCATTGAACTTTACCAAGCACGCATGGCAGGAACTTTTGACAAAAGGGTCCGGCAACGCGCCTACAAAAAGGGTGACTTGGTTCTTGCGGTAAAAAGACCAATGGTCTTCGCACACAAATCCAAAGGCAAATTTGAACCAAAATGGGAGGGACCCTACGTCATCGACAAAGTCTTCTCCAACGGCGCATATGCCCTCCTAAACATGGAAGGCGACAGATGTATGCTGCCTATCAACGGCAAGTTCTTGAAGCGGTACTACCCTTGAAGACTTACCCAACTGGGTAAGAGCAATGCCTGTATGGCCAAAACCTGTTCTCAGGTACTCGCTCGTCAAACCCACTCTCTTTAGAATTTTCATATCAAATGTCAAAATTTCTAGAGATTCAAAAACAATGCTTACTTTCATTGTTTCATTGTTCAAAAACAAAAAAAAATCCAAGTTTAGGAGCCTCTCCCTGACTTGACCAAAACTTTCGATCCTTGAACCAAAATTCATGGTTTGAAACAAAAATCCGGATTCAGGGATTTCCACCCTAGTCCACCTTACCTTTTACCGCCAAATGGTTCTAGGTCAAAATTTACGACCCTCGTGTCTTTAAACAAAAAAAAAATGGTTTTTCAAAAATCGTGGGGAAACGACATCAAAGTCAGTACCCGCAAAACAAAAAATTTTGAAAAAAAGCAAGGATGCGACATTCCATCGATACTTGCACCCAAAATCGCAGGGAAGCGACATTTCGTCGATACTTGCAAAATCCAAAAACCGTGGAGAAGCAACAAACCAGTTGGTATCCACAACCCAATTTCAAAAATCGTGGAGATGCAACATACCAGTTGCTATCCACAACCAAAATTACAAATGGTTCGAGAAAACCTCAAATTTCAAAAATCGCGGAGAAACGACATCAAGTCAGTACCCGCAAAACCAAAAGTCTTGGGAAAAGCAGGGAAGCGACGCTTAGTCGATATTTGCACCCCAATTCGCGAGGAAGCGACATTCCATCGATACTTGCAAAACCTAACCCGCGAGGAAGTGACATTCCATCAATACTCGCAAAACCGAATGAGCAAGGAAGCGACATTCCATCGATACTTGCAAGACCATTCAGCGGGGAGGCGACATTTAGTCGATACCTGCATTTTGAAAACCAAAACTCGGCTATAAATGCCAAAATCCGGCTATAAATGCCAAAACAAAAATTTCCGGCTATAAACGCCAAAATCGGCTTTCATGCCAATAAAACAAAACTCGGTTTTCAAAAAACTCGGCTACAAATACCACACAAAAAAAAAAAAACCTGACTCTCATGTCAAAACCGGCTATAAATGCCACAAATTGGCTATTAATGCCACCAAACCGGCTATAAATGCCACCAATTGGCTATCAATGCCACCAAACTGGCTGTAAATGCCACAAAAATCCGGCTTTCATGCCAAATTCGTTTCCCCTACCAAAACAACCATTTGACAAAAGATTTTCACAAAATGACAAAGCTTTTGATCAAATCCCATTTAGCAATTGCTTTAATCACAAAAAGATTTGAGTGAGCGTAGGGAACAAAAAAAAAAGGGTACCAAAAAAATACATGTGGTACCAAAGCAAAAAAAAAAAAAAAATAGAAAGTGTTCACAAGCACTACAAAAAAAAAAAAGAAAAGTACCAAAAAAAAATACATGTGGTACCAAAAAAAAAAGAAAGTGTCCACAAGCACTACAAAAAAAAGAGTACCAAAAAATACATGTGGTACCAAAAAAAAAGAAGAATGGTTTCTGCTATAAAAAATCAGGAGCTCAGCCAAAAATGGTCTCCAGCCAAAGCTTCAGCTCCTCAAGCAAACTTTTGGCCTCAGCCGTCAGAGTTTCCAAGGCACGCTTCTTCAGGAACTTGCCATGAGATGCTAGCGAATGCCGTAACCCTTCTTTTACACCGGGAAGCTCTTCCCCAGCAGTTTGCCATCGTTCGTTTTCTAGAGTCCTCCTCTCGAGAACTTGACCGGCATCTGCAACCCTGCGGATCAGAGTACTCTCCCTGTCACGAGCCTCTGTTATAGCAGCCCACTTCGCATCGACTTGTGCCTTCAAATGCTCAAGACGTTTCCTGGCCTCCTCAACTTCCCTATCAAGGACGTTAAGGTCATGCCTCAATCCGATGATGGCTAGCTCTTCCTTGTTCTTCTCCCGAACTAGCTGCTTCTTGCTTTGTGTAGCCTCATTCAGGTCAGACTTAGCCTTATCAGCAGGGTCCAAGAACATCTCCTTGAAGAATTGGTCGTCAGGGAAACCCATGGTCTCAAACCACTTGTCATCCAGTGCAATGATCCTATCAACGATCGCCCTGGCACCTGTGACATCCAGACCAACCTCTTCGGTGTCGGTCAGAATCTCCTGTACATGTGGGATCATGCCAAATCCTGCCTCCAAGTGTCCAGAAAGGAGAGTCTTGACCCAAGAACTCAAAACCCGAGCCAGCACCTTCTTCGCAAATTGAAGAGACGAACTGGATGAAGATTCACCCTTCTCCGCTGATCAGCTGCTCATGTCATGTCCCATTGGAAGAGTAACAAAAGAACTCTTTCCACTTGGAGCCACTGGAGAAGGAATCTCAGCATGAGGTATCTCCTCTATCGCGTCAGAACTGGTTGTAGGAGTCTCTACCTCCGGATCGACCTCTGACATCCCTTGCTCTGGTTCTGAAGGAAGCGATGGACTCTCTTCTGTCACTTCAAAACCTGCAAATGAAACACAAAAAGGTATGAATATGATCCTGTTCAAAAAAAAAAAAAAAAAAAAAAAAAAGAAAAAAAAAAATCATCAGGGTCATCACTACAAAGTACCTTCTTCGACGACTGGCGGAACACTCTCTTCCTCCATGAACTCATCAGAAGCATCATCGACATTTGCTTCCATTGATGGTTCAAAGTCATCGGAATCCTGTGGCAAGTCAGCTGGCAAGAAAAAAAAACTGTTAGCAAATCAAGTCGCAGGCAAAAAAAAAAGAGAAAGCGAAAGAAGCTATACCAATTAGAGATTCCGGAGTCATTCCAGAGTCCCTCGGTTCTTCTTCAGATGCCATAACCGGCTCCATCACCGCCTCATCGGTCGGAACCTCAGGCATCGGCAAGTCTTCATCCTCTGCTAAAAAAAAAAAGGAAAAAGCAGCAGCAGGGTGAGAAAACAAATCAGAACATGGAAAGCCCCATGAAAGAAGTAGAAAAAGAAAAAGGAAGAATCATACCTTCACCAATGGTCTCTTCCCCACGACTCCTCTTCTCTGGAGGCTCGTCGACAGCCTCTGGCACCTCCTCGTTGATGGTAAGAGGGATTTCCATGTCAGGAGAGTCCTCATGTGGCCCCTCGCTGCGATGATGACTCCTCCTCTTCTTACCTCTACGGGTTCGCTTCCTAGAAGAACCCGCCCCACTATCAGAGTCAGGTTTCTCACTTGACTCCTCACTGGATGGTCTGCTTTCGCCAGTAGACTCCACGGAAGCTCGTTTCTGTGCCGCTTGTATCCAAGCGTCGAGCTCAGCTTCCTCCTGTTCTAGCTGCTCCAAAGCCTCATCAGGTACTTCCCGAACAGCTTCAGAACCAATGACGCCCTGGTCACCGAGAAAGCCTATCTTGTGCTTCTCTCCAGAAAGGAAGGCCCAAACTTCCTCTCGCCGGACGCCATCCGACTTCCCAATGCCTTTTCCAGAAGACAGCTTTACATCAAGCTCCTTCTTGGAAAGCTCCCGATATGCCAAAAAGCTCTCCGCGAACCACTTCGTGAAGCCGGCAGTTCGGAAAGTCGACAGCTCAGGATAAGAAATCGTGGCAGTAGTGTCTTCAGCACTATAGAAAGCCCATGCATTTCTGCCATCCTGCAAACCCCCAAAACGCTTCACCATACTCGAAGGCGCCCCAACAACGCCTTGAGAGAAGCCCAACTGAAGCGCAAAGCGAGAAGGTACATACGGCTGGATGTCGACGAAAAGATGTCTACGGTACACCATCGTGCCGACTCGTATGCTGAAAAGCCACTCCTTCTCTGCATTGGTCAAAGAGTAATGCCTTCCCGACCCTGCTCTGGTAGAGTCTCGGGAGGCACCAAAATCAAAAGCCTTCTTCCGCAACTCCGGAGAAAGCTTCACTGAAGACTGCCCCATCTCGACGTCCCTGAACCGTCGGATCCTCATGCGGGCAAACAAAAGTGATTCAGATATGGCTTTTCCCTTAGCCAATCGAATCATCAGAGGATCATCATCATGTGCAGCACCCAGCTGGTGGAAGCCAGGACAGTGGTATACAAACCACGAATAAAAGATATGGGCTGAAAATACCCTATTCATAGGGAGCCCAAGCCGAACCAAGAAAGCAGCAGCCTGCAGTTCGGTACACAAGTAGGAGTAAAGAGCAGGTACCAAAGCCAGCCGCTCTCCAAACGCCATCTGACAAGCCGGAAAAATACAATGCGGCCTGATGTGCGTCCCATCTCCACCAGCAAACACAGCCTCACTTAGCCAATAAGTGAGGTAAAAAGCAAGATCTCTCCGCAGTGCAATGTCAGAACAAATGACATCTGTGCTCGCGAAGAAACCCTTCAACTCTTCCTGCATGACCGAAGTCTTCTTCCTGTCTTCCCGGGTCATGCTATCAGAAGACTCTTTGCTGTCAAAGAAGTTGAAGAATGAAGAGCCATAACTCTTCCAACTGCTGGATCTGACTTTCGAGCCCTCCTTCAAAAAATCATAGAAGGCGACGAGCTGAAAGTATAGGAGCCTGAACTCCTCTGACTGCTCCTCAAGGACGCTGTCAATCGGCATGAACTCCTCGTAGAGTTTGCCAAGGATGGGCAGTCCAGTAATAGCACTCAACTCCTTCAGAGAAAAACCAATCTCACCGTTCGTGACAACGAAGGTATTGGTCTGAGGGAGGAAAGACTCCAACATAGCCATGAAGGCATCATCGGAAAAAGTCACGGTCTCCCTAAAAGCGCGGACCGCGTCAAAAATCCCGGCTTCCTTCAAAACGGCGCCCCCAATCAGCAAGGTGTGGTCAGTCCATGACTTCCAATCGGAGTCAACATTGAAACGGCCACGAAGTCGAAAAGGCTTCACCCAAGTACTGCCGTCACCGCTGAAAACTCCAAGGCCCACCGGTCTCAAATCGACTGACGGATAATCAGAGCCCTGGTAGCCGCTGGCTGGCATCAACATGTCCATACGGACAGGTGGCTTCTCCGCATATCCGGAGGGTCCACCAACAAAAATCCCGGTCTTGATCACACTGGTCCTCTTCACCCAGCTCGGAGGATCTTCCCTCTTAGGGCACGTGGGAGAAAGGCTCAGGATCGAGATGGTCCGGTCAAAAGACGACCGGGTAGAAATAGTTCTCTCTTCACCATCAGCTGTGTAAGAGAACTGAAAACATCTCCTTTGGTATGTCAAGTCATTAGGGACTGCATCTCCAAAGAAGAAGGTAGGCTTGGGCAAAACCCTCAGATCGTCCATAACCCAAGGACGGTTGCTTACCATGATCTTATAGAATTCCTCATTCTTGAGGGCGATCAATCGCTGTCTCATCTCATCGCGATTGAGGGAATCGCACTCTTCCAAGTTCTTCTCAACAAACTGGACCTTCTCCCAGGCCTGCTGAACGGCCACATTGGAAGATCTAGCAGATCGACGAGGTACGCTTGTAGCAGGCTCTTTACCCTTGTTCGCTCTGGAGGAACCACCTGCAAAGGTTGGAAAAGAAAAAGATCGTCATCAAAATGACAGGATTTCGCTAAAAAAAAAAGGGTCACTTTGTCCCACCAAAAATCTGGCGAAATTTTGGCATGACTCCGGGGCAATTCCAAAGAAAAAGGAAATACCCCGACGGAAATAGAAAGTTTGAAGATGGGCTCAACATTGCTGCGGGCTCCGAAACTCCAAACTTTCGAAACCTCAAAATCTCCGCAAAATCAAGAAGGGCTCAACATCGCTGCGAGCTCCAAATTCCCAAATTTGCAAAGATTTTCAGGTATGCTATCACATCATGCTACTCAATTCAATTTACAAAAAGTACATGCATGAACATCTAGATTTGCATAAAAACGCATTATCATGATGAGCAAAAAAAAAAAAAAAAAAAGAAGAAACTTTCTCAAAAAAAAAGGGGGAGAAAGAAAAGAAAAAAAAAAGAGAAAGAAACTTTCTAGAAAAAAAAAAGAGAAGAAAGAAAACAGTAAAAAAAAAAAAAAAAAAAAAAATCAGGGGCTGGCCCATCAGGCCGTGGCCCACAGGCCACGTGGCCGTACGGACCAGATCCGTACGGATCTGTCCGTACGGCCCACAAAAAAAAAAGAAGAAGAAGAAAAAAAAACATGTGAAAAAAAAAAGAAAAAAAAAAACAAAAGAAGAAATCACGTGGAAAAGAGAAAAAAAAAAAAGAAGAAGAATAGAAAGAAAAGAAAGAAAGAAAAAAAAAGAAGAAAGAAAAAAAAAGAAGAGAAACTTTTTTTACCATCCTATTCTCTACATAAAGTTTTCTTGAAAGAAAAAGAGAGAAAACTTACTTGAAGCCATTGATGGAGAAGAAGAAGGAAAAAGCTTGAAGATCCTTGAAGAAGAAAAACTCTTGGCCTTGGAGCTCTCTTGAGATTGTTGCAAAAGAAAGCAATAAGAGCAAGAGATCCTACCTTCCTTTGCTTTTATAGGAGAGAGCAAATCAAAGAAGGAAACAAAGAAGAAAGGTAAGTGTTACTAATTAGTAACCTTACCAAAAGAGAAGGAATTAGAAAGATTCTTTCCCAAAAAGAAAGATGTCTTTGAGAGATTTCCTCCCAAAATCAATCAAATGAGAGATTCTCTCCAACAAAAAAGGATATTGGAGATTTCTTCCCAAAAAGAAAGATACCTTGAGATATTCTCTCCCAAATTAAGGGAATATGAGAGATTCTCTCCCATAAAGATATTTTTAGATATTCTCTATCCAAATGAGATATCTTTAGATATTCTTTACAAAAATGACCCCACATGAGATCTAAGCCATCCTAAAAAGCTTAAGGTCCCATGGGCTACCCCATATGAGCCAGGTTTGACCACCTAGGCACTAAAAAAAAAAAAAATGGGCTTTTAGTCAGGAAAAAAAATCCCTCTTACCCAAGAGCATACAAAAATGGTTCCATGCCTCTTTTGAGTTGATTGAACCATACAAAAAATTCCAAGCCCCATGAGCTTCCAAAAATCAAACCATCCAGCCTCATATACAAAGTTGAGCCAAAATCTTGAAATTGACATTTCACAAAAATCCAAACCACTCCAATGGACCCACACAGTCCCAAAGAGTGACCAAAAACCAAATCCTGGTCCCCTAACTTGCCACATACAGCTTGTTAGGTCACAAGACCAAAACCAAAAACCAAATCATGATCCCCCAACTTGCCGCATACAGCTTGTTGGGTCACAAGGTCAAAACCAAAACCCGACCCCCTAACCTGCCACATACAGCTTGTTAGGTCACAAGGTCAAAAACAAAAGCCCAAATCCACATCCCTGATGTCATCTTCAAAACTTTGCCTCGAGATGGTGTGTGATTCCTTTCACTACCATAAAATTCCCCTGGAAGCTCAAAGGCTACTATACCAAAGGAAAGATTGCTCATAGACTCTTGGTCAAGACACAAGCTCTCCTTCAAAAATATCTTCGAGGCACATCGACTACAAAAGTCAAGCAACTCGTCGCTGTACCTCGAGGGGGCATTTGTTGACACCAAAAATGTCACTTTGCCTCTTCAAATCAAGAAAGCTGCATGAAGTCGCAACCTGCCATAAATAGGCAATGCAATTTCTCCAAAAATTCAAATCTTGTCAGAATCAAACAAAAACTGCAAGATCCTTCAAGATAGCCAAGAGAAGAGTACACATGAAGTTTCAGGCCATTTCGACAACATTTGGCCTAACTTCACTTCTCCGACAGCTAAACGGGAGCTCCAGGCGGCGACATCATCGGAGACGTCAAAACTTCGATCAGAGCCTACAAATGACTCCAGTATGTCTCAAAAGGGCTCTATGCCAAATTTCAAGTCAAACCGACAACGTTTGACCCTCCATCAATGCTCGAGCAGCAAAATCTAGCCTCCCGGCGGCGGGAACCACCAAAGCCTTCGCTCATCAAACCAAGTGCATGAGTGGCTTCAACATCTTCCAAAAGGCTGCACGTCAAATTTCAGGTCATTCTGACAACGTTTGACCAGGTTTCGATGCTCCGAGAGAAAATCAAGCCTACCGGCGGCGGAGCAACCCGGGACCATGACATCCAAAACGGAGCCCATGGAACGTCTCAAAATGACTCCAATAGGGTCCCCGTCAAATTTCAGGTCAATCGGACATCGTTTGGCCACATATCAAAGCTCGGCATTTTCCCCGCAGCAAAATCAAGTGAAGCATCGACGGGACCCCAAACGGCTTCAAAACTCAAACAAAAGCCTATGGTTGGTCTTATTTATTGCTCATGAGGCTTCACCTCAAATTTCAGGTCATTCCGACATCGTTTGACCAAGTTTCAGCTTCTGGCGGAAAATCAGCAGCTCTACGCGACAAAGTCTTCGGCTTTCCCGGAAAATTGGAAACTTTGCACTCTAAAAATGCAAGGATTCTCATCAAGTTTTCTACAGGGAAATCAAGCCAATAAATGAGAAGAAATGTCAAGAAAAATACAGAAGAAAATGGCGACGAAAAAGACCTCAAAACGACCGCAAAACGGGCTCCGAAGGGGAAAAATCCCCCAGGGTCGCAGACCCCTGCGACCATGGCCCATGGTCACAGGCCCCTGCGACCATGGCCCATGGTCGCCGGTCCATGGTCGCCGGCGACCATGGCCCATGGTCGCCGGCGACCATGGAGGTCCGGGTCACCGGATTTTCCGCCGGTGACCCGTTTTTTCCGTCTTTCTTCGCGTTTCGCCCACTTTGGCCCCTGTGGTTTCCTGAAAATGTGATTTTTAGTGCTTGAAATTGACTCATATCCTCCGACATCCGTCAAAATCACGGGTCAACCTCCAAAAGCATAAAATCATCATTGATCGCTCCAAGATCGCCAACCGGTCGACCAAGAAAGTGCACTTTCTGTCCGACCGATCGTGAAATCGACAAGACAGATGTCACCGGCCCGCTCTTAGCTATCAATGTCTGAAGTTACATGTTCATCCGATGTCGATCAGCATGTAGATCCATCGATGATCATCGCCAGAAGAATTCCAGAAGACACGGCATGGCCCGCGACTCTTCGACTGCTCGGCGACCAATTAATGTGGTTAATTGACTAGCTTTATTGCAGTCATTAATTCATTTCTTTGGACGGCCCAATCAGAAGCAAGCATTTGGGAGTTACAAGTCAATTGATTCATGGCATTTAAACCATGAAACTCCTCCCATTATGGTAATTAAGGTGATTAAAAGCCCTTAATCTCCATCGGCCAATCAGATTCAAGGAAAAAGGAGTTACAAAATCAAGAAATAAATCTTGTAACTCCTCCCATTAAAGCCATTAAGGCTCATAAACCCTCCTAAATGGCTACCAAAGGCCTATAAATAGGAGAGCATTCCATTGAAATTCAGATCGAAAAAGATCAGAAAAAAGAGGAGAAAATCAGAAAAAAAGATCAGAAAGAGATCTGAGAGAAAGAAAAAGAGAGAAAAACTCTGCTGAAGTTCTGCACCGGCCACCACTACAAGGTGACAAAAGTCCCTTGGGGGGCACCCCCCCCCAAGGTCCTTGCCTTCTCCTGCTGCCTCCAATGGCTTAGACGTGGCTTTTCAGCCCGTCTACTTAGCTTTTTATTGGACATAGGACCTTCTCTTGGTCTTTGTCCTCTAAAAACCTGAGGTTATAGCCAAGCCAAGCGAATCAAGAGCATCTTCTGTTCTCATCTGCATGGATGATGGCGAAGCCCATACATGGCTTGCGACCGTCAATCTGAACGAGTCCCCCACAATCTCCTGAAAAGTTAGATCTTCCTTTTCTTGCTTTTTATTGTAGTTTGTATTTTTCTAAAAGAGACAAAAATCACAAATCTTGTCTTTCATTATTGATAAGAATTGTAAATCGGCTATAAACGCCAAAATCGGCTATAAATGCCAAACAAAACCGCCTTTCACGGCAAACCAAGAAAATGTCTCTTTTCTTAAATATTTGTGCAATGGAAAACTTGAAAGAAGTTGATTTCCTTTTTACTTGCGAAGGTTGATCTCCGGATTACCACTTGCAATTCCAAGTAAAATAGAAAATCTGGCACACCCATAAAAGAAATGTTGATGCACGCTTCAGGGCCCGCCAGGGCGCGAAAGGGCCGGACCCGACAGACTCCCACGTTCCGCCGACCCCGGTAGCCGCCCCACGGCGCCTCGGAGCGCGTTCCATCAGCTTCCTCGCGAATTGGGGTACAAGTATCGACTAAGCGTCGCTTCCCTGCTTTTCCCAAAACTTTTGGCTTTGCGGGTACTGACTTGGTGTCGTTTCCCCATGATTTTTTTAAATTTGAGGTTTTCTCGAACCATTTGAAATTTGGGTTGTGGATAGCAACTGGAATATTGCGTCTCCACGATTTTTTTGAAATTTGGGTTGTTAATATCAACCGGTATGTTGCTTCTCCACGATTTTTGAAATTTGGGTTGTGGATATCAACTGGTATGTTGCTTCTCCACGATTTTTGAAATTTGGGTTGTGGATATCAACTGGTTTGCTGCTTCTCCACGTTTTTTGAAATTTTGCAAGTATCGAATGGGGTTCGCTTCCTTGCGATTTTTGGGTTTTGGAAGTATCGAATGGGGTTCGCATCCTTCCGGTTTTTGGGTTTTGCGAGTATCGACTAAGTGTCGCTTCCCCACGGTTTCTAAAAACCAATTTTTTTTTTGTTTAAAGACATGAAGGTCATAAATTTTGACTTAAAACCATTTTGGTTGTAAAAGCCGGGGCAATCTAGGGTGAAAATTCCTAAGTCCCGATTTTTGTTTCAAACCATGAATTTTGGGTTCAAGGATCGAAATTTTGGTCAAGTCTGGGAAGAGGCTCCTAAACTCGGATTTTTGGATTTTTGATTTTTTTTTTTTTTTTTTGGACAATGAAACGATGAACGTAAGCATTGTTTTGAAAGTTTTTTTTTTTTTTTAGAAACTTCAACATAAAGATGAAAATTTCAAAAGGGGTGGGTTTGACTAGCAAGTACCTGGAAATAGGCTTTGGCTGTGTTGATATCGCTCTGACCCGTTTGAGGAAGTCTTCAAGGGTAGTACCGCTTCAAGAACTTGCCATTGATGGGTAGCATACATCTGTCTCCTTCCATGTTTAAAAGAGCGTATGCACCATTGGAGAAAGACTTTGTCGATGACGAAGGGTCCTTCCCATTTTGGTTCAAATTTGCCTTTGGATTTGTGGAGAAAGACTATGGGTCTTTTACTGCAAGAACCAAGTCACCCTTTTTGTAGGCACGTTGCCTGACCTTCTTGTCGAAAGATCCTACCATGCGTGCTTGGCACAACTCAATGCTTTGTAGAGCTTCAAGTCGTCTTTCATCAAGATTATCCAGCTCTTGGAGTCTCAATTTGACATTGCTTTCTTGCGTCATGTCATTTTGCAAAGATACCCTTAAGGAAGGAATTTGTACTTCCAAAGGCACAATAGCTTTGCATCCATAGACCAAAGAGAATGGTGTCCTATGGGTTGGTCATCGCACGGTGGTTCGATAGGCCCACAAAGCTTCTAGTAGTTTCTCGCCCCAGTCTCTTTTGTGACTAGAGACCATTTTCTTAAGAATTTTACAGAGTATCTTGTTGAAGGCTTCTACTAGTCCGTTCGCTACTGGATTATATGGAGTCGAAGGACAACTTTGGATTTTGTACGTGTCGCAGAACCTGTAGAATCTGTGATCCCGGAATTGTGGTCTGTTATCATGGACGAATCTTTTAGGTATGCCGAAGCGACAAATAATGTTGGTGCGCAAGAACTAAAGGACTGATGAAGTCTTCATTTCGCTGAGCGCAAATGCTGCTGACCACTTGGAGAAATAATCCGTAGCGGCAAAGATGAAGCGATAACCTTTGCTTGATGGAGGAGAAATAGGACCTATGATGTCCATACCCCAGACTTCGAAAGGCCATGAAATTGTTGTTGGATGTAGCCATTCTGGAGGCATGTGGACATAATCTCCATGAATCTGGCATTTTTGGCAGCGCTTGGCAAATTGTATTGTATCAGCTACCATGGTAGGCAAATAATAACCTAGCCTTTTTATCTGGTTGTAGAGCTTAGGGCTAGCCTGATGGGCTCCACAAAGACCAGCGTGAACTTCTTTAAGAGCTTCCTCAGCCTCTTGTTGTGACAAGCAGCGTAGGAGTACTCCATTGAAGGATTTTTTGTAAAGTGCTTTTTAAGGTATATCCAAATGAAAGTTTGAGGCTCGTCTTTGGATACTTACCCGCTCTTTTGGATCTTCAGGTAGGATTCCGAACATGATGTAATCAATGAACGGATCTCTCCAGTCGCCAATTGGAGGTTTGAGGATGGACATCCGACTTCTAACCACTTGGTGCCATTCAGCAACTGCTTGGTGTGTGTTGAGAGGAGGGAGAATCCTTCTTTGACACACTGTGACTTGCATGTTTTCCCCTTCTTGGATTGCCATGGATGCGGCGAGTCCGGCCAGGGCATCTGCACGGATGTTTTCACCTCTGAGGATGTGGGTGATATGGCAGATGTTGAGTTTTTGTCGAAGCGACTGCGCCGTGTTGTAGTAAGGCAGCAGATTAGGCTTCCTGACTTTATATTTCTGATTTATCTAGTTGACGATCAGTTGAGAGTCTCCAAAAGCTCCCAGCATGGTGATGCCAGATTCGAGGGCGAGTTCCAATCCTACAATCAGGGCTTGGTACTCAGCTGCATTGTTTGAACATGGTTCCAGTAGCGAGAAGGCGTGTGAGATCATGTATTTGTCGGGACTGACAAAGAGGATGCTGATTCCCGATATTTGGTTTCCTTTTTCATTTGTCCTGTTGTACTGTCAAAGTACATGTCCCAGGAAGCATTTGATAAGGAAGTTTCTACATTGTAGACAAATTTGTCTGGGAGATCATCCCTGAGTGGAGAATCTTTAGGCAATGGATGCTCTGCGAGAAAGTCTGCGAGAGCTTGGCTTTTGATTGCTTTTTGTAGTACATACTTAATATCAAACTGTGATAGAAGAATGGACCATTTTGCCAGTCGGCCATTGAGAGAACCTGCTTTTGTGACAAGGACCATTAGGAGGTTGATCCTCGAAATCAGGTAGACTGTATTGGACAGCAGACAGTGACGTAGCTTTTGTATGGCAAACATCACTGCAAGGCATTCTTTTTCGACTGGGGAGTAGCGATGCTCTGCACCTACCAACATGCAGCTAAGGTAATATAGAGCAGCTTCTCTTCCGTCGTCGTTTTCTTGTGCGAGCAGGGCACCCAAAGAGTGGTCGAGAGCTCTTGTGTACAAGATAAATGATTTTCCAGTTGTGGGGGCAGCCAGTACTGGAGGTTTGGTGAGATATGCTTTGATGTCTTGAAATGCATTTTCACATTCAGCATCCTAGACAAAGTCTACGCCTTTCTTCATCAGGTGAGAGAATGGACGACACTTCCCTGATAGATTGGAGATGAAACGTCGAATGTAGGCCAACCTTCCTTGAAACCCTTTTAATTCTCTTAGGGTTCTGGGAGATGGCATTTCCAGGATAGCCTTGACTTTGGTGGGGTCAAGTTCTATTCCAGCTTTCCGTACTATGAATCCGAGAAACTTACCCGATGAGACACCGAAGAAGCACTTTAGTGGATTCATCCGCAATTTGTGTTTGAGAAGTCGGAGGAAGATTTCTCGAAGATCGTCCAGATGGTCTTCTTTTCTTCTGCTTTTGATGGCGAGGTCGTCAACATAGCATTCGACCGTCTTGTGCTGCATATCTTGGAATATTTTCATCATAGCCCTCTGATATGTTGCACCTGCATTTTTCAGACCAAATGGCATGACAGTGTAGCAATACACGCCAAATGGTGTGCGAAATGACGTGTGTCTTTCATCTTCAGGATGCATCTTTAGCTGATTGTAGCCAGAGAATCCATCCATGAATGTCATTCTCTCGAACCCATAGGTGTTGTCAATCATCACCTCTAGTATGGGAAGCGGGAATTCATCTTTAGGACATGCATTATTCAGGTCTTTGTAGTCGATACAGACCCTTATCTGCCCATTTTTCTTTGTCACGGGGACGATGTTTGCTAACCATTCAGGATGCTGTTCTTCGCGGATGAAGCTAACGTTTTTGAGTTTCTGAACTTCTTGTTCAATTTTGTCCATCACGTCGGGACGGAATCTTCTTTGGCCTTGTTTGACAGGCTTGATTTTCTTTTGCAAGTTGAGCTTGTGGACTGCTACTTTGGGATCCAAGCCAGGCATTTTGGCATAAGACCATGCAAAGCAATCAACGAACTCTCGAAGAAAATAGATATACTCGGGTAACTCACCATCCTTTATATTCTTGCTTATGAATACGGGACGTGGGTTATCAGTTGTTCTCAAGTTTATCTCTTGAACAGGGTCTTCTGTCGGAAGGTTTGAAGGTGGTTCCTCCACAGTATTTTCGGAGGCTTCCAACTCAACAAGACCTTCTAGAGTGCTAGAGAAATTTTCAGACTGAGGCTCTGTTTCTGTCCATGGATCTTCTTGATCAGTGTCCTTCTCAAGGCTCGCAATGAGATGGTCCCAATCATTTGCTGGAATTGGGTTGAAGTAAGGTACTTCTTTTGGCGACGATGGTTCTTCTGGGTCAGAGAACCGCGCGTCTATGTCATCGGGCAATTCCTCATTATCATCAGAGAAATTATACCAATTGGAGGAGCTTTCTGGACCCTTGACGAGTGACTCCTCGAAGAGATATCCAGGGATATCAATTTCTTCATGAGATGTTGAGGCTTGGCCAGCAAAGCGACTTTGCAGCCATGGTGTCAATTGTCTCATAGGAGCGGTAGGATCATACCCCAACCCATATGAAGACTTGACTTTGTGAATGTGGATTTTCCAATCTTCTGGTTGACTTTTGGTCAGGGTGGGTTCCAATGGTGTGAGAATACCACAGCCACCTCCCAAACCAGTCGGATTTTGAGCGTCGTAGCCCATTTTCTTCATGATAGCTTGTGCCATTGGACTATACAGGGATAGCTGAGGCATACCTTCGTTTTGGAAAGGTTCAATCAAAGAGTTCAGTGGAGATGCTCCCGATCTATGGATGAAGATTGCTTTTTCTTTTGGAGAAGTTGCCGGAATAACAAAGGAAGCCGACGTAGGGTCTTCTGTGTCAGCAACTGTCTCCAATGGATTGAGAGGGGGCTGATCTCGCTGGGTATCAGCTTGGCTTGATGCTGTGTCATCTTCTGACTCTGTCTCCGAGTCTGTGTCATGCATAATAGACACAAAGTAGACAGTGAACTTGCCCCCAGTCTTTTGTTTTGTCTTCTTTACTTTGGTAGTGATTACCAAAGGCTTTGGAGATTTGAAGGAGACGACGAAGGGAGCTTGACTGCTTACTTCGAGTTTGGTGGAAGGTTTGTTTACCTCCAGTGATTGCTGAGAAGCCTTGCCTTTATCTTTCTGGAGACTGTCGACAAAGCGAATTGTTTTTTCCTCCTATTCTTCTTTTCCATCTTTATACATTTGAGCATCTGCAAAATGGACATCTCTGCCTTTGAAGGGCCTTTCTGCAAACACTCGATGTATCAAGCCATCGTTGCCAACGAACTTGATGCACTGATGTAGAGTTGAAGGGACGACACGATTCTCATGTATCCAGGGGCGTCCAAGGAGTATATTGTAGCATGAAGGGGTCCTTATTGCATACACGGTGACTTCAGAAATAAGATCACCGATTTGCAATTTGAACCTGATTTTGCCGATAGGCCTTTGAGCGCTCCCGTCATATCCGAAGATGGATACGGACGTGTGACTCAGTTTGCTAGGTGGGATGCCCAGCTCTTCGAGTGCCGAAGTAGAGATGAGGTTGAATGCAGAACCTCGATCGATCTGAACTCATTGTACTGGCATTTCTTTGACGTACACCGTAAAGTACAAGGGTCGGTTTTGCTTTGTCTCACCTAGCAGGAGGTCATCCTTGTTGAAGGCAATTGTTGCACTTGCTGCTTTTTGTACCGAAAGGCATTCATTGCCTGATCCCTCAGTTTTCTTCTTCTCTCCCTTTGGGGGAGTATTTGATTTTTTGACCCTGTAGTCCATTTCAATTTGTAGGACTTGTGGGGCATGTTGTCGACATCCGCATTCAGCCTTTGTAATTCTGAAATGAGACTATCACGAGTTTGTGGAGATATTCGTAATAGGTCGAGGATGTGCAGACGTGCAAGTATGTGTTTGAAGTGCTTAATCAAGTCGTACTTGAAAGCCTCCTTTGAGCCTGCATTTTCATTATTATTGCCACTTGGGGCGCTTACAACTTGCTTTCCCGAAGGATTTACATAAGAAGAAGAAGGTTGATTGTAATTTTTGTGGTAATCCAGGCCAGAACGGGTACCTCTACCAACTTCAAGAGCCTCCAAAGAAGGGTCTTCTTTTGGAAGATCACTCTCAGGATCAAGGGGTTGATCCTTTGCTGAAGACGTCTCTGTAACAGCATTGGTGTCTTCAGTAATTGTGTTGCACGGAGCAATTTCCGGGAACAAGTCCTGAACAGCATCCGACAACTTTTCTGTATTAGTCCAGACATCATCTATGAGATCGGGCATCTGGGACCAATCGACTGGGCTTTCAATGAAGAAGATTTCATTGGCAGGAGTTTCTTCAAGATGATCGATAGGGAGAGGCTTGAGTTCCGATGTCACAGCTTCAGGAGACGAGGGCTAAGAGGATGATATCTCAGTGAAAATCACCTGAGAAGATGTAGCTCCAGATGATACATTACCGGTTGGGGTGTACGTGTCTTCGGAAGCTTCAGAGGCACTATCGTCTTGAGCTATCGCATTGCAGGTCATCCGGACAGGAGATGCCCCTAGTGCAGACTGTTGGGAATCAGACTCATCCTCAGATGTAAGAGGATCATCGATCCAATTGTTTTCTCCATTTTCAGGAGTTAAGGGAGAAAGTTCCCGCTGATTTTCAGGGAATTCCGGTTCTGGATCATGATGAAGATCATTGATGTGATCCTGCTTCCGCTCTATAGCAAGATGTTGCAAGATTCTTACATATTCCTCAAGATCAGGCATAGGAGCCAAATCTTCTTCGTCATCCGCTCCTCGTGGTTCACCAATGTTAGGTTCCACCGAAGCATTGGTTGGTGCTGGATTGACACCATTTTCTTGAACAGGGTCCAGGTCTTCTTCATCATCAGACCAAGATCCTTGTGGCTGTAATGGGTTATACCAGATTACTGGCATAAGATGAGACTCGGGAATCCATTCCTCGTCGGAGAGGTATTTTCCTGTTTCAAGGGATTCTTCCCACTCATCGATATCACTGGCAGTGTCACTGGACTCGTATCCATTCATGGAGAATCCAACTACCGAGTTACAAGAGTATGATGCCCCCTGCACATTTTCATTTTTGTATAGAGGTGGCATGAAATCATCAAGGGTGAATTTTCTTACCGCCTTTGAAGTTTTGGGAAGAGATTCTTCCATTGTCCCTAGTGAAGCAGTGGAAGAAATTTCTTCTTTTTCAAGGACTTCTTATTTTGTTTGAGACTTCTGCTGCTGTTTGAGCTTGCGGAGATGTCTCTTGGCTTGCCTTCACTGCTGAGCGGTCAGCTTTGTTTTGACGATCTCCTAATTTTCATCATCTAGGAGATCGGGATGCACCCATATAGGCTGTCCATCTGATGGTGGATAGGGAACCAATTCTTGGGACGCTTGAGCCATTTTTATCACCTTGAATGAAGTAGTGGTCTTCTCCTTCGGTGATTTTGAAATTTGTCGACATGAGACCATGTTGACAGAAGTGGAGCCGTAGTTTTTGTCAAAAGTTATGACTCCGTTTTTCCACATCTCGTTGATCTTCTCTCTCACAACGAAGCATTTATTGAGAGGATGTGAGATCATCTGATGGTATGGACAGTATCGAGGATCATTGGTTTTGCCAAAATCTCCCGGTCTTTTGGGTTCTAGCAAAATGAGTTTGCCATTTGCTAGGAGAGCCTCAAAGATTTCTTCAACATCTTCATCGAATGGATATTTCTTTTCTACACGTTCTTTGAAGGCATCAGAGAGTTCAGGTCTTTTACCTGCAGTTTTGTTTTCAGGTTTCTTTGGTTGCTGAGGAGCTGATTTAGTCTGCACATTGAGAACCTCCTTTTTCTTTGGTTTTGAGGTTGTAACAGCAGTCAGCTCTTTCTTTGATGATTTCTGATTGTTGAGGTCTTTGATCACCATTTCAACTTCCATGGAAGCTTCGAGGAGTTCTCCCAGGTTCTTTGATTTGTTGCCGATGATCATGGAGCGAATTTTTGCTCTCATATTGTTACGGCAGATGTCAACTAGCGACGCTTATGACAGTACATCTGAGTATTTGTACGCCATTGCCTTCCATTTGTGAATGAAGTCGTATGTTGACTCATTCTCTCCCTGTTTTAGACTGCAAAGTTGAGCCATAGTAACAGGATGATCCTCACCTTGGAAGTGGGTCAGGAAGCGTGTCTCTAGCATAGCCCAGTTCTGAATGGAGTTCTCCGGCAGAGTGGAGTACCAATCAAAGGCTGTACCTTTTAGGGTACTTGCAAAGAGGCGAATCTTGAGGGTATCTTGATCCGCAATAGCTCCCGTCAGGATCTTGAAATGGATGACATGCTGTCTGGCTGAACCTTTCCCAGTATATGTCTGGAGAGTAGGTTGTTTGAATTTTGCAGGGAATGGAACCGAGTCCATCCATAACGGGTAGGGTGGCTTGATCCCATGTTCCTTCAATGTATCCTCTTCTTTCGTTTTTGCGAGGATATCGTCCACGTCCTTTCTGGTAAGGGCGCGAGACTCATTGTTTTCTGCATTGTCCTCGTCATCTTCATGATTCGGAGGGGTTTCATTGTTAGCTGGTGGACGCTGTAGAGTGAGAATAAGGTTTTCCATTAGAGCCTCAATTCTCTGTTGTCCTTGCTCCAACTGCTGGATGCGTGCAATTACGTCATCATGCGGTGGAGGCTGCTCAGAACTTGTAGCCAAGACGTTCATCCGTCGGGATTCGAACGAAGAAATCATCCTGGTGACTGAGCTGGGGCTCATTCTTCTGGATGAAGAATATGAGGAGTGGTTACTCCGGTGTCCTTGGCTTGGAGGAGTGGAAGATTCTTCCAGATGTGTTCTTGTCCGAGAGACGCTGCGAGTCACTGGACGTCTAACACTGATTTTGGTTGCTGACTTCTGGCGTTTTCTGGTTTTGCCAACCATATGAACAGCAACGAATTGGTCGGGTCTTTCTTTTTCGACCCATTTGTTTGAGACATGGAGAGTAGAATGCTGGGTTCTTTGTTTCTCGAGTCTCTTTTGTCGATATGCAGTACGACGACGCATACGATGAACAATTTGAGCTTCAGTCAGCTCTGGCTGGGCTCTGGCGATGAAGGATGTAGTCCCTCGTGCGCAGCAGCCGAGTTTGTCTTCTTTGAAGCTTGGCAAGGACAGAATCTAGACGCGGTCCTTTGTCTGTCGCAATGAAGACTTGAATTTTGCAAGCTCGGGCCCTATTGAGATGAAGGGTCGACTCGCGGGAGTGCAGGCTTCAGCATGTTTTTGCGTAGGCCTAACAATGCAGGATTTGATTTTGGGCTTGTAGGAGCAAACCGGCTCATAATGATTTTGTTTGTTCTTTGGGTAGAGGGTAGGTTTCTCCTCTTTCATGTAAGAGAGAGGGTAGAACCGATTCTCTTTGAGAGGGGCCAGGTATGCTGGCTTTGCAGATGTTTGGGACCTTCGTTGCTTTGGTGAAGATCTCGGGGACCAAGTTTTGGGGTAAACCTGGTTTCTTGTGGATTGAGGCTTTGTGGGAGCGCCACGGGCTTCAAGCTTCTTCATGTTCGCCCTTGGTGCAATGTTAGTGACACGTTGCAGGGCGGTTTTCTGCTCTTGGCAGGTACAATGTCTTTTGCGGGAAGTGGGAATGGTCCCAGCGATCCGAAGACGATGGTCCGGGGAGTTGAAGTTGACCCGGTGTTTGGAGAGTTGTCGAGGGAGATGACGCTTCGGCAACTGGCAGGGCGCTTATGCTTGTTTTACTTGTCTTGAAGCATAAGCAGGTACTTGTTTTCATCGAAAGTGATGGTCATTGAAGCTGCCATTGTTAGTTTTGGAAAACTTCTGAAACAAGACCAAATCAATTAGTAATCACAAGAATATGGTTATCATAAATGGGGAACAACTATGGTTTTGTCTTTTCAAATCACTTGAGGGGACATGGCCCAACCCAAGGACGATGAAGAAGGCAAAAGCCATAGAGGATACAATTGTTCTAAAAGGCAAGTATGGTAGGCTCAGAGTGAGCGTTCCAGTGACTGCTAGAAGCAATTGTAAACCTTAATTCAAATTACTGAGAAGCAAGGCTCACTCGAGGTAAAATGATATAAGGTTGGAGATACAAATGTGTCGGTCGCGAATACAGTAGACTCGAAAGGGCGTACTAGTACCGCTAGGCACAAATGTTACAAATCGCATCCTTGGGAAGGACACGAGATGGGATTTTTTGAACGGTCAATTTTGGATTCATAAAGGAGAGCAAATGGTGTTCCAATCCAAATGAAGGCTCAACATTTCTGCGAGCGCTAAATTCAGAAGGGAAGGAACCAGATTTCTCGGATGTGAATCCAATAATGACGGGAGTTTTTTTTTTTCTTGAAGCTTCAAGATTGAATTCATCAAAGAGAGCAAATGGTGTTCCGTTCCGAACAAAGGCTCAACATTTCTGCGAGCCCTAAATCCGAAAGGGAGGGAACCAAAATTTCTCAATTCTGAACTCAAAAGTGACGGAATTTTTTTTTTTTTAAGGGTCTAGATTGAATTCATCAAAGAGAGCAAATGGTGTTCCATTCCGAACAAGGCTCAACATTTCTGCGAGCGCTAAATCCGAAAGGGAGGGAACCAAGATTTCTCAACTCTGAATTCAAAAGTGACAGAAGTTTTTTTTTTAAAAGATTTTTTTTAGAGGATTTTTTTTAAAGGTGCACATAGATTTCCAATTCGATCTTATGAAACCTAAGTAGATAGATCAGCCCCCAGGTAAGGGTAGGATTACTTAATGAACCCATTTGGAGGACCCTTGCCTCGAACAGTCTAGCCGTCTCCACACTCTGGACAAGGCTTTTCTTAAATCCACTTTGGTCAAAGAACGCAACTGGTGGAACCTTAGTGTTTTTTTTTTCTTTTTGAAAGATTTTTTAATGAACTCATCAAAGAGAGCGAATGGTGTTCCAATCCGAACAAAGGCACAATATTTCTGCGAGCGCTAAATCCGAAAGGGAAGAAACCAAGTTTTCTCAAATTTGAATTCAAAAGAGAGAAAACTAAATTTTTTTTTCAAATTATAATTTTTTTTTTGAAATCCCAATTGGACTCATCAAAGAGAAAAGATGGCCCAATCCCCGATATGAACGATAGCTGCGAACATTTCTGTGAGCTATCAAGTTCAAAGAGGAGAGGATCAAAATTTCTCAAAGTTGAATCTTGAGAAAGAGAGATCATTTTTTTTTTTTGAAAGAATTTGAAATGAAGTTTTTTTTTTTAAATCCCAATTGGACTCATCAAAGAGAAAAGATGGCCCAATCCCCGATATGAACGATAGCTGCGAACATTTCTGTGAGCTATCAAGTTCGAAGAGGGAAGGATCAAAGCTTCTCATAGTTGAATCTAAGAAAAGAAATCAGATTTGCTTTTTTTTTTTTTTTTTGAAGTGAGAAAGAACAATTGAAATCCTATCTCATATTTTTTTTAGATGCAAAATGCAACATAGGGCACCAACTATAAAGGAGCCAAGTGATCAAAGCATCATGTTCTCAAGTCAACGCGTCCCACCGGGTGTGCCAACTTGATGGACCCTCGGGATTCCGTCTTCTCCTTCTTCACCCCGGGGGCTGATCTGGGTCTCGGCGGAGGAGGGAATATCTCGGGTATCAACATTTTTGTACGGGTATGCCAGATTTACTTTCTACTTGGAATTTGGAATGGTGATAATCCGGAGATTCACCTTCACAAGTGGAAAGGAAATCAATCCTTTTTTCTAACTTTTCAAATTGCATTAATATTAAGAAAAGAGACAAGTTTGTTTTTTTAGAATGCCGTAGGAAGCGTTTTTGTTTGTTTGCCGTAAAAGGCGATTTTGCCGTGAAAGGCGATTTTACAAAACTCATCAAGTATGAACAAGAATTGTGATTTCTTTTTGTCTCTTTAGGAAATACAAACTACAATAGAAAAGTAAGAAAAGGGATCTAACTTCTCAGGAGATTGTGGGGACACGTTGAGATCGACGGTCGCAAGTCATGTATGGGCTTCACCATCGTCCTTCAAATGAGAACATGTGATGCTTTGATTCTTTGGATTGGCTCCTAACCTTGGTTTTTAAAGGATAAGGACCAAGAGGAGGTCCTATATCCAATGAAAAACCAAGTAAACGGGCTGAAAAGCCGCGTTTAGGCCATGTTGGAGAAGGAGGTGACCTTGGGGGGGTGGCCCCCCAAGGGACGGTGATCACCTTCTGGTGCTTCCGGGAGCAAAGCAGCAGGACTTCGTCTCTCTCTTGAATTTTCTAGTTTTTCAGAGCTTGCACTTGGGATTCATTCATGCATTCTTCTTGGAACTCACCTCTTTTTATAGGCTTTTGGTAGCCATGAGGTGATTATGGGCATTGATAGCCATGATGAGAGAATTGATGAGGAGTTACAAGTTGATTTTGTAATTCCTTTTTCATGGCTTGTGATTGGCCGATGAAAGTAGTGGGCATTTAATTGCCTTTATGCTTCATGATGATGGGAGTTTCATGGGTTTAATGCCATGATTGCTTGGATTTGTAACTCCCAGATGCTTGAATCTGATTGGGCCGTCCAAAATAATGAGTTAATGACCGTATTAAGTTGTCATAAACGGGTCAATTAACGTCATTAAGTGGTCGCCAAGGCATGTGAAGAGTCGCGGGCCGCGCCGCGTCTTTTGAGATTCTTCTTGCGATCATCACGGGTGGATCCACACATTGTTTGATGTCGGATTTCAGTGCAATTTCAGACATCGATTGATGTTGGTGGGCCGGTGACATCTGTCTTGTCGATTTCACGATCGGTCGGATAGAAAGTGGACTTTCTTGGTCAGCCGGTTGGCGACCTTGGAATGATTGGTGATGATTTCATGCTTTTGACGGCGGATCCGAGATGTCGACGAAGATCAGTCGTTTTCAAGCATCAAACATTGGATTTTCAGAAAATCACAGAGGCAGAAACACCGAAACACGAAAAAAGATCGAAAAACGGACGTTTTGGGGCAAAATCCGGCTACCCGGATTTGTAGGGTCGCCGGGCAACCATGCACCCAGGGTCGTCGAGCGTCGTTTTTCTTCTGTATTTTTATTGACATTTTTCCTCAATTATTGACTTATTTTCTTGGAGAAATCTTGATGAGAACCCGCGCGAAATCGGAGCACAAAGTTTCCCATTTTTCGGGAAAGCCGAAGACTTTGTAGCCGATTTTCCGTCAAGAGTCGAAACTAGGTCAAACGATGTCGGATTGACCTGAAAATTGAGGTGAAGCTTCTTGAGCAATGAATAGGTCCAACCATGGGCTTTTATTTGAGTTTTGAAGCCGTTTGGGGTCCCATCGATACTTCACTTGATTTTGCCGCGGGGAAAATGCCGAGCTTTGATATGTGGTCAAACGATGTCCGATTGACCTGAAATTTGACGAGGAGCCTATTGGAGTCATTTTGAGACGTTCCATCAGCTCCGTTTTGGATGTCATGGTCCCGGGTTGCTCCGCCGCCGGTAGGCTTGATTTTCTCTTGGAGCGTCGAAACCTGGTCAAACGTTGTCAGAATGACCTGAAATTTGACGTGCAGCCTTTTGGAAGCATGTTGAAGCCACTCATGTACTTGGTTTGATGAGTGATGGCCTCGATGGTTCCCACCGCCAGGAGGCTTGATTTTGCTGTTCGAGCATTGATAGAGGGTCAAACGTTGTCGGTTTGACTTGAAATTTGGCATAGAGCCCTTTGGAGACATTCTGGAGTCATCTGTAGGCTCTGATCAAAGTTTTGACGTCTTTGATGATGTTGCCGCCGGGAGCGCTTGTTTAGCTGTCGGAGCAGTGAAGTTGGGCCAAACGATGTCGGAATGGCCTGAATCCTCAGGTGTACCCCTCTTTTAGCTGTTTTGAAGGATCTCTTAGTTTCTGTCTGATTCTGACAAAATCTAATGCTTGAAGTAACCTTGCCTGTTTTGTAACAGGATGCAGCTTCATAAGGCTTCTTGATGTTGAGGAGACAGTGACATTTTTGGTGTCAACACTCCTCATAGAGTTTGCCGAGGATAGGCAATCCAGTGATGGCGCTCAATTCCTTCAAAGAAAAACCAATCTCACCATTCGTTACAATGAAGGTGTTGGTTTATGGAAGGAATGACTCCAGCATGGCCATAAAAGCCTCATCGGAGAAAACGACGGTTTGCCGAAAAGCGCTAACCGCATAAAAAATCTCGACCTCCCGCAGGATGGCCTCGCCAATCCTCAGGGTGTGATCAGTCCATGATTCCCAGCTGAGTCAGCACTGAAGCGGCCACGAAGTCGAAAAGGCTTCACCCAATCGCTGCCATCACCCCGAAAAATGCCAAGGCCCACCGGTCTCAAATCGATCGATGGATGATCGGAACCTTGGTAGCCACTGGCTGGCATCAACATGTCCATACGGACAGGTGGCTTCTCTGCAAAACCGGAAGGGCCGCCAACAAAAATTCCGGTCTTGATCACACTGGTCCTCTTCACCAAGCTCGGAGGATCTTCCCTCTTAGGGCACGTGGGAGAAAGGCTCAGGAATGAGATGGTCCGATCGAAAGTCGACCGGGTAGAAATAGTTCTCTCCTCACCATCTGCTGTGTAAGAGAAATGAAAACATCTCCTTTGATATGTCAAGTCGTCGGGGACTGCATCACCAAAGAAAAAGGTAGGCTTGAGTACAACGCTCTGATCGTCCATAACCCAAGGACGGCTGCTTACCATGATCTTGTAGAATTCCTCATCTTTGAGAGCGATCAGTCGCTGTCTCATCTCATCACGATTGAAGGAATCGCACTCTTCCAAGTTCTTCTCGACAAACTGGACCTTCTCCCAAGCCTGCTGGACGGCTGCATTGGAAGATCTGGCAGACCGATGAGGTGCGTCAGTAACAGGACCCATACCCTTGTTCGTTCTGAAAGAACTACTTGCAAAAGATGGAAGAGAAAAGATCAACCATCATCAAAATGACAGAATTTGCTACAAAAGTTCTAGCGAAATTTTGACATGGTTCCGGGGCAATCCCGAAGAAAAGGGAAATACTCCGAAAAACACAGAAAGCCTGAAGATGAGCTCAACATCGCTGCGAGCTCATAGTCAGTGCAAATCCTCAAAGAAGGTTCGAACTCAACATCACTGCGAGAATGAGCAAATCTCATCAAATTTCAGCAAAATTTGGAAAAGAGCTCAACATTGCTGCGAGCTTCAGAATCCAAAAATTACAAAGTTCCTCAAAATCCAGCAAGACCGAGAAAGAGCTCAACATCGCTGCGAGGTCAAAATCCCAATACTTGCAAAAGATTTTCAGGTATGCATCATCATACTTCCAAATCCATTTACCAAAAATCATGCATCAAAAAAAATATATCATCATTAGATGCTAGGAAAACCTTGACCAAGGTTTGACCAATTCCAACCCAATTTGGTCAAAATCAATCAAACTTTGTCCAAGTCAAAAATCATGTTGACTTGACCTAGAGACTATCTTGATGCATCAAAAAAAATATATGCATAAACATTTTGAAATTGCATGAACCTCATTATCATGGTGAGCAAACAAAGGAGGAAAGGAAAAGAAAAAGAAAGAGAGAGAAAAAAAATCTCAGCAAAAAAAAAAAAAATTGATCAGCGTGTGGAAAAAAAAAAGGAAGAAAAAGAAGAAGCACGAAAAGAAAAAAAAAGAAGAAAAAGAAAAAACGTGCTTGGGGAAAAAGAAAAGAAAAGAAAAGAAAAAGAAAAGGAGAACAAAGCAAGAAAGAAGCTACTTCTACAAATGGAGATTCTTGTGGAGGAAGAAAACTTACTTGAAGCCATTGATGGAGAAGAAGAAGAAAAGCTTGGAGCAAAAGCACTTCTTATCTTGGAGAGCACTCTTGAAGAATCCTTGCAAACAAAGAAAGCAATGGAGCAAAAGAACCAACCCTTTTGCTTTTATAGAAAAGAGCAAGCCAAAAGAGGAAACAAGGAGAAAGAAAGGAGGTAAGTACTAAAAATAGTTACTTTCCCCAAAAGAAATATATTTTGAGAAAACCTTTCCACAAAAGGAGGAAATTTGAGAAATTCCCTCCAAGTAAGGATATTTTTAGATATTTTCTACACAAAAGAGATATTTTTAGATATTCTCTACAAAAATGACACCATATGAGATCTAGGCCATCTCCAAAGCCTAAGGTCCCATGGGTTAGCCCATATGAGCTAGGTTTGACCACCTAGGCACTAAAAGTGGCTTTTAGTCAAAATATTCCTCTTACCAAGAGCAAGAAAAAAAAAGAAAGAAGAAAAAGAGCAAAAAAGTCCCATGCCTCTTTTGAGTTGATGGGACCATTCAAAAAAAAAAAAAGAAAAGAAAGCCTCATGAGTTTCCAAAAATCAAACCATCCAACATCATGAACCAAATTAAGCCAAAATCTTGAAATTAACATTTCACAAAACCAAAATTCTGGTCCCCTAGCTCGCCACATACAGCTTGTTAGGTCACAAGACCAAAACCAAAATCCAATCCAACCCAAAACCAAAACCAAAAAACCAAATCTGACCTCCCAACCTGCCACATACAGCTTGTTGGGTCACAAGGTCAAAATCAAAATCAAACCCCGACCCCCTAACCTGCCACATACAACTTGTTAGGTCACAAGGTCAAAAACCAAAATCCAAAACCCAAAATCCAAACACCTAATGTCATTTTCAAAACTTTGCCTTGAGGTGGTGTGTGATCCCTCTCACTACCATAAAATTCCCCCGGAAACTCAGAAGGCTATTCAAAAAAAAAAAAAAAAAAAAAAAAAGGAAAGCTCAAGACTCTTGGTCAAGCTAGAATCTCTCCTCCAAGTTTCTCTAAAAGGCGGTGTGCCTCGAGGGGGCATTTGTTGACACCAAAAAAGTCACTGTCTCCTCAACATCAAGAAGCCTCGTGAAGCTGCATCCTGCTACAAAACAGGCAAAGCTACTTCAAGCATCAGATCTTGTCAGAACAGACAAAAACTGCAAGATCCTTCAAGGCAGCCAAAAGAGGGGTACACCTGAGGTTTCGGGCCATTCCGACATCGTTTGGCCTAACTTCACTGCTCCGACAGCTAAACAAGCGCTCCCGACAGCGACATCATCGAAGACACTAAAACTTCGATCAAAGCCTATGGATGACTCCAGAATGTCTCCAAAGGGCTCCATGCCAAATTTCAAGTCAAATCGACAACGTTTGACTCTCCATCAACGCTCGAGTAACAAAATCAAGCCTCCCGGCGGCGGGAACCACCAAAGCCATCACTCATCAAACCAAGTACATGAGTGGCTTCAACATGCTTCCAAAAGGCTGTACGTCAAATTTCATGTCATTCCGATAACGTTTGACCAGGTTTCAATGCTCCAAAAGAAAATCAAGCCTACCGGCGGCGGAGCAACCCGGGACCATGATATCCAAAACGGAGCTCATGGGTTGTCTCAAAATGACTCCAATAGGCTCCCCGTTAAATTTCAGGTCAATCAGACATCGTTTGACCACATATCAAAGCTCGGCATTTTCCCCGCAGCAAAATGGCTTCAAAACTCAAATAAAAGCCCATGGTTGGTCCTATCCACTGCTCAAGAAGCTTCACCTCAATTTTCAGGTCATTCCGACATCGTTTGACCTAGTTTCGACTCTTGACAGAAAATCGGCTACAAAGTCTTCGGGTTTCCCGAAAAATGGGAAACTTTGTGTTCCGGTTTTGCGCGGGTTCTCGTCAAGTTTTCTCCAAGAAAATCAAGTCAATAATTGAGGAAAAATGTCAAGAAAAATACAGAAGAAAGAAGAAACAAAAAAGACGAAAAATCCACCGAAAACGAAGCTCGGCGACCAAAGGGCAAAACCCTAAGGTCGCCGGCGACCCTGGGTGAATGGACTCAGCGACCCTGCAAATCCGGGTCGCCGGATTTTGCACCAAATGCCCCATTTTTTTATCTTTTTCGTGTTTCGAGCATTCCTGCCTCTGTGATTTTCTGAAAATCCAATGTTTGATGCTTGAAAACGACTGATCTTCACCGACATCTCGGATCCGCCGTCAAAAGCATGAAATCATCACCGATCTCCCCAAGATCGCCAACCGGCTGACCAAAAAAGTATACTTTCTGTCCGACCGATCGTGAAATCGACAAGACAGATGTCACCCGCCCACCAACATCAATCAATGTCTGAAATTGCATCGCAATCCGACATCAAACAATGTGTGGATCCACCTGTGATGGTCACAAGAAGAATCTCAAAAGACGCGGCGCGGCCCGCGACTCTTCACATGCCTTGGCGACCACTTAATGACGTTAATTGACCCGTTTATGACAACTTAATGCGGTCATTAACTCATTATTTTGGACGGCCCAATCAGATTCAAGCATTTGGGAGTTACAAATCCAAGCAATCATGGCATTTAACCCATGCAACTCCCATCATCATGAAGCTTAAAGGGAATTAAATGCCCACTACCTTCATCGGCCAATCAGAAGCCACGAAAAAGGAGTTACAAAATCAACTTGTAACTCCTCATCAATTCTTTCATCATGGCTATTAATGCCCATAATCACCTCATGGCTACCAAAAGCCTATAAAAGGAGGTGGGTTCCAAGAAGAAGGAATGAAAAAATGAATCCCAAGTGCAATCCCAAGCTCTGAAAATCTAGAAAATTCAAGAGAGAGACGAAGTCCTGCCACTTTGCTCCTAGAAACACCATAAGGTGATCAGCATCCCTTGGGGGGCCACCCCCCCAAGGTCTCCTCCTTCTCCAACATGGCCTAAATGCGGCTTTTCAGCCCGTTTACTTGGTTTTTTATTGGATACAGGACCTCCTCTTGGTCCTTGTCCTTTAAAAAACCGGGGTTAGGAGCCAAGCCAAAGAATCGAAGCATCAACCGTTCTCATTTGAAGGACGATGGTGAAGTCCATACATGACTTGCGACCGTCGATCTCAACGTGTCCCCACAATCTCCTGAGTAGTTAGATCCCTTTTCTTCCTTTTCTATTGTAGTTTGTATTTTGTAAAGAGACAAAAAGAAATCACAATTCTTGTCTTTCATAGTTGATGAGTTTTATAAAAATCGCATTTCACGGCAAAATCGCCTTTTACGGCAAACAAAAAAACGCCTCATACGGCATTCTAAAAAAAAAAAACAAACTTGTCTCTTTTCTTAATATTTATGCAATTTGAAAAGTTAGAAAGAGGATTGATTTCCTTTTTACTTGTGAAGGTGAATCTCCGGATTATCACAATTCCAAATTCCAAGTAGAAAGTAAATCTGGCATACCCGTACAAAAATGTTGATACCCGCGTTTTCCCTCCTCCGCCGAGACCCAGGTCAGCCCCCGGGGTGCGGAAGGAGAGGACGGGAATTCCGATGGTCCATCAGGGGGGCCACCCTCTCAAGGCAAAGCCCTCTCTTCTTCTATCAAAGATGGCCTAGACGTGGCTTTTTAACCCGTCTACTTGGTTTTTTATTGAATATAGGACCTTCTCTTGGTCTTTATCCTCCAAAAAAACTGAAGTCAAAGCCAAGCCAAAAGAAATCAAAGCATCATATGTTTTCATCTGAAGGACGATGGCGAGGTCCATACATGACTTATGACAGTCGATCTGAACGAGTCCCCGCAATCTCCTGGGAAGTCAGATTCATTTTCTTACTTTTCTACTGTATATTGTATTTCTTTGTAAAGTGACAAAAAAATCACGATTCTTGTCTTACATTATTAATGAGATTTGTAAATCGCCATTCATGGAAAAAATCGCTTTTCACGGCAAAAACCGCCTTTCACGGCAAACAAAGAAAAATCGCCTCCTACGGCATTCAAAAAATCTTGTCTCTTTTCTTAAATATATGTGCAATGGAAAGTTAGAAAAAAGATTGATTTCTTTTCTACTTGTGGAGGTGGATCTCCGGATCACCATTTCTAAATTCTAAGCAAAATACAAAATCAGGCATTTCCGTACAAAAAACTGTTGATGCCCGCTTTCCCTTTCCACTCCGCCGACCTCTTGGTAGCCCCGGGACGGAGACGAGGGTGGAAAACACGAAAAGCCGGGTCCATCAGTTATGACAAATAAACATCCAACTAAAACATTATTAAATAATGTCACACCATATCAATTACATTAACAAAAAAATAATATTCTTTAATACTTAAGACAATAATAAAAAAAGAAAGACATAACATTCATGTTTTGAATCACAATAAATATCAGCCCATGTTAAATATCCATGTTTAGAGAGAGAGAGAGAGAGAAACGCATAACATCCATTTTCACTCCAAAATAATTATCTACCCATTTTTCAAATATTCATGTTCAAAGAGAGAGATAACATTCATGTCTCAATCCCAAGTGTCAACCAAACAACTAGAGATTACTAGTAACCCCAAAAGCATCCCCTTTCTCAAGTTTCAATTTAGAGATTTGAGCCAAGCAAGGGAGGAACTAGAAAATTTGTTTAGGTGGGGCTAAAAAAAAAAACTTTAAACAAAATTGCAAAATTCAGTAATAAAATATGCAATAATCACATTATTGAAGTTGTGCTCGACGTTCTTTCATTGAATTGAAATCATCAATAATTGTTTTAGTATTGAATTTCTCCGTAATTCCCTTTTCAATATATACAATTAAATAATCCGTAATAAATTCATCCACCATTCTATTGCGAAGTGCAGTTTTAACAATCTTCATGGCTAAGAATGCACGTTCTGTTGTTGCCGTTGAAACTAGAAGAGTTAATATAAGCCATATCAATTGATATTTGAGAGGATAGATATCTGATTTTCTTGTTTCTACTAATTCTTTGTAAAGTTCAGCTATGGTCTTCATTTCCTTAAAATGTGGATGGTGAGGTACATCACGCTCATAACTTTGTAGCTGAAACTTCAAATGGATTTTTTGTTGATCATTAAAATCTCGAGGATAAAATTGATTCACAAGATTACAAATATAATCAATTTTGAATGACATGTAACCATTCCTAGGATCCAAGGCAGAACTAAGAATGAGAAGTTGCATGGTACGCTCATTAAACTTTCTATTAACTCTTGTAATTGAGAGTCCACTACAGCAGTAAAGACATCCACTCGATAATGATGCTCCATTGTAATTGGATATTGTTGATGGGGAACTCGGCCTCTACCTGCAATATATCGAGCATCCATATTAGGAATATGTATGTCATGCTCTTTGTAGAACAACATTACTTTATCAAGTATCAAGTAATTTATTACAGCCGCTTTCCCTCAATTCTTGAATGATCGCTTTTGTAGTAGAGATTAAGTGCATAGCATTTAGAATATCTTGGGATTTGAGTTGTAAAGCTTGGCACAAATCATTAGTGACTTCTAATATCTCTTTCATAAGATGCAAGTTAAAGATGAACTCAAAAGAAGTTATAGTATCATAAGTTGAGTCTGCATCCTCGCATTGAGTATATATAGATCCTTCATCAATGATATTCTCAAGAACCGAACCTGTTGCTTTATACATATTTAATAAGCTGGATAAAGAGTTATAATGAGAACTCTAATGAGTATCGCTTAGCCGTTACAAAGTGCCAATTTGATTAAGCCCTTTACCAGTTTCAACTTTATTAATGACAATCATACGTTCAAGTTCAACAGCTTAAGCAGCTTGTAGCTCATCATGACGTTTGCAAGATGCACCAACAACATTGATGATAAAATTTAGTTTCGAGAAAAACTGTTTGATAGGAATAACTTCGCTAGAAGCTGCAACCAAAGTCAACTGAAGACGATGAGCTAAACAATGAACATAGTATGCATATGGGCAATCATTCAAAAATAAAGCAAGCCTGCAAACCCATTCCATTCACCGCGCATGTTACTGGCACCATCATATACTTGCCCCTGAATATCTTGAATGCTTAGATTATAACGAGAAATGAATACTGATAACTCTTTTTTGAGAGTTTGTGATGCTGTGTTTTTAACATGAACACTACAAAAAAATCTCTCATGTATAAAACCTTTTTTTGTCAACAAATCTTAAAACAAGAGCAATTTGCTCTCTCTTAGATTGATCTTGAGCTTCATCCACAATAATATAGAATTTTGCATCATCAATTTCCTCTCGAATTGCATTTTGAGCTTTCTATGAAAAAATATGTAAGATTTCTTTTTGGATTTTAGGTGAAGTGTATGTAGCATTTCAAGGGGCTTTATCTAACACAACGTCCGCAACTTTTTCATTATATGATGCCAAGATTTTAATTTTTCCAATGGAATTACCGCGGTTCTTAGAGTCTGGATGTTCATTGTGACCTCTAAAAGCACATGTTTGAAAAGTAAGCCATCAAACAACATCTATAAAGGTCTTCAGTCGCAATCTGTTGTTTGCAATTTAGGTAGAAGATTGTGTATGAAGTGCCTGCTCAATATGTTGCAATTTATTCATCAAATATGTACAAGATTTGTTCAGATGCATTATGTGGTGAGTTTGGATCTTTTCCCATAAGATTTAAGTAAGCACACTTCTTTCCATCGTTGACTTTCTTCAAATTACGAAATCCTTCAATGGTGAACACACTTGCTCCAAAATGTCCAGTTGTCTTTTTATTAAAGAGAAAGCATTGGAGAAAAAATGCTGCATCATTCACTGGAGAATAATCTAACCAAGAGGGAAACATTCTTAACCAAGAAGATTGATATCGTCGTGGATGTTTTTCCGATCCAAAAAGCGGATAGATAAAAGGAATATGTTGATAAGGCCCATCTTTGATTTAAGCACGTCTAATTTCATCTTGTTGACCAAGAGGATATTCCCAAATTTAACGGTGCAATCCTGGATCATGCTCTAAAGAAGCAATATCAATTTCTATAGATTCAACTCTTGGAGATTTTGAAGGGCGTGAACTTTGTGGTTCATGAGATAAATCATTGGTACTAGAGAGTGATATTGTACAATCCTATAAATTTTGAGTAATTTTTCTCTTAAAAAAAATCAATAGTTGATGACTTAACCATGGTCAGCAAACCAATGCAGGTAGTATCCTTTTGGAAGAAGAAGAATCACAAGCGGTGTAACCTATTTGTAGGTCCAAACAAAAATGCTTTCTCCCACCCAAACTTCTTCTTCTCCGGCTAGATCTACCACCCAACTGCCCCTCCTCATCCACCCTCACTACAACCACAACACGTCCCCCCTCTCCCCAGCCAATCCTCAGCCCCTCCACCGGTTCCCCCTTCCCTTCCATCAACCTCGACCAACCAAGCTCTGTTAGGAGTTCCACTCCAACCTCCCCCTCATCCCATCCAAACCTTAGTTCCTCCACCTTCCCTTCCAATCTTTCCATCCACCTGGGTCATCCATCCTCAGCCGGGAGACCTTCAGCTATCTGCTTCTTCTACTTTACCTAGACACCCAACTTTTGCCAACCTATTTGCAGGTCCAAACCCCACTTACTACTCAACGCTCTTTCCACCCACCACCTGGAAAAATGGTAAATCTGCTCTTGTGATACCCCAAACTATGTAATCCTCTAGTAAAGAGTCTTTCTCTTATGCAGTTATAGGTAGATTCTTAGGCAAGAGACCCTCTCATGAATGGGTAGAAGAGAAAGCTAAATTCCGGGCTCTGTCCAGGCCTTGTTTGATCTCCCTCACCATCAAAGGATACTTCATCTTCAGATTCAACTCCCCTGAAGACAAAGCTTACATCCTTGGTCAATCCCCCCTGCAAATGGAAAAGGAGAAGAAAATCTCCTTCTTACCTTGGTCCCCTGGACAAGAAGAAACAGATTGGCCATCCATTGCTCCTGTCTGGATACGTCTTAAAGGGCTGCCATACCATTGTTGGAGTCAAAATATCCTCTTCTCCTTGGCAAACACACTAGGACAACCTATCAAGCTAGATGATATCACCATGGGCCAGAAAATCCTAACATTTGCAAGGGTGCTGATCAACATTGACCTCTCCAAGCCAAAACCATCAACAATACTTGTGGAACTCCAAGGGGAAAAAGAACTTCAAATAGGAGTAGAGCATGAGAATAGTCCATGCTCAATCTGCCTTTCACCTCGACACTCCACTCATTACTGCCCAGAATCCAATCCTTCAAGAACCTTAAACAAAACCCATTCAGTCCCCCCTACTACCCCAATCCCTGCAATCGTTAACCAAACTAACAAAACTCCCATGCTCAAACCCCCTGCTGAAATCAACCCCCTTGTTCATACCCAAACCAACTCCCCTACCCAAACAAACCCCTTATCCATAACCAAACTTAGTCCAACCTTGTTCAGTCCCAACACCCGATCGAACCTTCAGTCGAGAACATTGTTCCTCCTCTGTTTGGCCACTCCTCCCTTCTAAACCCTGAGGCCCTCACTCCAGTTAAACATGGTTTAGCCTCTTTAACCAGTCCTTCTCAGAACCAACCATCAATCTCCCTTCCGCTAACCTTGTCTCCAATCATTCAAAACTCCTCTGGCCTTCTAAAAACCCATTCCCAGCCTAACCAGATCTCAACCAAATGGACCACCAACTATGGCTCCTCTCCAAAAAGGTAGCTACTACCAAAACTAAAACACCAACAACTTCATAAACCTAACCCTCTCTCATTGACCTGTCTTAAGATGTTATCAAAGAAATCCTCCAGAAAACCCCAACTCCAACCATTGATACATCAAATCGCTTTTCCATCCTAGACAGTTGCTCCTTTGCTGACCCAGCTCTCAACCCCAGCTACTATGGCTGCTACCTTCAAACCATCTTTAAAGGAACTTCATCTACAGGACGCCCTCCTGGCTTTGAGCATCACCAAGACACCTCAGATACATTGGCTTTTCAGGCTGTAGGGAATACATGTGCATTGTCCTCCACCATCAAACCAAAACCTGCAGGAAATCAAGGGGAGTCCCCAAAGAAAAAAGGCATACAGGCAACAACAGACATGGAGAAAATTCAGCAAACAAAGAAAGGGAAAAACCTCTGCAGGCTCCATCTATTGGCCCAATCACAAGGAGATCTAGAGGTAGGAAAACCTCTTCCAACATATCCTCATGATCAAAGTCCTATATTGGAATTGTAGGGGAATTGCCAATAACCCTACCAAAAGAGCTTTGGCAAACATGGTTCACAATCACTCCCCAGACCTGATTCTAATAGAGCCTATGATATCCTTCTCATCCACTCAATCACTTAGCTTACACAACTCTGGTTTTGACACTTTCCATTCCAATGCTCCTCATTTGGTCTGTACAAATTTGTGGTGCATCTCCAAATCCTCCAGCCAGTTCTCAACCACCTTATCTGACTCCTCCTCTCAGCATATATATGTGCTTCTCACCAACCGAATCTCAGGCCTCTCCACTCAAATTACAGGTGTTTATGGAGCCAACAACCTGACCCTCAGGAAACATTTATGGAAAGTGCTCATTGACGACTCCTCAACCACCCTGCCCTATTGTGTTGTGGGTGACTTCAATGCTATCCTATCTCATGAAGAAAAGATAAGTCTCCACCAATCAATCCTATCCTCTCTAAAAGACTTCTAATTAGCAGTCTTGCAAGCTGGCCTTATGGATATTCAGTACTCGGGGAGCAAATTCACTTGGTAAAACAATAGACATGGCCTTTCCTATGTAGCAGCTTGGCTGGACAGAGTCCTAGTCAACTCACATTGGATTAACACCTACAAAGACCCCATAGCCCACCACCTTGCTAGGATTTCCTCCGACCACAGCCCAATCCTTTTGGATCATAAAAACCACTTCCCTGTCTACACAGCCCCCTTCAAGTTTGAGAATAAATGGCTACTACACCCATCCTTCCTACCAGTTGTCCAAGACAGCTAGGATACCCACATTGCTGGGACTCCCCAGTTCATTCTAGCCCAGAAGCTCAAGATCCTGAAGCAAAAGCTCAAACAATGGAGTAGGAATACATTCGGTCAAATGCATCAAAACATCAAAGAGGCTGAGGCAACTATTTTTGCAATGTCAGCAGTAGCTAGACTTGTCCCCCTCTGAACCTCTCCAGGCAACCCTTTTATAAGCTAAATCAAGTCTCCATGAAGCTCTTAAAGCTCAAGAAATACACTGGAAATAGAGATCCAGAATCGCTTGGTTCAAGGAGGGTGATCAAAATACAAAATTCTTCCACCAATCAGCAAAGGCTCGAAGCTCCTTCAATAAAATTAGTCACATTATAATTGATGGCAGGAAGACAAAAGATCATGCAACAATACATTCCAAAGCTGTGGAGTACTTCTCCAACCTCTTCAAACCTCATGATGGTCATCCAAATCCCCTCCTGTTCCAGATAGACAGTTCTAAGGTTTCTAATTCAGACAATTCCTATCTCATCTCAATGCCCTCAGAGGAAGAAATCAAATCAGTTGATTTTGCTCTAAAAAAAAAAAAAAACAAAAGGCTCACCTGGCCCTGATGGTTTCAATGGAGCCTTCTACACCTCAACTTGGGGAATTATTGGGACAACTGTCTCTCAAGCAGTGCAACACTTCTTCTTGACAAAAAAAATCCATAAACCAACCAATGCTTTCTTCGTGGCCCTAATCCCTAAAACCAAATCACGTGACACTTTAGCAGATTTCAAACCAATTAGTCTCCTGAACTTTTCCTACAAAATTATATCCAAAATCCTTGCTTCGAGACTTAACAAAATCTTGCCTGCCTTAATTTCTCCACACCAAGCAGCCTTCATCAAAGGAAGAAGTGTTCAACATCAGTCAGGCCTAGTTTTTGAACTTTTTCAGAAGCATAAATCAAAAATAAACAAAGGATCCCTTTGCCTCAATCTAGATATCTCCAAAGCTTTTGATAAACTCAACTGGTCATTCCCTCTTTTAACCTTAAAATTCTTCAACTTTTCAGAAACCTGGATCTCCTTGATCAAAGAATGCATAGGTACTTATAGGGGTTCAATCCTTCTAAATCGCATTCCCCATGGATTCTTCAGTTCCTCCAGTGGCCTCAGATAAGGTGACCCCTTGTCACCCTACCTATTTATCATTGCTGAAGAAATTCTGAGCCTCCACCTTCAGAACCTTCACCCCCAAGGGACTCTTAAACCCCTATCCACATTACCTTCCACTCCTTGTCATCTCCTCTATGCAGACGATATTATCATTTTCATGAAAGGGGTTGCCTCTAGTGTCTCTGCTCTGCATGACATCCTTGAGCAATACCAAGCCTCCTTTGGTCAATTTTTCAATCTTGAAAAGAGCCAACTACATATAGGAAAATGTGGTAACAACAGAAAAAGAAGGATCTGCTCCACTTTAGGCATCTAGGAGACTGCGGCTCGGCAAAAATACCTTGGCATCCCGATTGTCTTCTGCACTCCAAAGAGATCACATTTTCTTCCTTTTTTAGCCTCTGTGAATGCTCCTCTGGCACCTTGGAAGGTAAAGTTCTTATCTTTTGCAGGTCATCTAATCCTCATCAGACATGTCCTCTCTAGTATGTCAATCCACATCGCTGCCACCTTACCTATTCTAGCCTCCATCTGTAAAGAGCTTGAGAAGATGATGAGGAACTTCCTATGGTCTGGGAATGCCGTTTCCTCAAAAATTAATTATGTTAATTGGGCAACTGTCTGTCTCCCTAAGGATGAAGGTGGACTTGGAATCAGAAGACTCTCAGATGTCAATGATGCAGCATTCATCAATCTTGGATGGTAAGCCTCCACAACCAACTCCTTATGGGCTACTTGGTTCAAAAAAAGATACTTCAAACACAATTCAATATGGAACCCTGCTAACACCATCTATGGATCCTGCATATGGAAGAAAATCCGACGCTTAGCTCCTTTCATCCAGCAAGGAAGCTCGTGGCCCTTTGGAAACAGTAAAGAAATCAACATCTGGCATGATACCCGGTGCACAGATTCTCCTCTCTCAGCCAAGTTCAACCACATAGACTTCCCTATAGACCAGTGTCTATCCTTATTTCACCATTTTGGATCTTGGTTGATTCCTCACAACCTATCCCCAGAAATAAGATCTTTGCTATCTTTAGCCACTGCTAATCTCACTCCAAACCCATGAGCCAGAGACACCTGAACTTGGAGTCAGTCCTCAGATGGTCAGCTTTCAATGAAAATAGCTTGGAATCTAATTAGATCCAGAGGCCTTAAGGTTGAGTGGCCTAACCTCATCTGGAATGGAATCACCCTCCACAGGATTAGTTGTTTTGGTTGGCATCTGATGCACAACAAGACTCCCACAGAGCAACGGCTGAAGCGTCTGGGCTTCTCCTTAGCCTCCAGATGCAATATCTGCTGTCAAGAGGAAGACATAGCCGGCCACCTCTTCTTCTCCTGCAATCAAGAAAAATCCCTCTGGTGATGGATTTTCAAAGCAGCTCTTATACAGGCCCCTAGCTCCTTCTCTGCTTCTTCAATTTGGCTGGATCTTACAAGAAGGAACGACACAAGTGGGATTCGGTACATGGCTGCAATTTTTATCTATGTCATCCATGCTCTCTGGAAGGCTAGGAATGAGGTTACCTTTGATGATCACAGGACTCCTCTCATCCAAATCAAGCTACAATTGCAAGTGTCCCTCTCCATCTCTCTGCAGAAAATCTCCAAGCCACACTGTAGCCCTCAGATCAGGTCAATGCTCCATTTTTGAAAGTTAAAGCTGAATCCACCCAGCTCTTGAGTTCGGATTTTGCTTTCTTTGGCTCTTGCCTTTTCTGGGTTTAGGCACCTTCCTTTTTTCCGTTTCCTTTGGTTGTATCATTTTGGGGGTTCTTTGAACTTTAGTTTTCTTTTTTCCCTATCAGCAATTCAAATACCCTTAAAGCAACAAAAAAAAAAAAAAAAAAAACCATGGTCAGCACCCCTATAAAAGAACCAGAAATTAAAATTATATAAAATTATTATAAAATTATTATTAACTAGAATAAATGAAAAACAGTAGAACTCAAATCATTATTATAAAATAAACAAAATACAATGCACAAATATTCAATCACGTGATTTATATGACATGAAATCCAAAATAGCTCACTGGATCATCATATCAACTAGCATATGAATTTCATGCATTGATAAGTTCATATAAAGCATCATGGAATTTAAAAACAAAAATCATCAAGGTCATTAAAATCCAACCATTGATCATAGATGCTAAGCATTTAACAAAGCTAGAATTATCAAACACGAAGATAATGGCCATAAACAATTGAACTCATGTGATAAAGAAGATGGGTTATGCATACAGTGATAAAGGAGGTCATCCACTTACCTTTGTGTACAGAGGTCCACTTGACTCAATCTTGATTGAGAGTGGAAGTGAGTGATGATGATTATGAAATAAAGCCACAACTGAAAGAGCCCACTAAATCGTCCAGTAAAGAAATTTTTGATGTGATATTATATGCGGTAGTACTTCCCAAGGGTTTCATCCCATCAGATTTTTTAGAGTAAGCCTATCCAGTGCCTTGAGCTCATCAAGTCAAGGTTCTGGCCAAGATGATGGTGATGCATTGGGGGTTGTATTTGATGATGCAAAAAGTGACTTCTCACACCACTGGTCAGTTAATAGGTAATCAATGCAGTAATTAAGATGAGAGAGAGATTTATAGTGGTTCGGTCAGTGACCTACGTCCACTTTCGGAAAGGCTGAGATCGCCGGATGTATTAATTCTCAAGTGTTTCAGAGATTACAAACTTGGAATAGCGTGTAGAAGAGAGAAATTTGCTTGCCCCTCAAATATCGAGAGGCTCTTAAATTTATATTCTTCCCCTAACAGATGGGGACGACTTTACAGCGCCGTTTACGAGGAGCTTTCGAGATGTCCTCGACTGGCGAGGCAGTTGTGATATTCTCCGCAGGACTTGGTAAAAGCGGGACGTGGCCTGATGGCTTCCGAAGCGACCCGGACTGCTGTGACCTGGCCAAGCATCGTGGGTTTGGGCTCGGACTCCATTGGATCAAACGGATCTCCATTAATTCAGGCTTGGCTCATGACGGAATGGGCCACTTGGGCGGGCCTGACTCATCATTCGCCCCTCAATGCCCCGCGCCCAAAGAAGCTTTGAAAGGGGGGCATTTTGAATATCCGGGCTTCTTTCCCATTCAAATGATTATTTGCCGCGTTCCTCTCCTTGCCAGTTTCCTGTGTTCCTCTCAGGCCCTGAGGAGAAGGATTTTGGGAGAGTTTTGTTAGCGTGGGACTCCTCTTATGTTTGGAATTTTTTTTTTTTTTTTTTTTTAACCCCTAGGTAACCCGAGGTTTTGTGGGGCTTGTGGAACCCTAGGCTATAAAAGCCCTTTGAAAGAGAGGAGAGCCACCCCACCTTCTTCAATTGTTCCTCTTCCCAGAGAAAGAAAAGCTTTAACTTTTCTTCATTCTTCACTATTTTTTCTTCCATCCATCTTCTTTAAGTAGTAGACAAAAAAAAAACCCTTTTACTTTTCCCATTTCAAGAAGAGGGTTTCAAGAAGGGGGAAAGTGCTGCCATTTTCAAGTCCATGGATCTTCCAAGTGGGAAGAAGACCAAGGATGCTGCCCAGCAGCATGCGACGGACGGTACGGCGGCGGCGGCGGATCCGGGCGTTGTGCAGTGAGCGGCTGGCCCACGCGTGGCGGGCGTGACAGCAGCGCCCGGCGTGGGCGTCGCAGGTGTTGCCGCGGGCGACGAGGACGCTGCCTCGGGCGGCACCGGTGCGAGAGGCGTGCGCGCTGCGGGCGTTGGCACGGACGACGAGGGCGGCGCGGTCGCTAGTGGTAGGGGTGCTGGCGAGGTGGATCGGGCGGCGTCGCGATTTCCTGTGACGCCGAGCGTCGCAACCTCGAGCACAGGCGCCAGACGGATGGCAGCGCCAGGGGCGGGCGCCCAGGCCGTGCTGGCAGCACCCGGCAGATAACTGGTGGAAAACTGTAAGGGAAGAGTATAGGACGATGGCCGACGCAGTTGCATGGCAAAATTTCAAGGTACAGTTTCGTGACAAGTATGTGCCCACGCACATCAGGAGGCAGACGGCTGTAGAGTTTCAACAGCTTGTCCAAGGCAATACGACCGTCCAAGAATACCTCACGAAATTTGAGAGGTTGTCAAGATATGCTCCAGAATTGGTAGACACGGTGGAGAAGAAGATAACCAAGTTCCTTGAAGGACTTCATCCCATCATCGAGAGAGATGCTACGGGGGTTATACCACCAGTCACTTTTGAAGAGGCGATCAAGAGGGCCTACAAGTTCGAGAACTTCCACCACAAGGTCCTTAGATCTCAAGGTAAGGGACAAGGGCAGCCCCAGCAGCAGCATCATCAGCAAAGGAACCAGCAGAACAAGAGGCAGAGGCAAGACAATCTGCAGCACGTTTGCACCCACTGTGGCAAGAACCATGAGAGTGCCCAATGTCGCACCATCACCGGGGCGTGCTTTAGATGTGGTTCCATGGATCATCAAATGAGAAATTGCCCAAGACCGAATAGGCAAAATCAGCAGCCTCAAGGAGCACCGCGTCCAACCCCGCCACAGAATGCACTAGTAGTGCAGAATCAGGCAAGGCCACTTCAGCAACAGGCACCACCGCAGCAGTATAGGCCCCAGCAGCAGCAGCAGGCCCGTCAACAAGGACAGCAGCATATTCAGCGTCCACCGCAACAGAATAGAAATGCCCTGCAAGGCAGACAACAACAGGCACCGATAAGGCCACAACAGCGAGGACAAGTGTATGCGGTCAACAGAGCTGATGCAGAGGCAGCAGGCAATGTTGTGGAAGGTACACTTCTTGTCAGTGGGATTGAAGCTAGAATATTATTTGACCCTGGGTCTACGCATTCATTCATATCCCATGCATTTTCTAAACTGATTGATGTGCATGGTAGAGATCTTGAGTACACCTTGACTGTAGCTACACCAGTAGGAAAACAAGTTGTATGTACGGTTTATTACCCTAGTTGTACAATCCGGATAGGAGAAGTTGTGTTACCCGCAGATCTTATTCTGTTGGAGATGAAGGATTTTGATGTCATCCTAGGGATGGATTGGCTGGCAGGGTACCATGCCACAATGGATTGTTTTCATAAAACCCTCACATTCAAGTTGGATGAGACACCAGTAGGGGTGTTATTCCAGGGAGAGAGGAGAAATCCTCGTGCGGGGTTTGTCTCAGCGCTGAAGGCTGATAGACTTTTGAGAAGTGGATGTGAAGCCTATTTGGCGTTTATCACGGAGGATAAACAGTCCCAAGGGGTGGAGGAGATCCCTATTGTTTGGGAGTTCCCGGATGTATTTCCGGAGGAGATTCCGGGATTACCCCCAATGAGAGAGATTGATTTTACCATTGAGTTGTTACCAGGGACCGCTCCGATATCTATAGCACCATATAGAATGGCTCCGGCGGAATTGGGAGAGTTGAAGATACAGTTACAAGAGTTGTTGGACAAAGGTTTTGTGAGACCTAGTATTTCACCGTGGGGAGCTCCGGTTTTGTTTGTTAAGAAGAAGGATGGTTCGATGAGAATGTGTATTGATTACCGGAGATTGAACCAAGTGACCATCAAGAACAAGTATCCATTGCCAAGGATAGACGAACTGTTTGATCAGTTACAAGGTGCCTCGTACTTTTCGAAGATTGATTTGAGATCCGGTTATCATCAGCTGAGAGTTAGAGAATCAGATGTGTTGAAGACAGCTTTCCGGACAAGATATGGCCACTATGAGTTCCTAGTGATGCCATTTGGGTTGACTAATGCACCGGCAGTGTTCATGGCTTTGATGAACAAGATCTTTGCGCAGTATTTAGATCAGTTTGTAGTGGTGTTTATAGATGATATTTTGGTGTACTCCAAGACCAGGGAAGAGCATGAAGAGCATCTGAGGATTGCGTTACAGCTTTTGAGGGAGAATCAGTTGTATGCGAAGCTCAACAAGTGTGAATTTTGGCTAGAGCAAGTCGCATTTTTGGGATACATAATCTCCAAGGAAGGTTTGTCAGTAGACCCGTCTAAGATTGAGGCAGTAGTGAAGTGGGAAAGACCGAAGAATGTGTCAGAAATTAGGAGTTTTCTTGGGTTGGCAGGATATTACAGGAGGTTTGTGCAAGGGTTTTCGTCGATTGCAGCACCGTTGACGAAGTTAACAAGGAAGAATGCACCCTATGTGTGGACAGATCAGTGTGAAGCTAGTTTCCAAGAGCTGAAGAAGAGATTAACCACCGCACCAGTCCTTACTTTGCCATCCGGAAGCGGCAGTTTCACCATCTTTACCGATGCTTCGAACATTGGACTTGGTTGTGTGTTGATGCAAGAAGGAAGAGTTGTAGCGTATGGGTCTCGGCAGTTGAAAGATCATGAGAGGAATTATGCGACCCATGATCTTGAGTTGGCAGCAGTTGTCTTTGCATTGAAGATGTGGAGACATTACCTCTACGGGGAGAAGTTTGAGGTCCATTCGGATCACCACAGCCTACAGTACCTATTTTCTCAGAAGGAGTTGAACATGAGGCAGCGGAGATGGATGGAGTATATCAAGGACTATGATTTTCCAATCAAGTATCACCCGGGTAAAGCGAATGATGTTGCCGATGCTTTGAGTAGGAAGTCAGTGGGCATAGCAAATTTGAGTGGTACTTGTATTTTTGATCAGTTTGAGGAGTTGAAGATAGACCTCCAGCCACTAAGGAAGGGTGCTATAATTGCCAATATGTCAGTGTCAGAGCCTTCATTCATCCGGAAGATTAAGGACAGTCAGTTGCAAGATCCAGAGTTGGTCAAGATTGTAGATCACATAGCAGAACGTCCTGATTTTCGTTTTGTTGAGGGAGTTCTTTACTACCGTGATCGTTTGTGTGTGCCTAACATCGAAGATTTGAGGAATGACATCATGGCAGAAGCTCACAGTGCGAAGTATTCCATGCACCCAGGCAGCACAAAGATGTATCAGAATTTGAATGGCAGATTTTGGTGGAACAACATGAAGAGGGAGATTGCAGCGTTTGTATCTCGTTGCATGACTTGTCAGTTGATAAAAGCAGAACATCAGAAGCCTCCAGGTTTGTTGCAGCCATTAGAGATCCCAGAGTGGAAGTGGGAGCACATTACCATGGACTTTATTTCGGGACTACCGAAGACTAGCAGAGGCAATGATGCGATATGGGTGATTGTGGACAGACTCACCAAGTCAGCTCACTTTATCCCCATGAAGACCGGGAAGAAGATACACATGTTACCCCTGGCAGGGCTGTTCGTTAATGAGATCGTCAGTAGACATGGACAACCAGTTTCCATCACTTCGGACAGAGACAGCAGGTTCGTCTCGAGATTTTAGAAGACCCTACATGAGTCTATGGGTACGAAGTTGCAGTTTAGTACAGCTTATCACCCTCAGACAGACGGTCAGTCAGAGAGGACGATTCAGACACTCGAGGACATGCTCCGTGCTTGTGTATTGGACTTCAAGACTCAGTGGGATGAAACCCTACCGTTGTGTGAGTTTGCTTACAACAACAGCTACCACTCGAGCATTGGGATGGCGCCTTTTGAGGCTTTGTACGGCAGAAGGTGTAGGACACCTGTTTGTTGGGAAGAAGTCGGCACTCGCAGTTTCCATGGACCGTCCATAGTGAGTGAGACTACGAACAAAGTGAGACAGATCCAAGAATGTTTGAAAGTAGCCCGGAGTAGACAAAAGAGCTATGCAGACTCTCACTGCAGGGATCTACAATTCAAGGAAGGAGATAAGGTTTTCTTGAAGGTGTCACCGACCAGAGGAACATTGAGGTTTGGGCAGAAAGGCAAGTTATCACGGAGATACATTGGACCGTATGATATAATGAGCAAGATCGGTGATGTGGCTTATAGATTAGCCTTACCACCTGAGCTATCCGGTGTACACAATGTCTTCCATGTGTCGATGTTGAAGAAGTACGTCCCCGATCCTTCACATGTACTCCAGCATGAACCGCTAGAAATTAGAGAAGATGCTACCTATGTTGAGAAGCCCATTCAGATCATAGACTCGAAAGAACAGGAGTTGAGGAACCGGACTATTCAGTGGGTGAAAGTACTTTGGGAGAATCATGGGCCGGAAGAGGCAACGTGGGAATTGCGAGATCAAGTGCAGAAGAAGTATCCGCATCTCTTACCCGAGGTGAGTTTGTATTTCATTTGGAGGACCAAATGCCCTAAGGGGTGGAGGATGTAAGACCCCGACCCGAATGACCTCGATTAGTGCGAATTATGTTGCGTATTAGTGCTAAGCTCGATTAGTGATTTTTGACTAAGCTTGGACTAGAATAGCTCTTATTTGGTTTTGGGAGAGTTTTAGTGCTTTGTGTTGGTGGGACCCTTTGGGGGTTCCCTTTTTGGTTGGCTTTACTATTGTGTGGGGGGATTGTTCGTATTCCAATGAATTGCATTCATATTCCGTTTTACTCGTCTCGTTAATCCCTACGAATCTCGTGTTGAGCCCGTGACCGTCCGGAACCCCAAAACCCGATCTTCTTGCTTTGAGGGCAAAACAGTCTGTTTTACATGAAATCTGTACCCAAAACTTGATATCCTCGAAACCCGCGAAACATGTACTTTTTAGAAACTAGATATTTCGACGATCACTTTTCTCTTCTTCGTCGATTTCATCCGAGGTCCCGAGATTAGTGATTTCAGCCTCCAAAGATTTCCTAGAGTTGGGACCCACACCCACTTGTATATAAGAAGAACCCTCTTCTTCCATTTCCTTTTTCCAGCACAAAGAGCAACGACAGCCTAGGGTTTCTTGGCTTCCTTTTTCTATTCTTCTTCTTGTTTCTCCACCATCAAGCACCACCCACCTTGCATCAATCAAGAAACGGATTTCACCTTCTTCTTCCTCACTTCTAGGGCTATACATTGATACTATTGGTGGAAGGAAACCACCCATTATAGAACTCTCTTGAAGCTCATCTTGCCTTTTGAGGACTTTCCTAGTAAGTTTTCCCTTCCAATCTAGTAGATTTGTGTTCTTCTAGTTTTAGAGGAGCCCTATTGTCATTATTGAAGCTTCCTTCTCTCTATTCCTTGTTTGACCCATTTTGGGGTTTGGATTTGGGGGTTTTGTGTAGATAGCATTCTTGGCTTGGAGGAAGAGATTATTAGCTTGATTTCTTGCATAGAGAACCTTGAGGCAAGTGGATTGAATGGATAGTTTAGCTTTCAATGATTTTATGACAAATGTGTTTAAATCATGACTTCATTAATGCTTTGTCTTAATTACATTCCATGATATTAAATGCTTTGAATGGGGTTGGTAAGCCTCTTTAGTGTCTTGAAATATAATTTCTAGCTTTTGTTTTCACCTATTGTCTTTAAATCATGGATTGTAGTTTTGAGTTCATCTTTTGTACAATACCTAAGTGAATCCTTGTGCTGTTGGTTGTCCTCCTTCCCTTAGTAATTGTATGAATGTCAATGGAGAATGAAAGGAATTGGTCTGGGGAAAGGAAAGCTTGAATCTGAACCCAATGAAGAGATTCCCGTGACTGGCGGTCAGCTGGCGGTCGCCCAACGGCTAGCCGCCTGGCGACCAGCGGCTAACCGAAGCAAGTTCGGTCACAATTCCAGAAAGCTGTAACCTCGCGGTCAGCTCCGCGGTCAGCTAGCGGCTAACCGCCGTGTCCATCGACAGCTAACCGCCATCTAACCGCACAGTTACGGTTACTTTTCCCGAGAGCTGCAATTCCACGGTCAGCCTCACGGTCTGCCAGCGGTTAACCGCCGGATGCACTGGCGGCTAACCGCCATCTGACCGCAAGGTAACCGAATTCCCTGAATTCTATGGATAAAGAAGGATTGAAGGGAGCTTTCACCCCATTGCTTGTGAACCTTTCTGAGAGCAATGGGCACCGCTCACCTGGGATCGTGTTCGAAGCCTAGGTGAAGTGTTTGTTGGTAGTACGTTAGAGAGAGAAACTACATCATCGAGATTCATTTAAGCATTGAAGCTACTATAGTGTATAAGGAACCCGGAATGTCTCCCAAATTCAAAGAGTACCAAGTTTCCTTTATTATACAGACATACGGGATCCCTATTCACTTGGACTAGTTTTAACCCGACATTGTCTTGGCTTTTCAAAAGAGTACATTACCTTGTTCTTCTCGAAATTTATGATTTGGAACCTATCATTCCGAAAACTTTGAAAGTATACTTGTACTGTTTTGCTAGCTTTGATGTACATGCCAGGCCTGATATGATAGCTGTGCCTTGAGCACCCCGTCTTGCCCGTTTATAGCTTTGCACTGGATTTGTTTTATACATGTCTCGATGTATGTGATTTGACCTATGAGTCGGCACCACTAAGCTTGGATAACCTTGTCGGTCTGATCTACCGACTTGGAGATCCCTTCCCGTCCCGCCAGTTGCAGCTTGGATCCCGATACCCGGTTTATTAACCGTGGTTCCCGATACCCAGCTCGCTCCCGTGGTTCCCGATATCCGGTTCGCTACCGTGATTCCCGATACCCGGTTTGCTACCGCGGTCCCGTCCCGTATTATTGTATATCTATATGTAACTTGGTTGCACCTCCTCACTTCGGTGACCGAGGTCAACACCCGATACTCACGTCACTTTGGTGATAGAGGATTTAGCTTCTTGTGGATGCCATCTTGATTGTTTCCCGACTTCCTTGGTTACCTTGCATATTTTATTACTGCATGTGTGTTTTCAATGAAATGATTCATTTACCTTTGAAAGCCATTGATTTAACAGGTTTACATGTTTTCCAAGGTAAAGGTCTTTATTATTAAATATTCATATCTTTTCATCTACCTGCCAGACCGTCGTGTCTGACCCTTTGCTTTGGTACTCAGGTCCCTTTGTTGGCTTCCCCGAGGAGGAGCCAGAGGACGCGGTCGGAGAACCGCAGCCGCTAGTGGAGTGGCGTGCTGACGATGTTATGTAAACATCGGGCTGCGGAGTTGCGAAACATTTTGGGGGTGGTTGGATAGATTTCTGGTGGTTATTGTTTTGTATATTGGCCTTTGTTGGCCTCTATTTTTGGGAACTGTAATTAACCGATCTTCTGATTAAACTTGAATATGTGCTTTTGGGTTATGCTTTAGGACATTGCTCATTCTGATACTCCTATTCAAATGTAATCAGCCTTGATATTTTGTGAAATGAAATACATGTATGATTTACCATACGCTTCCGCAATTATTACTATATGACTATGCGTGTTGGAATATCCTCACCGCGGACACCTGTGGGAAATCACGTGCACGGGTAAGGACTGTTCTTTTGTTAACCCGTGTACGCTTGATTATAAACATACCTTAAACTATTGTCATTACTCCATATGATTATATCATCGGCTTCATCACAAACAGTCCCGATCCCGGATTTGGTTCCCCGAACCCGGTCCGGGGTCGCGACAGAACTGGTATCAGAGCGAGACGTGTTTCAAGCAATTAAAAGAAACTAGAAATCCTAAGGACGTGGCGAGGATTCGTTAGATCTTCCGTTAGTTAGAATCGCGTGAGCAATGTGTAACCCTATTCTTGATTATCATGTGCTAACAATTTGTTTTGCAGCATCATGCCACCACGTAAACGCCCGGTAAATGGCAACCCCACAGCGAGTAACAGTGATTATAGAGGACCAATTGAGAATACAGGGCCGGTTGGGGAAGATGGAGTGGGGAATGCTATCCCAAATCAGTTCCAACAGATGATGCAAGCTATGCTCGATCAACAGCGTCAAGCTAATGAGAATCAGGCTAGACTTCAAGAACAAATGCTAAAGAAGGATGAGGATCATGCCAGAGAATTGGCAAAAATGCAGAGACAGTTGTTGGAGGTACTACAGAGAAGGCCAGAGCCAGTCCAGCCTCAACCTGCAATTGTTATCAATCAGAGAGAGTATGACCCCAATGCTTTATTTGAGAGATTCAGAAAAAGGGCACCCAAAGATTTTGTTGGCTCTGAAGATCCTTTGACTGCAGATGATTGGCTGGACCATACCGAAAACATATTCGAAGTCTTCAGATGCACAGGGGGTGAAAGAGTAAAGCTGGCAACGTCCCTATTCACCGGGTTGGCAGATAACTGGTGGAAAACTGTAAGGGAAGAGTATAGGACGATGGCCGACGCAGTTGCATGGCAAAATTTCAAGGTACAGTTTCGTGACAAGTATGTGCCCACGCACATCAGGAGGCAGACGGCTGTAGAGTTTCAACAGCTTGTCCAAGGCAATACGACCGTCCAAGAATACCTCACGAAATTTGAGAGGTTGTCAAGATATGCTCCAGAATTGGTAGACACGGTGGAGAAGAAGATAACCAAGTTCCTTGAAGGACTTCATCCCATCATCGAGAGAGATGCTACGGGGGTTATACCACCAGTCACTTTTGAAGAGGCGATCAAGAGGGCCTACAAGTTCGAGAACTTCCACCACAAGGTCCTTAGATCTCAAGGTAAGGGACAAGGGCAGCCCCAGCAGCAGCATCATCAGCAAAGGAACCAGCAGAACAAGAGGCAGAGGCAAGACAATCTGCAGCACGTTTGCACCCACTGTGGCAAGAACCATGAGAGTGCCCAATGTCGCACCATCACCGGGGCGTGCTTTAGATGTGGTTCCATGGATCATCAAATGAGAAATTGCCCAAGACCGAATAGGCAAAATCAGCAGCCTCAAGGAGCACCGCGTCCAACCCCGCCACAGAATGCACTAGTAGTGCAGAATCAGGCAAGGCCACTTCAGCAACAGGCACCACCGCAGCAGTATAGGCCCCAGCAGCAGCAGCAGGCCCGTCAACAAGGACAGCAGCATATTCAGCGTCCACCGCAACAGAATAGAAATGCCCTGCAAGGCAGACAACAACAGGCACCGATAAGGCCACAACAGCGAGGACAAGTGTATGCGGTCAACAGAGCTGATGCAGAGGCAGCAGGCAATGTTGTGGAAGGTACACTTCTTGTCAGTGGGATTGAAGCTAGAATATTATTTGACCCTGGGTCTACGCATTCATTCATATCCCATGCATTTTCTAAACTGATTGATGTGCATGGTAGAGATCTTGAGTACACCTTGACTGTAGCTACACCAGTAGGAAAACAAGTTGTATGTACGGTTTATTACCCTAGTTGTACAATCCGGATAGGAGAAGTTGTGTTACCCGCAGATCTTATTCTGTTGGAGATGAAGGATTTTGATGTCATCCTAGGGATGGATTGGCTGGCAGGGTACCATGCCACAATGGATTGTTTTCATAAAACCCTCACATTCAAGTTGGATGAGACACCAGTAGGGGTGTTATTCCAGGGAGAGAGGAGAAATCCTCGTGCGGGGTTTGTCTCAGCGCTGAAGGCTGATAGACTTTTGAGAAGTGGATGTGAAGCCTATTTGGCGTTTATCACGGAGGATAAACAGTCCCAAGGGGTGGAGGAGATCCCTATTGTTTGGGAATTCCCGGATGTATTTCCGGAGGAGATTCCGGGATTACCCCCAATGAGAGAGATTGATTTTACCATTGAGTTGTTACCAGGGACCGCTCCGATATCTATAGCACCATATAGAATGGCTCCGGCGGAATTGGGAGAGTTGAAGATACAGTTACAAGAGTTGTTGGACAAAGGTTTTGTGAGACCTAGTATTTCACCGTGGGGAGCTCCGGTTTTGTTTGTTAAGAAGAAGGATGGTTCGATGAGAATGTGTATTGATTACCGGAGATTGAACCAAGTGACCATCAAGAACAAGTATCCATTGCCAAGGATAGACGAACTGTTTGATCAGTTACAAGGTGCCTCGTACTTTTCGAAGATTGATTTGAGATCCGGTTATCATCAGCTGAGAGTTAGAGAATCAGATGTGTTGAAGACAGCTTTCCGGACAAGATATGGCCACTATGAGTTCCTAGTGATGCCATTTGGGTTGACTAATGCACCGGCAGTGTTCATGGCTTTGATGAACAAGATCTTTGCGCAGTATTTAGATCAGTTTGTAGTGGTGTTTATAGATGATATTTTGGTGTACTCCAAGACCAGGGAAGAGCATGAAGAGCATCTGAGGATTGCGTTACAGCTTTTGAGGGAGAATCAGTTGTATGCGAAGCTCAACAAGTGTGAATTTTGGCTAGAGCAAGTCGCATTTTTGGGATACATAATCTCCAAGGAAGGTTTGTCAGTAGACCCGTCTAAGATTGAGGCAGTAGTGAAGTGGGAAAGACCGAAGAATGTGTCAGAAATTAGGAGTTTTCTTGGGTTGGCAGGATATTACAGGAGGTTTGTGCAAGGGTTTTCGTCGATTGCAGCACCGTTGACGAAGTTAACAAGGAAGAATGCACCCTATGTGTGGACAGATCAGTGTGAAGCTAGTTTCCAAGAGCTGAAGAAGAGATTAACCACCGCACCAGTCCTTACTTTGCCATCCGGAAGCGGCAGTTTCACCATCTTTACCGATGCTTCGAACATTGGACTTGGTTGTGTGTTGATGCAAGAAGGAAGAGTTGTAGCGTATGGGTCTCGGCAGTTGAAAGATCATGAGAGGAATTATGCGACCCATGATCTTGAGTTGGCAGCAGTTGTCTTTGCATTGAAGATGTGGAGACATTACCTCTACGGGGAGAAGTTTGAGGTCCATTCGGATCACCACAGCCTACAGTACCTATTTTCTCAGAAGGAGTTGAACATGAGGCAGCGGAGATGGATGGAGTATATCAAGGACTATGATTTTCCAATCAAGTATCACCCGGGTAAAGCGAATGATGTTGCCGATGCTTTGAGTAGGAAGTCAGTGGGCATAGCAAATTTGAGTGGTACTTGTATTTTTGATCAGTTTGAGGAGTTGAAGATAGACCTCCAGCCACTAAGGAAGGGTGCTATAATTGCCAATATGTCAGTGTCAGAGCCTTCATTCATCCGGAAGATTAAGGACAGTCAGTTGCAAGATCCAGAGTTGGTCAAGATTGTAGATCACATAGCAGAACGTCCTGATTTTCGTTTTGTTGAGGGAGTTCTTTACTACCGTGATCGTTTGTGTGTGCCTAACATCGAAGATTTGAGGAATGACATCATGGCAGAAGCTCACAGTGCGAAGTATTCCATGCACCCAGGCAGCACAAAGATGTATCAGAATTTGAATGGCAGATTTTGGTGGAACAACATGAAGAGGGAGATTGCAGCGTTTGTATCTCGTTGCATGACTTGTCAGTTGATAAAAGCAGAACATCAGAAGCCTCCAGGTTTGTTGCAGCCATTAGAGATCCCAGAGTGGAAGTGGGAGCACATTACCATGGACTTTATTTCGGGACTACCGAAGACTAGCAGAGGCAATGATGCGATATGGGTGATTGTGGACAGACTCACCAAGTCAGCTCACTTTATCCCCATGAAGACCGGGAAGAAGATACACATGTTACCCCTGGCAGGGCTGTTCGTTAATGAGATCGTCAGTAGACATGGACAACCAGTTTCCATCACTTCGGACAGAGACAGCAGGTTCGTCTCGAGATTTTAGAAGACCCTACATGAGTCTATGGGTACGAAGTTGCAGTTTAGTACAGCTTATCACCCTCAGACAGACGGTCAGTCAGAGAGGACGATTCAGACACTCGAGGACATGCTCCGTGCTTGTGTATTGGACTTCAAGACTCAGTGGGATGAAACCCTACCGTTGTGTGAGTTTGCTTACAACAACAGCTACCACTCGAGCATTGGGATGGCGCCTTTTGAGGCTTTGTACGGCAGAAGGTGTAGGACACCTGTTTGTTGGGAAGAAGTCGGCACTCGCAGTTTCCATGGACCGTCCATAGTGAGTGAGACTACGAACAAAGTGAGACAGATCCAAGAATGTTTGAAAGTAGCCCGGAGTAGACAAAAGAGCTATGCAGACTCTCACTGCAGGGATCTACAATTCAAGGAAGGAGATAAGGTTTTCTTGAAGGTGTCACCGACCAGAGGAACATTGAGGTTTGGGCAGAAAGGCAAGTTATCACGGAGATACATTGGACCGTATGATATAATGAGCAAGATCGGTGATGTGGCTTATAGATTAGCCTTACCACCTGAGCTATCCGGTGTACACAATGTCTTCCATGTGTCGATGTTGAAGAAGTACGTCCCCGATCCTTCACATGTACTCCAGCATGAACCGCTAGAAATTAGAGAAGATGCTACCTATGTTGAGAAGCCCATTCAGATCATAGACTCGAAAGAACAGGAGTTGAGGAACCGGACTATTCAGTGGGTGAAAGTACTTTGGGAGAATCATGGGCCGGAAGAGGCAACGTGGGAATTGCGAGATCAAGTGCAGAAGAAGTATCCGCATCTCTTACCCGAGGTGAGTTTGTATTTCATTTGGAGGACCAAATGCCCTAAGGGGTGGAGGATGTAAGACCCCGACCCGAATGACCTCGATTAGTGCGAATTATGTTGCGTATTAGTGCTAAGCTCGATTAGTGATTTTTGACTAAGCTTGGACTAGAATAGCTCTTATTTGGTTTTGGGAGAGTTTTAGTGCTTTGTGTTGGTGGGACCCTTTGGGGGTTCCCTTTTTGGTTGGCTTTACTATTGTGTGGGGGGATTGTTCGTATTCCAATGAATTGCATTCATATTCCGTTTTACTCGTCTCGTTAATCCCTACGAATCTCGTGTTGAGCCCGTGACCGTCCGGAACCCCAAAACCCGATCTTCTTGCTTTGAGGGCAAAACAGTCTGTTTTACATGAAATCTGTACCCAAAACTTGATATCCTCGAAACCCGCGAAACATGTACTTTTTAGAAACTAGATATTTCGACGATCACTTTTCTCTTCTTCGTCGATTTCATCCGAGGTCCCGAGATTAGTGATTTCAGCCTCCAAAGATTTCCTAGAGTTGGGACCCACACCCACTTGTATATAAGAAGAACCCTCTTCTTCCATTTCCTTTTTCCAGCACAAAGAGCAACAACAGCCTAGGGTTTCTTGGCTTCCTTTTTCTATTCTTCTTCTTGTTTCTCCACCATCAAGCACCACCCACCTTGCATCAATCAAGAAACGGATTTCACCTTCTTCTTCCTCACTTCTAGGGCTATACATTGATACTATTGGTGGAAGGAAACCACCCATTATAGAACTCTCTTGAAGCTCATCTTGCCTTTTGAGGACTTTCCTAGTAAGTTTTCCCTTCCAATCTCTTAGATTTGTGTTCTTCTAGTTTTAGAGGAGCCCTATTGTCATTATTGAAGCTTCCTTCTCTCTATTCCTTGTTTGACCCATTTTGGGGTTTGGATTTGGGGGTTTTGTGTAGATAGCATTCTTGGCTTGGAGGAAGAGATTATTAGCTTGATTTCTTGCATAGAGAACCTTGAGGCAAGTGGATTGAATGGATAGTTTAGCTTTCAATGATTTTATGACAAATGTGTTTAAATCATGACTTCATTAATGCTTTGTCTTAATTACATTCCATGATATTAAATGCTTTGAATGGGGTTGGTAAGCCTCTTTAGTGTCTTGAAATATAATTTCTAGCTTTTGTTTTCACCTATTGTCTTTAAATCATGGATTGTAGTTTTGAGTTCATCTTTTGTACAATGCCTAAGTGAATCCTTGTGATGTTGGTTGTCCTCCTTCCCTTAGTAATTGTATGAATGTCAATGGAGAATGAAAGGAATTGGTCTGGGGAAAGGAAAGCTTGAATCTGAACCCAATGAAGAGATTCCCGTGACTGGCGGTCAGCTGGCGGTCGCCCAACGGCTAGCTGCCTGGCGAGCAGCGGCTAACCGAAGCAAGTTCGGTCACAATTCCAGAAAGTTGTAACCTCGCGGTCAGCTCCGCAGTCAGCTAGCGGCTAACCGCCGTGTCCATCGACGGCTAACCGCCATCTAACCGCACAGTTACGGTCACTTTTCCCGAGAGCTGCAATTCCACGGTCAGCCTCACGGTCAGCCAGCGGTTAACCGCCGGATGCACTGGCGGCTAATCGCCATCTGACCGCAAGGTAACCGAATTCCCTGAATTCTATGGATAAAGAAGGATTGAAGGGAGCTTTCACCCCATTGCTTGTGAACCTTTTTGAGAGCAATGGGCACCGCTCACCTGGGATCGTGTTCGAAGCCTAGGTGAAGTGTTTGTTGGTAGTACGTTAGAGAGAGAAACTACATCATCGAGATTCATTTAAGCATTGAAGCTACTATAGTGTATAAGGAACCCGGAATGTCTCCCAAATTCAAAGAGTACCAAGTTTCCTTTATTATACAGACATACGGGATCCCTATTCACTTGGACTAGTTTTAACCCGACATTGTCTTGGCTTTTCAAAAGAGTACATTACCTTGTTCTTCTCGAAATTTATGATTTGGAACCTATCATTCCGAAAACTTTGAAAGTATACTTGTACTGTTTTGCTAGCTTTGATGTACATGCCAGGCCTGATATGATAGCTGTGCCTTGAGCACCCCGTCTTGCCCGTTTATAGCTTTGCACTGGATTTGTTTTATACATGTCTCGATGTATGTGATTTGACCTATGAGTCGGCACCACTAAGCTTGGATAACCTTGTCGGTCTGATCTACCGACTTGGAGATCCCTTCCCGTCCCGCCAGTTGCAGCTTGGATCCCGATACCCGGTTTATTAACCGTGGTTCCCGATACCCGGCTCGCTCCCGTGGTTCCCGATATCCGGTTCGCTACCGTGATTCCCGATACCCGGTTTGCTACCGCGGTCCCCGTCCCGTATTATTGTATATCTATATGTAACTTGGTTGCACCTCCTCACTTCGGTGACCGAGGTCAACACCCGATACTCACGTCACTTTGATGATAGAGGATTTAGCTTCTTGTGGATGCCATCTTGATTGTTTCCCGACTTCCTTGGTTACCTTGCATATTTTATTACTGCATGTGTGTTTTCAATGAAATGATTCATTTACCTTTGAAAGCCATTGATTTAACAGGTTTACATGTTTTCCAAGGTAAAGGTCTTTATTATTAAATATTCATATCTTTTCATCTACCTGCCAGACCGTCGTGTCTGACCCTTTGCTTTGGTACTCAGGTCCCGTTGTTGGTTTCCCCGAGGAGGAGCCAGAGGACACGGTCGGAGAACCGCAGCCGCTAGTGGAGTGGCGTGCTGACGATGTTATGTAAACATCGGGCTGCCGAGTTGCGAAACATTTTGGGGGTGGTTGGATAGATTTCTGGTGGTTATTGTTTTGTATATTGGCCTTTGTTGGCCTCTATTTTTGGGAACTGTAATTAACCGATCTTCTGATTAAACTTGAATATGTGCTTTTGGGTTATGCTTTAGGACATTGCTCATTCTGATACTCATATTCAAATGTAATCAGCCTTGATATTTTGTGAAATGAAATACATGTATGATTTACCATACGCTTCTGCAATTATTACTATATGACTATGCGTGTTGGAATATCCTCACCGCAGATACCTGTGGGAAATCACGTGCACGGGTAAGGAGTGTTCTTTTGTTAACCCGTGTACGCTTGATTATAAACATACCTTAAACTATTGTCATTACTCCATATGATTATATCATCGGCTTCATCACAAACAGTCCCGATCCCGGATTTGGTTCCCCGAACCCGGTCCGGGGTCGCGACAAAAATATTCAATAAATAAAATATAAATATCTAGAAAAAATATAAAAATGTTAAATGCCATAATATATATTTAACAAAAGGCGTTAGAAGTCATAAATCATAAAAACTAGAAAAGTTTTTTACTAAAGGTATCGGCTTTTATGAAGTAGAAAAATGGATGAAAACATTTCTAATGAATAAATAAAAATATCAAACCTTATCAGTGCGAAGAAGAATAAACAAAGTATAGATACAAGAAAATTCAATGAGAGTAAATTGATAAAAAAAAAAATAACTTAGAAAACATAAAATTACACAATGCAACAAAAAAGCGGTTTTGATCCTTGATTTCTTTTTAACATAAGAATAGATTGAGACATTCCAAAATAGGTGATTCTTAATATATTATATGAACTGTGAGAAGTTTTTTGTTGAACTATTTGAGATCAACTTAATTCCTACAACCTGATGAATGTTGTTGTCAAATTGTTGCAAATACATGTAGTCACCATGTTTAAACATATAATTAATGATAATCTGAAAGAAAAAATATTGAAAAAAGGACACCAAATTAAAGTGAGGGTACAAAGGAAAATGAATGAGTATGAAGCTTAATTAAAAAATATTTTCAAAGTAATTAACAAATGTTATGAATCAATTTTAATTAGTTACGGATCATAGTTGAAATTAGGAAATATCACTAAACTTGAGGTTACTAAATAAATAGTAATGCAAGTTTTCTCACAAGGTAAGATCTCCAAAATGGTGTGAGATCAGGAAGAATAGCTATACCAATAGGAATAATGGTGCAATTAAAAGAAGTTAATTAATTATGTCACACCCCCGATCAAGAAGCCAGGGTTAAGCATGACCGATCAGGGCCAATTAAAAATTTTCAACATTAATAATAACACTTGGCCCCAATCATGTCCCAAATGGATCAAAATTTGCTATGAGGTATAAACGTTTCCTCAAATACATAAAACAATAGTGGAAGCTCCATCATTACAAGTAGTATCTCAAGATGTATAGTTAAGAGCAAATACTGAAACATATTAACTAGAGTTCAAGTTTGAAACAGTTTAACCCAAAAGTATTATTTACACTGAAAGGCCACACTAAAACTTGGGCCTAACCAAAAGATGAACAAAAAGTACCAAAAGATGAATCTATCCAAGTAAGCATGAAGGCTCTCGAGTACGGGGTCTCTACAGCTATACAGCGTCATCCGTATAGTAATCTAGAAGGTCATCAGGCTGATCCGCCTGAACTTCCTCCGTCGTCTCCTCCTCAACATAGAAGGGCTCAGTACCTATGCACCAAGAGTAGCATCATCAGACACGATGGTCGGCAAGCAATATTTATATATATCGTTAAGATATGCAGTACGAATGAGAGTAGACGATAAACAAGATCATATAAAATGCATAGCATTCTGATAATAAGAAGTGCATAGCATTCGATTCATTAACAAACTAACAAAACATCTAACGATTAGGTAGCACACATATGCTAATCACCACGGGATAGTTCAACATCGCCCTCCCTCACTCACATCGAGTTGTGGTAGAGATATCAATAGGCACGGGATAAAACCCCGGCAAGCAAGCAAGCAAGATGGATGTCAGAGGCCAATAGTCATCAAAACAAGTATTCAAGATGTATCCGATGGTTTACATCCATAAAAAATGTAAAAAAGTCATATTGCGCGGACGTTCATTCCAAAGTCCTCACACAGGTGGTGTCCCAATTGTGTTGGGCATTAACTTTTGAGTGGTGCCTGACACAAGATTCCTAAACATACAATAGTGAGGGACTAGGCTTTCTTGTGTGAACAAGATTCATTGACCAGAGAGAGACTACTTGTAAATCATCAAATCAAGATCAAAACTGGCTAGCAAGCTTACTTCAAACATCAATCCTTATAAGTAGTCATCATCAAGCTTTTACAATCAAAGCCACCTAGTCTCAACACTTCAATTAATCCTCAGAACAAACGAAACATCAAAAGGGATCCTAAGTTCTTCATGTAGGTTCTTCATATGATCCCAACAAAGCAAAGTAAACAAAGCTAATGAACATGGACATTGCATGTAGAAGGTACCAGACGGTACAATTCTGAATCAAAAGCGAACAATCCAATCCTAAGTACAATGTTATTCCCGAAGTCTTGTACAACCTTACTCAGTAAACGAAAGGAATTAGGGTTCGCGATACCCGAATGAATCATCTTCGTGCATTGATATAAATGAGGGTATCCCATTGTCCCGTATCGTTCAAGATTGAGCTAAGTTGAAACCCTATACAACTGGAATAACTATGAGAAATCATCGGCTCAAAACATTCCTTGCACGTGGTCAAATGAGTCCAGAAAGAGTAATCAAGGTTCCACCTAAGTCCTCAAACCAAGGAGATAATCCTTTTCAAAAAAGGGGGAATTTGGTCAAGATAACCTCAAGGTCGGTTAACCGAGGGGTTGACCGACTGCACAATTCTCCCAGAAATGTCGCTTTCTAGAATTGGGACCAACAGGTCACCGAGTTGCAGTTCAGTTAACCAAAGGGTTGACCGATAGGGTGACCGAGTGCCCAACTCCTTCAAAAATGCATCATTCTGGAGTTGGAACCGACAGGGCACCGAGGGCCACTGAATTGTAGTTCGGTTAACCGACACCCAGGTTCAGTTAACCGACTGCTCCCACAATTCTGAAGCGAATTTTGAGACTGGTTCAGAAATGGAGAGTTTCACTCCCATACTTCATTCACACTTACAAGCAAAAAGAATAGGGCATTGCCCTCTCTACATACATCCATACCCTCTCTCATTAAGTCCATTCAAACCAACATCCAACAAAATCCAATCCATAACCTAATTATCATGTTTTTATCAAAATCAAACTAAGATAGTGCAAAGGGTCATCTAGCACCATCAATCATCAAATAAAGGGAGAAACAAACATATCAAAGCATAAACATATATATTAACTTGCCTTGATGAAGGGCTTAGACAAAGACCCAAGAGAAATTTGGGGAAAATCCTCTTTTGATCTCAAATTTGGAGGAAACACTCTCAACCCAAAAATCACTCATACAAATGCATGCAAAGGGTTGATGTGAGTTAGCCTAGTCCATTTTTTACCAAAAGGAAGAAGACTAGCTAGACCTAAAAGCTTGGGGAGCTTACCTTGAAGTGGATTGTGAATGGGAAGCTGTGAAAATGGTATGGTTGGGCTCTTGGATGCTTGGGGAAGATGAAGTGAGACTTGGTCGGCAACGTCGGAGCTCCGGTGACCGGATTTTGTAAGGAAGCAGTGAGGGAGATGAGAGAATGGAGTTTGAGAGAATGGAATGAGAAAGAGACAAAATGAGGGATGGTTGTGGTTATATTAGGTTAGGATTACTTGGGAATTTCAGTTTAGTCCTTAGCTTGCTACGAGTGATTATTTGGGCCCCTTCGGCACGTCAAATCAAAATGCGTCCGAAGGCTAAAGTTCATAAAATGCCGAGACCTATCCAGTGCACCCAAACTCACAAAAACTCATAATCTCATAAAAACCCCTGAAAACTTCCCGAAATTGCAAACCAACCCCATACTCTACCCAATCGCACTCTGACTCGCGCGAGACTTCGCACTTGTGCTCCAAACATCAAACCCGACTCGCTAAGACTCTAAACACACTTAATTACCTAACAAGTAATTAATTATAATTAATATAAATTAAGGGTCGGCATGTTACAAATTGCAACAAAGATACTAATGGAGAGAACTGTGGAGAAAAAACAGAAAGACAATTGTACAAGGATATAAGAAAAAGGTGGAGGGAGAGGGAGATATAGAGAGAGTGCATATCTAATGCACATAACTGAATTAACCAAGCAACTAATGGAAAGAAGTGTGGAGAAAAGGTAGAGATGATCAGATAAGTATAAAAATGGATGGAGAGAGAGAGAGAGAGAGAGAGAGAGAGAGAGAGAGGAGCATATCTAACAGTGACATCTAAATGTTTAGAGGGGCCAACCAATCATATTTACTAGAGATTCTTCAAATGTTGGAAGGGCCATGGTCTCTACCAGTCCCTCCGTAGTTCCGCCCCTACATGACACAACAATTTGTTTAGCTATGGCTCGAAAAAGAAAACTAATCAACGCCCCAAAATCCCCCAAAATGCCCAAAGTTCACAAAATTGAGCTTCACATCTTATATTCCACATTGATTGAACATTACACAATACACTTCAAAACCCTATTCGAACACACAAAACACAGAGAGAGATCAAGGATTAGAAAGAGATATCAAGAGAAGGAGAGATAATTGTTGGGTTTGTTACTATTCCTCTGTCTCGTTCTCAGCCACTTCTTAGTCTCCAATCTTCTCTGTTTCCCATCATTTTTATCATCTTTCCCAATCTCTCCGTCTCCCATAATTACAGCTCGACATACTACCAAAGAGAAATAGAAAAAAGAAGAATCAGAGAAGAAGAAGGTGTACCGTGTTCAACGAAGGGGGTTCTTTCTTGTCTCTGCCCTATCCCTCTTTCCTCTCCTCTTCGAGACGGTCTGACTCTCTACCATGTTCAATGAGTATCGACAACCTATTCACTCCATCCAAAATGAGTTTTGTTTGAAAGGACTTTCATTGCCAATAAAACAATGTTTGGGCGTATTCTTGTCCTAAAAGATAACCAGGGCCTCTACTTTTTCCAAAGCGAGAAGCTCTAATTTCACAGGCCCAGAAATCGGACATTTCATTTTTAAGACGATTTGCCTCTACTTCTCGAAAATGGGTATAGGGTAAATCGGTGTGCCGAACACCTCCTATTTTCCAAACCTCTACCTACTTTAGACATTTAGAAAAATTGAGGTAAAAAATAAAGATGACAAATGGGGGCTTAGTGTAAAAAAGAATCTTTTGATTCACCAATGTCGCACCTAGTTTCAAGAATGAGTTTTCTAAATTATCTTATGTTTTTAGTGCATTCAAGCATACCTTGTCTTAGGCATGGCATTTCCTTGGCCAATTATTTGAAGGTATGCTTAGCCCTATTCCTTACACTATAAGAAAAAACATGTTTGGTGACATGAAAAAATGTCACCGAAGGCCTAATTTTTGTCACCTATTATCATTGGTGACACGAATGGGGGTGTCATTGTATCCATGACACTAAAACTCAAGGGTGACAAAGTTTGTGCACTTGTCATGGAATGATGTCAACAGTGACAAAAATATGGTGTCATGGAAGAAAGATTTTCCATGACATAGTAGGGTGTCACTGAAAGCAATGGTGACAACAATGCGGGTGCCATAAAAAAGAGATCTTCTGTGACAACAATTGTCACTAAAAATATTTACCTTGACAACCAAATGCGTGTCACCGATAATAGTACCAGGTTGGCACACAAGGGTGACATACTCTTTTTGTCACAAAAAAAAAAAAACCACAATCAAAATATTTGTGCCACCCAAATTATCATTTTGCACCTGCTTACAAAGTTTCAAATATTTGTATTCAGATACACCCATTAGCAAAACTTATACCACAAAGACGCAGAATATCATTCAAATCAAATATCCAACAAGTCAACATTCTATCATCCAAGCTCACAACCCTTCAAAATATTCATCCTCCAACAATAAACACTTCAAAGTTAATTAATAGTTTTAGCATAACTACAAAACATCCATACACGGTGTGTCGTGTCAAATGACAAAAATAATACAAAACAAGTGTTCCAGTTAACTACAAAAAGTCTTCAACTCCATCTTGGTCATCTTGGTTAACTGCCAAAAAGTAACTCCATCTTGATAGTTACCTAACTGCATAAAATCGACACAAAAAAATGTAATTATTTAACATGTTATGAAGCACACACTCAAAATAAATGTATGAGAAAATAAAATGTTTCTGACCATTCTTGTGGTCATATGTAGTAGGATGCTTCTCTCTTTTTGTTAAACGTAGATATGTTTATGTAACGTATCCTATCTATACTCATAACATTAATGGCTAAGGCCTAAGCAATAACATTAATGGCTAAGGCCTAAGCTATAAAGCAATCATATCACCTTGATAATTTCTTCACCAGGAAACAAAGGCTGCAGGAAAGTTAAAAGGAAAAAGAAGCCGTTAATTCACCATATGACAGAGTTACGAATTACAGAACATGCAACTTACAAATTGTTAACAAGTTGGCTACCTTGTTTCATAAATTAAAAAAAAAAATAGTTTGCTACCTGTCCAAGCAGTAGTTCAGCAAGAACACAACCAGCAGACCAGTTTGTCAATCGCTGTAGTGTATTCAGTGGCTCCAAATATAAGCTCAGGAGCTCTATAATACCTAGAGCAAATGTATGATATGTTTGGCTCTCCTTTAACCTGTAGAAACCAAAAGGATGAATAATTCAATGATTAAGAGTGCAATTATAGAAAATAAAAGAAAAACTATTTACTACAAGATGCAAAGGCATATCAGAAATTTTGCACTTCCGAAGTCACAAAGTTTAAGCTGATGAGTATGTGGGTTGACCTATCACATAAAGATATTGAATTAAATATTCAATTCAAAATGGTTGGGAGTTGGCAAAACATGCACAACAAGAGAAAACGAATGTAAAGCTAGTTGATATTTCCATATATGAGAAAACAATAGATCTTAAAACAGAACATACGTTTTAAAGCCCAAATAACAGCATCTTTCATTTCAAGGGACTGTGCATTATATATTTAAAAACCCATTTTCAGCATCAACATAATAAAAGTCTCCCTCGTGATTTTTTATGAAATATCAATTATGTACGGGCAAACTAATGAAAGACACCACATATGAGCACATCTTCTAGTTTGCGAACAAAAACTCAAATGCTTTCCACCCTGTGTACCTTCAGTATAATCAAATAAATTAGAAGTTCTACGACAGTTTGCTACTGATAATCTTCACAGGATCAAAGCAAAACAATGATAGTTTTACTCAAGCAGATAAAAGCAACCAGAAAGCCTGGTAAGCATACCAAAAGATTTTGCGGTTTGATGTCCCTGTGGCACACCCTAATACTACCATGAATATATGCTAATGCCCTGCATATCTGCCAAATATCAATGGAAACGTTAATACTACCATATAAAAATATTCTGATTGAGTTTCAGCAACATGTGCCATGACAAATGTCTCATTTATGACTTGAGTCATAAAGCCAATAGTATAAACAAATCATTTTTCCACAAAAGTGATATAGCAAATCATTGATGACAAGCAGAAACTTTTTCACATCTGTTTTTCCCTTAAAATTACCTACCAGAAACATTTAGGTAAAGTAAATCAAAGTACACAAGGAGAACGACATTTTCTATAAAAAATGAAGCAGACAAGTGTGATGGGTTAATATCTCTAAAGGGATTTGCGCAAAACTCAGCTTTTGAAAATCCCTTTACTGTGAAGAGCTTGGTGGACAGTCCCATTTGGGAGCCTTGTGTTACTTCTTTATTTGGAGAATTTTACAGTGGCATTTATTAGTCATTAAATAGAAGGCTACAACTGAAAAATAGAGCTTTGAGTAAACTAAATAAAACTAATTGTATGGACAACCAGCAGAGTCAGTTCTTGGATTTTATGAAGATGACTAGGTTTTATTGGTAAAAATCTGAACATAGCAGTGCCATCAGTAGGTCAAAAAAATAAGCAAAAGAAATGTTATGCACAGAAAATGCTTAATTCTATTCTCATAGTCAATATAAGATTTAAGTTTTCAATACCTGAAGAAGTTTCTCTGCATTGTTGGTTCGCAACAGCCAGCATGGAACTACAGTAGATGTCAAGTCCTCAAACACATGCTGTGAGGGACTCTTGACAGATTTTATGAACACAGAGCCTTGTTGAATCAATACAGAACGTATTGTCCTCTTTATTCAAGAGAAGTCATCCCTATATATATATATATTACAGCAATATCTATTTTAGTTCTAATAGAACCACAATTCTACTAGAGATAGGAAAACAATTACTCAACTATCTAAGATAGGAAAGCTACTAAATAAAAGGAACATGTACATCTGTCACAATCTCAACGTGAGAAATAACTAAGTAAGTCTTCCATGGGCCTTGGGCCTTGGGCCTTGTTTAACACCCCCCTCAAATTGATGCGGGAGAATCAACAAGCATCAATTTGCTAACCAAGAATTGGTGACGTGGTCGTGGAAGGCCTTTAGTAAGAATATCAGCAAGTTGAAGCTCAGTGGAGACATGTGGGAGACTAATGACACCGCGCTTGAGTTCATCACGGATGAAGTGACAATCAACCTCAATGTGCTTAGTGCGTTCATGAAAAATCGGATTTTCAGTAATCCGAATAGCACTAGTATTATCAGCAGAGAGGGGGGTAGCACCTTGCGCAGGAAAACCAATGTCGGAAAGGAGTCCGCGTAGCCAAAGAATTTCGGAACATGCAGCAGACATGGCTCGGTACTCAGCCTCGGTAGAAGATTTGGAAACTTTTTCATGTTTCTTGCATTTCCAAGAAATCAGACTATCTCCCAAAAACATGCACCAACCTGTTGTCGATCTGCGAGTATCCGGACACCCAGCCCAATCAGCATCGGAATAAGCTCTGAGAGATAGAGGATTGTTTGATGAAAAAAACAACCCGCGAGTTGGTGTCCGAATAAGGTACCGAATGATGCGGCGAACAGCAGCCATATGTAGATGACGAGGAGTAGTCATGAACTGACTCATCAGGTTGACTGCATAAGAGATATCAGGACGAGTGTTAGTGAGGTAGATCAAGCTACCAACTAACTGGCGATATGCAGTAGGATCTGAAAGAAGATCACCCTCCTCTCGACTGAGTTTGACATTTAGTTCGATTGGCGTATCAACTGGAGCGGAAGCAGTAAGACCAGCAAAACCAATGAGATCAATAGTGTATTTGTGCTGATTGAGAACTATGCCTTTAGCCGATTGATGAACCTCAAGACCGAGGAAATAGTGAAGGGGGCCGAGATCCTTCATGTGAAATGTCTCACTAAGAGAGGCTTGGAGCTCTTGAATCATGGGTGCATTAGGACCAGTAATGACGATATCATCAACATAGACAAGTACTACAGTGATCCCGGAAGGAACATGATGTAAAAATAGAGAAGGATCATATGGGCTTGGATGAAAATCCAAGCGTAGAAGAGCAGCCTGAAATTTCTCAAACCATGCGCGAGGTGCTTGTTTCAAACCATAGAGGGAGCGACGAAGTTTGGCAACCATACCCTTCCCAGATGAGCATCCCTGAGGCAAACGCATATAAACATCTTCTTTGAGATCACCATGGAGAAACGCATTTTTGACATCCATTTGATAGAGGCCAAGATTGAGATGCAGCAACAGCAAGAATAGTGCGGACGGTGGTCATCTTGGCAACCGCAGCAAAAGTCTCAGCATAATCAATGCCATATTCCTGCCGATTTCCAAGAGCGACAAGACGCGCCTTATATCGATCTAAAGATCCATCAGATTTTAACTTGAGAGAAAAGACCCACTTACAGCCAATAGGTTTGACACCCACAGGAGATGGTACAATATCCCACGTATGATTGTGCGCTAACGCATCCAATTCATCTTGCATAGCTTTGTTCCAACAGGGGTCCTGCACAGCCTGAGAATAGGATTGGGGAATGGAGGAGGAGGATAAAGTGGCCATGAGGGAAGTATGGGAGAACCCATAACGGGCTGGCGGTACCGATATCCGAGTGGAGCGACGCAGTGGAGGATGTCCGGATGGATCAACTGCCGGTGGTGGACCGGATGCCAGAGGAAGATCAGGAGGGGGATCCCTGGTAGGCGTTGTGCTGTTCCGTCTGTGATACACAAAGTTAGGATTAAAACGAACAATTGACGGGTCATCAGAAAAACCAGGTAATGACACAAAAGAGGAGCCAGGAGGGTCAATATGTTTTTGAAAAAAATACTGATGTTCAAAGAAAATGACATTCCTAGAAGTACGTAAACGACGAATGTGAGGATCATAACAAAGGAATCCTTTCTGGAAGGGTGCATAACCTAAAAACACACACTTAGCTGATTGTGCCGTGAGTTTTGTCCTCTCAGAAGAAGGCAAGTGCACAAAACAGGTGGAGCCAAAAACATGAAGATCCTCATAAGATGGAGCGGTCTTGTACAAACGGTAATATGGGCTTTGATTCTCAATGGAGGTTGAAGGCATACAATTGATAAGATGAGCGGCTGTAGCTAGTGCCTCAACCCAAAAACGAGTAGGAACCGATGATTCCAGAAGAAGGGAACGAGTGACATCAAGGAGATGTCGATTTTTCCTTTCAGCGATTCCATTCTGCTGGGGGGTATAAGGACAAGATCTTTGAGAAATAATGCCTTTGTTTTGCAAAAACCGTTGAAAGTCAGAGGACATATATTCCCCGCCTGAATCAGATCGCAAAATTTTAATGCAGGTGGAAAATTGATTTTCAACATAAGCCAAAAAGATTTTAAAAACATGAAAAACATCAGATTTTGAATGCAGAAAATAGACCCATGTGAAGCGACTGAAATCATCAATAAAAGTCACAAAATATTTATAATGAGCGTGGGAAAGAGCAGGAGCAATTCCCCATACATCACTATGAACTAAATCAAAACACTGAGAGGTGTGTGAAGTGGAATGAGGAAACGGAAGAGTTTTGCTCTTTCCCATTTTACAAGTAGCACAATCAAAAGGCACACAAGAAGATAAACCAAAAGATTTATTTAATAAACCAGAATTTAACATAAGGGAAAAAGCCTTGGAATTAGGATGTCCGAGTCTATTATGCCACAATCGGCAATTATCTCTAAGAGAAAAACAAAACACATTATTGTCAAATTGATTCCTAGAAATTTTAGAAAAATCCAGCGGAAACAAGCGTCCACACTTAGGCCCCCTCGCGATCTCCCTCCCTGACATCTGGTCCTGCACAACACAACCAGAAGAAGAGAAAGAGATGTTATAATTATTTTCAACAAGTTGTCCTACTGGCAATAGGTTGGAAGTTAAATTAGGACAAAAGTAAACATTTCTCAATGGGATGGGACCAGGGATATCGCCGACAGCAGTAATGGGAACATGTCCACCGTCAGCAGTTTGTATTTGAAGATGGCTATTGTAACTTGTCATATTGGAGAAAGGGGTAGGGGAATTTGACATATGATTAGAGGCCCCGGAATCAATGAACCAAGTAGAAGAGGAAGGTGACTTACCTGAGAGACCAAAGGCAGATAGGGCATTGATAATCATTTGTTGTACTAATTCAGGAGTGAGAGATGATGAGGGCCCAGGCTGTGAGGCAGATGGAGGAGCAGGCATAACCGAGGAAGCCACATATGCGTGTGGAGTCTGAGACTGTGAATTCTGATACTGCTGAGCCGGATATTGTGGAGTCTGATACTGTGTTGACGGACGTGGTGGACGGCGGCGACATTCAGAGATGATATGTCCCGACTTTTTACAGTAACTGCAGACTTTCTGTTTGCACTGAGAGGCAAGGTGCCCAAATTTCTGACAACTGTAGCATTGGGTTTTGCTCAAGTCTCGAGGCGGAGGCTGCGAAGTTTTATTGGCCGAGAACGCAACTGAATAGGTATCAGTCTTCTGTTGAGCAATATGAGCCGAGGTCATAAGGCGCTGTTCTTCGAGTAAGAGCTCATTCAAGCAGACATCTAATGAAGGTAGAGGCGTCCGATTCATCAGAGCAGATCGGACACTTTCAAACTCATTCCGCAGTTTCATCAAAAACTGATCTCGCTGACTATAGGCCTGAAGGTCTTGAATAACTGGCAACACATTGTCAGCCACATCCGCATACTTAATACTATCGTATTCTGACCAGAGTGTACGGAAACCTGAATAGTAGTCTTGTATGGACAAATTCCCTTGTGTCTATTCAGCAATTGCACATTCAAGATGGAATTGTCTGGCAGAGTTATCTTGATGATATATTTGCTTCAAATACCCCCACATGGCTTTCGAAGTGGGGTAAGGCTTGAGATTCATTATCAGATGCGGCTCAACAGATCCCAGAATCCAGGATTTGATTTTGACATCTTTAGTATACCAAGAGGAGATTTTCTTCTCATCCTCAGTGGGTTTAGGGTCCGTGCCAGAAACAAATCCCCATAATTCCTTTGCTTCTAGATATATTTGAAATTGGAAAGACCAGGCAGGGTAATTCTTGCCAGTGAACTTGATCAAACTAACCTCAGATTTCTCCATCACAATGTTAGATTGAAAAAAAAATTGAATGGAAACAGTAAAAACAGTAATCAAAGCAAGAACAGTAGGATGAAAAACTGTTTGTGAGTGCAGAAGGTTACTAGATCAGTAAGCCTTAGGATTCTATAATTCCCAGAAGTATCAGACGAACCTTAAGAAAGGATTTCTGAGTGTCTGACGGATCTGTGGTGGGCCAGAGATGATCTGAGTGCCAGAATTAGCCCAGGCGTCCTGAAATTCTGCACAGGATCTGGTCTGGTGGCCCACAGATGGATTGATGATGGGATCAGATCACATGGGAAGAAGGAGAAGCCTTTTTCGTGTCCTCTGAACCAAATCCCACCCAAATCAGATGAGAATCCAAGAAATTGGACGGTGGAGATGAAAACTGGTGCAAGATTTCGGAAACCCAGAAAAATAGGCAAAAGTCCTACCTCGAGGCAGCAAAAAATTCTGAATAAATCTCAAGAATGTCAAGAATAATCAGTCGATCAAGGTGGAAGGGATTTGCAGAGGTGCTGATGACGATCTAAAGTGGGCCACGTCTTGATCTGAGAGGATCTGTGATGATCAGGGATGATCAGCGATGATCTCTTATTTCCTTGATGCTATGTAGAATAAAAAACAAGGTTTCCTTGAACTAAGCTCTGATACCATGACAGATTTTATGAACACAGAGCCTTGTTGAATCAATACAGAACGTATTGTCCTCTTTATTCAAGAGAAGTCATCCCTATATATATATTACAGCAATATCTATTTTAGTTCTAATAGAACCACAATTCTACTAGAGATAGGAAAACAATTACTCAACTATCTAAGATAGGAAAGCTACTAAATAAAAGGAACATGTACATCTGTCACAATCTCAACGTGAGAAATAACTAAGTAAGTCTTCCATGGGCCTTGGGCCTTGGGCCTTGTTTAACAACTCTCACTCTAAGACATTGATCAAGAAAAATTAGAGGTCATTCTAGACTAATATTGGCAGAAAACTAAAGTAGAGCAATGTGTTAAGTGCAGTTTAGGACTCAATGCCTTTAGCCCCATGTCAATGTAAATCAAACAGAGGCTTCTTGTGAGAGCTAACATGACCTAACCCAACAAGACTAGTCCACAATGATAAAAGTAATGACTAATGATAATGAGGGAAGGTATAAAAAAAGGGCCAATACATAGCGTATTTGACCTGTACCTTTTATGCTTGGAATGTGCATCTTATCCCTCTCTACATGTCACACTTGTGCTGAATGTGTTGTCTTTTTTATCACTTGTTCAAAAAACAATAAACAATTCCTAACCCAGCCATGTATCATGCTTGGAAGCCACTCATAGGATGGGAAAATCGAATATGGACAAAACCCAATTGAGTACAAACTACTTAGTTCTAGGGAGATAGCTAATTTGAATGACAATTGTGATAGGATAGCCTATCCATGAGGAGAGGAAACAACTTACATTCAACAATCAATTAATGGATATTTCATCATTTTATTAGATTTTGAAAGAAAATCTAATAAGTGGTACAACAAACTTCTTTGCACAATCTATCTGCATTTTACATGACAATGTCCAGCTCAGAAATGATCAGTAGCAGCAGCGTTGTAACTCTACTACATCCTTTTGGGACCCTCATATAATGCAAGATTTTGAAATGAATTCTCACTATTATTTCTTGTAACCCAGATATCAAAACTATCAATCAAATGCCAGGTTTGCAATATCAATATCCATCATATCAAAACAAAAGTTTTTGCTCCAAGACTAGCAAAACAATCAAATGCAGATTACTAGTAGAACCTGCAGAGAGTAACAATAAGAAAATATTCATCATCAACATCATTTAGAGAGGGTTCAGGAATTACTTTGAACTACCTAAGGGCTATTTCAGTCAAAGAAGGATTAGATAATAGTAACAGATGCACTCAGATAAAGCCAATGTTTCTGCAAAGCATTATAACATACACCTAGCATGCATATCTTAAGTTCACATTACATATAACATACCCCCCAACAAATAGCAACTAATCAACCAACTAATCACATTACATATAAAGATGAAATCACATGTCACAACAGATATTGATGGGGCATAGAGAGAGAGTGAGCAAGAGAGAGAGGGAATTGTGTTAAGTAGCAGCCATCACAAATTGAACAGAACTTGGAACTAAATTACACGTTTCTCTCCTGCATCTAGTTTCTTCACATCTCTCTTCACGCAAAGAAAAACGAGATCCATCACAAATTCTCTCACAACACACAAAGCACACCCACCCAATTTCAGAATCCATCAGAAATTCTCCACACAAAAAATACACACACATCAAACAAAGATTTTTCCAAATCTGCAAGTCTTCTTGTTTTAGTTCTCATTCATGGCAAAATCCAAAGATACCCATGTCGTCGAAATCTCGATCGACGAAGAGCACCAACAGTAAAACCAATCCATACCCAGAATCCCTCTCTAGCCCAATACCACCCATTAATGGAGATCTCCCAGAGCCCCGTCCATCTATTGCTTCTCAAGCTTTGGCAAAGAGAAGACCTCTTCAGGCAACGAATCTCTCTAAAAAAAATAATAAGACAACAAGACGAGAGCAGGGAGATGACAAGTGACCATCATATGCAAAACTCCATTCTAATGTATCCATCATATGAAAAAACATGAACTCATTGAAAACCCCCTTTCTTAACGAAAACAAGAAGAGAGATAGATAGAGCTAGAGAGAGAGGGTTACCGAGAGACAAAGAGATTGCAGATACTGATGGTGGTAGCCAGGGACCGGATCGTTTGATCATCTCAATAGCTTAGGGATTTCTCCTTTTCCGGAGAGAGAGAGAGAGAGAGAGAGAGAAAGAGGGGGGTTTTCTACGTTTATTTTTGGTAGAAAAGAGAAGGCAGGAGAGAAGGATTAGGGCGCCAGAATTTAGTCCTTAAGCCTTTAATTAGAATCTACCCTTTTTCAGGTGGACCTTATTTTATTAATTGAAATAATTTACTCCATGGGCCTGCTTATGAAAAATATAAGCCATAAAAAATAAACTCTTGATGTCGGCTCTCAAAATTTTTTAATCAAACTAAAGTTGGGCCCGTTGAATTTGTCACTTGTAATTTCTTGGAATAGAAATTTTTTCTTATACTCCTGTAATATAACCTAGTTATAGAAAAAACTAAATCACTCATAACAAATGCCTTCCTAAGATGCCCTCAAATGAATTTTATCTCTATAAGAGTTGGGTCTAATATTAATGTCATATTGATCATTTATAAAAAAGTCAACAAATTATTAAGAAAAAGTTTAAGTGTTCTTGTAGTCAATAATGTGGTAACTAATCTGTATATTAAAAAGTTGAAAAAAACATTATAACATGAGAATATGCGCATAGAAAATTGATAACGATTAAATAATGATACCAGATGGTATGATTTAGGGGCCGATATTTTACTTTACAGTTGTTACTAATGGAAATCAACATTATTCTCTAGCATTTTTACAATATTCTGTATTACTTTTGATATTTTCTCAAAAAATCTTGGAGTGAAAAATTCCATGCCACAACGACCGTGATAGATAGAGAACCATAAGTGGCCGATACCATAATTGTATCATTTGGATCGACCAATATCGCAATTTCCATCCATGCCTTGGTGTAAGCAAAGATGATTTATTCTTGCATGGATCTCTGCACGTGTTTCAGTCATACACGTAGTTTCCCGATGGAGAGTGTGGTGGGGTTTATTGCTTCCATGAAACGACGCGCCTAAATAAGGAGGAGCTCGCCAGCGCGAAATTTAGATCTTTCAGTGACAAGATTGTACTTGTCACCCAAAATTTGTCCTTTGGTGACAAAAATTTTTGTCACCGAATCTCCTCTTTATTTGGCACCTCGGTTAAAGCTTTTTCGTGACAAGCAAAAAAATTTTTTGTCACCTTCGTGTGCGTTCCGTGTCAACGTTGATTTTTTGTCACCAAAGGGTGTCACCAATGGTGTTTTTTTGTTGTAGTGTTATTCTTCGACTCAGGAAAGTCTTGTTCCAATTATGTCGGTCAACTACATGAATTTTGTTTAAGAAATCATGTTGTAGTTATGACAAAAGTTTTATGCTGACTTTTCACCTAGTAATTGACATAACTAGAATGGTAATGCAGATTTCCTGAGTTGGTTTTTGCCATCCGTACAGCTAGAGGATCTGATCATTCCCCTATTCTTTTTGTTGGAAATCCTTTAAGGCTGGAATTACCCTGATCCTTTAGGTTCCATAGCATATGGTTCAGAGATGAAGAATGTGAACAAATTATCAAGAATAGGTGGTTCAAGACAGCGGGTATAAATGAAAGTAATATTTGTAACGTATTAAATCTCCTTAGGAAAGACTTAATAAAATGGAACAAAGAAAACTTCGGGAAAGTCAAAGTTTTGATCAGCCAAACTAGGAATGACTTGGAGAGCCTTTGATCTAGTTTCCTTAATGAGATGTCAATTAGTAGGGAAATTGACATTAGTAGGAAATGAGAGGAATACCTATCGAGAGAGGAAGATTTATTGAGGCGAAAACCAAGAGAACTTTGGTTAAAGGAGGGGGACCGGAATACTAAATTCTTTCACTCAAGTACTATTAATAGGAGAAGATTTAATAAGATAGAAAAAAATTAAATGTGAAGACGGATATGAGTTGACAGTAGGGAAGTAATTTGTAGAGAATTCTTTAAAGCATTCGGTAATATTATGACCACTAGTGGCCCTCGAGATCTAGGTAAATTAAATGAATTTATTAACCCTGTCTTATCTAACGAGGACAATGATGGCCTCATCTCTATTTCTACTCCTTTTGTAGTTATGGAAGTAGTTTTTCAGATGCGCTCTTTTACGAACACATGTGGGAGTTTGTAGGAAAGGATATAACCTCTCTTGTTCAATTATTTTCTAGGGAATGTACTCTCTTAGAAATATTAATAAAACCTTCTTTATTTTAATCCCTAAAATGAACAACCCCCAGAGTGTCAGTGACTTCAAGCCCATAAGCTTATGTAATGTGTGTTATAAGATCATATCAAAAGTTTTGGCTAATAGAATTAAGACCATCTTCGATAAAATTATTGGGCCATTTCAGAGTTCCACTATGAAAGGAATGATGATATCCGATAAATGTATTATAGCTCATGAAATCCTCCATTCCTTTAAGAAAAAGAAGAAATGTAAGTTTATGGGCACGAAGTTGGATACGGCTAAGGCATATGACTGCCTCAAGTGGGATTTTTTGATGAATGTGCTTGAAGCCTTTGGTTTCCACATATCATAACTTTGTTCAACTAATTAAGGAATGTGCGTCCTTAGTTTCTATATCAAAATTACTTACTTGCTCCCCTTGAAGGAACTTCACCCCTTCCAAAAGTCTAAGACAAGGAGACCCCTCTATACCCCCTACCTGTTTATTATAGGGATGGAGGTGCTATCTAGAATGTTGATGAAGGCAGAAGCAGAGGGGATAGTTCATGGAGTCAAAATTGCTAGGAATGCACCTAGTATCTCGCACCTTTTCTTTGCAGATGAAAGTTTTACTTTTTACAAGTCGGTTGTCTAGAAGGTTAAAGAAATTAAAGACCTCCTTGATGACTATCGTGAGCTTTCCGTTTAACTTGTAGATTTTAAAAAATTAGCGGCCCATTTTAGTAAAAGTCTAGTGGGCTTAGGTGCAGATTTTTAGCTTCTATTTTACGGGTGAGACTTATGATATACAATGAGAGATACCTTGCGAACTCATTAATTCTTGGAAGGAACAAAAATCTAAGCTTTAACTCTCTAGTCTCCAATGTCAGAAACATAATTCAATCTTGGAAAATTCCCCTTCTATCACTGGAAGGGAGGAACACTCTTGCCAAACTACTAGCTAATGCTTTGTCTGTCTATAATATGTTTGTCCTCCACCTTCCTAGTAGAACATCTTAAACTTTGGATAAGTTATATAGAGACTTTTGGCGGGGAGATGAAGAAGAAAAAAAGAATATCCAAAGTATAAAATGGAGTGATATTTGTAAGCGAACGGGAGAAAGAGGCTTGGGGATTAGGGAATCACAAAAGAACATGGCCTTCTTAGCCAAAACATGCTGGAGATGTATAGGATGATCTCTTATGTTCCAAAATCCTTAAGGTCAGGGTATTGCCCAAATAAATGCCTATGGGAAGCTACATCCAAAAGGGGTGACTCTAATCACTCTAATCAAGAACTTAGCCCGCCATCGTAAAGAATGCTTCTTGATTTCTCATTAGAATTGCATTTTTACAATTTCTCCTTCACAAAAATTCTTCTTCAGAACAAATCCTTGGACATGGCCCAAGACTACCAAAATATATATATATACATATATATAAAAAAAAAACCTAATGCTAAGAAAGGAAGAAAGAAGGAAGGGAATAGGAGAGAGCGCCGGACATGAGATGTGAGGGAGAGACCATTGGGCGTCCAATATATAGAGTTGCTTTCCATGACTCATGTTGATCTCCATGCTATAATAATTGCAAGTGTGATTCACTTCATTGTTTGGATAGAAGTTTTGCTAAATCAAACTCTTTAATTGGCCACCAAGACATTCTCCTTTTATTATGGTCCACCAATCATGTGAATCTTCAATGGGCATTTCCTTAAAAGATTCCATGTGTAGATGATAAAGCACATGATCTCATTGGACCACATGGTCATGCTTTGACTTCCTTGCATTCTTAGTATACTTTCCAAGTCTAGGTATACTCTGCAACGTGTCCTTCCCCTTTTATAAGTTCGATCATCCACCCATCTTTATTATACATGTGAGCCATGTGAATAAAAGTGGGCCCAAATATTGAACTTGCAACATAATGTAACAACATTGCATGGACGTTTTTGACTTGGTTTTCCTTCTTTGTGAACACTTGCCTCCCAATTGGATTGGGCTTCTTCTCCTTAACTTAGTGTCAAAGCAAATCTCCTATCTTAGGTAAGAATTTACATTTCAAAAGATTATTTGCTAAGGATAAGGTCTTGATTTGCAAGACTTTCCAAGTTGGGGCTCCTTCAAAATCTCTCATGATACCAATGATAAGCTTGCAAGAAAATTTCAGATTTCACAAAATCTTTGAAGCTTCCCTATATATGGACATGTAACGCCATGTGGACCCCATTCTCTTTTGCAAAACAACACTTCAATGTGAAACATTTTAGCTACTTTTCTTTCTTTTTTTTTTTTTTTCTTTTTTTGCCTTCTTTAATTTCTCTTCAAGTGGGTCCCATCACAAAAGTCGTCTTCAATTTCTACTCAATGCGGGCCCCAAAAAACTGAAGATTCCATAAAAAGAATAATTCAACCATAATATGTATAAAATTTATAAATGTCATGCGTGGGACCCAAATGAGATCATGCACATGAACGCACCAAACTAGATGATTTTCCATGAACTAATTGATGATGCAAGAATCAAAAAGATAATTGGTGTGACACTAAGATGATGTAAGCCAATGATTTCATAAAATTCATGTAAGAACTAAATTCAAACTTTAATGCTCAAATGCAAGAAAATATGAAATTCAATGAAATTAAATGAAAATTACTCTTATTAAGTCCACAAAGTCACATAAAATGATGAATGAAAAATACAATTTTGTGGACTTATCATAGAACATCTGAAACTTTGGATAAGTTATATAGAGAATTTTGGCGGGGAGATGGAGAAGAAAAAAAAATATCCAAACTATAAAGTGGAGTGATATTTGTAAGCTTGGGGATTAGGGAATCACAAAAGAACAACATGGCCTCTTAGCCAAAACATGCTGGAAATGTAGAGGACGGCCTCTTATGTTCCAAAATCCTTAAGGCCAAGTATTGCCCAAATAAATGCCTATGGGAATCTACATCCAAAAGGGGTGACTCCTGGGTATGGAGAGGATTCTTTGAAGCTATTAAGTTTGTTAAAGAGAACATACGATGGTCTATTAGTAATGGAGAAAGTATTTCTGTGTGGAACAATAATTGGATTATTCCTTGTAAAGATGGACTTAGGAAACCCTTCTCAATTGTTAATGATTCAGACCTTTGCATTAAGAATTTATGGAATATCAATAAGGAATGGGATGTGGGTTGGGTTAGAAGCTGTTGGAAATAGGTGGGCCTCTAGGATAGGTTTCAAAACTTTTGACCAACTTGATCTAGTGATCAACTATCCAGAAGGCTACAAAACTCAATCTAGGATCCATGTCCTCAATCTCAGCCATCGTGATCGGTAAATAAACCTATCAAGAAGATAGAACAGCAGCCAACAAGCATCCATAAAAAATCTACAACATGCAACGAAGTAGATTATACCTTTGGAGCTCGGTTGTGCTCTAATAGAGAAGTTGCGTCTTTCTTTGATGATGAAACTCTTTCACTTATCAAACAAGAATCTCCAAGACCTTTTGATCTTCCACGCTATGACCCGTATCAGATTCTCTTCCTCAAGAAGATGGGTGGTATCTCCAAGAGAAAGATCTTAAGAAAATTAGAAGAGAACTAGAAGAGGGAAAAGAGGAGAAAGAGCATGTGCAACTCTTGCACAGACTAAGCTTGGGCGTGAATCCCTAGGTGAGGATATCCCTTGGACGTCCAGCCCTATAATCTCCTATATATATAGCTTAAAAGCAAACTCCTCATTGATATCTAATTGAAATAGAAGTCTCACTTCTCTAACAATTAGTAACTCTCTTCTTTCTAATTTAAATAGAAGTCTCACTTCCATTATAATTAGTAATTTACTATTACCACTACTAGAAGTCTCACTTCAAATGGAAATAGTAACTTTCTATTTCCTTTTAGAGTTTTACTATAATTAGTATCTTTCTAATAACTTGGCCTGGCGTGGGGACTACTAGGGATTCCTTAGAAAGCTGGCTCCAACTAGGACTCGCGACCCCACATCTCATGTGCAATCCAGGCCCACAGTTAATTGCAAATAACTCCACTATATAAATGCAATTGAACTCCAGTCTTAGGAATAAATTACATAGAAGACCCTAAACTTCCCTATTACCACAAGTATGCCCCTCTATTAATATCCATGGATCAATTGGAATAAATCTGTCTCTTCCAACCTTAGTTCCACATCTTATTATCCTTGAGCCCCAATTAATCACAGTGATCATCAGTACCATCCAATTAACTCTTAATCCAGATGGGTGCATACTTACTAATGAAAAATCCATTAATTGACACAAGTGGATAAAGAGATAGATTCCATCTTGATCATTCAATGTTCCCACGGTCCTATTACCACATACCTAAGACACCGAGGTGTTGACTTACAGTTGGCCTCACTCATTCGTGACTCAAAGCAAATGAATAGATAGAAACTTGAGTTCCTTAATGTCTCACGATTGAGAGCCTATTGCTAGGAAATTATGAGAGCAAACCTTATACTCGAGACAAAATTCCATAAGGTACTTCTCATTGTCCTTCAATACATCCAATGTACCAGCACCATGATCCAGAATCTTTCATTCTAAAGATCGAGATAAATCACACTATCTCATAGTGATCAAAGTGCTACAACTTTATCAGATAAGATGCCCAGTTTCATCACTGGTTGTGAAGATATTTAAATATAAGATTTGTGACATATATCTCCCGTGTGTGGATCTCATCCATACACATATATCAAATCTAATATACTAATAAGACCCTGTTTAACTCATAAACTATTATGTCAAGTGTATTGGTTATGTGCATTAAGTAATAAAATAACATTCATTTTATGAAAGTAAAGCATGATTTTATTGATAAATAAAGAAATTTATCAATTTATCATATCAACTGATGGATTGAGTCCATACAATCTAACAATCTCCCACTTGGGCTCAATGCCAGTCAGGATTGCATCTCATGCCCATCCCGTCTACATGCTGCTCAAAAACTTTGGTAGTCAAAGGCTTAGTAAAAGGATCTCCCAGATTGTCTGCAGAGTTTATCTAGGTGATAGTAGTATCACCTCTCTGTACAATCTCTCTGACCATGTGTTACTACCTCTGTACATGCTTTTGGCTCCTAGGTTCCTTAGACTTATCGACTGCCCTGCTGTTATCACAGTAAATTGTGAGCGGCTGTCCTGCCAAAAGTACCACTTTAAGTTCCATAAGGAATCTTTTGAGCCAATCTGCTTCTTTAGCTTCTGATGATGCCAAACTCTGGTTCAGACACCACCGGTCAAGTAATAATGGTAATAAATGTGGTAATAAAGATGAGAGAGATTTATAGTGGTTCGGTCAGTGTGACCTACGTCCACTTCAAGGGCAATGACCGTCGGATGTATTAATTTCTCAAGTGTCAGTGATTACAAATTTTGGAGAGTGTGTAGAAGAGAGATTCTGGCCTCCTCCTCAAGTACCGAGGGGCTATCGTATTTATAAGCGTCCCCTAACAGATGGGGAGACTTCTCAGCACGGTTCACGAGGAGCGTTCGAGGTGTCCTCGACTGGCGAGGCAGTTGCGATATTCTCCGCTGGACCTGGTAAGAGCAGGACGTGGCCTGACTGCTTCCGAAGCGCTCCGGACTGCTATGACGTGGCCGGGCATCATGGATACGGGCTCGGACTGCAAACGGATCTCCATTAACTTTGGGGCTTTGGCTCACGACAGATCGGGCCATTTGGGCCGGACTCATCATTTGCCCCTCAATGCCCCGCGCCCAAACAAGCTTTGAAAGGGGGGCATTTTGAATATCCGGCTTCTTTCCAATTCAAATAATTGTTGCCGCGTTCCTCTCCCTGCCAGCTTCTCGTGTTCTTCCCCGGCCCTGAGGAGAAGGATTTTTGGGAGAGTCCTGTTAGTATGAGACTCCTCTTATGTTTGGGGTTTTTTGAAACCCTAGGCTATAAAAGCCCTTTGAAAGAGAGGAAACCCACTCCACTTTCTTTATCTGTTCCTCTTTCCAGAGATCTTCACCTTTTCTTCTTTATTCAAACCCACCATGGCTGAGCAATCCCCCGAAGAAGTGCAAAGCAGGCACACCAGGGACGCCGGCAGCATGGGTGATGCCGGCAGGGAGGTCGGCAGCAAGGGGGCGCCCGGCGTGGGCGTCAGCAGCCCGGCAGGCGGCGTCTGCAGTGCGGGGGCGCCCGGCGTGGGCGTCGGCAGTGCGGGGGCGCCCGGCGTGGGCGTCCGCAACCCGGCAGGCGTCGGCGGCGTGGCAGCAGCGCCCTGCGCAGGCGGCCATGTGGCAGCGCCCGACGGCGGCGGGCGCGTGGCAGCAGCGCCCTGCGCAGGCGGCCGTGTGGCAGCGTCCGATCTGGGCGGCGGCGTGGCAGCGCCCGACGGCGGCGGGCGCGTGGCAGCAGCGCCCTGCGCAGGCGGCCGTGTGGCCGCGCCCGATCTGGGCGGCGGCGTTGCAGCGCCCGGCTTGGGCGGCGGCAGCATGGCGGCGCCCGGCCTGGGCGGCGGCGTGGCAGCGCCCGGCCTCGGCGGCGGCAGCATGGCGGCGCCCGTCCTGGGCGGCGGCAGCCTGGCAGTGTCTGCTCCGGGTGGCAGCGGCATGGCAGCGTCTGCTCCGGGTGGCAGCGTGGCGAGCGTGGCTCGGCCCGGCGTCGGCGCATGCGTGGCTGCTGGCGCGGAGGGCGACGGTGCGGCAAGCGCGGGCGTCCAGGCAGGCGTGAGGCTGGGCGCCAAGGAGGTTGTGAGTGCCGCGGGGCCCACTGGTACGGGCGTGGTGCGCACGGAGGCGCCCAAGGGCATTGGCGCCCAGGCAGGCTTGAAGTCGATGTGTTCGGTGGTGGCGGCGTGCGAGCGGGGCCCTGCGGGCGAGGGCGCAAGTCCTAGTAATGTATCTACCAGAATTTTGCGTCGTCGCAAAAAGTATCAAGGGAAAGTCGTAGTTGAGGAGGCCGGATCCAAAGTGAGTACTACTTTTAGTGTGCTCAAGACTGACGGTGACCTTACGAGGGTTGCTGTATGTATCCCACCCACCGTACTGTGCCGCCGGGCCGAACCAGACGAGCCAGCATGCGATGACTCTTCTGGTGATATCGTGATATACGAAGAGATGATCGAGGCCGGGTTAAGATTTCCAATACCTTCCCCCATTTGTCGTGCTCTTCACTATTTTTCCTTAACTCCGGGGCGATTAGCACCCAACGGGTGGAGAGTTATGCTCGGATTCCTTGAGCTGTAGAGGAGAGTACATCAAGAGGACGCTTCTCCTCTCGAGTTTCATGCTGCTTACAGTTTGATCGAGTCCCCAGCCCCTCACAGGGGGTGGTACTATTTTACCCCTAGGGGCGGAAAATTGCTCACGGGATTACGTTCAAACTGCCACGATTGGAAATCTCGCTTTTTCTTCATTGTTGGAGAGTGGGTTGCTGAGTCAGATCGACCTTTGGTACCCACCCAATGGATTGACGCTAAGAGACTAGGTACATTTTCTGATTGCTTTCTTTCTGATCGCTTCCTTGTTTTTATGCATGTGCTCACTGTCAAGTCCTCATTTGCAGATCCTCCCCTTCTGTCCACGGAGCAGGAGCGTAAGCTGCAAGCGGTGAGAGATCACCCTGACAAGGACTTGGGAGTCCTTCTTCCCAAGGAGAGAGGCAAGACCAGTGGACCTCCTACGGACTCTTCGTCTTTGGGTAGTACTGGCGTACTCCATCCGGGATCGGCTTCAAAGAGAAAAGGTAAGTCATTTCAACTTTAGCAATGTTTTGTGTGTTTACCTGATATGCCGTACTCCAATAACATTCCTCTTTAATAGGCATAGAGGTAAGCAGAGAGATGATTGGAGCCCGCTTTTCGACCCGCTTCTCGGGTAGGGGTACCCCTTCCCCCAAGGCGGCGAGGACGAAGGACGTTTCTCCAAGAGCCTCTCCGCCAGCGACTCGCGTCGAGCCCCGGGTGCCTCCTCCTCAAGTGGCTTTACCCATGGTGTCTCCTCAGGCAGGGATTTCTTCCGCCAAGACTGCTTTCCCGCAGTCTTCCTCTTCAGCTACACCCCCTGCTCCTCAACTGTGTCCTCCACAACCGGGCATTTCTACAGGGGTATTGGGTAGGACTGGTTCCATGCAGGGTCATTCGCGGGAGATGCGGGAAAGGCTAGGAAGATATGTGCTGCCGCATGAGGTTTCTCGGGTTAATGCCTTGGGCACCGAGGGGGTTATTGACTCATTTGTAGAGGACCTGGCTCAGGTAAAGATTCGCTATTCTCTATTCCTTTTTTTTCCAGGCCGTTACCCCTTTATTTCTTTTTAACCGTCTCATTTCTCGTCCCTTATCTCTTCAGGTCTCTACTGCATCCATCTGCTTGCTGTCGAGAGCCCAATCTTATGGTCAGATGAGACGGGAGAAGGAGGCTGTGCGGCTAGAGCTCTGCACTGCTCAAGAGAAGATTACTGCCCTGGACGCCGCTGGTAGGGCTTCGGGGATTGATCTTGCTGCGGCCCGTGAGAGGGTAAGCGAGCTTGAGATCGGACTTTCAGCAGCCACTAAGAGGGCGGCCGAGGCAGAAGTTGAACTTTCGAAGACCTGTGAGAAGGCTTCGTTCAACGAGGCTGAGCTTACGAAGGCCCGTGAGAGGGCTTCGCTCAGTGAGGCTGAGCTTATGAAGGCCCGTGAGAGGGCTTTGCTCAGTGAGGCTGAGCTTGCTCGGACCCTTGAGAAGGCGAGGCTCAGAGAAGTTGCTATGGAGGCAGAGATGAAGGCAGCGAATGAGAGAGCTTCTCAAGCTGAGAGGGACCTACAGATTGGCCTTGCAGATGCCTTCATTGATGGCTACGAGGAGCTTCGAGAGAAGATTTCGGCTGCCTTTCCAGACATTGACATATCAGGCTTCGTGCCTATGGAGGCGCCTGATGATGGTGGCAGCAGCTCTGATGATGCTGAGGACGATGCAGAGGAGGATGATGAGGAGGGGGATGAGAGTGATTAGAGCATAGGAACTTTTACTTCTGTTTATAAGCCTGATTTATGCAACCTTTTTGTAATGAAAGTAATATACTTTTATTTATCTATCCATTGCTTTATTTTGAACAATGCTTTGAACAATAAAAAGTGCAACATCAAGTACCTAAACAAAAACCCTAATCCACCCCGTTCAAAATCTTCACTGGTAGTACCTCTTCAAGTGCTCTGCATTCCATGGATGAGGAAAGACCTTTCCTTCAGAGTTCTGGATTCTGTAGGTGCCCGGTCTCACTACTTCTATTATGAGATAGGGACCTTCCCAATTTGGTCCCAACTTTCCTTCCCGAGAGTCCTTTGTGGCGAGGATCACCTTTTTGAGGACCAGGTCTCCTGGTTGGAAGGAACGAGGCTTCACCCTCGAATTGTAGTACTTGGCCATGCGTCGCTTGTACTCCGCATTACGGACCACAGACATTTCTCTTGCCTCCTCTAGCAAATCGAGGTTGAGGCGGAGTCCTTCCTCATTGATGGTAGGGTCGTAGTGGTGGACCCTTAGGGAATGTACCCCTATTTCGACAGGAATGACCGCCTCAGTCCCAAAAGCAAGAGAGAAAGGGGTTTCCCCGGTAGGCGTCCGTGGCGTGGTTCGATAGGCCCATAATACCCCCGGAAGCTCGTCGACCCACAGACCTTTTGCTCTTTTGAGCCTTGTTTTAAGGTTGCGCAGTACTGTTCTCACCATCACCTCTGCCTGCCCATTTGCCTGGGGGTGTGCCGGGCTAGAGTGAGGCTGCTTTATTTGAAGGTCGGCGCAGAAGGAATTGAATAGCCTGTTGTCGAACTGTTTGCCATTGTCACTGACAATGGTGTGAGGTATCCCAAAGCGACAGACCAGGTTTTTCCAGACGAAATCCTTGACCTTGGAGTCTGTTATCTTTGCTAGGGGTTCTGCCTCCGCCCATTTTGTGAAATAGTCTATGGCGACGACTATGAATTTGCACTGGCCTCTACTCAAAGGCAGGGGGCCCAAGATGTCAATGCCCCACTTGGAGAAAGGCCATGGGCTGAGGATGGTAGTCAGCTCCTCTGGTGGCTGCCTTGACACAGTAGCGAAGCGCTGGCACTTGTCACACCTCTTGGTGAATTCTTTGGCGTCTTTTACCATGCTTGGCCAAAAGTACCCTTGCCTAAGCGCTTTATGGGCGAGGCAGCGTCCTCCAGAGTGATTTCCACAAATCCCTTCGTGAATCTCTCTGAGGGCGTAGTCAGCTTCTTATGGGGAAAGGCAGCGCAGCAACGGTAGATTGTAACCCTTTTTGTAGAGTACCTCTTGTAGGATGGTGAACTTAGAAGCTGTCATCCTGAGTTTCTTGGCTTCCAGGGGATCATCTGGTACTGTTTCTTCTTGGAGGTACGCCTTGATGGGGGTCATCCAGTTCAATTCGGCCGTGGTGCAGTTGATGCTTGTGGTGTCCATATCCAACTTACTTGGTTCGAACTGGTGCCCCATGAAAGTTGGTTCCGCATATGAGGCCTCTAAGGATGAGGCGAGCCTGGCGAGTGCATCGGCTGCCATGTTATCCCCTCTGGGGATGTGACAAATCTCGAAGTACTTGAACTGCTGGATTAGTCTCTTTGCCATGGCAAGATATTCCTGCATCCTTGCCTCTTTTGCTTCGAAGTGCCCATTGACTTGATTCACTATCAATTGTGAATCGCTATGGGCGACGAGGTACTGGGCGTCCTCCTCAATCGCCAACCTCAGGCCAGAGAGGAGGGCCTCATATTCGGCTTCATTGTTCGAGGCATTGAAGTGGAGTTTTACCGCATATTTGATGGGTGTACCATCTGGGCTGCTCAGAAGGAGTCCTGCGCCACCTCCTTCACTTGTTGCGGAGCCATCAACGTACAGCTTCCACTGAGGCATAGAAGAAAAGTCTGATGTCTTAGTAAGCATTTGGTCGCCAGGCGAAGAATCAGAGGTTGCCGGGGCGTCGGGAGCAGAATTCCCCACATGTGTCGGGGCGCCGAGAGAGCATTGGGCGCCAGAAGAAGTCTGGGCGCTGAGAGAGGACCTCTGGGCGCCCACTTCAGAGTCCTGGGCGCCCAGTGATGCTTGGGCGCCCGGGGGAGAGGTTGGGTCTGCAGGCAGCAACATGGTGGGGTCCTCTACATGTGTAAACTCAGCAACAAAATCAGCCAGTGCTTGTGCCTTGATGGCGACCCTTGGTTGGTACTGAATATCAAATTCACCCAATTCTACTGCCCACTTGAGGAGTCTCCCAGATACGTCAGGTTTTGCCAAAACTCTCTTCAGAGGTTGATCAGTGACGACGATGATTTTGTGGCCCTGGAAGTAATGACGTAGACGCCTTGCAGTAGAAATGAGGGTGAGCGCCAGCTTTTCCAACTCTGAATATCTGACCTCTGCCCCTCGGTATGCTCTGCTCACATAATAGATGGGTTTATGCACCCCACTATGGTTCGTAATGAGAACAGAGCTTACCGCCGAGGGAGAAGCAGAGAGGTACAAATACAGCACTTCCTCAGGCGAAGCATGTGAAAGGAGAGGAGGTGTGGCCAGGTAGGCCTTGAGCTTCTGGAAGGCATCCTCAGCCTCAGATCCCCATTCAAAAGCTTTTCGAAGAATTCTGAAGAAAGGCAAACACTTATCTGCAGATTTTGAGACGAATCTGTTTAGTGCTACAATTCTTCCATTGAGGCGCTGCAGCTCCTTAGTCGATGATGGCGACCTCATGTCCAGTATAGCCTTGATTTTATCGGGGTTTGCCTCAATCCCCCTCTGATTGACCATGAAGCCCAAGAACTTTCCTGATCCCACGCCGAAGGCGCACTTCTCGGGGTTCAGCTTCATGTTGTAGGTCCTAATAACACCGAAGGTCTCTTGAAGATGACCGATGTAATCTGCTGCAGCCAAGCTTTTCACCAGCATGTCGTCCACATACACCTCCATCGTTCGCCCGATCTGGGAGTGGAACATCCTGTTCACCAGGCGTTGGTAGGTTGCTCCAGCGTTCTTTAGTCCGAAGGGCATAACCCTGTAGCAGTAGGTGCCCTTCGGAGTGATGAAGGATGTTTTTTCCTGGTCTTGAGGGTGCATGCTAATCTGGTTATATCCAGAATAAGCATCCAGGAAGGAGAGAAGCTCGTGTCCCGCTGTGGCGTCGATGAGGAGGTCAATCCTGGGCAGCGGGTAGCTGTCTTTTGGGCATGCCTTGTTGAGTTCGCTGAAGTCTACGTAGAGGCGCCACTTCCCGTTCGCCTTGGCCACCATCACCACATTGGAGAGCCATTCAGGATACGCCACTTCCCTGACCGCCCCGTTCTCAATCAGCTTTCCGACCTCCTTGTCTATTGCCTGGGCCCTTTCAGTGGAGGCGCCCCTTAGCTTTTGCCGAACAGGTTTGTGGAGAGGGTTAACATTGAGGCGATGGGTGGCGACCGCTGGGTCGATTCCTTCAAGATCCGCATGTGACCATGCGAATATGCCCATGTTATCCCTCAAAAAATCTGTCAATTGGCCAACCAGATCCTCCGGGAGTGAAGAGCCAACATATACTTTCCTTTCTGGATGTTCTTCATTCAAGATTATAGGGGTAAGTTTTTCAACAGGTTCCCCTCTTTCTGTGGTGGCATCATCTCTTGGGTCCAAGACTTCAACCTGCATCGCCTCCTGTGTTATCTTGGCCTTCATCGAGGTGACGTAGCATTCTCTTGCTGCTACTTGGTCTCCTCTAACCTCCCCCACTCCATTCGGGGTTGGAAAGCGGAGGATAAGATGATAGGTGGAAGGGACTGCTCTTAAGGAGTTAAGAGTAGGTCGCCCCAGAATGATGTTGTAAGCTGATGGACAATCTATCACCAGGAAATTGACCATTGTGGTGGAGGTTCGGGGGGCTGTCCCGGCTGTAACCGGCAATGTGATTGCCCCCAGGGGATACACCTTCTCCCCCGAAAAACCAATGAGAGGAAATTTGACAGGCTGTAACCTCTCTCGGCCCAGCCTCAGCTTGTCATAAGCCTCTACAAACAAGATATCTGCAGAGCTTCCAATATCCACCAAGATCCTATGTACCTGGAAATTGGCGATGGTCATCGAGAGCACCAGAGGGTCGTCATGAGGGTGCTGGATCCCTTCTAGATCTTTATCCGAGAAGGATATAGTTTCGTCGGCGCTGTGCCTCGGTGCTTTTGACGGGCGTGGCTCCTCAGGATGCCTCGCCTTCCTGGCATAGGCTTTCATGGCGGAGAAAGACTCCGCTAACCCTCCAGAGATGGTTCGGATTTCCCCAATAGGGTGCTGGTTTTCGGCATTGTGAGGTGGCGGTGGCGCCTGCCCCCTACCAGCAACATATTGGCGCAAGTGTCCACGCTGGATGAGATCCTCAATCTGCCTTTTGAGGTCGAAACAATCATCAGTGTCATGACCGTGGTCGCGATGGAAGCGACAATATTTGGTCATGTTCCTGCGGTTTGGTGGAGATTTCATTTTCCCCGGCCATTTTACTGCAGGATCATCTTGTATTTCCAGTAGAATGTGCCCAACGGCAGCATTGAGAGCCGTGAAAGTTTGCTGGTTTCTCGGCGGAACAGGGCCGAGTCGGTCTCTCTGTGGAGTAGGACCGAGTCGGTCTCTGGCAGGTATCCTCTCGGTTCTGCTCCGCTTATTGCTTGGCTCCCTCTTGTCGTCTCTATCGTGCTTTCCTTTGTCCGCCGCCCTGGAGGACTCGCCTCTGGAGGACTCGCCTGGCCTGGCCCTAGTAGCGTCCTCAGCATTCATATATTTCTGGGCCTTCGCCAGTAGCTCCGTCATGCTCTTTGGCGGGCGCTTCATTACTGAGAAGTAGAAACTGGAAGGACAGAGGCCTCCCAGGAAGGCTGTCATGGTTACCTTGTCATCGGCTTCCTCAATCTGAAGTACCTCCTCGTTAAAACGAGTGAGGTATGCCCTGAGGCTCTCATTACTCTCCTGCTTTACACTCAGCAGGTGTGTGGCTGGCTTTTGGTGGCGGCGTCCTCCAATGAAATGTGATACGAAAGACCTGCTTAGCTCCTCGAATGTGGAGATGGAAGCTGGGGCGAGATTGGAAAACCACTGTCGGGCGGAACCCTTCAACGTGGTTGGAAACGCCCTGCACATAATCTCCTCCGGGATACTGTGCAGCTGCATTATTGTTTTGTAAGTCTCTAGGTGATCCAGCGGATCCTTCGCTCCATCAAAGGTTTCCACGGATGGCATCTTGAACTTACAAGGGAGTAGATAGTTCACCACGTTAGGCTTGAACGGTGTGTCCGTTCGCCTGACTAGGTAATCCACCGTCTCTGGTGCGCGTGCCTTCATGGCGTTGAAAACATCGCCCAGTTGATCTTGCATCTCTCTGAGCTTCTCGTCCCATCGGTTGGGGGCTGCTCTCCTTGAATCATAGAAGTAGCTCGCGCCTTCCAGCTCCTGATTCTCACTTTCCCCTTCTTGGAAATGAGGATCCTCCCCATCAAAAGCGGAGGGAGGCTGTGAAAATTCTCCGTGATTTGACCCTCCCGGAGGTGGGGGTCCTTCCGGAGGTGGAGGTCCTCCCAACTGGGCCCCACGAGGGGCGCCCTAGGAACGGGTACCCCTACCCGACTGGCGAGGCCGTTGCGATATTCTCCGCTGGACCTGATAAGAGCGGGACGTGGCCTGACTGCTTCCGAAGCACTCCGGACTGCTATGACGTGGCCGGGCATCATGGATACGGGCTCGAACTGCAAACGGATCTCCATTAACTTTGGGGCTTTGGCTCACGACAGATCGGGCCATTTGGGCCGGACACATCATTTGCCCCTCAATGCCCCGCGCCCAAACAAGCTTTGAAAGGGGGGCATTTTGAATATCCGGCTTCTTTCCCATTCAAATAATTGTTGCCGCGTTCCTCTCCCTGCCAGCTTCTCGTGTTCTTCCCCGGCCCTGAGGAGAAGGATTTTTGGGAGAGTCCTGTTAGTATGAGACTCCTCTTATGTTTGGGGTTTTTTGAAACCCTAGGCTATAAAAGCCCTTTGAAAGAGAGGAAACCCACTCCACTTTCTTTATCTGTTCCTCTTTCCAGAGATCTTCACCTTTTCTTCTTTATTCAAACCCACCATGGCTGAGCAATCCCCTGAAGAAGTGCACAGTAGGCACACCAGGGACGCCGGCAGCATGGGTGATGCCGGCAGGGAGGTCGGCAGCAAGGGGGCGCCCGGCGTGGGCGTCAGCAGCCCGGCAGGCGGCGTCTGCAGTGCGGGGGCGCCCGGCGTGGGCGTCAGCAGCTTGGCAGGCGGCGTCGGCAGTGCGGGGGCGCCCGGCGTGGGCTTCCGCAACCCGGCAGGCGTCGGCGGCGTGGCAGCAGCGCCCTGCGCAGGCGGCCGTGTGGCAGCGCCCGACGGCGGCGGGCGCGTGGCAGCAGCGCCCTGCGCAGGCGGCCGTGTGGCCGCGCCCGATTTGGGCGGCGGCGTGGCAGCGCCCGGCTTGGGCGGCGGCAGCATGGCGGCGCCCGTCCTGGGCGGCGGCAGCCTGGCGGCGCCAGGCCTGGGCGGCGGCGTGGCAGCGCCCGGCCTGGGCGGCGGCAGCATGGCGGCGCCCGTCCTGGGCGGCGCAGCCTGGCAGTGTCTGCTCCGGGTGGCAGCGGCATGGCAGCGTCTGCTCCAGGTGGCAGCGTGGCGAGCGTGGCTCGGCCCGGCGTCGGCGCATGCGTGGCTGCTGGCGCGGAGGGCGACGGTGCGGCAAGCGCGGGCGTCCAGGCAGGCGTGAGGCTGGGCGCCAAGGCGGTTGTGAGTGCCGCGGGGCCCACTGGTACGGGCGTGGTGCGCACGGAGGCGCCCAAGGGTATTGGCGCCCAGGCAGGCTTGAAGTCGATGTGTTCGGTGGCGGCGGCATGCGAGCGGGGCCCTGCGGGCGAGGGCGCAAGTCCTAGTAATGTATCTACCAGAATTTTGCGTCGTCGCAAAAAGTATCAAGGGAAAGTCGTAGTTGAGGAGGCCGGATCCAAAGTGAGTACTACTTTTAGTGTGCTCAAGACTGACGGTGACCTTACGAGGGTTGCTGTATGTATCCCACCCACCGTACTGTGCCGCCGGGCCGAACCAGACGAGCCAGCATGCGATGACTCTTCTGGTGATATCGTGATATACGAAGAGATGATCGAGGCCGGGTTAAGATTTCCAATACCTTCCCCCATTTGTCGTGCTCTTCACTATTTTTCCTTAACTCCGGGGCGATTAGCACCCAACGGGTGGAGAGTTATGCTCGGATTCCTTGAGCTGTAGAGGAGAGTACATCAAGAGGACGCTTCTCCTCTCGATGTGAGCAGAGCATACCGAGGGGCAGAGGTCAGATATTCAGAGTTGGAAAGCTGGCGCTCGCCCTCATTTCTACTGCAAGGCGTCTACGTCATTACTTCCAGGGCCACAAAATCATCGTCGTCACTGATCAACCTCTGAAGAGAGTTTTGGCAAAACCTGACGTATCTGGGAGACTCCTCAAGTGGGCAGTAGAATTGGGCGAATTTGATATTCAGTACCAACCAAGGGTCGCCATCAAGGCACAAGCACTGGCTGATTTTGTTGCTGAGTTTACACATGTAGAGGACCCCACCATGTTGCTGCCTGCAGACCCAACCTCTCCCCCGGGCGCCCAAGCATCACTGGGCGCCCAGGACTCTGAAGTGGGCGCCCAGACACCTCTGGGCGCCCAGACTGAAGTGGGCGCCCAGAGGTGACTGAAGTGGGCGCCCAGAGGTCCTCTCTCAACGCCCAGACTTCTTCTGGCGCCCAATGCTCTCTCGGCGCCCCGACACATGTGGGGAATTCTGCTCCCGACGCCCCGGCAAACTCTGATTCTTCGCCTGGCGACCAAATGCTTACTAAGACATCAGACTTTTCTTCTATGCCTCAATGGAAGCTGTACGTTGATGGCTCCGCAACAAGTGAAGGAGGTGGCGCAGGACTCCTTCTGAGCAGCCCAGATGGTACACCCATCAAGTATGCGGTAAAACTCCACTTCAATGCCTCGAACAATGAAGCCGAATATGAGGCCCTCCTCTCTGGCCTGAGGTTGGCGATTGAGATGGACGCCCAGTACCTCGTCGCCCATAGCGATTCACAATTGATAGTGAATCAAGTCAATGGGCACTTCGAAGCAAAAGAGGCAAGGATGCAGGAATATCTTGCCATGGCAAAGAGACTAATCCAGCAGTTCAAGTACTTCGAGATTTGTCACATCCCCAGAGGGGATAACATGGCAGCCGATGCACTCGCCAGGCTCGCCTCATCCTTAGAGGCCTCATATGCGGAACCAACTTTCATGGGGCACCAGTTCGAACCAAGTAAGTTGGATATGGACACCACAAGCATCAACTGCACCACGGCCGAATTGAACTGGATGACCCCCATCAAGGCGTACCTCCAAGAAGAAACAGTACCAGATGATCCCCTGGAAGCCAAGAAACTCAGGATGACAGCTTCTAAGTTCACCATCCTACAAGAGGTACTCTACAAAAAGGGTTACAATCTACCGTTGCTGCGCTGCCTTTCCTCAGAAGAAGCTGACTACGCCCTCAGAGAGATTCACAAAGGGATTTGTGGAAATCACTCTGGAGGACGCTGCCTCGCCCATAAAGCGCTTAGGCAAGGGTACTTTTGGCCAAGCATGGTAAAAGACGCCAAAGAATTCACCAAGAGGTGTGACAAGTGCCAGCACTTCGCTACTGTGTCAAGGCAGCCACCAGAGGAGCTGACTACCATCCTCAGCCCATGGCCTTTCTCCAAGTGGGGCATTGACATCTTGGGCCCCCTGCCTTTGAGTAGAGGCCAGTGCAAATTCATAGTCGTCGCCATAGACTATTTCACAAAATGGGCGGAGGCAGAACCCCTAGCAAAGATAACAGACTCCAAGGTCAAGGATTTCGTCTGGAAAAACCTGGTCTGTCGCTTTGGGATACCTCACACCATTGTCAGTGACAATGGCAAACAGTTCGACAACAGGCTATTCAATTCCTTCTGCGCCGACCTTCAAATAAAGCAGCCTCACTCTAGCCCGGCACACCCCCAGGCAAATGGGCAGGCAGAGGTGATGGTGAGAACAGTACTGCGCAACCTTAAAACAAGGCTCGAAAGAGCAAAAGGTCTGTGGGTCGACGAGCTTCCGGGGGTATTATGGGCCTATCGAACCACGCCACGGATGCCTACCGGGGAAACCCCTTTCTCTCTTGCTTTTGGGACTGAGGCGGTCATTCCTGTCGAAATAGGGGTACATTCCCTAAGGGTCCACCACTACGACCCTACCATCAATGAGGAAGGACTCCGCCTCAACCTCGATTTGCTAGAGGAGGCAAAAGAAATGTCTGTGGTCCGTAATGCGGAGTACAAGCGACGCATGGCCAAGTACTACAATTCGAGGGTGAAGCCTCGTTCCTTCCAACCAGGAGACCTGGTCCTCAAAAAGGTGATCCTCGCCACAAAGGACTCTCGGGAAGGAAAGTTGGGACCAAATTGGGAAGGTCCCTATCTCATAATAGAAGTAGTGAGACCGGGCACCTACAGAATCCAGAACTCTGAAGGAAAGGTCTTACCTCATCCATGGAATGCAGAGCACTTGAAGAGGTACTACCAGTGAAGATTTTGAACGGGGTGGATTAGGGTTTTTGTTTAGGTACTTGATGTTGCACTTTTTATTGTTCAAAGCATTGTTCAAAATAAAGCAATGGATAGATAAATAAAAGTATATTACTTTCATTACAAAAAGGTTGCATAAATCAGGCTTATAAACAGAAGTAAAAGTTCCTATGCTCTAATCACTCTCATCCCCCTCCTCATCATCCTCCTCTGCATCGTCCTCAGCATCATCAGAGCTGCTGCCACCATCATCAGGCGCCTCCATAGGCACGAAGCCTGATATGTCAATGTCTGGAAAGGCAGCCGAAATCTTCTCTCGAAGCTCCTCGTAGCCATCAATGAAGGCATCTGCAAGGCCAATCTGTAGGTCCCTCTTAGCTTGAGAAGCTCTCTCGTTCGCTGCCTTCATCTCTGCCTCCATAGCAACTTCTCTGAGCCTCGCCTTCTCAAGGGTCCGAGCAAGCTCAGCCTCACTGAGCAAAGCCCTCTCACGGGCCTTCATAAGCTCAGCCTCACTGAGCGAAGCCCTCTCATGGGCCTTCGTAAGCTCAGCCTCGTTGAACGAAGCCTTCTCACAGGTCTTCGAAAGTTCAACTTCTGCCTCGGCCGCCCTCTTAGTGGCTGCTGAAAGTCCGATCTCAAGCTCGCTTACCCTCTCACGGGCCGCAGCAAGATCAATCCCCGAAGCCCTACCAGCGGCTTCCAGGGCAGTAATCTTCTCTTGAGCAGTGCAGAGCTCTAGCCGCACAGCCTCCTTCTCCCGTCTCATCTGACCATAAGATTGGGCTCTCGACAGCAAGCAGATGGATGCAGTAGAGACCTGAAGAGATAAGGGACGAGAAATGAGACGGTTAAAAAGAAATAAAGGGGTAACGGCCTGGAAAAAAAAGGAATAAAGAATAGCGAATCTTTACCTGAGCAGGCCCTCTACAAATGAGTCAATAACCCCCTCGGTGCCCAAGGCATTAACCCGAGAAACCTCATGCGGCAGCACATATCTTCCTAGCCTTTCCCGCATCTCCCGCGAATGACCCTGCATGGAACCAGTCCTAGCCAATACCCCTGTAGAAATGCCCGGTTGTGGAGGACACAGTTGAGGAGCAGGGGGTGTAGCTGAAGAGGAAGACTGCGGGAAAGCAGTCTTGGCGGAAGAAATCCCTGCCTGAGGAGACACCATGGGTAAAGCCACTTGAGGAGGAGGCACCAGGGGCTCGACGCGAGTCGCTGGCGGAGAGGCTCTTGGAGAAACGTCCTTCGTCCTCGCCGCCTTGGGGGAAGGGGTACCCCTACCCGAGAAGCGGGTCGAAAAGCGGGCTCCAATCATCTCTCTGCTTACCTCTATGCCTATTAAAGAGGAGTGTTATTGGAGTACGGCATATCAGGTAAACACACAAAACATTGCTAAAGTTGAAATGACTTACCTTTTCTCTTTGAAGCCGATCCCGGATGGAGTACGCCAGTACTACCCAAAGACGAAGAGTCCGTAGGAGGTCCACTGGTCTTGCCTCTCTCCTTGGGAAGAAGGACTCCCAAGTCCTTGTCAGGGTGATCTCTCACCCTCTCCAAGTTCCATTGAACACAGGGCATTGGGGGGCAAATGATGGGCCAAGCCTAAGGGCCCAACTCATGTTATAAGACCCGGTTAGCCAATAAGGTCCAGGCCCAAAGAAGTCCGTAGGCCTGGCTTCGTCATCAAGAGAGCATCCGGGAGCCTTCACCCTCACCGCCTTGGAAATGGTCAACACCCCACCTCATCCTTTGACCGAATCTCATGGAGAGCATGTAGCTGCCTCGCACGTTGAGAAGAGCTCGCCAGATACAACAGACTAGCCAACTACTTACTAATAAGTCGCCCCAATCTGTTAGGGAGCGACTGTAAATTGTAAGCCCCACCAGCACTTGGGGGGCATGAGACAGACACCGGAGCACTACTCTCCTCTCCCTCTCTAAGCTTGTACTCTCTGTTCTCCCAGCACTCCTAAATTAATAAAGTACCCGGCTACCTTAGCCATTTAGAAGTGGACGTAGGTCATACTGACCGAACCACTATAATTTGTGTCTCTATCTCTCTCTTCTTTAATCACAGCATTAATTACCGATCACTTGACAGGTGGTGTGCCAATCCAATTTGTGCATCATCAGCTTCTTCTCAAGCAGCTACAGCATAAATACAAATCCAGAAGTTGATTTCTTGGAATCCTTATTTGACTTGAAGTTAGTATCTATGTAACCGACTGGAATCAACTCATTACTACCGTAAATCAACACGTGATATTTAGTCCTTCTCAAGTATTTGAGAACACATCTTACAGCCATCCAATGGTTAGGACATGGGTTAGACTGATATTTGCTGACTAGGCCCACTGCGCAATAGATATCCGGTCTAATACAAAGCATAGCTAACCGTATCAGCACCTTATCTATGTACGCATATTTGGATAAGCCTATCATCCTATTTTTCCGGTTTCAATAGAGTTTGATCCCTAGGATGTGGCTTGCTTCTCCCAAGTCCTTTATACCAAAAATCTTAGCCAACTAAACTTTTACTATTGACAACATCCTTATATCACTCTGTAGGAGAAGGATGTCATAAACCGGAAAAAATTACCCCGCCTCTTTCACTTTTCATGTACACACATGACTCATCCGTATTTTGACAAAAAACAAATGACTTGATTGCCTGGTCAAAACGGATGTTCCAGTTTCAGGATGCCTACTTTAGTCCATAAATGGACTTCTGCAACTTGCAAACCTTTTGCTCTTGATTTTTAGCTATAAAACCATCTAGCTGCACCATATAGATGTCTTCCTCAAGATGGCCATTGAGAAATGCCATCTTGACGTCCATTTGCCAAATCTCATAATCGAGATGAGCCGCAATGGATAAGAGTATCCGGATGGACTTGAGCATGGCCACCGGTGAGAAGGTTTCCTCATAATTGATACCCTCTTTCTGAGTATTTCCTTTTGCAACAAGCCTGGCCTTAAAGGTCTCCACTCCTTCATTCGGTCCTCTTTTTCTCTTGTAGACCCACTTGCACCGAATAGGTTTAATATTGGAAGGCAAGTCCACAAGTGTCCGGATCTGATTGGAGTACACTACAAGAAACTGCACTTTCAGCGATGAAATTTTTCGTCGCCAAAAGTCAGAAAAACGTCGGTAAAGGTATTTACCGACGAAATTACTTTCGTCGGCCAGACGTCGTTAAGAAAAGGTCAGTTAAATGTTTCACCGACGAAATATTTTTCCATCGGCAAAAATACGACTTTTACTGACGATTTTTTGAATTTTACCGACGTTTTAAATAAGTCAAAAATATTATTTTAGTTTTCTAAAAATTTAGTAAATACCTTTACCGACGTTTATTTCCGTCGGCAAAATAAAAAATCAAAATAAATAAAAAAATTCTTCACTTTTACCGACGAAAAAAAACGTCGGTAAAAAAAAAAGGAAAAAAATAAACTAAAAAAAACGAGTTTTACCGACGTTTAGTTTCGTCGGCAAAATAAAAAGGCATAATAAAAAAATACAAAACTAATTTTACCGACGTTTATTTTCGTCGGTAAAATAAAAAGGATAAATAAAACTAATTTTACCGACGTTTATTTTCGTTGGTAAAATAAAACAACTTTTGGTAAAATAAATAGGAAAAACTAAAAAAAATTAAACGACTTTTACCGACGTTTATTTTCGTCGGTAAAAGAAATAGGATAAATTTAAAAAAATAAAACTACTTTTGCTGACGTTTATTTTCGTCGGTAAAAGAAATGAAAAAAAAATAAAACCACTTTTACCGACGAAAATAAAACGTCGGTAAAAGTGATTTTATTGTTTTTTTAAATATAATATTCATTTTTTTAATATAATTTTCCTGTAAAGTTGTTTATACACCTGTATCAGAAGTAAACCTATTCATTTACTTATATTCTAAAGCAAAAGATGCTAAATTACCCAACAACCATCACCATTTTTCATTCAATATGAAAAATACATTAAAACAAAAGTTGCTAAATTACCCAACAACCATCGCCATTTTTCATCTAATCATTCATCTCATTAACCAAATATTATAATCAACAATAATACAAAACTTATAAATATCCAATATATACATATACATAATAAACAAAAAAGAATAAAACACCCCCAAAAGTCTGCATCCGACCACAAATCGTCAATCAATCTGCAATGAAAAAAAAAACATTAGAATCTTTTCAACGAATTAAATTATAAATGAAAGATAAACATTTATATATATATATAAATATCTTTTCCTAAGTTTTTCGGCGGCCTATTTTCCCGTCTAAGTGTTGAACATCGGGCGGTTTTTTTGTCTAATTCGATAACCAGAAGTCCGATTCACTAACCGTAAATTCCAACAAGTTACTTTGGCCTTGAACAAGGGTACCCATGCTAATATCTGAGCTGTCCAATGGCCGATTTCCGTTTTCAACTTCAATGGTCTATTTTCAAGACTAAGTGTTAAGAATCCAACGTTTTTAGGTCTAATTCGTTAACTGAGAGTCCGATTTACGAGCCGTCAGTTCCTGCAAGTTAATTTCGACTCGGGCGAGGTGCTCGTGCCAGTTCCCGATTTTTCTGGGGGCCGTTTCCCGTTCCAGACCCTCGGCAGGCCGTTTTCCAGAATAAGTGTTAGAAAATTTCGATGTTTTCGCCTCTAAATCTCTAATGAGAGTCCTATCTGCGAACCGTCAGTTCCTACAAATCACTCTACCCTCGAGCGACGTGCTCGTGCCAGTTCCTGATTTTTCCGGGGGATGTTTCCCGTTCCAGACTCCCGGCGGGCCGTTTTCGAGCCTAAGTGTTGGAAAATCCGATGTTTTCGCCTCTAAAACTCTAACCGAGAGTCCTATCCGTGAATCGTCAGTTCCTAAAAGTCACTCTACCCTCGAGCGAGGTGCCCTTGCCAGTTTCCGATTTTTTCAGGGGCCGGCTCCCGTTCCAGACCACCGGTGGGCCGTTTTCCAGCCTAAGTGTTAGAAAATTCCGATGTTTTCGCCTCTAAATCTCTAGCTGTGAGTCCTCTCAGCGAACCGTCAGTTTCTACAAGTCACTCTACCCTCAAGCGAGGTGCTTGTGCCGGTTCCAGATTTTTCCTAGGGACGGTTCACGTTCAGGACCCCCGGCGGGCCGTTTTCGAGCCTAAGTGTTGGAAAATCCGATGTAACTGCCTCTACAACTCTAACCGGTTGTCTTATCTGCGAACCATTTGTTCCTACAAGTCACTCTACCCTCAAGCGAGGTGCTCATGTCGGTTCCCAATTTTTTTTAGGGCCGTTTCCCGTTCCGGACTCCCGGCGGGCCGTTTTCGAGCCTAAGTGTTGGGAAATCCGATGTTTTCGCCTCCAAAACTCTAACCGGCAGTCCTATCTGCGAACCGTCAGTTCGTACAAGTCACTCTACCCTTGAGCGAGGTGCTCGAGCCGGTTTCTGATTTTTCCGAGGGCCGGTCCCCGTTCCGTACCTCCGGGCCGTTTTCGAGCCTAAGTGTTGGAAAATCGTTGATTTTCGCTTCTAATTCTCTAACCGGGAGTCCTATCAACGAACCGTCAAATCCTACAAGTCACTCTACCCTCAAGCGAGGTGCTCGTGCCGGTTCCCAATTTTTCCGGGGGCCGTTTCTCGTTCCGGACTCCCGGCGGGTCGTTTTCGAGTCTAAGTGTTGGAAAATCCGATGTTTTCGCCTCTTAAACTCTAACCGGGAGTCCTATCCGCGAACCGCCGGTTCCTACAAGTCACTCTACCCTCGAGAAAGGTGCTCTTGCCGGTTTCCAACTTTTCCGGGGGCTGGTTCCCGTTTCAAATCCCCGGCGGGCGGTTTTCGAGCCTAAGTGTTGGAAAATCCGATGTAACTGCCTCTAAAACTCTAATCGGGAGTCCTATCAGTGAACCGTCTATTCCTACAAGTCACTCTACCCTTGAGCGAGGTGCTCGTGTCGGTTTCCGATTTTTCCGGACTCCCAGCGGGCCATTTTCGAGCCTAAGTGTTCGAAAATCCGATGTTTTCGCCTCTAAAACTCTAACCGGGATCCTATCTGCAAACCATCAGTTCCTACAAGTCACTCTAACCTTGAACGAGGTGCTCGTGCCGGTTTCCAATTTTTCCGGGGGATGGTTCCCGTTCCGGACCTCCGGCGGGCCGTTTTCGAGCATAAGTGTTGGAAAATTATCAATATTCGCTTCTAATATTCTAACCGGGAGTCCTATTAACGAACCATCAGTTCCTACAAGTCACTCTACCCTCGAGCGAGGTGCTCGTGCCGGTGCCTGATTTTTCTGGGGGTCGTTTCCCATTCCGGACCCCCGACGGGCAGTTTTCGAGCATAAGTATTGGAAAATCCGATGTTTACTCCTCTAATTCTCTAACCGGGAGTCATATCTACGAACCGTCAGTTCCTAAAAGTCACTCTACCCTCGAGCGAGGTGCTTATGCCGGTTTCCGATTTTTCCGGGGGCCGTTTCCTGTTCCAGACTCCCAGCTGGCCGTTTTCGAGCTTAAGTGTTGGAAAATCCGATCTTTTCGCTTCTAAAACTCTAACTGGGAGTCCTATCTGTGAATCGTCAGTTCCTACAAGTCACTCTACCCTCGAGCGAGGTGCTCGTGCCGGTTTCAGATTTTTCCGAGGGCCGGTTCCCGTTCCGGACCCTCGGCGGGTCGTTTTCGAGACTAAGTGTTCGAAAATCATTGATTTTCGCTTCTAATTCTCTAACCGTGAGTCCTATCAGTGAATCGTCAGTTCCTACAAGTCACTCTACCATCCAGCGAGGTGCTCATGTAGGTTCCTGATTTTTCATAGGGACGGTTCCCGTTCCGGACCCCTGGCGGGCCGTTTTCGAGCCTAAGTGTTGAAAAATCCGATGTTTTCGCCTCTAAAACTCTAACCGGGAGTCCTATCTTCGAACCGTCAGTTCCTACAAGTCACTCTACCCTTCCGCGAGGTGCTCGTGCGGGTTTTTGATTTTCCGGGGGACGGTTCCCGTTCCAGACCTCCGGCGGGCCGTTTTCGTGGCTAAGTGTTGGAAAATCATCGATTTTCGCTTCTAATTCTCTAACCGGGAGTCTTATCAACGAACCATTAGTTGCTAAGAGTCACTCTACCCTCCAGCGAGGTGCTCATGCTGGTTCCCAATTTTTTCGGGGGCCGTTTCTCGTTCCGGAGCCCCGACGGACCGTTTTCGAGCCTAAGTGTTGAAAAATCTGATTTTTCGCCTCCAAAACTCTAACCGGGAGTCCAATCTGCGAACCGTCAGTTCCTACAAGTCACTCTACCCTTCAGCGAGGTGCTCGTGCGGGTTCTCGATTTTTCCGGGGGACGGTTCCCGTTCCGGACCTCAGGCGGGCCGTTTTCGAGGCTGTGTTGGAAAATCGTCGATTTTCGCTTCTAATTCTCTAACCGGGAGTCCTATCAACGAACCATCAGTTCCTACAAGTCACTCTACCCTCCAGCGAGGTGCTCGTGTCAGTTTCCGATTTTTCCGGGGGCCGTTTCCCTTTCCGGACCCCTGATGGGCCGTTTTCGAGCCTAAGTGTTAGAAAATCCGATGTTTTCGCCTCTAAAACTCTAACCGGGAGTCCTATCCGCGAACCATTAGTTCCTAAAAGTCACTCTACCCTCGAGCGAGGTGCTTTTACCGGTTTTCGATTTATCCGGGGGCCGGTTCCTATTCCGGACCCTCGGTGGGCCGTTTTCGAGCCCAAGTGTTAGAAAATCATTGATTTTCGCTTCTAATTCTCTAACCGGGAGTCTTATTAAAGAACCATCAGTTCTTACAAGTCACTCTACCCTCGAGGGAGGTGCTCGTGCCACTTCCCGATTTTTCCGGGGCCGTTTCCCATTCCGGACCCCCGGCGGGCCGTTTTCGAGTATAAGTGTTGGAAGATCCGATGTTTACGTCTCTAATTCTCTAACCGGGAGTCATATCTACAAACTATCAGTTCCTACAAGTAACTCTACCCTCGAACAAGGTGCTCGTGCCGATTCCCGATTTTTCCGGGGGCCGTTTCCCTTTCCAGAATCCCGATGGGCCTTTTTCGAGCCTAAGTGTTTGAAAATCTGGTGTTTTCGCCTCTAAAACTCTAACCGGGAGTCCTATCTGTGAATCGTCCATTCCTTCAAGTCACTCTACCCACGAGCGAGGTGCTCGTACCGGTTTCTGATTTTTCCGAGGGCCGGTTCCCGTTCCGGACCCCCAGCGGGCTGTTTTCGAGACTAAGTGTTAGAAAATCATTAATTTTCGCTTCAAATTCTCTAACCGCGAGTCGTATCAGCGAATCGTCAGTTCCTACAAGTCACTCTACCCTTAAGCGAGGTGGTCGTGCCAGTTTCCGAATTTTCCGGGGGACGGTTCCCGTTCTGGACACCCGGCGGGCCGTTTTCGAGCCTAAGTGTTAGAAAATCCGATGTTTTCGCCTCTAAAACTCTAACCGGGAGTCGTATCTACGAACCGTCAGTTCCTAAAAGTCACTCTACCCTCGACCGAGGTGCTCGTGTCGGTTTTCGATTTTTCCGGGGGCCGGTTCCCGTTCCGGACTCCCGGCGGGCCGTTTTCGAGCCTAAGTGTTCGAAAATCCGATGTTTTCGCCTCTAAAACTCTGACCGGGAGTCCTATCTGCGAACCGTCAGTTCCTACAAGTCACTCTACCCTCGAGCAAGGTGTTCGTGCTGGTTTCCAAATTTTCCGGGAGACGGTTCCCGTTCCCGACCTCCGGCGGGCCATTTTTGAGCCTAACTGTTGGAAAATCGTCGATTTTCGTTCTAATTCTCTAACTGGGAGTCCTATCAGCGAAACATCAGTTCCTACAAGTCACTCTACCCTCGAACGAGGTGCTCGTGCCGGTTCCAGATTTTTCCGGGGGACGTTTCCCGTTTCGAACCCCCGGCGGTCCGTTTTCGAGCATCAGTGTTGGAAAATCCGATGTTTACGCCTTTAATTCTCTAACCGGGAGTCATATCTACGAACCGTCAGTTGCTACAAGTCACTCTACCCTCGAGCGAGGTGCTCGTGCCGGTTCCCGATTTTTCCGCGGGCCCTTTCCCATTCCGGACACCCGGCGGGCCATTTTCGAGCCTAAGTGTTGGAAAATCCGATGTTTTCGCCTCTAAAACTCTAACCGGGAGTCCTATCTGTGAATCATCAGTTCCTACAAGTCACTCTACCCTCGAGCGAGGTGCTCGTACGGGTTTCAGATTTTTTCGGGGACTGGTTCCCCTTCCGGACCCCCGGCGGGCAGTTTTCGAGACTAAGTGTTCGAAAATCATTGATTTTCGCTTCTAATTCTCTAACCGTGAATCGTATTAGCGAATCGTCAGTTCCTACAAGTCACTCTACCCTCCAGCAAGGTACTCATGCCGGTTCCCGATTTTTTACAGGGACGGTTCCCGTTCGGGACCCCCGGCGGGCCGTTTTTGAGCCTAAGTGTTGAAAAATCCGATGTTTTCGCCTCTAAAACTCTAACCGGGAGTCCTATCTTCGAACCGTCAGTTCCTACAAGTCACTCTACCCTTCCGCGAGGTGGTCGTGCGGGTTTCCGATTTTTCCGGGGGACGGTTCCCGTTCCGGACCTCAGGCGGGCCGTTTTCGAGGCTAAGTGTTGGAAAATCGTCGATTTTCGCTTCTAATTCTCTAGCCGGGAGTCCTATCAACGAACCATCAGTTCCTAAGAGTCACTCTACCCTCCAGTGAGGTGCTCGTGCCGGTTTCCGAATTTTCAAAGGGCCGTTTCCTATTCCTGACCCCCGGCGGGCCGTTTTCGAGCCTAAGTTTTGAAAAATCCGATGTTTTCGCCTCTAAAACTCTAACCGGGAGTCGTATCTGCGAACTGTCAGTTCCTAAAAGTCACTCTACCCTCGACCGAGGTGCTCGTGTCGGTTTCCAATTTTTCCGGGGCCCGGTTCCCTTTCCGGACTCCCGACTGGCCGTTTTCTAGCCAAAGTGTTCGAAAATCCGATGTTTTCGCCTCTAAAACTCTGACCGGGAGTCCTATTTGCGAACCGTCAGTTCCTACAAGTCACTCTACCCTCGAGCAAGGTGTTCGTGCCGGTTTCCAATTTTTCCGGGTGACGGTTCCCGTTCCGGACCTCCGGCGGGCCCTTTTTGAGCCTAACTGTTTGAAAATCGTCGATTTTCGTTCTAATTCTCTAACTGGGAGTCCTATCAGCGAAACATCAGTTCCTACAAGTCACTCTAGCCTCGAACGAGGTGCTCGTGCTGGTTCCAGATTTTTCCGGGGGCCGTTTCCCGTTCTAGACCCCCGGCGGTCCATTTTCGAGCATCAGTGTTGGAAAATCCGATGTTTACGCCTTTAATTCTCAAACCGGGAGTCATATCTACGAACCGTCAGTTCCTACAAGTCACTCTACCCTCGAGCGAGGTGCTCGTGCCGGTTCCCAATTTTTCCGTGGGCCCTTTCCCATTCCGGACTCCCGGCGGGCCATTTTCGAGCCTAAGTGTTTGAAAATCCAATGTTTTCGCCTCTAAAACTCTAACCGGGTGTCCTATCTGTGTATCATCAGTTCCTACAAGTCACTCTACCCTCGAGCGAGGTGCTCGTACTGGTTTCAGATTTTTCCGGGGACTGGTTCCCATTCCGGAGCCCCGGCGGGCCGTTTTCGAGACTAAGTGTTCGAAAATCATTGATTTTCGCTTCTAATTCTCTAACCGTGAATCGTATTAGCGAATCGTCAGTTCCTACATGTCACTCTACCCTCCAGCAAGGTGCTCGTGCCGGTTCCCGATTTTTCACAGGGACGGTTCCCGTTCGGGACCCCCGGCGGGCCGTTTTTGAGCCTAAGTGTTGAAAAATCCGATGTTTTCGCTTCTAAAACTCTAACTGGGAGTCCTATCTTCGAACCGTCAGTTCCTACAAGTCACTCTACCCTTCCGCGAGGTGGTTGTGCTGGTTTCCGATTTTTCCGGGGGACGGTTCCCGTTCCGGACCTCCGGCGGGCTGTTTTCGAGGCTAAGTGTTGGAAAATCGTCGATTTTCGCTTCTAATTCTCTAACCGGGAGTCCTATCAACGAACCATGAGTTCCTAAGAGTCACACTACCCTCCAGCGAGGTGCTCGTGCCGGTTTCCGAATTTTTAGAGGGCCGTTTCTGGTTCCTGACCCCCCGCGGGCCGTTTTCGAGCCTAAGTGTTGAAAAATTCGATGTTTTCATCTCTAAAACTCTAACCGGGAGTGCTATATGCAAACTATCAGTTCCTACAAGTCACTCTACCTTTTATGCGAGGTGCTCGTGCGGGTTTTCGATTTTTCCGGGGGACGGTTCCCGTTCCGGACCGCTGGCGGGCCGTTTTCGTGGCTAAGTGTTGGAAAATCGTCGATTTTCGCTTCTAATTCTCTAACCGGGAGTCCTATCAACGAACCATCAGTTCCTACAAGTCACTCTACCTTCCAGCGAGGTACTCATGCCAGTTTCCGATTTTTCGGGGGCCGTTTCCTGTTCCGGACCCCAGGCGGGCCGTTTTCGAGCCTAAGTGTTAGAAAATCCGATGTTTTCGCCTCTAAAACTCTAATCGGGAGTCCTATCCGTGAACCGTCAGTTCCTAAAAGTCACTCTACCCTCGAGCGAGGTACTTTTGCGGGTTTCCGATTTTTCCGAGGGCCGGTTCCCGTTCCAGACCCCCGGCGGGCCGTTTTTGAGCCCAAGTGTTAGAAAATCATTGATTTTCGCTTCAAATTCTCTAACCGTGGGTCTTATTAAAGAACCATCAGTTCTTAAAAGTCACTCTAGCCTCGAGGGAGGTGCTCGTGCCGGCTTCCGATTTTTCAGAGGGCCGTTTGCCTTTCCGGACCCCCGGCGGACCGTTTTTGAGCATAAGTGTTGGAAAATCCGATGTTTACGCCTCTAATTCTCTAACCAGGAGTCATATCTACGAACTGTCAGTTCCTACAAGTCAGTCTACCCTCGAGCGAGGTGCTCGTGCCGGTTTCCTATTTTTCTGGGGGCCCTTTCCCGTTCCGGACTCCCGGCGGACCGTTTTCAAGCCTAAGTGTTGGAAAGTCCGATGTTTTCGCCTCTAAAACTCTAACCGGGAGTCCTATCTGTGAATCGTTAGTTCCTTTAAGTCACTCTACCCTCGAGCGAGGTGCTCGTACCGGTTTCCGATTTTTCCGCGGCCGGTTCCCGTTTCGGACCCCCAGCGGGCCGTTTTCGAGACTAAGTGTTAGAAAATCATTGATTTTCGCTTCTAATTCTCTAACCGTGAGTCGTATCAGCGAATCGTCAGTTCCTGCAAGTCACACTACCCTTAAGCGAGGTGGTCGCGCCAGTTTCCGATTTTTCCGGGGGCCGGTTCTCGTTCCTGACGACCAGCGGGCCGTTTTCGAGCCTAAGTGTTAGAATATCTGATGTTTTCGCCTCTAAAACTCTAACCGGGAGTCATATCTGCGAACCGTCAGTTCCTAAAAGTCACTCTACCCTCGAGCGAGGTGCTAGTGTCAGTTTCCGATTTTTCTGGGGGCCGTTTCCCGTTCCGGACTCTCGGCGGGCCGATTTCGAGCCTAAGTGTTCGAAAATCCGATGTTTTCGCCTGTAAAACTCTGACCGGGAGTCCAATCTGTGACCGTCAGTTCCTACAAGTCACTCTACCCTGGAGCGAGGTGCTCGTGCCGGTTTCCGATTTTTTCGAGAGATGGTTCCCATTCCGGACCTCCGGCGGGCCGTTTTCGTGCCTAAGTGTTGGAAAATTGTCGATTTTCACTTCTAATTCTCTAACCAGGAGTCCTATCAGCGAACCATCAGTTCCTACAAGTCACTCTACCCTCGAGCAAGGTACTCGTGCCGGTTCCAGATTTTTCCGGGGGCCGTTTCCCGTTCCGGACCCCCGGCGGGCCGTTTTCAAGTATAAGTGTTGGAAAATCCGATGTTTACGTCTTTAATTCTCTAACCGGGAGTCATATGCACGAACCGTCAGTTCCTACAAGTCACTCTACCCTCGAATGAGGTGCTCGTGCCGGTTCCCGATTTTTCCGGGGGCCCTTTCCCGTTCCGGACTCCCGGCGGGCCGTTTTCGAGCCTAAGTGTTGGAAAATCCGATGTTTTCATCTCTAAAACTCTAACCGGGAGTCCTATCTGTGAATCGTCACTTCCTACAAGTCACTATACCCTCGAGCGAGGTGCTCGTGCCAGTTTCAGATTTTTCCGGGGGCCAGTTCTCGTTCCGAACCCCCGGCGGGCCGTTTTCGAGACTAAGTGTTTTAAAATCATTGATTTTCGCTTCTAATTCTCTAATCGTGAGTCGTATCAGCGAATCGTCAGCTCCTACAGGTCACTCTACCCTCCATCGAGGTGCTCGTGCCGGTTCCCAATTTTTCATAGGGACGGTTCCCGTTCCGGACCCCCGGCGGGCCGTTTTCGAGCCTAAGTGTTGAAAAATCCGATGTTTTCGCCTCTAAAACTCTAAACGGGAGTCCTATCTGCGAACCGTCAGTTCCTACAAGTCACTCTACCCTTCAGCGGGGCGCTCGTGCGGGTCTCCGATTTTTCCGGGGGACGGTTCCCGTTCCGGACCTCCGGTGGGCGGTTTTCGAGGCTCAGTGTTTGAAAATCGTCGATTTTCGTTTCTAAATCTCTAACCGGGAGTCCTATCAACAAACCATCAGTTCCTACAAGTCACTCTACCCTCCAGCGAGGTGTTCGTGCCGGTTTCCGATTTCTCCGGGGGCCCTTTCCCGTTCCGGATCCCCGGCGGGCCGTTTTCGAGCCTAAGTGTTGAAAAATCCGATGTTTTCGGCTCTAAAACTCTAACCGGGAGTCCTATCTGCGAACCGTCAGCTCCTACAGGTCACTCTACCCTTTAGCGAGGTGCTCATGCGGGTTTCTGATTTTTCCGGTGGACGGTTCCCATTCCGGACCTCCGGCAGGCTGTTTTCGAGGTTAAGTGTTGGAAAATCGTCGATTTTCGCTTCTAATTCTCTAACCAGGAGTCCTATCAATGAACCATCAGTTCCTACAAGTCACTCTATCCTCCAGCGAGGTGCTCGTGCCGGTTTCCGATTTTCCGAGGGCCGTTTCCCGCTCCGGACCCCCGGTAGGCCGTTTTCGAGCCTAAGTGTTACAAAATCCGATGTTTTCGCCTCTAAAACTCTAACCGGGAGTCCTATCCACGAACCATTAGTTCCTAAAAGTCACTCTACCCTCGAGCGAGGTGCTTTTGCCGGTTTCCGATTTTTCCGGGGGCCGGTTCTCATTCCGGACCCCCGGCGGGCCGTTTTCGAGCCCAAGTGTTAGAAAATCATTGATTTTCGCTTCTAATTCTCTAACCGGGAGTCCTATTAAAGAACCATCAGTTCCTACTAGTCACTCTACCCTCGAGGGAGGTGCTCGTGCCGGTTCCCGATTTTTTCAGGGGCCGTTTCCCGTTCCGGACCCCCAGCGCGCCGTTTTCAAGCATAAGTGTTGGAAAATCCGATGTTTACGGCTCTAATTCTCTAACCGGGAGTCATATCTACGAACCGTCAGTTCCTACAAGTCACTCTACCCTCGAGCGAGGTGCCCGTGCCGGTTCCCGATTTTTCCGGCGGCCGTTTCCCGTTCCGGACTCCCGGCGGGCCGTTTTTGAGCCTAAGTGTTGGAAAATCCGGTGTTTTCGCCTCTAAAACTCTAGCCTGGAGTCCTATCTGTGAATTGTAAGTTCCTATAAGTCACTCTACCCTCGAGCGAGATGCTCGTACCGGTTTCTGATTTTTCCGAGGGCTGGTTCCCCTTCCGGACACCCAACTGTCCGTTTTCGAGACTAAGTGTTAGAAAATCATTGATTTTCGCTTCTAATTTTCTAACCGTGAGTCGTATCAGCGAATCGTCAGTTTGTACAAGTCACTCTATCCTTAAGCGAGGTGGTCGTACCGGTTTCCGATTTTTCTGGGGGACGGTTCCCGTTCCGAACCCCCGGCGAGCCGTTTTCGAGCCTAAGTGTTAGAAAATCTGATGTTTTCGCCTCTAAAACTCTAACCGGCAGTGATATCTGCGAACCGTCAGTTCCTAAAAGTCACTCTACCCTCGAGCAAGGTGCTAGCGTTGGTTCCCGATTTTCCCGGGGGCCGTTTCCCGTTCCGGATTCTCAGCGGGCCGTTTTCGAGCCTAAGTCTTGGAAAATCCGATGTTTTCGCCTCTAAAACTCTGACCGGGAGTCCTATCTGCGAACCGTCTGTTCCTACAAGTCGCTCTACCCTTGAACGAGGTGTTCGTGTTGGTTTCCAATTTTTCCGGGGGACGGTTCCCGTTCCGGACCTCCGGCGGGCCGTTTTCGAGCCTAAGTGTTGGAAAATCGTCGATCTTCGCTTCTAATTCTCTAACCGGGAGTCCTATCAACGAACCATCAGTTCCTAAAAGTCACTCTACCCTCCAGCGACGTCCTCGTGCCAGGTTTCCGCTTTTTCCGAGGGTCGTTTCCCGTTCCGGACCCTCGGCGGGCCGTTTTCGAGCCTAAGTGTTAGAAAATCCGATGTTTTCGCTTCTAAAACTCTAACCGGGTGTCTTATCCGCGAACCGTCAGTTCCTAAAAGTCACTCTACCCTCGAGCGAGGTGCTTTTGCCGGTTTCCGATTTTCCGGGGGCCGGTTCCCGTTCCGGACCCCCAACGGGCCGTTTTCGAGCCCAAGGGTTCGAAAATCATTGATTTTCGCTTCTAATTCTCTAACCGGGAGTCCTATCAACGAACCATCAGTTCCTACAAGTCACTCTACCCTCAAGGGAGGTGCTCGTGCCGGTTCCCGATTTTTCCGGGGGCCGTTTCCCGTTCCGGACCCCCGACGGGCCGTTTTCGAGCATAAGTGTTGGAAAATCCGATGTTTACGCCTCTAATTCTCTAACCGGGAGTCATATCTACGAACCGTCAGTTCCTACAAGTGACTATACCCTCGAGCGAGGTGCTCGTTTCGGTTCTCGATTTTTCCGGGGGCCGTTTCCCGTTCCGAACTCCCGGCGGGCCGTTTTCGAGCCTAAGTGTTGGAAAATCCGATGTTTTCGCCTCTAAACCTCTAACCGGGAGTCCTATCTGTGAATCGTCAGTTCCTACAAGTCACTCAACCCGCGAAAGAGGTGCTCGTGCCGGTTTCCGATTTTTCCGGACCGTTTTCGAGCATAAGTGTTGGAAAATCCGATGTTTATGCCTCTAATTCTCTAACCATAAGTCATATCTACGAACCGTCAGTTCCAACAAGTCACTCTACCCTCGAGATAGGTGCTTGTGTCGGTTCCCGATTTTTCCAGGGATCGTTTCCCGTTCCGAACTCCCGGCGGGCCATTTTCGAGCCTCAGTGTTGGAAAATCCGATGTTTTCGCCCTCTAAAACTCAAACCGGGAGACCTATCTGTGAATCGTCAGTTCCTACAAGTCACTCTACCCTCGACCGAGGTGCTCGTGCCGTTTTCCGATTTTTCCGGAGGCCGGTTCCCATTCCGGACCCCCGGCGGGCCGTTTTCGAGACTAAGTGTTAGAAAATCATTGATTTTCGCTTCTAATTCTCTAACCATGAGTCCTATCAGCGAATCGTCAGTTCCTACAAGTCACTCTACCCTCCAGCGAGGTGCTCGTGCGGGTTCGCGATTTTTCCTAGGGACGGTTCCCGTTACGGACCCCCAGCGGGCCGTTTTTGAGCCTAAGTGTTGGAAAATCCGATATTTTCGCCTCTAAAACTCTAATCGGGAGTCCTATCTGCGAACTGTCAGTTCCTACAGGTCGCTCTACCCTTGAGCGAGGTGCTCGTACCGGTTTCCTATTTTTTCGGGGGACGGTTCCCGTTCCGGACCTCCGGCGGGCCATTTTCGAGCCCGTTTTCGAGCCTAAGTGTTGGAAAATAGTCGATTTTCGCATCTCATTCTCTAACCGGGAGTCCTATCAATGAACCATCAGTTCCTACAAGACACTCTACCCTCCGGCGAGGTGCTCGTGCCGGTTTCCGATATTTCCGGGGGCCGTTTCCCGTTCCGGACCCCCGGCGGGCCGTTTTCGAGCCTAAGTGTTAGAACATCCGATGTTTTCGCCTCTAAAACTCTAACCGGGTGTCTTATCCGCGAACCGTCAGTTCCTAAAAGTCACTCCACCCTCGAGCGAGGTGCTTTTACCGGTTTCTTATTTTTCCGGGGGCCGGTTCCCGTTCCGGACCGCCGACAGGCCGTTTTCGAGCCCAAGTGTTCGAAAATCATTGATTTTCGCTTCTAATTCTCTAACCGGGAGTCCTATCAACGAACCATCAGTTCCTACAAGTCACTCTACCCTCAAAGGAGGTGCTCGTGCTGGTTCCCGATTTTTCCGGGGGCCGTTTCCCGTTCCGGATCCCCGACGGGCAGTTTTCGAGCATAAGTGTTGAAAATCAGATGTTTACGCCTCTAATTCTCTAACCAGGAGTCATATCTACGAACCGTCAGTTTCTACAAGTCACTCTACCCTCGAGCGAGGTGCTCGTGTTAGTTCTCGATTTTTTCGGGGGCCGTTTCCCTTTCCGAACTCCCGGCGGGCCATTTTCGAGCCTAAGTGTTGGAAAATCCGATGTTTTCGCCTCTAAAACTCTAATCGGGAGTCCTATTTGTGAATCTTCAGTTCCTACAAGTCACTCTACCCTCGAGCGAGGTGCTCGTGCCTGTTTTCGATTTTTCCGGGGGCCGGTTCCCATTCCGGACCCCCGGCGGGCCGTTTTCGAGACTAAGTGTTAGAAAATCATTGATTTTCGCTTCTGAATCTCTAACTGTGAGTCCAGTTCCTACAAGTCACTCTACCCTCCAGCGAGGATCTCGTGCGGGTTCCCAATTTTTCCCAGGGACGATTCCCGTTCCGGACCCCCAGCGGGCAGTTTTCGAGCCGAAGTGTTGGAAAATCCGATGTTTTCGCCTCTAAAACTCTAACCGGGAGTCCTATTTGCGAACTGTCAGTTCCTACAAGTCACTCTACCCTCAAAGGAGGTGCTCGTCCTGGTTTCCGATTTTTCCGGGGGACGTTTCCCTTTCCGGACCCTCGGCGGGCCGTTTTCGAGCCCGTTTTCGAGCCTAAGTGTTGGAAAATCGTCGATTTTCGCTTCTAATTCTCTAACCGGGAGACCTATCAATGAACCATCGGTTCCTACAAGTGACTCTACCCTCCAGCAAGGTACCGGTGCCAGTTCCCAATTTTTCCGGGGGCCGTTTCTCGTTCCGAACCCCCGGCGGGCCGTTTTCGAGCCTAAGTGTTAGAAAATCCGATGTTTTCGCCTCTAAAACCCTAACCGGGAGTCCTATCTGTGAATCGTAAGTTGCTACAAGTCACTCTACCCTCGAGCAAGGTGGTCGTGCCGGTTGCCGATTTTTCCGGGGGCCGGTTCCTGTTCCGAACCCCTGGCGGGCCGTTTTCGAGACTAAGTGTTAGAAAATCATTGATTTTCGCTTCTAATTCTCTAACTGTGAGTCGTATCAGCGAATCATCAGTTACTAAAGGTCACTCTACCCTCCAGCGAGGTGCTCGTGCCGGGTCCCGATTTTTCCTAAGGACGGTTCCAGTTCCGGACCCCCGGCGGGCCGTTTTCGAGCCTAAGTGTTGAAAAATCCGATGTTTTCGCCTCTAAAACTCTAACCGGGAGTCCTATATGCGAACCGTCAGTTCCTACAAGTCACTCTACCCTTCAGCGAGGTGCTCGTGTGGGTTTTCGATTTTTCCTGGGGACGGTTCCCGTTCCGGACCTCCGGCGGGCCGTCTTCGAGCCTAAGTGTTGGAAAATCGTCGATTTTCGCTTCTAATTCTCTAACCGGGACTCCAATCAACGAACCATTAGTTCCTACAAGTCACCCTACCCTCCAGCAAGGTGCTCGTGCCGGTTTCCAATTTTTCCGGGGGCCGTTTCACGTTCCGGACCCCCGGCGGGCTGTTTTCGAGCCTAAGTGTTAAAAAGTCCGATGTTTTCGCCTATAAAACTCTAACCGGGAGTCCTATCCGAGAACCGTCAGTTCCTATAAGCCACTCTACCCTCGAGCGAGGTGCTTTTGCCGGTTTCCTATTTTTCCGGGGGCCGGTTCTCATTCCGGACCCCCGACGGGCAGTTTTCGAGCCCAAGTGTTCGAAAATCATTGATTTTCACTTCTAATTTTCTAACCGGGAGTCCATCAACGAACCATCAGTTCCTACAAGTCACTCTTCCCTCGAGTGAGGTGGTCATGCCGGTTCCCGATTTTTCCGGGGGCCGTTTCCCGTTCCGGACCCCCAACGAGCCGTTTTCGAGCAAAAGTGTTGGAAAATCTGATGTTTACGCCTCTAATTCTCTAACCGGGAGTCATATCTACGAACCGTCAGTTCCTACAAGTCACTCTACTCTCGAGCGAGGTGCTCGTGTCGGTTCCCGATTTTTCCGGGGGCCGTTTCCCGTTCCGAACTCCCGGCGGGCCGTTTTCGAGCCTAAGTGTTGGAAAATCCGATGTTTTCGCCTCTAAAACTCTAACTGGGAGTCCTATCTGTGAATCGTCAGTTCCTACAAGTCACTCTACCCTCGAGTGAGGTGCTCGTGCCGGTTTCTGATTTTTCCGGGGGCCGGTTCCCGTTCCGGACCCCCGGCGGGCCGTTTTCGAGACTAAGTGTTAGAAAATCATTGATTTTCGCTTCTGATTGTCTAACCGTGAGTCCTATCAGCGAATCGTCAGTTCCAACAAGTCACTCTGCCCTCCAGCGAGGTGCTCGTGCCGGTTCCCGATTTTTCCTAGGGACGGTTCCCGTTCCGGACCCCAAGCGGGCCGTTTTCGAGCCCAAGTGTTGGAAAATCAGATGTTTTCGCCTCTAAAACTCTAACCGGGAGTCCTATTTGTGAACCGTCAGTTCCTACAAGTCACTCTACCCTTGAGCGAGGTGCTCGTGCCGGTTTCTGATTTTTCCGGGGGACGGTTCCCGTTCCGGACCTCCGGCGGGCCGTTTTCGAGCCTAAGTGTTGGAAAATCATCGACTTCCGCTTCTAATTCTCTAACCGGGAGTCCTATCAATGGACCATTAGTTCCTACAAGTCACTCTACCCTCCAGCGAGGTGCTCGTGCCGGTTTCCGATTTTTTCGGCGGCCGTTTCCCGTTCCGGACCCCTGGCGGGCCGTTTTCGAGCCTAAGTGTTAGAAAGTCCGATGTTTTCGCCTCTAAACTCTAACCGGGAGTCCAATCCGAGAACCGTCAGTTCCTAAAAGTCACTCTACCCTCGAGCGAGGTGCTTTTGCTGGTTTCCTATTTTTCCGGGGGCCGGTTCCCGTTCCGGACCCCCGACGGGCAGTTTTCGAGCCCAAGTGTTCGAAAATCATTGATTTTCGCTTCTAATTTTCTAACCGGGAGTCCTTTCAACGAACCATAAGTTCCTACAAGTCACTCTACCCTCGAGGGAGGTGGTCGTGCCGGTTCCCGATTTTTCCGGGGGCCGTTTCCCGTTCCGGACCCCCAGCGGGCCGTTTTCGAGCATAAGTGTTGGAAAATCTGATGTTTACGCCTCTAATTCTCTAACCGGGAGTCATATCTACGAACTGTTAGTTCCTACAAGTCACTCTACCCTCGAGCGAGGTGCTCGTGTCAGTTCTCAATTTTTCCGGGGGCCGTTTCCCGTTCCGAACTCCCGGCGGGCCGTTTTCGAGCCTATGTGTTGGAAAATCCGATGTTTTCGCCTCTAAAACTCTAACCGGGAGTCATATCTGTGAATCGTCAGTTCCTACAAGTCACTCTACCCTCGAGCGAGGTGCTCGTGCCGGTTTTCGATTTTTCCGGGGGCCGGTTCCCGTTCCGGACCCCCGGCGGGCCATTTTCGAGACTAAGTGTTAGAAAATCATTGATTTTCGATTCTGATTCTCTAACCGTGAGTCCTATCAGCGAATCGTCAGTTCCTACAAGTCACTCTGCCCTCCAGCGAGCTGCTCGTGCCGGTTCCCGATTTTTCCTAGGGACGGTTCCCGTTCCGGACCCCAAGCAGGCCGTTTTCGAGCCCAAGTGTTGGAAAATCCGATGTTTTCGCCTCTAAAACTCTAACCGGGAGTCCTATTTGCGAACCATCAGTTCCTACAAGTCACTCTACCCTTGAGCGAGGTGCTCGTGCTAGTTTCCGATTTTTCCGGGGGACGTTTCCCTTTCCGGACCTTCGGCGGGCCGTTTTCGAGCCTAAGTGTTGGAAAATCGTCGATTTTCGCTTCTAATTCTCTAACCGGGAGTCCTATCAACGAACCACCAGTTCCTACAAGTCACTCTACCCTCCAGCGAGGTGCTCGTGCCGGTTCCCGATTTTTCCGGGGGCCGTTTCCCGTTCCGAACCCCCGGCGGGCCGTTTTCGAGCCTAAGTGTTAGAAAATCCGATGTTTTCGCCTCTAAAACTCTAACCGGGAGTCCTATCTGCGAACCGTCTATTCCTACAAGTCACACTACCCTCGAGCGAGGTGCTCGTGTCAATTCCCTATTTTTTCGGGGGCCATTTCCCGTTCCGGACTGCCGGCAGGCCGTTTTCGAGCCTAAGTGTTGGAAAATCCGATGTTTTCGCCTCTAAAACTCTAACCGGTAGTCCTATCTGCGAACCGTCAGTTCTTACAAGTCACTCTACCCTTGAACGAGGTGCTCGTGCTAGTTCCTGTTTTTTCCGGGGGCCGGTTCCCGGTCAATCCAGCCTGATCCTTACTTGGTAAATATGTGCTACATTATGTTACTGGTATCCGTAACTAGAAGGACAAATGGTGGGTCCTATAATTCCCAACTTCTTAAGGCCAGTTCCTACAAGGTTATTGTTACTGTGGGATAGATACGACCTTTATGCTCAATAAGCATGACAGGTGATCAGAGAAAATGTGCTGCATAAACCCATTATCATTTTTCACAGAAAATGCACCAGATGAACATTCCCCAAGATTTCATTTTCTACAGCTTGGGAACTGGGAATTACTTTTCCATGGCTCTATAGATCCCCAGAAAAGGAATCCTCGGTCCCATGAAACTCCAAAACGTATTCTAAAGGTAGAAATCAAAGACAAATGAATCTTATCCAAGTCATACCTTGATTTCCAAAATCCTCAGCGCCTTCTCTTTTCTCACCATCTTCTGTTGAAAACAAAACATAAATGCTAAGAAGATTAAACACGTAATCAGAGAGAAGAAGAAGAAGAAGCTTACCTAGAAAATGAGTGTCCCATACCACACATACCCTCCCCCAAAATTTTTTTTTTCACTCTAACCTCTTCGACATAGATTACAGGAACATTCAAAGTATAAAAATGCGTCTTAATTCATACCTCAAACCTAATTGTGTGCCAATAAAAGAGCAATACCTATGACCTCTATCATTAATGGAGAATACATAATTAAAAGAACTTGTGGAAAAATTTATGCTTTTCTGAAATATTCAAATCTTCATATGCTTTTTTAAAAATGAGTCCAAAGTTTTATACCTTTCTAAATTTTTCCCAACTAAATAGTATATAGAAGTCCCACAACATTAAAAAAAAAAAAAAAAAGTGGCCACATTTTCAATGTGTCTGTAGCATTTTAGTCCAAATATATTTAGCAAGAGATGCATAACATAAGCCCCTCAATAGTGGAAATGGTTTCTTCTTATTTCAAGTGGATAAGTTTAATCTTCTCAACACTTCTTATATCATTGGAAACATATTTACCAAGTTCGGGCACTACATTGGGTAGGCCACTTCAGGGGAAGTACATGAAGTGATCCAAACCCTTTATATTAGGTCTTCAAAATTTAATAGCTATAACTTGAGCAACTGTGATATAAACAAACATGGGGACTACTATCCACGTCAGTGACAAACTAGAACTAGTGATGATTAAAAGGGCCAAAAGGAAAATTCCCCCTTCTTATATCAAAGAGCTTTGATGGATAAGGCTAATCCACACTCCCATCATTATTATATCAGTTAGAGGAAAGTAGACCCTATGATGGTGCCAGTCACATGGGTCTTAAATTTCATGGGTCCCACTTAAAATAGTTTACTTTCTGCCACCAAAATGCTACAATTTTTAAATGTCACAGGCATATAAAAATGTGTTGTCTGGTACCCACTAGGGGGAATTTGAAGAAGAAAATACATATAGTTTCAAACACACATCTCTCCTTATAGAACTAGGAAATATTTCTAGGACACATGATGACCAGACTTATCTCTCCCATCAACCCATATATTAACACCTTGAATAACTCTGCTAACCCTTTTCTTCCTTTAAAATTCAATTTATAAGTGCAACATGTGAAGACATGAAACAGTGTCAGAAGCATAGCTTATAAATTTTTAATCTGTAGCATTTACCCAAAAAAGTAAAGGCAACTATACAATATTAGAAAGCCTACCTTCAATTGTGCTTTGCTGATGTGTGTGTACAGGATGCAAGATCTGGAACAACAAAGTTCCAGGTCTCACTGTGGAATGGGATAACTCTAATGTCCTAAAATACAATATTCTGACAAAAGTACATGCATACATGCACCTGTAGGTCAGGTTAGTTCACAGCTCATGTGCCAAAAGCATGCAAATGAGCATTGCCACAGCAGATAGACCAAAAAAAATAAAAATAAGGGGATTTGACATATTTGGCCCTATGAAACAATGTTATCCCAAAAACAATGTTATATATTCAAAACCAACAAAAAAAGGGGTTGTCTACCTGCCCTTAAGAGCATCCATCATGATCTCCAGTAGCTGTGCCATCAGCAGCAGAAGTGGTCCCTCTCGTGATGTTGAAATAGGTGGTCGGATCTGTCCCTGCCACAGCTGCCAACTGTTGAACAAGGGCCTCAAGTGCAGCATGCTTCCTGTCCTGCTCAGCCTGCCTCTTAGCTTGCTCAGCTAGCTGCTCCCGCAGGGCGATCACCTCAGGATCCGATGCCCGAGACTGTGTGGAACATGCAGAGGTCCTAGTGTATATCCCATACCTTTTTAAATATCCCAACCTCTTTCCAAGCACATCAACAGCAATCTGTTCCTCAGTCATCGGAGCTGTGACAGAGTGCTGCGACTACTCCTCAATCCCCTGCACCAAGGCCTCCTGCCATTTAAATCAATAAGGGATTTAGAATGGTTTTATGGCATTATTGATCATAATTGAATTAATAGCATACGTACATGTCTCTGCTGAGCCACCTCATTTACCCACTCATTACTTTTTTCTCTATAGTGGGTGTCGGAGAAGAACCGAGTAATAGGCGGCACTTGACCGGCATTCTGTGCCATCTGTCATTTGAAATGGCTTTGTATTGGATATGAACCCAGCTACATATTGATAAATTAATAAACTTAATCAAGTTTCTTCATATGAATATAATTAGTACCATCAGAGATATACTCGATGCAAATGACCTAGAGCCACTAGTATGATTATATGGCAGCTTGGCTCAACTCTCTTGAGCCTTTTTCGACTTCGACTACATAGACAAACAATAATACAGTAGCAATCATTTATAAAATCATTACCAATAGAATTACGTTGGAATATAATTAATTGTTGTAGATAACATCCCAAAGTTACCTTCCAGGCTGGTTATTCCCAGCACTGTGAGACCATCAACTGCCAATCAGCCGGATCACAACCCCCTGCCGGGTGGTCCTGGGGTCAGGGAACCCCCTGCTCCAATAACTCGAGATAGTGACTATGCAGCTCATACTTCCAACTCCTATACAAAACCCCGCATTGGCGGTCAATGTCCGCCCTGAGCTGCATATCGCCATTGTAGTCCCCGATATCAAAAATTTGCTGCAATTAGGGGAGAGCCATATAAAGATTAGTAATAACAAACTATAATATATTAAGCTACAATCGGTGTCAGACAAGCATCCAGTCATAAAAGATAATGATTCCTCTATCAATTAAACAATGAGGATAGCAAAAGCATCACAGACCACACAAATGTAACACAAACACACCAAAAGAAATAAACAAAACACATCCTATGTTTGGTAAAGTGTTGTTGCTATCCACCCAAAATTGAATATCAACTCCAAATTTCGAGAAGTTGATAGAAGAAACTAGCAAATAGTAGTCAAAATTTGAGAGAGTTAATCAGAAACTCAACTTAACTCCAATGGCTAATCAGAAACTCAACTTAACTCCAATCAGAAATTGGTTGATAGTTCTCGTTGAAGTTTACCTGAACTGCATCAATGACGGCAAGCTTGATCCCACTGTCAAGCTTCTTCCATCCATGGGGCTTGACTGGGGCAACCTCTCTAATGGCTAACCCAAGATGGTTAACCAGTGATGGGGCATGTTCCCCTTCTGGCCTATGACTAGAGATGGGGATCGGGACTAGGATGTTATGACCCAGCTGTCTCCTCAGCTTTGTCACATTCTTGCCTCGCGTAACACCCCTTACACGGCTCGGAACCTCCGAGACTGGGACTGATGCTGGTAAGATGAAAGTGATAAATGAGTTAGTGAACACAAATCATTAAATTGAGGTGAACCATTCTGAATCTTAAAAGGTCATAATTTTCTCACCTACGCTGCTCCGGACTGTATGAGGACTCATTGGAAGCTGGGACGGCTGAGGCTGGGTTGGCGAGGTCTGTGTGGTCAGAGGTTGAATCGGCAGAGGCTGGGGGGTTGCCAAATCAGGGGTGCTCCCTAATCCTCCAGACCGTGTAACTAGAAGAGCAGTCGGCGGAGGCTGTGTCGAGGCCTCAGGTGTCACCGTAAGTGAAGCTGCAATCCTCCGAGCACGTTTCACCCTACTTTCCCGAGGCATATCTGCAATCTGGCATAACGCAAAGTGACAAGGAAAATAAATAATTATTAGCAAAAATCAATAATATTAGTAAAGTGAATGTCAACAATTTACATTAAATGAAAATGGAAATCATTTTAGCATGAGTGTCACCGTTAAAACTAATATTTTGAAGTACACGTCATTGACATTCACAGAAAGATTACCTCATCCGATTGAGACCAAAATGTCTCGTCATCTACATCATCTTCGCGGGGAATGTAGTTCTCATCCTTATCATTCACACTAACATTCCTCTTTCCCTTCTCGTTTGTCCCTTTAGCCAAACCAAATATAGTACATGCGGTCGGCGGGAGCCCTAGAGATGCCAGTTTTTCTGCATTTTGCTTAATTGTCTTTTTTCTCTTTAATAAATAATTGGATGCTTGCACTTGACGGGACAACTCTCCTGGTTTGACCAATTTTTTTCCTCCGTTTGGCATCTTTTGCAACTATGATATATAGAAGTAAGAATAAAATGTGAAATGTAGAGATGTCTTATCCATATATGAACAAATCATAAGAGAAAATGAAATTGAAGACAATGTCATTATGTAAAACAAGATTTTTATTAATTTACTTAATCGTTACATATGCAAAACCTGAAACAAACACTACATGTCATATTCCATGTCATCATCTTCCTGACTATGAACATCATTTTCTTTTTCATCTTCGTACTCCGCCAGTGTTTCATCCTTGTCTTGGCCATCCACGTCTGTTGACTCATCACTAAGAACGATCTCAGGATCTAGATCATCCCTAGAGTATTGGACACTAGTACCATCGACAAGAACTGGGACAACAAATGTCGTTTCGTGTTGCCGAAATGCATCATTAGGCACATCATCATCGTCGTCGTCGTCATCCCGCTTAGCGGGTACATCCCATACTCCCTGAGGCTTCACCTGTTCTACGACTCTCCAATTTTTTCCTTTGCTGGTGTCATTGACGTAGAAGACTTGTGTCACTTGACTTGGTAGGACAAATGGATCATCCGTACACCAACAACCCATGATATCAATGCTTGTAACATGGTCTTCGATGTTTATCTTGTGCTTGGTACTAGTGTTGTACCATTCACATTCAAATAAGACCACCTTACCCCCGTGCCGATAGGACAATTCCCAGACTTTGCAGATGTAGCCATAGTAGTCATGCTTCACCCCTTGGTATTCCCCTTCCATGACCAATCCACTACTCTGGCTCCTATGGCATTTCTCACGGTCTTTAGTGTGGTATCGGACGCAATTGCAATCACACCCTTGATAAAGATTCACTAGGGATCTAGGGCCATTTGCTAATGACCACATCTCATCAAATGTTTCTGGTGACCCTAGAGTTCTCAATTGATTAATCTACATAAGCAGATTAAGACAAATGTATTAGTTCAATGTTATTTGAAGTGCAACCCAATAATATGTAGCAATTAAAATGATGATATTTCATATGTCTTACACGCTGTTTGAACCATCCTGCAAATTCTTTTCGTTGTATTTGACCGGCATCTCCAGTTCTTTGATCTTGCACTAAATGCTTGTGTTCCCTACTCAAGATAGCTTTTAATGAATAAGTAAGAGTAGAGAATGAATAAAGGAGTTAACAAACAATGCAAGAATAATCTACTAGATTGAAGCACATACTTTAGATAGGGCTCCACCTCAGGGCAATTATTCAACACAAACCATTGGGCCATGTCACGCATTTTTTGAGAAGGATCATGTTCTCTTGGCATCGGTCTGATGGGACGGACGGTTTGTGTGAAGACCGACATCCCCAGGCCACGTTCGCCACCATCATCATAGCGCTCTACTCGATCAGTCTGCCTTAAATACATTGAGCAAAAAGTGAGGCACTCTTTAACAATGTAAGCCTCAGCGATCGAACCTTCAGGCCGAGCTCGGTTGCAAACCTACCCTTTTAGGGTCTTCAGAAACCTTTAGATAGCCAATGATAACAATTACGATTTTCAATGCAAGGCAGTTAGTTGCACTAATACATAAATAATTAATCAATGGTCATCAACTATTACCTTTCTATCGGGTACATCCACCGATATTGCACCGGTCCACCAAGCATGACCTCGCGTGACAAATGAACCGATAGATGAACCATCACATCAAAGAAAGCAGGAGGAAAAATCCTCTCCAACTTGCACAATATCAAAACTATCTGCTCCTCCAATTTTTTCAAATCATCGTGTCTCTGTGTTTTCGAGCAAAGGTCTTGGAAAAAGATGCCTAACTCAAACAATGTTGTACAGATATCCTTATTCAAAAAGCCGCGCATACTAATAGGAAGGATGCGTTGTATAAGGATGTGGCAATCATGGCTCTTTAAACCAGCTAATTTATCATTTTTCGAGGTTACACCCTCGAAAGGTTCGCCGCATAGCCGTCTGGGTATTTGATCGACTTCAAGAATTCATAAAATCCATCTCTATGTTTTGTTTCCAAAGTGTAAGAGGCATGCGGCTTCGCGCTGGATCCATTGCCCCTCTCCACTAGATGCAACTCTGGCCTGATGCCCATATTTTTTAAATCCTTACGTGCTTTCTCAGTGTCCTTGTTTTTGCCCTTTATGCCCAAAATTGTTCCAACCAAAGCTACACAGATGTTTTTCTCGATATGCATAGGATCAAGGTTGTGTCGGAGTTTTTTGCACTTCCAGTAGGGCCATTCAAATAGGATGCTTTTCTTTGTCCAATTCAGTTCTCCAGAGTCACGCGGTCTTTTGTTATTCTTGCCAAACTTGACCGGCGCTAGTTCTTCTGGCTGGTCTAGTACCTTTTGCCCCGGTAAATCCAAAGAATTCTTTCCATGCTCAGGCTGACCGTTGAAGGCCTTGCTTCTACGCCATTGGTGGTTCAGTTCCAAGTATTTTCGATGGCCAATATACCCAATCTTATCTTTCAACTTCACCCCTAACGAGCTGTCGTTACACTAGGGGCAAGCATTATAACCTTTTGTGCTCCACCCAGACAAGTTACCATACGCAGGAAAGTCATTTATCGTCCACATTACAGCCGCATGCATTTGAAAGGTCTGTTTAGTGGAGGCATCATAAGTCGATACACCATGATCCCACAACTCCTTCAACTCATCAACCAAGGGCCTAAGATATACATTGATATCGTTTCCCGGTGAGCTTGGTCCTGGAATAAGTAATGACATCATCAAAAATGGCTCCTTCATGCACATCCATGGTGGCAAATTATATGGCATAAGTATGACAGGCCACATGCTATAAGAGGTGCTCATGTTACCGAAAGGATTAAATCCATCGGTGGCTAACCCCAGCCTCACATTACGTGTCTTTTGGGCAAACTCTGGATATTTCTTATCAAATTCTTTCCATTCCACTGAATCAGTTGGATGCCGCGCTATCCCATCGTCAACACGCTTATCACTGTGCCATCTCATCTCTATGGCTGTCTTCCTTGACATATACAATCTGTGTAACCTCGGTGTCAATGGGAAGTAACGGAGCACCTTATGAGGGATCTTCTTTCACGTGCCATCATTGACCTTGTACCTATGCTCTTCACATTCTGGACATTTATCCAATTGAGCATTCTCCTTCCAGTACAACACACAATTGTTTTTGCCGGCATCTATGTTTTTGTATCCCATGCCCAAGTCACGTAATAATTTCTTCGCCTCGTAAACTGAGGCCGGCACCACATGACCTTCAGGTAAGAAGTCCTTAAAAATCTGCAGAACCTTGTCAAACGACTTGTTGCTACACCCACTTTCTACCTTCACATGCAACATCTTGATGACAAACGATAACAGAGTATCTGAGCTTTTGCATCCTGGGTACAGGCCACGCTGTGAAGCTTTCAACAAATTTTCAAAATCATGCACGTCATTCCTCTCTTGAGTATCTTCATCCAAGTAAGTTCCCCTATGATGGTCCTCTAACAACTCATCATATTCATCTTGATTCTCTTCCGATTCATCATCACTCTCATCTGAATCATCGGGTTGAACTATAGGTTCCCCGTGAAATATCCACCGTAGGTATGAGACCATCATTCCATGAATGTGCAAATGACTTCTCACGGTTGCATAGTCTTGCTTTCGATAGTTACAGCAATCGTTACACGGGCAGTTAATCAACACTGCCCCGCCCGAATTCGCCTTTGCAAAACCAATAAATGAGATTATCCCAGCTATGTACTCCGCACTAAATCGGTTATGATAACGTAATATCCAACTCTTGTCCATATCTGACCTAATCACAAGTAATTAGAAATTAGAAATAGAAATAGCCCAAAAATGAAAGTGAGGTTGTTTTGTCACTTTCATGACTCATGTTAAAGTTACGAGTTTTTCTTTTCTACCAGCATAATTTCAAGTTTCTGTGTTGTTTTCGAGAATAACTTTATATTTCATGAGTTTTGACTTATGGTGAGAAGGAAATAAGACATCTTGAAGTTGGAATCTTATCATCCAAATTGATGCATGAACTATAAGGAGGATGAAGATTCATTGTCACGTAACAGATGAAATTCTTCACTCACACGATGTAACATCTAAACAAGACAAAACATTGATGGTTTCCCAAATCATAAACAACAAAGGACAGAAAAATAAATTTCATTTCCTTTTGGTAGGCAAGCACTAATCATGACATGCTACTGGAAAATAACTTAATTGGACTCATTAAAAAATTCTTAATTGGATGTATATATTTCAAAAATTAATGACTCTGTTTTTTGGTAGTTTATATAACAGAAAGTGACGACGTCTCACAATCTACTTCGTTTATACGTACCCTGTCCAAGTCCAAGATGAATAAGGACGGAATGGATTCAAATAATGCCGGGGCTGGAAATGTATGAAATGATTAGTCATGGACCATTGAGTAGCAGTTGTACGTCCAAGATGATTTTTTCCAACTTCTGTGTACAAGAATGTATGAAGTTGAGCTCACATGAAAATTCCTTAAAAACCTAATTGTTTGCAATAGAATGCATGGAAATTGAATATCCAATTATCATCCTATTAATTCAATAAATGGAAAAGTGATCAGGTCATATCTATTATCTCTTTTGTATATCTTTCACCCCTCATTTCATATTCTTCACCCTTCACATCTTTAATAATCATGTGGTAGATTCGTTTCACCAGGAGTTTCCGTGTAGTCAATTCCTATGTATAAATTACACAAACAGACAGTCCATATACAATGTATTTGTATTTGTAACTGATGTCTATGGCGTGTCCTTGCCGTATCCATGCTGTATTTGGGGCATCATACGTCTTCTTATGTCATAACATCATGAAACTTATGGATACTCTCATGCACAGTGTGTGCTTGCATGCACTAAAAATAGAAAATGCTTTGTATATTTTGGCATACATAATGTATCGTTGTCTATTCCATTATGGCATCGAGCCTGCTCAAAACTCAGAAATCACACAAATGGATTGCTGGTTCATCAAAAGCCACCACTAAATATTAGTGATTATAATGCTGCAAAAAACTCAGCGTGGAAAAGGCATAAAGAGAGAGTATCTTGCCTGTGTTTTCTACATTCTGCATCGACTCAAACTCATAGCAACATAAAAACTAAATATGTTCCGTCCACCTATAGGCACGAAATGTGATCAGAAATATTCATATGCTGTTTTCTCTGTACATATAAACTGCTACAATACAACAGAAAATTTATATGAATAATGTAATTTACCCGTACATACTCCAATAGAAGCAACAATTGACAAATAATGACATTTCATTTCAAGTTCCACATGCGAAAAACAAAGTTAAAATAAAATAAATAAATAAATAAACAAATGGAGGTTGGACATAATTGCACATTCAATTCCATGCATGAAAAATGACCCATATGGAAACTAGAAAATTAGGGCAGATTCTTAGAATGACTCATTAGCAGGGAAAAAAACCAACAGATTATTCAAAAACTTCCATCTAATAGAGAATTACCTATTTTTGCCCAATTGGCAGAATATACAAGATTCATCCTAAATTTCAAACAAAGCATCCATCCAAAAGGTAAAAACGATTCTAAATCTATTCAGTATCAACTAAACCTATTAATTCAACTCCTACCACACAAATGCCATTCAAAACATGCTTGTGGTTTGGTATGTTTAACCAAAGCAAAGGCACTAAAAGTGAAGAAGGATCAAGGGACCATTAAAAAAAATAAAAACCCAACCTTTAATACCCATCCATTACCCTGCTACTTTCCATAGTAAATAGTAGAGCAAAACAGGCACCAAACTCATTAAAACCATCCAAACCATATTAGAACAAATCAAAATCACTAGAGAACAAAAACCCAATTCATGAAATCTCATGCAACCAAATCAAAACACACATACTAAAGAACCAAAAAAAAAAAAAAATACAAGTCAAGAACAAAGCAAACTGAAATACCTCCTCCTTTTTCGATTATCTGTTACAGAGGTAGAGCAGAAAAGGGCAAATGCTTCTGGAGAAGACAACCAGAAAAGGAGTCGACCTTCTGCTTCGTCTGGAGAAACGACCGGAAAAGGGGTCAAACTCGTGCTGGCTTTGGAGAAGACGATCGGAAAAGGGGGCACCTGAGCGAGAGATGGGTTTGCGCCTGATAATAGAGATAGGTTTGTGGAGTCAGAGAGAGCCAGAGACAGAGCAGAGAGAGACCGACAGCGAGAGAGAGAAGAGAGAGACCGAGAGACAGAGAGAGACTGACAGCGAGGGAGAGAAGAGAGAGACTGAGAGACAGAGAGCAGAGGGAGACTGAGAGCGAGAGAGAGAGAGAGACCGAGTGAGCGAGAGAGATCGCAGAGAGAGAGAGTAGGAGAGACCGAGAGCGAGAGAGAGATAGAGAGAGAGAGACCGAGTGAGCGAGAGAGCAAAGAGATCGCAGAGAGAGACCGAGAGCGAGAGAGTGAGAGAGAAGAGAGACAGAGAGCTAGAGAGTGAGAGAGCAGAGAGAGAACGAGAGAGAGAAGTTTTTTTGGAGAAAAGAGGGGTTTTGGAGGCGGGAGAGGGAAGAAAAGAAGGGTGGGAAAAATTAGAGGGATTTATCGACGTTTTAGAAAATGTCGGTAAAATATTATTACTTTCAAAGTTAATTGTAAAATAATATTTTACCGACGTTTTAAAAAAAAAGACATGTCGCTAAAATTCAATTTTACCGACGTTTTTGGGAAACGTCGGTAAAAGTATCTGATTTCTCCTTCCTGTTATGTAGCTAAATCGTCTAATAACCTTTTACCAACGCTTTAATAGGAATCGTCGGTGAAATCCTGGATTTTACTGACGTTTTCTGTGAAACGTCGGTAAAAGTGTAATTGTTACCGACGAAAAAATATACATCGGTTAAAGGGATTCTTTACTGACGAATTTATGAAAACATCGCGAAAAAACGTCGCTAAAAGTGCAGTTTCTTGTAGTGGTACATAGACTCCATCTCAGCTTTCATAGCATCTTGCCAGCGTCCCGAATCTAAGTCATTGATCGCTTCATCATAGTGATGGACCTGGCTTTCGTCCTCTCCTTCCGCCCCGGGGGCTGCCGGGGTCCGGCGGAGGAGAAAAGCGGGTATCAACATTTTTTTTTGAACGGGTATGCCAGATTTTCTATTATACTTGGAATTTGAAGGGGTGATCGGGAGATTCACCTTCACAAGTAGAAAGGAAATCAATCATTTTTTCTAACTTTTCAAATTGCATAAATATTTAAAAAAAGAGACAAGATCTTTGAATGCCGTAGGAGGCGAATTTTTTGTTTGTTTACCGTGAAAGGCAATTTGGTGATAATTCTGCACCCAGATCAATCTCAATGGCAAATGCGATTCCAGGCGAGAAGGCTTCATGCTTTGGTTACTTGCTTTAATCAAGTTAGCTTTTCTCGTCTCCATCCGTCTACTGTTCGTTTCAGCCAAGTTATCAGCAAATTATCAGGGCCTCAAATGATGAATATTGATAACATTGATATTTTGTACAATTCTCTCAATGTAAACATTCGTTGACAACTCTTGTTTGCTTTTGCCTTTATTAGGGAATCCTTTGATTTGTAAGAAAGGGGTATGCCCCTTCTGGTAGAGGCTATAATCTTTCTGATATTAGCCTTCCATCTTGTACTATATTTTTCTGAGAAAATGAAGAACAAACTTACTCTTCAAAAAAAAAAAAAAAAGGCGATTTGGTGCCGTGAAAGGCGGTTTTGCCGTAAAAGGAGATTTTTGCCGTGAAAGGCGATTTACAAATCTCATCAATAGTGAAAGACAAGAATTGTGGATTTTTTTGTTTCTTTAAAAAAATACAAAGTACAATAGAAAAGAAAAAAAAGGGATCTAACTTCTCAGGAGATTGTGGGAACACATTCAGATCGACGGTCGCAAGTCATGTATGGACTTCGCCGTCGTCCTTCAGATGAGAACGCATGATGCTTTGACCCTTTGGCTTGGCTTGGGCCTCAGTTTTTTCGAGGACAAAGATGAAGGAGAGGTCCTATATCCAATAAAAAAACTAAGTAACGGGCTGAAAAGCCGCGTTTAGGCCATGTTGGATAGAAGGAGAGGAAGAGCTTTGCCTTGGAGGGGTGGGCCCCCAAGGGACTTCGATCACCTTGTGGTGTTTCTTGCAGCAGAGTAGCAGGACTTCTTTAGAATTCTCTAGATTTTCCAGACTCCGGCTTTCTTGTGGTGGATGTGTGTGTTGGTGTCTCTTTGGAATGAACCCCCTTTTATAGGCTTTTGGTAGCCATGGGGTGGTTTATGAGCATTGATGGCCATGGTGAGAGGATTGATGGCATTGATGCTCCATGATGGAAGGAGTTACAAACTTTTATTTCTTGATTTTGTAACTCATTTTTCTTGGCTTGTGATTGGCTGATGGAGAATGATGGGTATTTAATCACCTTTAATCTCCATGATGAGGGGAGTTTCATAGCTTTAATGCCATGATTGCTTGGACTTGTAACTCCTTTTTCCTTGAATCTGATTGGGCCGTCCAAAATAATGGGTTAATGACCGCATAAAGCTGTCATAAAACGGGTCAATTAACATCATTAAGTGGTCGCTGGGGCATTTGAAGAGTCACGGGCAGCGCCGCATCTTTTGGAATTCTTTAGGTGACGACCGCCGATAGATCCACATGTTATTTGATGTCGGATGGCGATGTAATTTCAGACATTGATTGATGCCAGTGGGCCAGTGACATCTGTCTTGTCGATTTCTCGATCAGTCTGACAAAAAGTGTGCTTTCTTGGTCAGCCGGTTGGCGATCGTAGAGCGATCAATGATGGTTTCATGCACTTGACGACGGATTCGAGGTTTTGGCGAAGATCAGTCGTTTTCAATCATCAAGAATTGGATTTTTGGAAAATCACAAGGGCTGGAACTCTCGAAACACAACAAGGATCGGAAAACAGGCCATCCGGCGGAAATCCGGCGACCCGGATTTCCAAGGTAGTCGGTGACCATGGGGGTTTTGTCCCCTTTGGCCGCCGTTTTTCGGCCGTTTCTTCGTCTTTTTCGTTCCTTTTTTCTTCTGTATTTTTTCTTGACATTTTTCTTCATTTGTTGACTTTATTTTCCTGAAGAAAACTTGACGAGAACCCGCGCAAAACCGAAGCATAAAGTTTCCCATTTTTTGGAATAGCCGAAGACTTTGTAGCCGATTTTTCGTCAAGAGTCAAAACTAGGTCAAATGTTGTCGGAATGACCTGAAATTTGAGGTGAAGCCTCTTGAGCAGTGGATAGGACCAACCATGGGCTTTTATTTGGGTTTTGAAGCCGTTTGGGGTCCCATCATTGCTAGACTTGATTTTGTAGTGAGGAAGATGTCGAACTTTGATGTGGGGTCAACCGATGTCCGATTGACCTGAAATTTGACAGGGAGTCTATTGGAGTCATTTTGAGACGATCCATTAACTTCGATTTCGATGTCATTGTCCCGGGGTGCTCCGCTGCCGGTAGGCTTGATTTTGTTTCGGAGTGTCGAAGTCTGGTCAAACGTTGTCGTAATGACCTGAAATTCGACGTGCAACCCTTTGGAAGCATGTTGAAGCCACTCATGTACTTTGTTTGATGAGTGATGGCCTCAGTGGTTCTCACCACTGAGAGGCTTGATTTTACTGGTCAAGGGTTGATGGAGGGTCAAACGTTGTTAGTTTGACTTGAAATTTGACAAGGAGCCTTTCGGAGGTATTTGGAACCATCCGTAGGCTCTAATCAAAGTTTTGATGTCTTCGACACTGTCGCCCCCGGGAGCGCTTGTTTAACTGTCGGAGGAGTGAAGTTTGGCCAAATGATGTCGGAATGGCCTTAAACTTCATGTGTACCCTCTTTTGGCCGTCTTGAAGGATCTTGCAGTTTTTGTTTGATTCTGGCAAGATCTAATGATTGAAGTGGCATTGCCTGTTTGTAGTAGGATGCGACTTCATGTGGCTTCTTGATGTTGAGGAGGCAAAGTGACTTTTTTGGTGTCAACAAATGCCCCCTCGAGGTACAGCGACGATTAGCTTTTGGAGTCGATGTGCCTCGAAGAGAAACTTGAAGGAGAGCTTCTGACTTGACAAAGAGTCTTGAGTAAATTTTTTTTTTTTTTTGAATAGCCTTTTGAGTTTCCGGTGGAATTTTATGGTAGTGAGAGGGATCAAGTATCATTTCAAGGCAAATTTTTGAAAATGACATGAGGGATTTGGATTTTTGGGTTTTGGTTGTTTCCTTTTGACCTTGTGAACCTAAAGGCTTTATGTGGCATGTTAGGTGGTCAATAAAGGCTTTTTGGTTTTTGACCTTGTGACCTAACAAGCTGTATGTGGCAGGTTAGGGGGTCGGGGTTTGATTTTTGATTTTGACCTTGTGACCCAACAAGCTGTTTGTGGCAAGTTGGGGGGTCAGATTTGGTTTTAACATTCTGACCTAACAAGTTGTATGTGATGAGCTAGGGTAGGGGGTCAGGATTTGGTTTTTGGTTTTGGTTTTGGTCTTGTGACCTAACAAGTTGTATGTGGCGAGTTAGGGGACCAGGGTTTGATTTTCTGTGGGATGTCAATTTCAAGATTTTGGCTTAATTTGGTTCATGAGGTTGGATGGTTTGGTTTTTTGGAAACTCATGAGGCTTTCTCTTTTTTTTTTTCTTTTTTTCTTTTTTTTTTTTTGTTGAATCGTCCAATCAACTCAAAAGAGGCATGGAACCATTTTTTTTGTATGCTCTTGGTAAGAGGGATTTTTTACTAAAAGCCACTTTTAGTGCCTAGGTGGTCAAACTTGGCTCATATGGGCTAACCCATGCGACCTTAGGCTTTGAAGATGGCTTAGATCTCATGTGGTGTCATTTTTGTAGAGAATATCTAAAAATATCTCTTTTGGGTAGAGAATATCTAAAAATATCTTTACTTGGAGAGAATCTCTCAAGTTTCCTTGTTTTTGGGAGATATTTTCTTAAAGTATCTTTCTTTTGGGAAAGTTACTAAATTTTAGCACTTACCTCCTTTCTTTTGGGAAGTGGGGAAAGTTTCTTTTCTTTTCTTTTCCTTTCTTTCTTCTTCTTATTTTTTTCTCTCTCTGTTTTTTTTTTTTTGTTAAGCACGTTTTTTTGTCTCTCTTTTTCGTGCTTCTTCTTTTTTTCTTATTTTTCTCTCTTTTTTTTCTTTCTTTTTTTTCTCACTGTTTTTCTTTTTTTTTTCTCTCTCTGTTTTTTTGCATGGTTTTTTTTTCACCGTTTTTTTTTCTTTCCTTTTTTTTTTGTTGGATGTACGGACAGGTCCGTACGGACCTGGCCGTACTGCTACGTGACAGTGGACCATGACCTGTGGGCCAAATTTTTTTTTGAAGAGGTTCTCTCTCTCTTTTTTTGCTCACATCATGATAATGAGGTTATGCAATTTCAAGATGTTCATGCATTTTTTTTTGATGCATCAAGATAGAAGGCTAAAGTCTCTACGACAAGCCAACATGATTTTTGATTTGGACAAAGTTTGATTGGTTTTGACCAAATTGGGTTGGAATTGGTCAAACTTTGGTCAAGGTTTCCTAGCATCTAATGCATGATAGTTTTCTTTGATGTATGATTTTTAGTGAATTGACTTGGAAGAATGATGACGCATACCTAGAAATCTTTTGCAAGTCTTGGGATTTGGAGCTCGCAGCGATGTTGAGCCCTTTCTTAGCCTTGGGGGTTTTTGAGGAGCTTTGCAAGTTTTGGAATTTGGAGCTCGCAGCAATGTTGAGCCCTTTTCAATTTTACGGAGATTTGATAAGACTGGTCTGATCTCACAACAATGTTTGAGGTCAAACCTTCTTTGAGAATCTTCCACTGACTATGAGCTTGCAGCGATGTTGAGCTCATCTTCAGTCTTCCTGTCTGTTTCAGGGTGTTTCCCTTTTCTTCGGAATTGCCCCGGAACCTTGTCAAAATTTCGTTAGAATTTTTTAGCAAAATTTTGTCATTTTGGTGATGATCGATCTTTGTTTTTCTTTCCATCCTCTACAGGTAGTTCTTCCAGAATGAACAAGGGTAAGGGGCCTGTTACTGACGCACCTTGTCGGTCTGCCAGATCTTCTAATGCGGCCGTTCAGCAGGCCTGGGAGAAGGTTCAGTTTGTTGAGAAGAACTTGGAAGAGTGTGATTCCCTCAACCATGATGAGATGAGACAGCGATTGATCGCTCTCAAGGATGAGGAATTCTACAAGATCGCGGTAAGCAGCCACCCTTGGGTTACGGACGATCAGAGCATTGTGCCCAAGCCTACCTTCTTTTTCGGTGATGCAGTCCCTAACGACTTGACATACCAAAGGAGATGTTTTCAGTTCTCTTACACAGTAGATTGTGAGGAGAGAACTATTTCTACCCGGTCGACCTTTGATCGCACTATCTCGATCATGAGTCTTTCTCCCACATGCCCTAAGAGGGAGGATCCTCCGAGCTGGGTGAAGAGGACCAATGTGATCAAGACTGAGGTTTTTGTTGGTGGCCCTTCCGGTTTTGCAGAGAAGTCGCCTGTCCGTATGGACATGTTGATGCCAGCCAGTGGCTACCAAGGTTCTGATCATCCTTTGGTTGATTTGAGACCGGTGGGTCTTGGCGTTTTTCGGGGTGACGGCAGCAATTAAGTGAAGCCTTTTTGACTTCCTGGCCGTTTCAGTGCTGACTCAAGGCTGGGAATCATGGACTGATCACACCTTGAAGATTGGTGGGGCCATTCTGTAGTAGGCCGAGATTTTTGACGCGGTTTGCGCTTTTCGGCAAACCGTAGTTTTCTCTGATGAGGCTTTCATGGCCATACTGGAGTCATTCATTCCTCAAACCAACACCTTCATTGCTACGAATCATGAGATTGGTTTTTTTTTTGAAGGAATTGAGCACCATCACCAGGTTGCCTATCCTCGGGAAACTCTATGAGGAGTTCATGCTTATCGACAGTGTCCTTGAGGAGCAGTTTGAGGAGTTCAGGCTTTTGTACTTTCAGCTCGTCGCCTTCTATGATTTTTTGAAGAAGAAGGAGGGCTCGAAAGTCAGGTGCAGCAGTTGGAAGAGTTGTAGCTCCAACTTTTTTGACAGTGGGGAGTCTTCTGATAGCATGGCCCAGGATGCTGGGCTAAAAACCCAAGTTTGAAGAAGATCTTCGCCATGCAAGAAGATTTGAGGAAATTCTTCGTATGCACAGACGCCATTTATCCTGACATTGCATTGCGAAGAGATCTTACTATTTACTCACTTATTGGCTGGGTGAGGCTATTTTTGCTGGAGGAGATGTGACGCACATCAGGCCGCATTGTATTTTTCCGGCTTGTCAGATGGCATTCGGAGAGCGGCTGGCTTTGGTGCCCGCTCTTTACTCCTATTTGTGTACCGAACTGCAAGTTGCTGCTTTTCTGGTTCGGCTTGAGCTCCCTATGAACAGGGTATTTTCAGCTCATATCTTTTATTCGTGGTATGTATACCGATAGGCTTTCTCAATGAGCAGGACGTCATCAGATCAGGAGCTGCACAAGGGATTCCTGGTGAGGTCTTGAAACAGCTGGAAGAGGAGGAGGCCGAGATCAACGCCTGGATGCAAGCAAAGTGGACAAAGGCTTCCATGGAATCTATTAGGAAAAGCAGACATCCAGTGAGGACTCTAGTGAGAGACCTAATTTTGACAGTGAGGCAGGATCTTCGAGTAGACTGTCCCACAAAAGTAAGAGGAAGAGAGGACAACGCCGTAATATGAGACTGCATGAAAGTCCACCTGATCTGGAAGTTCCTCTCACCATTACTGAGGAGGTGTCTGTGGATGCTGACAAGCCTCCAGAGAAGAGGAGCCGAGAAGAGGAGATGGCTGGTATGATTCTCCTTCTTTCTGTTTATGCTTTTTTTCTTTTATGAGAGATTTTTTTATCCGCTGCTTTCTTTCTTTTGGCAGAGGATGATAATTTAGTGATGCTCGAGGTTCCCACCAATGAGGCAATGAAAGACCCATTAGCGGCATCTGAGGAAGAGCCAAGAGACTCTGGAGTGGTTCTAGAATCTTCACCTGGTATGATTTCTTTTGCTTTTTCTTCCTTTTTTTTTGTGCTGCCATTTGCCAACATGTTGCTTTGTTTTCTTGTTAGCTAACTTGCCAGAGGATTCTGACAACTTCAAGCCATCCATGGATGCAACCTTTGACGATGCTTCGGATGAGCTCATGGATGATGGACCCTCGGATTTCCGTCCTCTCCTTCCGTCCCGGGGGCTGCCTGGGTCTTGGCGGAGGAGGAAATGCGGGTATCAACTTTTTTGTATGGGTATGCCAGATTTACGATTCTACTTGGAATTTGGAATGGTTATGATTCCGAGATTCACCTTCACAAGTAGAAAGAAAATCGATCATTCGTTCTAACTTTTCAAATTGCATAAATATTTAAGAAAAGAGACAAGTTTGTTTTTTTGAGAATGTCGTAGGAGGCGTTTTTTTGGTTGTTTGCCGTGAAAGGCGATTTTGCTATGAAATGCGATTTACAAATCTCATCAAATATGAAAGACAAGAATTGTGATTTCTTTTTGTCTCTTTAAAAAATACAAATTACAATAGAAAAGAAAGAAAATGGATCTAACTTCTCAGGAGATTGTGGGGACATGTTCAGATCGACGGTCGCAAGTCATGTATGGACTTTGCCATCGTCCTTTAAATGACAATGCTTGATGCTTCGATTCTTCGTCTTAGCTCCAACCTCAGTTTTTTAAAGGATAAGGACCAAGAGGAGGTCCTATATCCAATGAAAAACTGAGTAAACAGGCTGAAAAGCAGCGTTTAGGCCATGTTGTAAAAGGAGGGGACCTTGGGGGGGTGGCCCCCCAAGGGACTTTGATCACCTTGTAGTGCTTCTGGCGGTAGAGCAGTAGGACTTCGTCAGAATTTCTTCAGAAGAATGCAAGTGTCAAAACCAGTTGATCTTTTTTTGGTAGGTGGAAAGTTGTCTCTCTTTTTGGAATGGACCTCCTTTTATAGGCTTTTGGTAGCCATGAGGCGTTTATTGGCATTGATGGCCATGATGAGAGAAATGATGGTATTGATGAGAGGAGTTACAAGTTTTATTTCTTGATTTTGTAACTCCTTTTTCTTGGCTTGTGATTGGCCGATGAAGAATAATGGGCATTTAATCGCTTTTAATCTTCATGATGATGGGAGTTTCGTGGGTTTAATGCCATGATTGCTTGGATTTGTAACTCCCAAATGCTTGAATCTAATTGGGCCGTCCAAAAATAATGAGTTAATGACCGCATTAAGTTTTCATAAACGGGTCAATTAGCGATATTAAGTGGTCGTCAGGGCATGTGAAGAGTCGCGGGCCGCACCGCGTCTTTTGGAATTATTCTTGTGATCATCGCAGGTGGATCCACAGGTCATTTGATGTTAGATTGCAGTGCAATTTCAGACATTGATTGATGTTGGTGGGCCGGTGACATCTGTCTTGTCGATTTCACGATCGGTCGGACAAAAAGTGTACTTTCTTGGTCAACCAGTTGGCGATCTTGGAGCAATCAGTGATGATTTCATGCTCTTGACAGCGGATTTGAGATGTTGGTGAAGATTAGTGGTTTTTAAGCTTCAAAAATTGGATTTTCAGAAATTCACAGAGGCAGGAACACTTGAAACGCGAAAACGATCGGAAATCGGGCCATCCGGCAAGAAATCCGGCGACCCAGATTTGCAGGGTCGCCGGCGACCCTGGGCCAAGGTCTCCGGTGACCATGTGGTTTTGGCCCATTTAGTCGCCGAGTGGTTTTTTCGGCCGTTTTTCCTTCTTTTTCGTTCCTTTTTTCTTCTGCATTTTTCTTGACATTCTTCCTCAATTATTGACTTGATTTTCTTGGAGAAAACTTAACGAGAACCCGCGCAAAACCGAAGCACAAAGTTTCCCATTTTTCGGGAAAGACGAAGACTTTGTAGCCGATTTTCCGTCAAGAGTCGAAACTAGGTCAAACGATGTCGGAATGACCTGAAAATTGAGGTGAAGCTTCTTGAGTAGTGGATAGGACTAACCATGGGCTTTTATTTGAGTTTTGAAGCCGTTTGGGGTCCCGTCGATACTTGACTTGATTTTGTTGCGGGAAAAATGCCGAGCTTTGATATGTGGTCAAACGATGTCCGATTGACCTAAAATTTGACAGAGAGTCTATTGGAGTCATGTAGAGGTGATCCATTAGCTCTGATTTGGATGTCATGGTCCCAGGGTGCTCCGCTGCCGGTAGGCTTGATTTTCTTTCGGGGTGTCGAAACTTGGTCAAACGTTGTCGGAATGAACTGAAATTCGACGTGCAGCCCTTTGGAAGCATTTTGAAGCCACTCATGTGTTTGGTTTGTTGAGTGATGGCTTCGGTGGTTCTCGCCGCCGGGAGGCTTGATTTTGTTGCTCGAGCGTTGATAGAGGGTCAAACGTTGTCAGTTTGACTGAAAATTTGGCATGGAGCCCTTTGGGAGTATTTTGGAATCATCCGTAGGCTCTGATCGAAGTTTTGGTGTCTTCGATGATGTTGCTGCCGGGAGTGCTTGTTTAGCTGTCGGAGAAGTGATGTTAGGCCAAATGATGTCGGAATGGCCCGAAACCTCAGGTGTACCCCTCTTTTGGCTGTCTTGAAGGATCTTGCAGTTTTTGTTTGATTCTGGCAAGATTTGATGCTTGAAGTAGCTTTGCCTGTTTTTTAGCAGGATACAGCTTCATGTGGCTTCTTGATGTTGAGGAGACATAGTGACTTTTTTGGTGTCAACAAATGCCCCCTGAGGTGCAGCGATGAGTAGCTTTTTGGAGTCGATGTGCCTCGAAGAGAAACTTGAAAGAGTGCTTCTGACTTGATCAAGAGTCTTGAGCTTTTTTTTTTTTTTATGAATAGTCTTTTGAGTTTCCGGAGGAATTTTATGGTAGTGAGAGGGATCACGTACCATCTCAAGACAAAGTTTTGAAAATAACATGGGGTATTTGGATTTTGGGTTTTGGATTTTGGTTTTTGTCCTTGTGACCTAACAAGTTGTATGTGGTAGGTTAGGGGGTCGGGGTTTGATTTTTTATTTTGACCTTGTGACCCAACAAGCTGTATGTGGCAGGTTGGGGGGTCAGATTTGGTTTTTTTGTTTTGGTTTTGGTTTGGTTTGGATTTTGATTTTGGTTTTGGTCTTGTGACCTAACTAGCTGTATGTGGCGAGCTAGGGGACCAAGGTTTGGTTTGTTGTGGAATGTCAATTTCAAGAGTTTGGCTTAATTTGGTTCGTGAGGTTGAATGGTTTGGTTTTTTGGAAACTCATGAGGCTTTCTTTCCCTTTTCTTCTTTCTTTTTTTTGAAGGGTCCAATCAACTCAAAAGAGGCATGGGACATTTTTTTTTGCCCTTGGTAAGAGGAATATTTTGACTAAAAGCCACTTTTAGTGCCTAGGTGGTCAAACCTAGCTCATATGTGCTAACCCATGGGACCTTAGGCTTTGGAGATGACCTAGATCTCATATGGTGTCATTTTTGTAGAGAATATCTAAAAATATCTCTTTTGTGTAGAGAATATCTAAAAATATCTTGACTTGGAGAGAATCTCTCAAGTTTCCTTATTTTTGGGAGAGATTTTCTCTAAGTATCTTTCTTTTGGGAAAGTAGCTAAATTTTATCACTTACCTCTTTTCTTTTCTCCGTATTTCCTCTTTTGATTTGCTCTCTTCTATAAAAGCAAAAGGGGTTGGATCTTTGGCTCCATTGCTTCCTTTTTGCAAGAATCTTCAAGAGTGCATCAAGATCAAGAGGTTTTTCTTTTCCAAGGATCTCCAAGCTTTTTCTTCTTCTTCTCCATGGCTTCAAGTAAGTTTTCTTCCTCCACAAGAAATTCCATTGTAGAAGTAGCTTCTTTCTTTCTTTGCTCTCTTTTTCTCTTCTTTTTTTTTCCAAGCACGTTTTTCTTTTCTTTTTTTTTTCGGTGCAACTTCTTTCTCTTTTTTTTGTGCACACTTTTTTCTTTTTTTGTGCTTCTCTGTTTTTTTTTTCTTTTTCTCATTTTTTTCTTCAAGGGTTTTTTTTCTTTCTTTTCTTTTTTTTTTTCACCATGTTTTCTTTTTTTTTTTTCCCTTTCACGGTTTTTTTTTCTTCTTTTTTCACATGGTGATTTTTCTTTTTTTTTTTTACCCTTTTTTTTCTATTTTTTTTTGCAGCGTTTTTTCTCCTTTTTTTTTTTTTTTTTTTTTTTTTTGCTGTATGGACCTAGCCGTACTGCCACGTGGCAGTGGGCCTGAAATTTTTTTTTATTGAGATTTCTTTCTCTCTCTCTTTCTTTCCTTCTTTGTTTGCTCACCATGATAATGAGGTTATACAATTTCAATATGTTCATGCATTTTTTTTTGTTTGATGCATCAAGATAGAAGGCTAGAGTCTCTAGGTCAAGCCAACATGATTTTTGACTTGGACAAAGTTTGATTAGTTTTGACCAAGTTGGGTTGGAATTGGTCAAACTTTGGTCAAGGTTTTCCTTGCATCTAATGCATGATGATATTCTTTGATGCATGATTTTTGGTAAATGGACTTAGAAGCATGATGATGCATACCTAAAAATCTTTTGCAAGTATTGGGATTTGGAGCTCGCAGCGATGTTGAACTCTTTCTTGGTCTTGCTCGATTTTGAGGAACTTTGCAATTTTTGGATTTTGGAGCTCGTAGCAATGTTGAGCTCTTTTCCAATTTTCTGAAGATTTGATAAGACTGGTTTGATCTCGCAGTAATGTTTGAATTCGAACCTTCTTTGAGAAATTTCGACTGACTATGAGCTTGCAGCGATGTTGAGCTCATCTTCAGGCTTCCTGTCTCTTTCAGAATATTTCCCTTTTCTTTGGAATTGCCACGGAACCATGTCAAAATTTTCTTAAAAATTTTTTGTCGCAAAACTCTGTCAGTTTGATGATGATTGATCTTTTCTTTTCCATCCTTTGCAGGTAGTTCTTCCAGAACGAACAAGGGTATGGGGCCTGTTACTGACGCACCTCGTCGGTCTGCTAGATCTTCTAATGCGGCCGTTCGGCAGGCCTGGGAGAAGGTCAGTTTGTCGAAAAGAACTTGGAAGAATGTGATTCCCTCAACCGTGATGGGATGAGACAGCGATTGATCGCTCTCAAAGATGAGGAATTCTATAAGATCATGGTAAGCAGCCGTCCTTGGGTTACGGACGATCAGAGTGTTGTGCCCAAGCCTACCTTTTTCTTTGGTGATGCAGTCCCCGCGACTTGACATATCAAAGGAGATGTTTTCAGTTCTCTTACACAGCAGACGGTGAGGAGAGAACTATTTCTACCCGGTCGACCTTCGATCGGAACATCTCAATCATTAGCCTTTCTCCCACGTGCCCTAAGAGGGAAGATCCTCCGAGCTGGGTGAAGAGGACCAGTGTGATCAAGACCGGGGTTTTTGTCGGTGGCCCTTCCGATTTTGCAGAGAAGTCGCCTGTCCGTATGGACATGTTGATGCCAGCCAGTGGTTACAAAGGTTCTGATCATCCATCGGTCGATTTGAGACCCGTGGGCCTTAGCATTTTCCTAGGTGACGACGGCAATTGGGTGAAACCTTTTTAACTTCGTGGTCGTTTCAGTGCTGACTCGAGCTGGGAATCATGGACTGATCACACCCTGAAGATTGGCGAGGCCGTTCTGTGAGAGGTCGAGATTTTTGATGCGGTTCGCGCTTTTTGGCAAACCGTTGTTTTCTTCGATGAGGCTTTCATGGCCATGCTGGAGTCATTCCTTCCACAAACTAACACCTTCATTGTGACGAATGGTGAGATTGGTTTTTCTTTGAAGGAACTGAGCGCCATCACCGGGTTGCCTATCCTCGGCAAACTCTATGAGGAGTTTATGCCTATCTACAGCGTCCTTGAGGAGCAGTCTGAGGAGTTTAGGCTCGTATACTTTCAGCTCGTCGCCTTCTATGATTTTTTGAAGGAGAAGGAGGGCTCGAAAGTCAGGTGCAGCAGTTGGAAGAGTTGCAGCTCCAACTTTTTTGACAGCGGGGAGTCTTCTGATGGCATGGCCTAGGATGCTAGGGCTAAAGCATCAAGTTTGAAGAAGATCTCCGCTATGCGAGAAGAGTTGATGAAGTTCTTCGCAAGCACAGATGCCATTTGTCCTGACGTTGCATTGTGGAGAGATCTCGCTATTTACCTCACTTATTGGCTGGGTGAGGCTGTTTTTGCTAGAGGAGATGGAACACACATCAGGCCGCATTGTATTTTTCCGGCTTGTCAGATGGCGTTTGGAGAGTTGCTGGCTTTGGTACCTACTCTTTACTTCTACTTGTGTACCGAACTGCAGGCTGCTGCTTTTCTGGTTCGGCTTGGGCTCCCTATGAACAGGGTATTTTCTGCCTACATCTTTTATTCGTAGTATGTATACCACTGTCCTAGCTTCCATCAGTTGGGAGTTCCACAGGACAAGATCCTTTTATGATTCGTTTGGCTAGAGGGACAGCCGTTTCCGAATCACTTTTGTCTGCCCGTTTGTGGATCCGACGGTTCAGGGACGTCGAGATTGGGCAGTCTTCATTGAAGCTTTCTCCCGGTTTGCGGAAGAAGGCTTTTGATTTTTGTGTCTCCTGTGATTCGACCAGGGCAGGGTCGGGAAGACACTATGCTTTGACAAACGCAGAGAAAAGATGGCCTTTTAACATACGGGTTGGTACGATGGTGTACCTTAGACATCTTTTCATCGATATCCAAATGTATGTCTTTTCGCGATTTGCATTGCAGCTTGGTTTCTCTCAAGGCGTTGTTGGAGCGCCTTCGAGCATGGTGAAGTGTTTTGGAGGTCTATAGGATGGGAGGAATGCATGGACTTTTTACAGTGCCGAGGACACTACCGCCATGATTTCCTATCCCGAGTTGCCCACTTTCCTGACTTCTGGCTTCACGAAGTGGTTCGTGGAGAGCTTCTTAGTGTACCGGGGGCTTTCCAAGAAGGAGCTCGATGTCAAGCAATCTCCTGGGAAGGGTCTTGGCAGATCAGATGGTGTCCGTCGAGAGGAAGTTTTGGCCTTCCTTTCTGGAGAGAAGCATAAGATAGGCTTTCTCAACGAGCAGGATATCATCAGATCAGGAGCTACACAAGGGATTCCTGGTGAGGTCTTGAGACAGCTGGAAGAGGAGGAGGCCGAGATCGATACTTGTATGCAAGCAGAGCGCACAAAGGCTTCCATGGAGGCTACTAAGAAAAGTAGACCATCCAGTGAGGACTCTAGTGAGAGGCCTGATGTTGATAGTGCGGCAAGATTGTCGAGCAGGCTGACCCGTAGAAGCAAGAGGAAGAGAGGACAGCGCCGTAATATGAGACGGCATGAAAGTCCTTCTGATTTGGAAGTTCCTCTCACCATTGCTGAGGAGGTGTCTGGGGATGCTGACGAGCCTCCAGAGAAGAGGAGACTGCCTGTATGATTCTCCTTCTTTCTATTTACGTTTCTTTTCTCGCATGAGCGATTTTTGTTTTGATCCGCTGCTTTCTTTCTTTTGGAAGAGGACGATGACTTTGTGATGCCCGAGGTTCCGACCGATGAGGCGGTGACGGATCTAGTAGTCGCATCTGAGGAAGAGCCCCGGGACTCTGGAGTGATTCCAGAACCTTCACCTGGTATGATTGCTTTGGCTTCTTCTCTTTTTTTTTTTTTTTGTTTGTGCTGTCATTTGCCAACATGTAGCTTTTGCTTTCTTGTTAGCTGACTTGCCAGAGGAATCTGATGATTTCGAGTCATCCATGGATGCAGCATTTGACGATGCTTCGGATGAGATCAGAGAGGCAGAGAGTACTCCGCCGGTTGTTGAAGAAGGTGTTTTGCAATACTAATCTTGATATTGATTTTTGACAAGATTATATTCATACATTTTTGTCTTTTCATTGACAGATTGTGGAGCAGCAGGAGAAGTTCCTCCATCTTCTTTAGAGCCAAAACAGGGGATACCTGCAGCCGATCCAGGAGTAGGGGCTTCTTCTACTTTCAACGAGTCAGCTTCTTCGATTGGACAGAGTTTATTGATTACTCTTCCAATGGACCATGACATGGGCAGTCGGGCGTCGGAGCATGGCAAATCCTCATCTGCGCCGCACCTTCAGTATGCAAAGAAGGTGTTGAAGACTGTTTTGAGCTCATGGGTTGAGACTTTCTTCGGGTCACTTGGAAGCTGGCTTTAGCATGATTAAGCATGTACAGGACATCCTTGCTGATAGCGAAGAAGTCGGTCTGGACATTGCAAGCGCCAAGGATTTTGTTGATGAAGTCATTGCTTTAGGGAACAAGTGGACTGAGACCAAGGGTTTCCCAGATGGTGACTTCTTTGATGAGATGTTTATGAAGCCTTTCAGCAAAGTCAAAGCTGAGCTGACTGAGATCTCGAAGACTCGGAAGCAGTTCGTTCGGGAGAGGAGCGTTACCGAGTTGGCCATCATGGAGCTGAAGCAAGACTTGGACCGCCTTGATAAGGAGGTTATCAAGGCAAGGTAGCATCTTGAGCTTTTGGAGGAAGAAGCTGCTGCCAAATGGACCGCCATTGTGGAGGCTCGTGACAAAAAGGGGACTCTCATTCATCAAGTTGAGGAAGCTGAAAGTAATTTCCGGAGGAAGACTTAGAAGTATGAGCAGTGGCAGGTCCTCTGGGAAGAACTTCCTCGTGCTGCAGATGGGTCGCTGCGTTCGGCCGCATTTTGTGGGAATATTCTGAAGAAGCGTGGCTTAAAAACTTTGGAAGCTAAGGCCAAGGGTCTGCTTGAGGAGTTGAACCTTTGGTTGAAGACCATGCTAGATTGAGCTCCTGAGTTCTAACAAACTCTTTTTCTTCTTTTTTTTTTTTTTTTTGGTACCTCCATGTATAAACATTTTTGGTAGTATATTTTTTGTATCCCCTTCTTTTCACTTAAATCATTTTTGATGAAAACAAATTTAAGAAAAAGCTGATGGGAATGTTTGTTTGAGAATTTGATCAAAAGGTTGTCATTTTGTGAAAATCTTTTGTCAAAGGGTTGTTTTGGGCATGAAAGCCAATTTTTGTGGCGAAAGCCTGGTTTTTGATGGTTTGAAAGCCAAGATTTTGAAATGGCATGGAAGCCGAATTTTGTTTTTTTTTTTTTAAATGGTATGGAAGCCGAATTTTGTGGCGTAAGAGCCAAAATTTGTTTGCGGCATGGGAGCCAAAATTTGTTGTTTACATGGAGCCAAAATTTTTTGTTTGCGGCATGAGAGCAGAAATTTGTAATGGCATTAAAGCCAAAAATTTTTGACATGGCATGAAAGCCGAATTTTGGAATGGCATAGAAGCCGATGTTTTTTTTTTTTTTTTGTGGCATGGAAGCCAAATTTGTTTGTGGCATGGGAGCCGAAATTTTAAGATGGCGTGAAAGTCAAATTTTGTGATGGCACGAAAGCCAGATTTTGTTTGTTTGTGGCATGGAAGCCAAAGTTTCTTTTTTTGAATTGGCATAAGAGCCGAAATTTTGAGATGGCATGAGAGCCGAATTTTTGAATTGGCGTGAAAGCCGATTTTTTTTAGATGGTATGAGAGCCAGATTTTTGAAAACCGGGTTTTGTTTTGTTGGCATGAAAGCCAATTTTGGCGTTTATAGCCGGATTTGGCATTTATAGCCGAGTTTTGGCATTTATAGCCGAGTTTTGGCATTTATAGCCGATTTCGGCATTTATAGCCGGGTTTTGGTTTTCAAAATGCAGGTATCGACTAAATGTCGCATCCCCGCTGAATGGTCTTGCAAGTATCGATGGAATGTCGCTTCCTTGATCATTCAATTTGCGAGTATCGATGGAATGTCGCTTCCTCACTGTTTGGGGTCCAAGTATCGACTAAGCGTCGCTTCCCTGCCTTTCCCAAAACTTTTGGTTTTGCGGGTACTGACTTGGTGTCGTTTCCCCGCAATTTTTGAAATTTGAGGTTTTCTCGAACCACTTGAATCTTAGGTTGTGGATATCAACTGAAATGTTGCTTCTCCACGATTTTGAAATTTGAGGTTTTGCAAGTATCGAATGGGGTTCGCTTCCTTGCGATTTTTGGGTTTTGGAAGTATCGAATAGGGTTCGCATCCTTCTTGTTTTTGTGTTTTGCGAGTATCGACTAAGTGTCGCTTCCTTGTGGTTTCTCAAAAAAACTTTTTTTTTTTGTTTAAAGACACGAGGGTCGTAAATTTTGACTTAAAACCATTTTGGTTGTAAAAGTCGAGGCGGACTAGGGTGGAAATTCCTGAGTCCTGGTTTTTATTTCAAACCAAGAATTTTGGTCAAATCTGGGAAGAGGCTCCTAGACTTGGGTTTTTGGATTTTGATTTTTTTTTTTAACGATGAAACGATGAAAGTAAGCATTGTTTTGAGAGGTTTTTTTTTTTGGAAATTTCAACATAAAGATGAAATTTTCAAAAGGGGATGGGTTTGACAAGCAAGTACCTGGAAATAGGCTTTGGCCGTGTAGATATCGCTCTGACCCGTTTGAGGAAGTCTTCAAGGGTAGTACTGCATCAAGAACTTATCGTTGATGGGTAGCATACATCTGTCTCCTTCCATGTTTAGAAGAGCGTATGCGCCGTTGGAGAAGACTTTGTCGATAACGAAGGGTCCCTCCCATTTTGGTTGAAATTTGCCTTTGGAATTGTGGGCAAAGACTATGAGTCTTTTTACTGCAAAAACCAAGTCACCTTTTTTATAGGCGCATTGCCTGATCTTTTTGTCGAAAGATCCTGCCACGCGTGCTTGGTACAACTCAATGCTTTGTAGGGCTTCGAGTAGTTTTTCATCAAGATTTTCCAGCTCTTGGAGTCTCGATTTGACATTGCTTTCTTGCGTCACGTCATTTTACAGAGATACCCTTAATGAAGGAATTTGTACTTCCAAAGGGACAACAGCTTCGCATCCATTGACCAAGGAGAATGGTGTGCTATGGGTTAGTCCTCAAACGGTGGTTTGATAGGCCAACAAAGCTTCTGGTAGTTTGTCACCCCAGTCTCTTTAGTGACTAGAGACCATTTTCTTGAGAATTTTGCAGAGTGTCTTGTTAAAGGCTTCTGCTAGTCCGTTCGCTGCTGGATTATATGGAGTCGAAGGACAACTTTGGATTTTGTACTTGTCGCAGAACCTGTAGAATCTGTGATCCCGGAATTGTGGTCGGTTATCATGAACGAATCTTTTAGGTATGCCGAAGCGACAAATAATGTTGGTGCACAAGAATTGAAGGACTGATGAGGTCTTCATTTCGCTAAGCGCAAATGCTTCTGACCACTTGGAGAAATAATCCGTAGCGGCAAAGATGAAGCGATGACCTTTGCTTGATGGGGGAGAGATAGGACCTATGATGTCCATACCCCAGGCTTCAAAAGGCCATAAGATCGCTGTAAGATGTAACCATTCTGGAGGCATGTGGACATAATCTCCTTGAATTTGGCATTATTGGCAGCGCTTAGCAAATCGCATTGCTTCGGCTACCATGGTAGGCCAATAATAACCTAGCATTTTTATCTGATCGTAGAGCTTAGGACCAGCCTGATGGGCTCCACAAAGACCAGCATGCACTTCTTTGAGAGTTTCCTCAGCCTCTTGTTATGACAAGCAGCGTAGAAGTACTCCGTTGAAGGATTTTCTGTAAAGTGCTTTTGAAGGTATATTCAAATGAAAGTTCGGGGCTCGTCTTTGGATGCTTACCCGGTCTTTTGGATCTTCAGGTAAGACTCCGAACATGATGTAATCAATGAATGGATCCCTCCAGTCGCCGATCCGAGGTTTGAGGATGGACATCCGACTTCCAACCACTTGGTGGCATTCAGCAACTGCTTGGTGTTTGTTAAAATGAGGGAGAATCTTTCTTTGACACACTGTGATTTGCATGTTTTCCCCTTCTTGGATTGCCATGGATGCGGCGAGTCCAGCTAGGGCATCTGTACGGATGTTTTCACCTCTGAGGACGTGGGTGATGTGACAGATGTTGAATTTTTGTCGAAGCGACTGCGCCTTGTTGTAGTAAGGGAGCAGATCAGGCTTACGGCTTCAAATTTCTGATTCATCTGGTTGACGATCAATTGAGAGTCTCCAAAAGCTTCCAGCATGGTGATGCCAGATTCGAGGGCGAGTTCCAATCCTATAATCAGGGCTTGGTACACAGCTGCATTGTTTGAACATGGTTCCAGTAGCGAGAAGGCGTGTGGAATTATGTATTTGTCGGGACTGACAGGTGTTGTCAATCATCACCTCTGGTATGGGGAGCGGGAATTCATCTTTAGGACATGCATTATTTAGGTCCCTGTAATCAATACAGACCCTTATCTGCCTATTTTTCTTTGTCACGGGGACGATGTTGGATAACTGTCGCGACCCCGGACCGAGACCCGGGCCCGCGACTGTTGCGGCGGCATGATTAACCAACACCAAACACACCGCCGCTGTTTTGATTTTCTTTCATTTATTTTCCCACAGGTTTCCGCGGTGAGGATCCCATGACACGGGTCGAGCTCACATGAATTGATATGCGGAAGCGTGTAGCAAAACTCATCACACCATTCTTAAACCATCACAATACAAGATCAATAATTAACATCGAGACAAGGTATCAAAAGAGAATGTCAAATTAGCATTCCTATCATGATTAAGTTTCAACATTTAGACAAAGTATTTTACTTCCAATTACAAAACCCTGAGAGGCCAACAAAGGCCAATACAACAATTGAAACCCAAAAGAATAACCCAACATAATCAGCTAGGTGAACGAGAATCACGATCCCGACCGGCGTCTAGATGACGTCGTTGGGCTGCCACTCGAGTGCTGGGGGTGGCTCAATAGCCTCCTCCGGGCACTCCTCGTCACGCACGAAACCACCGGCACCTGGACACCAAAATACAAGCATCAAACACGACGGTTTGGCAAATAAACAATTTAGACATGAATAGTTGAAATAATGCTAAAACAGTTCAAAGTTTAAATACACGTTTCAATGCTTACGAAACTAGCACGAATACATATAATATCATGAAAAGATAAATCCACATAGAGCTCATCCTTTCTCTGCCATACATGATGACAAGAGCAAGCACGCACGACAAGCACGACACGAAACACGATCCCACGCCACACAAGGTAGACGGGGTATCCGGCCGCGGAACCGGACCACGAACACGCACGATGTGTAATAAAATACACGACTAGTCTGCAGACAGTCCACGAGTTTAAGGACCCCCAGGTAGTGGATCAAGCTAAAAGGGCGGTCCAAGCTCAGTGAAATTTACTTATATCATGAATGCACAAAACATGGCAATACACGTTCGAAAACACGTCAAAACAAGAGGGAAATCACTTAACGAGCACGAAGTGATAAGACTAGCAAAATAGCATAGTATTAATGCTTACAAATTTAATAAATGATTCCCTTTTTATTCTTGAAACACATCTTGAAAACGACTTGCACTTGGAAATCAGACGAGAACACGATGGTGCATAAAGCATCATAAACAAAGGTTCAAACATAACTTTATCAAGCATAGGCTAAGACCACATCCTTGACCCTTGTGGAATTGAAAACCAACTGTCAAAATTCAATAAAACTTGGTGTCCCCGAAGGTATATTACATTTTGGAAATTTCAAGTGCACAAGGTCAATAAAAAGGGTCTAAGACCAAGTCTAGTTTTCATTCCTGCAAAATCCTTCAAAACAGTACTTTTTGGTGTGGTTCATGCCTCTCTACCGGTAGAAATTCCGGTAGAAGATGTTCTACCGGTAGAACTTCCGGTTGAAGTGCTTCTACCGGTAGAACTTCCGGTTGAAGCACTTCTACCGGTAGAACTTCCGGTAGAACTGAGGTTCACAGTTTTTCTCAACTCTCTGCCACAATTTGGGCCGTTTCTACCGGTAGAACTTCCGGTAGAACTGCGGTTCACAGTTTTTTTCTCACTCTCTGCCGAAATCTGGGCCATTTCTACCGGTAGAACTTCCGGTAGAACTTGGGGTTTTTAATTTCCTCAACTCTCTGTCAAAATTTGAGCCCTTTCTACCGGTAGAACTTCCGGTTGAAATACCCCTACCGGTAGAACTTCGGAATTTCAATTTTTTTCCACACTTCATTCACTTCTTCACTTCCACATTTTCACCACCTGCACTCCCCAAGCCTACATGCTTCCAAGGGATGATTTTCACACCAAATCCATTCACATTTCATTCAAAACATCAAAATCATTAACCCTTATACATTCAAGTTATGAATCACTAATTTGTAAGGCTTTCCATAGAAAATATACTTCCATTCAAGACAAACTTCTAATTAAAATGGAGAAATTAGTACTCTTGCTTATCAAGCTTAAAACAAACTAAAGGAGATTAATAATATGCAAGAAAGATAAGCTTGATGATAAACAACATTTCCAAAAGTAACAATGCCCAAAAACTTGAAATGCACTAAGGAGAACTAAAAGGTTTACTTGCCTTTAACCAAAGCCAAGCCAAAGCTTCTCAAAATCAACAAGAAGGGGGTGCTCCACGAGATCTACACAAAACCCCCAAAATGGAGCATACAAAATCAACATTTTTGGCCATTACAAAACCCCATTTCGAAAATGGGTTTGAAATCATGAGAAACAAGCTCTTGGTGAGCCTAAGAACGTCAAATGGAAAGATGAAGAAAGACACCAACCTTGAGCTAGCCAAACAAGAAGAATAGGGCTTGAGGATGATGAATAGTGGAAAGGTTTGGCTCCCAAAAACGTCCAGCTGTAGCTTGAGAAGAGAGGAAGAGAATGGTGGTCTTGGATCTTGATTTGGAACACTATAGCTAGATCATTTACAAGGGAGAAGACCAAAGGGGAAGGCTCTCCACTCACTTGCTCTAGGGCAAAACCGTTGCAGAGATTGGAAAAAGGGAAAATGAAGAAGGAAAGGGCTTATATAGTGTCTGGAGGTGGGTCCCTTTAGCAGTGAAACTTGGAACGCTTGGAACATGGTCTTGTGGACCCTGGATGGAATCGACGAAGAAGAACAAAACGATCACCGAAAAATCTAGTTTCGAAAAAGTATAATTTTGACATAGTTTCACGATTTCGAAAAGTGTGCCCAGATTTAACATGCAAAGACAGATTTACCCTTATTGGGCCAAAACTTGGGTTTCTGGGCCTCAAATGCAAGCAGCTTAAAAACGAAAGTTGCCATAAATAATAAAACCATTCAAGATAACTAAAAATCACATCCACAACAAAGATCTAGCACAAAAACCCATTCTTACACGTGCACTCAGGGCGTCCCTGAGCGTGTCTGACTCATACTAAACGTCTTCAAAATCCCCAAAGCTATAATCCAGACTAAATCTAATCACATTCTAACCCAACTAGTACTAAGACTCACTTAAGACTAAACGTTTACTTAATTAGTACTAATCGAGTTGGTCTGGGTCGGGGTCTAACAATAACCATTCAGGATGCTGTTCCTCGTGGATGAAGCCAACGCTTTTGAGTTTTTGAACTTCTTGTTCAATTTTGTCCATCACGTTTGGACAAAATCTTCTTTGGCCTTGTTTGACAGGCTTGCTTTCTTTTTACAAGTTGAGCTTGTGGATTGCTACTTTGGGATCTAAGCCAGGCAATTCAGCATAAGACCATGCAAAGCAATCAACGAACTCACGAAGAAAAGAGATATACTCAGGTAACTCATCATCCTTTATATTCTTGCTTATGAATACAGGACGTGGATTATCAAGTATTCCCAAGTCTATCTTTTGAACAAGATCTTCTGTCAGAAGGTTTGAAGGTGGATTCTTCATAATATTTTCGGAGGCTTCCAACTCAACAAGACCTTCTGGAGTACCAGAGGCATTTTCAGACTGAGGCTCTGTTTCTGTCCATGGATCTTCTTGATCGGTGTCCTTCTCAAGACTTGCAATGAGATGGTCTCAATCACCTGCTGGAACTGAGTTGAAGTAGGGTACTTCTTTTGGAGACGATGGTTCTTCTGGGTCAGAAAACCTCACGTCTGTGTCATCGGGCGATTCCTCTTTATTATCAGAGAAATTACACCAATTGGAGGAGTTTTCTGGATCCTTGACGAGTGACTCCTCAAAGAGATATCTAGGGAGATCAATGTCTTCATGGACATGAGATGTTGAGGCTTGGTCAATAAAGCGCGACTTTACAGCCATGGTGTCAATTGTCTCATAGGAGTGGTAGGATCATACCCCAACCCGTATGAAGATTTACCTTTATGAAGGTGGATTTTCCAATCTTCTGGTTGACTTTTGGTCAGGGTGGGTTCCAATGGTGTGAGAATACCACGGCCACCTCCCAAACCAGTCGGATTCTGAGCGTCGTAGCCCATTTTCTTCATAATAGCTTGTGCCATTGGACTATACAGAGATAGCTGAGGTATACCTTCGTTTTGGAAAGGTTCAAGCAGAGAGTTTAGTGGAGATGCTCCCGATCTGTGGAAGAAGATTGTTTTTTCTTCTGGCGAAGTTGCCAGAATAATAAAGGAAGTAGACGTAAGATCTTCTATGTCACCAGGTGTCTCCAATGGAGTGAGAGCGGGCTGATCTTGCTGAGTATCAGCTCGGCTTGATGCTGTGTCGTCTTCTGGCTCTAATTCCGAGTCTGTGTCATGCATAATAGACACAAATGAGATAGCGAACTTGCCCCCAGCGTTTTGTTTTGTCCTCTTTGCTTTGGTTATGATGACCAAAGGCTTTGGATATGTGAAGGAGACGACGAAGGGAGCTTGACTGCTTACTTCGAGTTTGGTGGAAGGTTTGTTTACCTCTGATAATTGCTGAGGAGCCTTGCCTTTATCTTTCTGGAGATTTTCGGCAAAGTATATTGTTTCTTCCTCATGTTCTTCTTTTCCATCTTTATACATCTGAGCATCTGCAAAATGGACATCCTTGCCTTTGAAGGGCTTTTTGTCTGCAAAGACTCGATGTATCAAGCTGTCGTTGCCAACGAACTTGATGCACTGATGTAGAGTTGAAGGGACGACACCATTCTCATGTATCTAGGGGCGTCCAAGGAGGATATTGTAGCATGAATGGGTCCTTATTGCATATACGGTGACTTCAGAAATAAGATCACAATTTGAACCTGATTTTTCCGATAGGCCTTTGAGCGCTTCCGTCATATCCGAAGATGGATATGGACGTGTGACTCAGCTTGCTAGGTGGGATGCCCAGCTCTTCGAGTGCCTAAGTAGAGATGAGGTTGAGTGCAGAACTCGGATTGATCTGGACTCTGTGTACTGGTATTTCTTTGACGTACCCCGTAAAGTACAAGGGTCGGTTGTGCTTTGTTTCGCCTAGCAGGAGGTCATCCTTGTCGAAGGCAATTTTTGAACTTGCTGCGTTTTGTACCGAGAGGCATTCATTGCTTGATCCCTCAGTTTTCTTCTTTTCTCCCTTTGAGGGAGTATTTGATTTTTTGACCCTATAGTCCATTTTAATTTGTAGGACTTGTGGGGCATGCTTGTCGACATCCGCATTCAGCCTTTGTAATTCTAAATGAGACTATCACGAGTTTGTGGAGACATTCGTAATAAGTCAACGATGTGCAGACGTGCAGGTATGCGTTTAAAGTGCTCAATCAAGTCGTACTTGAAAGCCTCCTTCGGGCTTGCATTTTCATTATTGCTGCCACTTGGGGCGTTTACAACTTGCTTTCCCGAAGGATTTACATAAGAACAAGAAGGTTGATTGTAATTTTTGTGGTAATCCCGGCCAGAACGGGTACCTCTACCAACTTCAAGAGCTTCTAGAGAAGGGTCTTCTTTTGGAAGATCACTCTCAAGATCAAGGGGTCGATCCTTGTCATTTGCTGAAGACGTCTCTGTAGCAGCATTGGCGTCTTCAGTGATTGTGTTGCACGGAGCAATTTTCGGGAACAAGTCCCGAACAACATCCGGTAACTTTTCTTTATTAGTCCAGACATCGTCTATGAGATCGAATATCTGGGACCAATCGACTGGGTTTTCATTGAAGAATATTTCATTGGCGGGAGTTTCTTCAAGATGATGAACCGGGAGAGGCCTAAGTTTCGATGTCACAGCTTCAGGAGATGAGGGCTGAGAAGATGATAGCTTAGTGGAAGTCACCTGAGAAGCTGTAGCTCCGGAAGATGCACTACCGGTTGGGGAGTACGTGTCTTCAAAAGCTTCAGAGGCACTATCGTCATGAGCTATCGCATTGCAGGTTATCCTGACAGGAGATTCCCCCAGTGTAGACTGTTGGGAATGAACTCATCCTCGGATGTGAGAGGATCATGGATCCAGCAGTTTTTCCCATTTTCAGGAGTTGAGGGAGGAAGTTCCCATTGATTTTCAGGGACTTCTAGTTCTGGATCATGACGAAGATCATTGATGTGATCCTGCTCCTGCTCTATGACAAGATGTTGCAAGATTCTTGCATATTCTTCAAGATTAGGGATGGGAGCCAAATCTTCTTCGTCATCTGCTCCTTGTGGTTCACCATTATTGGGTTCCATTGAAGCATCTGTTGGTGCCAGATTGACAGCATTTTCTTGAACAACGTCCTGGTCTTCTTCATCATCAGACCAAGATCCTTGTGGCTGTAATGGATTATACCAGATTACTGGCATAAGATGAGACTCGGGAATCCATTCCTCGTCGGATAGGTATTTTCCTGTTTCAAGGGACTCTTCCCACTCATCGATATCACTAGCAGTGTCACTGGACTCGTATCCATCCATGGAGAATCCAACTACCGAGTTGCAAGAGTATGATGCTCCCTACATAGTTTCATTTTTGTATTGAGGTGGCATGAAATCATCAAGGGTGGATTTCCTTACCGCCTTTGAAGTTTTGGGAAGGGATTCTTCCGTCGCCCCTAGTGAAGTAGTGGAAGAGGTTTCTGCCTTTTCAAGGACTTTTTGTTTTGGTTGAGACTTCTACTATTGTTTGAGCTTGCAGAGTTGTCTCTTAGCTTGCCTTCGCTGTTGAGCGGTCGGCTTTGTTTTGACGGTCTCCCAATTTTCATCATCCAGGAGATCGGGATGCACCCATGTAGGTTGTCCATCTGGTGTTGGATAGGGAACCAGCTCTTGGGACGCTTGAGCCATTTTAATCACCTTGAATAAAGTAGTGATCTTCTTCTTCGGTGATTTTGAAGTTTGCCCACATAACACCATGTTGACAGAGGCGGAACCGTAGTTTTTGTCAAAGGTTATAACTCCGTTTTTCCACATCTCGTTGATCTTCTCTCTCACAATGAAGCATTGATTGAGAAGATGTAAGATCATCTGGTGGTATGGACAGTATCGGGGATCATTGGTTTTGCCAACATCTCCTGGTCTTTTAGGCTCAGGCAATGTGAGTTTGCCGTTTGCTAGAAGAGCCTCAAAGATTTCTTCAACATCTTCATCGAACGGGTACTTCTTTTCTACACGTTCTTTAAAGGCAACAGAGAGTTCGGGTCTTTTACCCGTAACTTTGTTTTCAGCTTTCTTTGGCTACTGAGGGGCTGACTTAGTTAGCACATTGAGAACCTCCTTTTTCTTTTGTTTTGAAGTCGTAATGGCAATCGACTCTTTCTTTGATGATTTCTAGCTGTTGAGGTCTTTGATCACCATTTCAGCTTCCATGGAAGCTTCTAGGAGTTCTCCCAGGTTCTTTGATTTGTTGCCGATGATCATGGAGAGGATCCTTGCTCTCATGTTGTTACGACAGATGTCGACTAGCGTCGCTTGTGGCAGTACATCTGAGCATTTGTACGCCATTGCCTTCCACTTGTGAATGAAGTCATATGTTGACTCATTCTCTCCCTGTTTTAGGCTGCAGAGCTAAGCCATAGTAACAGGATGGTCCTCACCTTGGAAGTGGGTCAGGAAGCATGTCTCTAGGATAGCCTAGTTTTGGATGGAGTTCTTCGGCAGAGTGGAATACCAATCAAAGGCTGTACCTTTTAGGGTACTTGGAAAGAGGCGAATCTTGAGGGCATCTTGATCCGCAATAGCTCCTATCAGGATCTTGAAGTGGATGACATGCTGTCTGGCTGAACCTTTCCCCGTATATATGTCTGGAGAGTAGGTTGTTTAAATTTTGCAGGGAACGGAACCGAGTCTATCCATAGAGGATAGGGTGGCTTGATCCCATGTTCCTTCAATGTATCCTCTTCTTTTGCTTTTGCGAGGATATCGTCAACGTCCTTTTTGGTAAGGGCGCATGACTCATTGTTTTCTGCATTGCCCTCGTCATCTTGATGATTTGAGGGGTTTCATTGTTAGGTGGTGGACGTTGTAAAGTGAGAAAGAGGTTTTCCATTAGATCCTCAATGCTCAGTTGTCCTTGCTCCAATTGATGGATGCGTACGGTTACATCATCTTGTGGATTATGTGGTGGAGGCTGCTCAGAACTTGTAGCCAAGATGTTCATCCCTCAGGATTCGAACGAAGAAATTGTCCTGGTGACTGAGCTGGGGCTCATTCTTCTGGATGAAGAGTCCGAGGAGTGATTACTTCGATGTCCCTGGCTTGACGGAGTGGAGCATTCTTCTAGATGTGTTCGTGTCCGAGTGATGTTGCGAGTCACTGGACGTCTGACACGGATTTTGGTTGCTGACTTCTGGCATTTTCTGGTTTTGCCAACCATATGGACAGCAACGAATTGGTCGGGTCTTTCTTTTTCGACCCATTTGTTTGAGACATGGAGGGTAGAATGCTGGGTTCTTTGCTTCTCAAGTTTCTTTTGTCGATATGCTGCGTGGCTATGCATACGACGAGCAATCTGAGCTTCAGTCAGCTCTGGCTGGGCTCTGGCAATGAAGGATGTAGTCCCCCGTGTGCAGCAGCCGAGCTTATCTTCTTTGAAGCTGGGCATGGACAGGATCTGGATGCGGTCCTTAGCCTGTCGCAGTGAGGCTTTGAATTTTGCGAGTTGGACCCTTGTTGAGATGAAGGGTCGACTCGCAGGAGTGCAGGCTTCAGCGGGTTTTTGCAGAGGCCTAACAATGCAGGATTTGATTTTGGGTTTGTAGGAGCAAGCCGGCTCATGTTGGATTCGTTTGTTCTTTGGGCGGAGGGTCGGTTTCTCCTCTTTCATGTAAGAGAGAGGGTAGAACCGGTTCTCCTTGAGAGGAGCCAGGTACGCTAGCTTTGCAAATGTTCGGGACCTCCTTTGTTTCGGTGAGGATCTCGGGGACCAAGTTTTGGGGCAAACTTGGTTTCTTGTGGGTTGAGGCTTCGTGGGAGTGCCACGGGCTTCAGGCTTCTTTGCATTCGCCCTTGGTTGTGAGAACCCGACCCCTAATTTCTTGGTTTAGTGTGGTTTTAATCGTGATTTGGTTTTCTCGATGGGTTTAGTGGTTGTTTGGTTGAGTTTTTGAGTTTGAATAGATTTTTCATAACTTTGGAGAGTTTTAAAAGACGTTGACTTTGTTTTGACCCGACCCTTGTAAATTGTATTTTTGTGAGAATTTATTCTTGGTTTCTAAAAATTCCAAATTTTATTCCTTTTGACCCATTTTGTTGTTACAAACAACTTTCATGTTTTGACCATCTCGAATAAATACTCAGAAATTGCGTTTTTCGAGAAAAAGGGCAAAAATGACAATTTTCACTAAATCTGTCCATAAATTTCGAAAATTCCAGAAATTGGGGAAAATATACTTTTTGGAAAGTAGTTATTTCAACGAGCAACTTTGTCTTCTTCGTTGAATCTATTCGAGACCCCGAAATACATGTTTTTAGCCCGACAAATGTTTTAAGTTGTGGGACCCATTTCCTCTTTGCTATATATGGAGCCCTTCTCTTCTCTTTCTCTTCTCTTTGCCCTAATCACCATTGGAGAGGGAGGATCCCAGCAGCCACCGGTTTCCCCATCTTCCTGTTGCTCTCTTCCTCATCAAGCTTTACCAAATCATTGCTAAACCGAGATTGGACTCTACCATCTTCATCCTCATCTCAAGAGCTACCTTTGGACACCATTTTTGAAGAAAACCAAGCTTTTCAAGATTTCTTTTGAGCAATCTCTTGCTTTTTTGAAGAACTTCCAAGTAAGGAATCCTTGTAATCTTTTGGATTTGTGTTTTCCTAGCCTTTAAGAAGCTTTGTTTTGATTATTGGAGGCTTTCCTTTTGTTTTGATTTGGTTTTGCCATTTTAGGGTTTTAAGATGGGTTTCTTTTGGGGGTTTTGTTTAGATTGGTGAGTTATAGCTTGGAGAAGTGATTGGTGGTTGATTTGATTAGCATTGGACCCAAGGCAAGTGGATGATTTGATATTTACATGTTTTATGGAAAATGTGATTTCCTACTTCATACATTGATGTTTCACATTATCACTATTCATGTTTTCCTTATGATTCACATTGATTTGGAAATGCATAATGTTAGTCTATTTCTCTCTTGTGCATATTGAAAATGTCATAGCTCATTTGATTGAAATTGTAATTCATGATGGAATGGAAGGAGTTGATGGAAGAATGGATGAGGTGGAATGTGGATGGAAAGGAGGTGATTGGGGTGCTTATATTGGTGGATTTCATGAAGTTTTAATGAGGTTTTGAGACCTCTAAAGTTGGGTGAAAATGATGCTTAAATGTATAGAAAGATTGGATGGGAGAAAGGAAGGAAAAAATGTAAAAATCTGACTTGAAACGGACTGGCCGTAAAGGGTCGGTTCACTGTCGGTCAGCTGTCGGCCGACCGACATCCCCTGTAGGTCGACCGACACCCGACCGACAACTTGTCGGCTTCAATTCCAGAGAGCTGCATTTTCTGCAACTTCTGATGCAGAAGTGTCGGTCAACCGACGCCTAACCGACACCCAGCCGACATGTGAACTGATAGCCTCTCGGTCCCAATTCCAGAGAGCAGATTTCCATCAGGAAATCTGTCGGTCAGCTGTCGGCTGACCGAACTCCCTAGTTCGGTCGACCGAGAGACAACCGACAGATCTTTCGGTTCATTTTTCAGAGAGCAACAAACTTCCTGATGTGTGTAGATCTGACAGTCAGCGTCGGTCAGCTGTCGGCCAGCCGACACCCCAGTTCGGCTGACCGACAGCCAACCGAGGAGCTGACCGAAAGCAATTGTATTGTTGTCTTCTTGAAGAACCCTAGGGAACTGTATTGGAGAAGAGTGAAGAACTGTACCGAAGGAGAAATTCCATCGTCATGACTGTGTTGTTTAGGTCTTTTAGAATTGTCAATGTATATAAGGCCCCGGAATGTTTTCAATTCTTAAAGAGTACCAAATGTATGTCGAACGTAACATACGGGGCCCTAGTACATTGATTCAATCTTGGACTTTCAACACTTGGTCCGGAGAATATGAGAAATCCATTCATGCTTTATTTTGACCGAATTTCACTTGTACACTTTAAATCTCGTGTTTTATGACTAGACTTGCCCGACAGTACTGAAATTCATGTTTTTAGCATTGTTGTTAGCCCGTACATGCCCGACCGATACAGATATGCTTTTGTGCTTATGAGCACCCCGTCCCGTCACATGTATTTATTGGATTTGATTTCTTGTATATGACTCATGAGAGTAAAACCTGGAGGCAATAGGGGGCCAGAGCTTTGTAGTGCGAGCCCATGAGCTAAAAGAGAACTTGCATATATGTATTTGTTTTGTTTACTTGCATATAACCTATGAGTCGGCACCACTAAGCTTGGATAACCTTGTCAGTCTGATCCACTGACTTGGAGATTCCCCACTTGTCCTGCCAGCTGCAGCATGGATCCCGATACCCGGTTTATCAACCGTGGTCCCGTACCGATACCCGGCTCGCTCCCGTGGTTCCCGATATCCGGTTCGCTACTGTGATTCTCGATACCCGGTTTGCCACCGTGGTCCCGTCCCGTATTATTGTATATGCATATGTAAATATTGTTGCACCTTCTCACTTCGGTGACCGAGGTCAACGCCCGATACTCTTGTCACTTCGGTGATAGAGGATTTAGCCTTGTGTGGTTGCCATCTTGATAGTTCCTGATCCTTGATACCCGTCCTACTTTATATTGATCACGTCTTTTCTTAATGAATGTGCACTATTTATACATGCTTTAGATGAGTACCCGATTTGTAAAATGTTTACTGTTTATACATGCTTTAAATGAGTTCCAGATTTGTGAAATGTTATTGTTTATACCCGCTTTAAATGAGTTCCCGATTTGTAAAATGTTTATTGTTTATACACATTTTAAATGAGTTCCAGATTTGTAAAATGTTTATTGTTTATACACGCTTTAAATGAGTACCCGATTTGTAAAATGTTTATTGTTTATACACGCTTTAAATGAGTACCCGATTTGTAAAATGTTTATTGTTTATACACATTTTAAATGAGTTCAAGATTTGTAAAATGTTTATTGTTTATACACGCTTTAAATGAATTCCCGATTTGTGAAATGTCCATTATTTGTACATGTTTTAAATGAGTCCCCGATTTGTAAAACGTTCATTAATTATACATGTTTTAAATGAGTTCCCGATTTGTGAAATGTTTATTATTTATATACATGTTTGAAATGAGTTTCCGGTTTGTGAAATGTTCATGTTTTATACATGCTTTAAAGGAATACATGTTTTGTCAAATATTTATGTTTCATACCCGTTTTATATGAATACAGGATTTTGTCAAGAGATTCATGATTTCCGATACATTTTTATTATGTACAGTTTTGATCAGACAGTATGATTTATTACATGTTATATTGTTTATATCTTTTCACCCGCCTGCCAGACCGTCGTGTCTGACCCACTACTTTGGTACTCAGGTTCAGACTTCTTCACCCGAGACGAGTGCACGTGTTGGCTGTGGAGCCATGAGCTTTCAGGTGTTTGTCGGCTATGTCATGTCGACATTGAGCTTGACATCGGGATTACGTCACATATGGGGTAGTAATCATTAGCTTGTTTTGTATGGCTTCTATTAGCCTTTCTCTTGGGATTGTAATTAATATACATTGTTAATTGTAACTTGAACATATATGGGAATGCAATACCCTGTTACTGTTAGCTCTGTACTTTTATTATGCTGGTTTATTTCAGTCTGAGATGGATCAATGATAAGATGATTATATGCTTGGGTTGAGTGCGGTGTGGAATCCAATGGCCACGGACTCCGAGTCGCAACACCACGAAAGCTTCCGCTAAATATTCAGAGGTGTTGGAATTTGTAATCCTCACACACGCGGATCTTGGGAGAAACATAATTATTACTTCACGGACCCCGGGTTTGGGGTCGTGACATTGGTGCCATGGTAGTGACACGTTGCGGGGCGATTTTCTGCTTCTTGGCAGGTATAGTTTCTTCTGCGGGGAGTGGGAATGGTCCCAGCGACCTGAAGACGATGGTCCGGGGAGTTGAGGTTGCCCCGGTGTTTTGAGAGTTGTCGAGGGAGATGACACTTCGGCAACTGGCGGGGCGCTTATGAGTGCGCTTGTTTTGCTTGTCTTGAAGCATAAGTTGGTACTTGTTTTCATCAAAAGTGATGGTCAATGAAGCCGCCATTGTTAGTTTTGGAAAACTACTGAAACAAGACAACATCCATTAGTAATCACAAGAATATGGTGATCATAAATGGAGAACAACTATGGTTTTTTCTTTTCAAATCGCTCAAGGGGACATGGCCCGGCCCAAGCAAGATGAAGAAGGCAAAAAGCCATAGAGGATACAATTGTTCTAAAATGCAAGTATGGTAGGCTCAAGGTGAGCGTACCAGTGACTGCTAGAAGCAATTGTAGACCTTAATTCAAATTACCGAGAAGCAAGGCTCACTCGAGGTAAAATGATATAAGGTTAGAGATACAAATGTGTCGGTCGCGAATACAGTAGACCCGAAAGGGCGTACTAGCACCGCTAGGCACAAATGTTGCAAATCGCATCCTTGGAAAGGACACGAGATGGGATTTTTTTTTTAAAGGTCAAATTTGGATTCATAAAAGAGAGCAAATGGTGTTCCAATCCGAACAAGGGCTCAAACATTTCTGCGAGCGCTAAATCCGAAGGGGAAGGAACCAGAATTTCTCGAATGTAAACCGAAACGTGATGGGAGTTTTTTTTTTTTTTTTGAAAGGTCAAGATTGAATTCATCAAAGAGAGAAAATGGTGTTCCAATCCGAATCAAAACTCAACATTTCTGTAAGCGTTAAATCCGAAAGGGAAAGGAGCCAAGATTTCTCAATTCTGAACTCAAAAGTGACATAAGTTTTTTCTTTTTTTTTTGAAGGTTTAAGATTGAATTCATCAAAGAGGGAAAATGGTATTCCAATCCGAACCACAACTCAACATTTCTGCGAGCGTTAAATCCGAAAAGGAAAGAACCAAGATTTCTCAATTCTAAACTCAAAGAGTGAAAAAAAATTTTTGAAAGGTGCACGTAGGTTTCCAATTCGATCTTATGAACCCTTAGTAGATAGATCAGCCCCCAGGTAAGGGTAGGATTACTTAATGAACCCGTTTGAAGGACCCTTGCCTCGAACAGTCTAGCTGTCTCCACACTCTGGACATGGCTTTTCTTAAATCCACTTTAGTCAAAGAGCGCAATTGGTGAAAACTTCTTAGTGTTTTTTTTTTTTTTTTTGAAAATTTTATTTTTGAAAGGTTTCTAATGAACTCATCAAAGAGAACGAGTGGTGTTCCAATCCGAACCACAACTCAACATTTTTGCGAGCGTTAAATCCGAAAGGGAAATAACCAAAGTTTCGTTAAATTTGAATTCAAAAAAGAGAAGACGGATTTTTTTTTTTTGAGTTTGAAATTATACTTTCTTTTTTTTGAAATCCCAATTGGACTCATCAAAGAGAAAAGATGGCCCAATCCCCGATATGAACAATAGCTGCAAACATTTCTGTGAGCTATCAAGTTCGTAGATGAGAGGATCAAAGTTTCTCAAAGTTGAATCTTAAGAAAGAGAGATCATTTTTTTTGAAAGAATTTGAAATGAAGTTTTTTTTTTTTTTTTTTTTTTGAAAACCCCTACCGGACTCATCAAGGAGAAAAGATGGCCCAATCTCCGTTACGAACAATAGCTGCAAACATTACTATGAGCTATCAAATTCGAAGAAGAGAGGATCAAAATTTCTCAAAACTGAATCCAAGAAAAAAAATCAGATTTTTCTTTTTGAAATGAGAAAGAATGACTAAGATCCCATCTCATGTTTTTTTTTTTAGATGCAAGATGCAACATAGGCCACCAACTAGAAAGGAGCCAAGAGATCAAAGCATCATGTTCTCAAGCGAACGCGTCCCACCAGATGTGCCAACTTGATGGACCCTCAAATTTCTGTCCTTTCCTTCCGCCCCGAGGGCTGCCTGGGTCTCAACGGAGGAGGAAATGCGGGTATCAACTTTTTTGTACGGGTATGCCAGATTCACTATTCTACTTGGAATTTGGAATGGTGATGATCCGGAGATTCACCTTCACAAGTAGAAAGGAAATATTTAAGAAAAGAGACAAGTTTGTTTTTTTTAGAATGCCGTAGGAGGCGTTTTTTTGTTTGCTTGCCGTGAAAGGCGATTTTTCCGTGAAAGGCGATTTACAAATCTCATCAAATATGAAAGACAAGAATTGTGATTTCTTTTTGTCTCTTTAAAAAAATACAAATTACAATAGAAAAGAAAGAAAATGGATCTAACTTCTCAGGAGATTGTGGGGACACGTTCAGATCGACGGTCGCAAGTCATGTATGGACTTCTCCATCGTCCTTCAAATGACAATGCTTGATGCTTCGATTCTTCGGCTTAGCTCCAACCTTAGTTTTTTAAAGGATAACGACCAAGAGGAGGTCCTATATCCAATGAAAAACCGAGTAAACGGGCTGAAAAGCAGCGTTTAGGCCATGTTGTAGAAGGTGGGGACCTTGGGGGGGTGGCCCCCCAAGGGACTTTGATCAACTTGTAGTGCTTCTGGCGGCAGAGCAGTAGGACTTCGTCAGAATTTCTTCGGAAGAATGCAAGTGTACAGACCAGTTGATCTTTTTTGGGTAGGTGGAAAGTTGTCTCTCTCTTTGGAATGGACCTCCTTTTATAGGCTTTTGGTAGCCATGAGGTGTTTATTGGCATTGATGGCCATGATGAGAGAAATGATGGTATTGATAAGAGGAGTTACAAGTTTTATTTCTTGATTTTGTAACTCCTTTTTCTTGGCTTGTGATTGGCCGATGAAGGATAATGGGCATTTAATCGCCTTTAATCTTCATAAAGATGGGAGTTTCATGGGTTTAATGCCATGATTGCTTGGATTTGTAACTCCCAAATGCTCGAATCTGATTGGGCCATCCAAAAATAATGAGTTAATGGCTGCATTAAGTTGTCATAAATAGGTCAATTAACCGCATTAAGTGGTCGTTAGGGCATGTGAAGTGGTCGCCAGGGCATGTGAAGAGTCGCGGGCCGCGCCGTGTCTTTTGGAATTCTTGTGGTCATCGCAGGTGGATCCACACGTCGTTTGATATCAGATTGCAGTGCAATTTCAGACATTGATTGATGTTGGTGGGCCGGTGACATCTGTCTTGTCGATTTCAAGATCGGTCGGACAAAAAGTGTACTTTCTTGGTCAACCGGTTGGCGATTTTGGAGCGATCAGTGATGATTTCATGCTCTTGACGGCGGATCTAAGATGTTCGTGAAGATCAGTGATTTTCAGAAAATCGCAGAGGTAGGAACACTCGAAACGTGAAAACGATCGGAAACTGGGCCATCCGGCGAGAAATCCGGCAACCCGGATTTGCAGGGTTGCCGGCAACCATGGGGTTTTGGCCCCTTTGGTCGCCGAGTGGTTTTTTCAGCCGTTTTTCCTTCTTTTTCGTTCCTTTCTTCTTCTGTATTTTTCTTGACATTTTCCTCAATTATTGACTTGATTTTCTTAGAGAAAACTTGACGAGAACCCGCGCAAAATCGGAGCACAAAGTTTCCCATTTTTCAGGAAAGACGAAGACTTTGTAACCGATTTTTCGTCAAGAGTCGAAACTAGGTCAAACGACGTCAAGATGACCTGAAAATTGAGGTGAAGCTTCTTGAGCAGTGGATAGGACCAACCATGGGCTTTTATTTTAGTTTTGAAGCCGTTTGGGGTCCCGTCGATGCTTAACTTGATTTTGCCGTGGGGAAAATGCCGAGCTTTGATATGTAGTCGAACGATGTCCGATTGACCTGAAATTTGACAGGGAGCCTATTGGAGTCATGTAGAGGTGATCCATTAGCTCTGATTTGGATGTCATGGTCCCGGGGTGCTCCGCTGCCGGTAGGCTTGATTTTCTTTCGGAGCGTCGAAACCTGGTCAAACGTTGTCGGAATGACCTGAAATTCGATGTGCAGCCCTTTGGAAGCATGTTGAAGCCACTCATGTGTTTTGTTTGATGAGTGATGGCTTCGGATGTTCTCGCTGCCGGGAGGCTTGATTTTGCTGCTCGGGCGTTGATGGAGGGTCAAGCATTTTCAGTTTGACTTAAAATTTGGCATGGAGCCCTTTGTGGGTATTTTGGAATCATCCGTAGGCTTTGATTGATGTTTTGGTGTCTTTGATGATGTCGTCGCCAGGAGTGCTTGTTTAGCTGTCGGAGAAGTGATGTTAGGCCAAACGATGTCGGAATGGCCCGAAACCTCAGGTGTACCCCTCTTTTGGCTGTCTTGAAGGATCGTACAATTTTTATTTGATTCTGACAAGATCTGATGCTTGAAGTAGCTTTGCCTGTTTTACGGCAGGATACAGCTTCATGTGGCTTCTTGATGTTGAGGAGATATATATAGTGACTTTTTTGGTGTCAACAATGGAAGCAAAAAGTACTCCACCGGGTGTCGAAGAAGGTATTTTGTAATAATAATCTTGATATTGATTTTTGACAAGATTGTATTCATGCCTTTTTGTCTTTTATTGACAGATTGTGAAGTAACAGCAGGAGAACTTCCTCCGTCTTCCTTAGGGCCAGAACAGGAGATACCTGCAGCCGATCCAGAAGTAGGGACTTCTTTTACCTTCAATTCGGTAGGTGTGAAACCTCATGATGAGTCGGCTTCTTCAATTGGAAAGAGCTTATTGATTACTCCTCCAACGGGACATGACATGGGCGATCGGGCGCCAGAGCATGGCGAATCCTCGTCTAGGCCGCACCTTCAGTATGCAAAGAAGGTGTTGAATAGTGTTTTGAGCTCATGGGTCGAGACTCTCTCTTCAGGTCACTTGGAAGCTGGTTTTGGCATGATGAAGCACGTGCAGGACATTCTTGTTGTTAGTGAAGAAGTTGGTCTGGACATTGCAAGTGCCAAGGCTTTTGTTGATGAAGTCATTACGTTGGGCAATAAGTGGACTAAAACCAAGAGTTTTCCAGATGGTGACTTCTTTAATGAGATGTTCATGAAGCCTTCCAGCGAGGTCAAATCTGAGCTGACTGAGATCTCGCTGACTCAGAAGCAATTCGTTCAGGAGAGGAATGTTACCGAGTTTGCCATCATCGAGCTAACACAAGACCTGAACCGGCTTGATAAGGAGGTTGTCGAGGCTAGGCAGCGTCTTGAGCTTTTGGAGGAAGAAGTTGCTGCCAAATGGACTGTCATTGTGGAAGCTTGTGCTAGAGAGGGGGCTCTCATTTGCCAGGTTGAGGAGGTTGATAGCAAACTCCGGAGAAAGACTCAGGAATATGAGCGGTGGCAGATTCTCTAGGAAGAACTTCCTCGTGTTGTAGACGGGTCGCGGCGTTCTGCCGCATTTTATGGGAATGTTTTGAAAAAGCGTGGCCTAAAAACTTTGGGGGCTAAGGCCAAGAGTCTGCTTTAGGAGTTGAATCTTTGGTTGAAGATCATGCTAGACTGAGCTCCTGAGTTGTAACAAACTCCTTTTCTTCTCATTTTTTTTGGTACCTCTATGTTTAAACAATTTCGGTACTATATTTTTTTTGTATCCCCTCCTTTCACTTAAATCATTTTATGATGAAAATAAATTTAAGCAAGAGCTGAATGAGGAATGTTTGTTTGAGAAATTGATCAAAAGGCTGTCATTTTGTGAAAATCTTTTGTCAAAGGGTTGTTTTGGGCATGAAAGCCAAATTTTGTGGCAAAAGCCTGGTTTTTGATGGCTTGAAAGCCAAGATTTTGGGATGGGATGGCTTGGAAGCCGAATTTTGTGGCGTAAGAGACAAAATTTGTTTGTGGCATGGGAGCCAAAATTTGTTTGTGGCATGGGATCCAAATTTTTTTTTTTTTGTGGCATGGAAGCCAATTTTTGGCATTTATAGCCTATTTTTTGGCATTTATAGGGATTTTGGCGTGAGAGCCGGATTCTTGGCATTTATAGCCGGGTTTTTGGCGTTTATAGCCGAATTTGGCTTTTATAGCCGGGTTTTTGGCATTTATAGCCGGGTTTTTTCCGTTTATAGCCGATTTTGGCGTTTATAGCCGATTGTTTTTTCGGTTTTCAAAATGCAAGTATCGACCAATGGTCGCCTCCCTGCTGAATGGTCTTGCAAGTATCGATGGAATGTCGCTTCCTTGCTCATTCGGTTTGCGAGTATCGATGGAATGTCGCCTCCTCGTGGATTGGGGGTGCAAGTATCGACTAAGAGTCGCTTCCTTACTTTTTTTCAAAATTTTGGTTTTGCGGGTATCTACTGAATGTCACTTCCCCATGATTTTTGAATAGGCTTTCTCGAACCATTTGAAATTTGGGTTGTGGATATCAACTGGAATGTTGTGTCTCCACGATTTTTGAAATTTGAGGTTTGCAAGTATCAATGAGGTGTCGTTTCCTTGCGATTTTGAGGTTTTGGAAGTATTGAATGGGGTTCGCATCCTCCCGATTTTTGGTTTTGGAAGTATCGACTGAACGTCGCTTCCCCGCGGTTTCAAAAAACCATTTTTATTTAAAGACACGAGGGTCGTAAATTTTGACATAAAGCCATTTTTAGTTATAAAAGTCGGGGCGGACTAGGATGGAAATTCTAAATCCTGATTTTTGTTTCAAACCATGAATTTTGGGTTCAAGGATCGAAATTTTTGGTAAATTCCGGGAAGAGGCTTCTAAACTTGAACTTTTGGATTTGATGATTTTTTTCTTTAAACAATGAAACGATGAAAGTAAGCATTGTTTTGAGAGGTTTTTTTTTTTTTTTTTTTTTTTTTTTTTTTTTATGGAATTTCAACATAAAGATGAAAACTTCAAAAGGGATGGGTTTGACGAGCAAGTACCTGGGAATAGGCTTTGGCCGTATAGGCATCGCTCTGAGCCGTTGGAGGAATTCTTCAAGGGAAGTTCCGCTTCAAGAACTTGCCGTTGATGGGCAGCATACATCTGTCACCTTCCATGTTTAGAAGAGTGTATGCGCCGTTGGAGAAGACTTTGTCAATGACGAAGGGTCCCTCCCATTTTGGTTTCAATTTGCCTTTGGAATTGTGGGGAAATATGGGTTTTTTTACTGCAAGAACCAAGTTACCTTTTTTGTAGGCGCGTTGCCTGACCTTCCTGTTGAAAGATCTTGCCATGCGTGCTTGGTACAACTCAATGCTTTGTAGAGCTTCAAGCCATCTCTCGTCGAGATTATGCAGCTCTTGGAGTCTCAATTTGGAAGGAATTTGTACTTCCAAAGGGACAATAGCTTCGCATCCATAGACCAAGGAGAATGGTGTGCTATGGGTCGGTCCTCGAACGGTGGTTCGATAGGCCCACAAAGCTTCTAGTAGTTTGTCGCCCCAGTCTCTTTTGTGACTAGAGACCATTTTCTTGAGAATTTTGCAGAGTGTCTTGTTAAAGGCTTCTGCTAGTCCGTTCGCTGCTGGATTATATGGAGTCAAAGGACAACTTTGGATTTTGTACTTGTAGCAGAACCTATAGAATCTGTGATCCCGGAATTGTGGTTCGTTATCAAGAACGAATCTTTTAGGTATGCCGAAGCGACAAATAATGTTGGTGCACAAGAACTGAAGGACTGATGAGGTCTTCATTTCGCTGAGCGCAAATGCTTCTGACCACTTGGAGAAATAATCCGTAGCGGCGAAGATGAAGCGATGACCTTTGCTTGATGGGAAAGAGATATGACCTATGATGTTCGTACCCCAGGCTTCAAAAGGCCATGAGATTGCTGTATGATGTAGTCATTCTGGAGGCATGTGGACATAATCTCTATGAATTTGGCATTGTTAGCAGCATTTAGCAAATTGCATTGCATCAGCTACCATGGTAGGCCAATAATAACCTAGCCTTCTTATCTGGTCGTAGAGCTTAGGACTAGCCTGATGGGCTCCACAAAGACCAGCATGCACTTCTTTGAGAGTTTCCTCAGCCTCTTGTTGTGACAAGCAGCGTAGAAGTACTCCGTTGAAGGATTTTCTGCAAAGTGCTTTTGAAGGTATATCCAAATGAAAGTTCGGGGCTCGTCTTTGGATGCTTACCCTCTCTTTTGGATCCTCAGGTAGGATTCCGAACATAATGTAATCAATGAACAGATCCCTCCAGTCGCCGATCGGAGGTTTGAGGATGGACATCAGATTTCCAACCACTTGGTGGCATTTAACAACTGCTCGGTGTGTGTTGAGAGGAGGGAGAATCCTTTTTTGACACACTGTAATTTGCATGTTTTCCCCTTCTTAATTGCCATAGATGCGGCGTATCCGACCAGGGCATCTGCATGGATGTTTTCACCTCTGAGGATGTGGGTGATGTGATAGATGTTGAGCTTTTGTCCAAGTGACTACGCCTTGTTGTAGTAAGGTAACAAATCGGGCTTCTTGACCTCAAATTTCTGATTCATCTGGTTGACGATCAGTTGAGAGTCTCCAAAAGCTTCCAGCATGGTGATGCCAGATTCGAGGGGGAGTTCTAATCCTATAATCAGGGCTTGATACTCAGCTGCATTGTTTGAACATGGTTCCAGTAGCAAAAAAGCGTGTGGAATCATGTATTTGTCGGGGCTAACAAAGAGGATGCCAATTCCCGATATCTGGTTTCCTTTTTCATTTGTCCCGGTTGCGCTATCAAAGTACATATCCCAGGAAGCATTTGATAAGGAAGTTTCCACATTGTAGACAGATTCGTCTGGGAGATCATCCCTGAGTGGAGAATCTTTAGGCAATGGGTGTTCTGCGAGAAAGTCTACTAGAGCTTGGCCTTTGATTATTTTTGTGGTACATACCTAATATCAAACTGTGATAGAAGGATGGACCATTTTGCCAGTCGGGCATTGAGAGAACCTTCTTTTGTGACAAGGACCTTTAAGAGATTGATCCTCGAAACCAGGTAGACTGTGTTGGACAGCAAGTAGTGACGCAGCTTTTGTACGACAAACATCACTGCAATGCATTCTTTTTCGACTGGGGAGTAGCGATGCTCTGCACCGACCAACATGCGGCTAAGGTAATATAGAGTAACATCTTTTCCCTTGTCATTTTCTTGTGCGAGTAGAGCACCCAAAGAGCAATCGAGAGCTCTTGCGTACAAGATGAATAGTTTTCCAGTTATGGGGGCAGCCAACACTGGAGGTTTGATGAGGTATGTTTTGATGTCTTGAAATGCGGCTTCACATTCAGCATCCCAAACAAAATCCACACCTTTATTCATCAAGCGAGAGAATGAACGGCACTTCCCTGACAGATTGGAGATGAACCGTCGAATGTACGCCAATCTTCCTTGAAGTCATTTTAATTCTCTTAGGGTCCTTGGAGATGGCATTTCCAGAATAGCCTTGACTTTGATGGGGTCAAGTTCTATTCCGGCTTTCCGAACTATGAATCCGAGGAACTTAGCCAACGTAACACCGAAGAAGCATTTTAATGGATTCATCCACAATTTGTGTTTGCGAAGTCGGATGAAGACTTCTCGAAGATCGTCGAGATCATCTTCTTTTTTTTTGCTTTTGATGGCGAGGTCGTCGACATAGCATTCGACCGTCTTGTGCTGCATATCTTGGAATATTTTCATCATAGCCCTTTGATACGTTGCACTTGCATTTTTCAGACCAAATGGCATGACAGTGTGGCAATACATGCCAAATGGAGTCTGAAATGATGTATATCTTTCATCTTTAGGATGCATTTTTATCTTATTGTAGCCAGAGAATCCATCAATGAATGTCATTCGCTCAAACCCACAAGTGTTGTTCATCATCACCTCTGATATGGTGAGCGGGAATTCATCTTTAGGGCATGCATTATTCAGGTCCTTGTAGTCGATACAGACCCGTATCTGCCCATTTTTCTTTATCACGGGGACGATGTTGGCCAATCATTCAGGATGCTGTTCCTCGCGGATGAAGCCAACGCTTTTGAGTTTCTAAACTTCTTGTTCAATTTTGTCCATCACGTCATGACAGAATCTTCTTTGGCCTTGTTTGAGAGGCTTGATTTCCTTTTGCAAGTTGAGTTTGTAGACTGCTACTTTGGGGTCTAAGCCGGGCATTTCGGCATAGGACCATGCAAAACAATCAACGAACTCACGAAGAAAAGAGATATACTCAAGTAACTCATCATCCTTTATATTCTTGATTATAAATACAGGATGTGGGTTATCAGGTGTTCCCAAGTATATCTTTTGAACAGGATCTTCTGTTGGAAGGTTTGAAAGTGGTTCCTCCATAATATTTTCGGAGGCTTCCAACTCAACAAGACCTTCTAAAGTTCCAGAGGCATTTTCAGATCAAGGCTCTGTTTCTGTCCATGGGTCTTCTTGATCGGTACTCTTCTCAAGACTTGCAATGAGATGATCCCAATCACCTGTGGAAACTAGGTCGAAGTAGGGTACTTCTTTTGGAGACGATGGTTCTTCTGGGTCAGAAAACCGCGCGACTGTGTCATCGGCCAATTCCTCTTCATTATCAGAGAAATCATATGAATTGGAGGAACTTCTTGGATCCTTGACAGGTGGCTCTTCAAAGAGATATCCAGGGAGATCAATGTCTTCATGGACACGAGATGTTGAGGCTTATTCGGCAAAATGACTTTGCAGCCTTTGTGCCAACTGTCTCTTGGGAGTGGTAGGATCATACCCCAACCCGTACGAAGACATGCCTTTATGAAGGTGGAGTTTCCAATATTCCGGTTGTCTTTTGGTCAGGGTGGGTTCCAATGGTGTGAGAATACCACGGCCACCTCCAAAACCGGTCAGATTCTGACGTCGTAGCCCATTTTCTTCATGATAGCTTGTGCCATTCGACTATATAGGGATAGTTGAGGCATACCTTCGTTTTGGAAAGGTTAATGCGGAAAATCTGATGAAGAGACTCCCGATCTTTGGAAGAAGATTGTTTTCTCTTTTGCCAAAGTTGCCGGAACAACGAAGGAAGCAGACGTAGGATCTTCTACGTCAGCAGGTGTCCCCAATGGAGTGAGAATAGGCTGAACTCGCTGAGTATCAGCTTGGCTTGATGCTATGTCGTCTTCTGGCTCTGAGTCCGAATCCGTGTCATGCATGATAGACACAAAGGAGATGGCGAACTTGGCCCCAGCCTTTTGTTTTGTCTTCTTTACTTTGGTGGTGATTACCAAAGGCTTTGGAGATTTAAAAGAGACAACGAAAGGAGAATGACTACTCTTTTCAGATTTTTTTTTAAGGTTTGTTTTTTTCCGATGATTGCTGGGGAACCTTGCCCTTATCTTTCTGGAGATTTTCGGCAAAGGGTGTTGTTTCTTCCTCCTATTCTTTTTTTCCATCTTTATACATTTGAGCATCTGCAAAATGGACATCTTTGCCTTTGAAGGGCTTTTTGCCTGCAAACACTCGATGTATGAAACTGTCGTTGCCAACGAACTTGATGCACAGATGTAGAGTTGAAGGGACGACACCATTCTCATGTATTTAGGGGCATCCAAGAAGGATATTGTAGCATGAAGGGGTCCTTATTGCATATACAATGACTTCAGAAATAAGATCACCAATTTGCAACTTGAACCTGATTTTGTCGATAGGCCTTTGAGTGCTCCCGTCATATCCGAAGATGGATACAGACGTGTGACTCAGCTTGCTAGGTGGGATGCCCAGCTCTTCGAGTGCCGAAGTAGAGATGAGGGTGAGTGCAGAACCCGAGTCGATCTGGACTCTGTGTACTGGCATCTCTTTGACGTAAGGGTTGGTTGTGCTTTGTCTCGCCTAGCAGGAGATCATCCTTATCGAAGGCAATTGTTGCACTTGCTGCTTTTTGAACCGAGAGGCATTCAATGTTTGATCCCTCAGCTTTCGTCGTTTCTTCTTTTGAGGAAGCACTTGATTTTTTGACCTATAGTACATTTCAATTTGTAGGACTTGTGGGGCATGTTTGTCGACACCCTCATTCAGCCTTTGTAATTCTGAAATGAGACTATCACGAGTTTGTGGAGACATTCGTAATAAATCAAGGATGTGCTATCGTGCAGGTATGTGTTTGAAGTGTTCAATCAAGTCGTACTTGAAAGCCTCCCTCGGGCCTGCATTTTCATTATTGTTGCCACTTGGGGCGTTTACAACTTGTTTTCCTGAAGGATTTTCATAAGAAGGAGAAGTTTGGTTGTAATTTTTGTGGTAATCCGGGTTAGAGCGGGTACCTCTTCCAACTTCAAGAGCTTCTAGAGAAGGATCTTCTTTTGGAAGATCATTCTAGGGATCAAGAGGTTGACCCCTGTCATTTGCTGAAGATGTCTCTATAGCAGTATTGTCGTCTTCAGTGATCGCGTTGCACGGAGCATTTTCTGGGAACAAGTCCTGAACAGCATCCGGCAACTTCTCTTTTTTGTTGAGTAATTTATCGGTCCAGACATCATCTATGAGATCGGGTATCTGGGACCAATCGACTGGGTTTTCATTGAAGAAGACTTCATTGGTAGGAGTTTCTCCAAGATGATCAGTCAGGGGAGGTGTGAGCTCCAATGTCACAGTTTCAGGAGACGAAGGCTGAAAAGATGATATCTCAATGGAAGTCACCTGAGAAGATGTAGCTCTAGAAGATATACTACCAGTTGGGGAGTACGTGTCTTCGCATTACAGGTCATCTCGATAGAAGATGCCCCCAGTATAGACTGTTGGGAGTCGGACTCATCCTCGGATGTAAGAGATTCATCGATCCAGCAGTTTTCTCCATTTTCAGGAGTTGAAGAAAGAAGTTCCTGTTGATTTTCAGGGACTTCTGGTTCTGAATTTTGATCGTGACGAAGGTCATTGATGCGATCTTGCTCCTGTTCTATGCCAAGACGTTGCAAGATTCTTGCATATGCTTCGAGATCGGGCATAGGAGCCAAATCTTCTTCGTCATCTGCTCCTTGTGGTTTATCAATGTCGGGTTCCACTAGAGCATTAACCGGTGCTGGATCAATAGCATTTTCTTGAGCAGCGTTTTGGTCTTCTTCATCATCAGACCAAGATCCTTGCGGCTATAATGGATAATACCAGATTACTGGCATAAGATGAGACTCAGGAATCCATTCCTCATCGGAGAGGTATTCACTTGTTTCAAGGGATTCTTCCCACTCATCGGTATCACTGATAATGTCATTGGACTCGTATCCATCCATGGAGAATCCAATTACTGAGTTGCAAGAGTATGATGCCCCCTGCGTAGTTTCGTTTCAGTAATGAGGTGGCATGAAATCACCAAGGGTGAATTTTCTTACTGCCTTTGAAGCCTTAGGAAGGGATTCTTCCGTTGCCCCTAGTAAAGCAGTGGAAGAGGTTTCTGCCCTTTCAGGAACTTCTTGTTTTGGTTGAGACTTCTGTTGTTGTTTAAGCTTGCGGAGTTGTCTCTTGGCTTGCCTTCGCTGTTGAGTGGTCGGCTTTGTTTTGACGATTTCCTAATTTTCATCTTCTAAGAGATCGGGATGCACCCATGTGGGTTGTCCATCTGGTGTTGGATAGGGAACCAACTCTTGGGACGTTTAAGCCATTTTTATCACCTTGAATGAAGTAGTGATCTTCTTCTTTGGTGACTTTGAAGTTTGCCCACATGACACCATGTTAACGGAGGCAGACCCGTAATTTTTGTTAAAGGTGATGACTCCGGTTTTTCACATCTCATTGATCTTCTCTCTCACAACAAAGCATTGATTGAGAGGATGCGAGAGCATCTGGTGGTATGGACAATACCGAGGATTGTTGGTTTTGCCAACATCGCCCGGTCTTTTGGGTTCAGGCAAACTAAGTTTGTCATTTGCTAAAAGAGCCTCAAAGATTTCTTCAACAACTTCATCGAACGGGTATTTCTTTTCTACACGTTCTTTGAAGGCATTAGGGAGTTTAGGTCTTTTACCTGTAGCTTTGTTTTCAACTTTCTTTGGCTGTTGAGGAGCTGACTTGGTTTGCACATTAAGAACCTCCTTTTTCTTTGATTTTGAGGTTGTAATGGCGGTCGGCTCTTTCTTTGATGATTTCTGACTGTTGAGGTCTTTGATCATCGTTTCAGTCTCCATAGATGTTTCTAGGAGTTCTCCTAGGTTCTTTGATTCGTTGCCGATGATCATGGAGCGGATCCTTCCTCTCATGTTGTTACGGCAGATGTCGACTAGCGACGCTTGTGACAATACATCTGAGCATTTGTACGCCATTGCATTCCACTTGTGAATGAAGTCGTATGTTGACTCATTCTCTCCCTGCTTCAGGCTGCAGAGCTGAGCCATAGTAATAGGATGATCCTCACCTTTGAAGTGGGTTAGGAAGCGTGTCTCCAGCATGGCCCAGTTTTGGATGGAGTCCTTCGGCAGAGTGGAGTACCAATCAAAGGCCGTACCTTTTAGGGTACTTGCAAAGAGACGGATCTTGAGGGCATCTTGATCCGCGATAGCTCCCATCAGGATTTTGAAGTGGATGACATGCTATCTGGCTGAACCTTTCCCCGTATATGTCTGGAGAGTAGGTTGTTTAAATTTTGCAGGGAACGGAACCAAGTCCATCCATAGGGGATATGGTGGCTTGATCCCATGTTCCTTTAGTGTATCCTCTTCTTTTGCTTTGGTGAGGATATCGTCAACGTCCTTTTTGGTAAGGGCGCGTGACTCATTGTTTTCTACATTGACCTCGTCATCTTGATGATTCGGATGAGCTTCATTGTTAGTGTTGACACCAAAAAAGTCAATATGTCTCCTCAACATCAAGAAGCCTCCTGAAGCTGCATCCTGCTAAAAATAGGCAAGGCTACTTTAAGCATCAGATTTTGTCAGAATCAGACAGAAACTGAGAGATCCTTCAAGACAGCTAAAAGAGGGGTACACCTGAGGTTTCGGGTCATTCCGACATCGTTTGGCCCAACTTCACCGCTCCGACAGCTAAACAAGTGCTCCCGGCGGCAACATCATCAAAGACACCAAAACTTTGATCAAAGCCTACGGATGACTCCATAATGTCTCCAAAGGGCTCCATGCCAAATTTCAAGTCAAACCGACAACGTTTGACCCTCCATCAATGCTCGAGCAGCAAAATCAAGCCTCCCGGCGGCGGCAACCACCGAAGCCATCACTCATCAAACAAAATACATGAGTGGATTCAACATGCTTCCAAAAGGCTGCACGTCAAATTTCAGGTCATTCCGACAATGTTTGACCAGGTTTTGATGCTCCGTGAGAAAATCAAGCCTACCGGCGGCGGAGCAACCCGGGACCATGATATCCAAAACAGAGCCCATGGAACGTCTCAAAATGACTCCAATAGGCTCCCCATCAAATTTCAGGTCAATCGGACATCGTTTGACCACATATCAAAACTCGACATTTTCCTCGCAACAAAATCAAGTGAAGCATCGATGGGACCCCAAACGGCTTCAAAACTCAAATAAAAGCCCATGGTTGGTCCTATCCACTGTTCAAGAAGCTTCACCTCAATTTTCAGGTCATTCCGACATCGTTTGACCTAGTTTCGACGCTTGACGGAAAATCGGCTACAAAGTCTTCGGCTTTCCCGAAAAATAGGAAACTTTGTGCTCCTACTTCGCGAGGGTTCTCGTCAAGATTTCTCCAAGAAAATCAAGTCAATAATTGAGGAAAAATGTCAAGAAAAATACAGAAGAAAAAAGGAACGAAAAAGACGAAAAAACGGCCGAAAACGACGCTCGGCGACCAAACGGGCCGAAGCCCTATGGTCGTCGGCGACCCTGGAAATCCGGGTTGCCGGATTTTGCACCAAATCGTCCGTTTTCCGATTCTTTTCGCGTTTCGGGTGTTCTGGCCTCTGTGATTTTCTGAAAATCCAATGTTTGGTGCTTCAAAACCATTGATCTTCGTCGACATCTCGGATCCACCGTCAAAAGCATGAAATCATCACCGATCGCCTCAAGATCGCCAACCGGCTGACCAAGAAAGTGCACTTTCTGTCCGACCGATCGTGAAATCGACAAGACAGACGTCACCGGCCCGCCAACATCAATCAATGTCTGAAATTGCATCGCAATCCGACATCAAATAATGCGTGGATCCACTCGTGATGATCGCAAGAAGAATCTCAAACGGCGCAGCACGGCCCGCGACTCTTCACATGCCTTGGCAACCACTTAATGTCGTTAATTGACCCATTAAAGCAGTCATTAAATCATTATTTTGGACGGCCCAATCAGAACCAAGCATTTGGGAGTTACAAATCCAAGCAATCATGGCATTAAACCCATGAAACTCCCATCATCATGAAGCATAAAGGTGATTAAATGCCCACTACCTTCATCGGCCAATCACAAGCCTTGAAAAAGGAGTTACAAAATCGATTTGTAACTCCTCATCAATTCTTTCATCATGGCCATCAATGCCAATAAACACCTCATGGCTATCAAAAGCCTATAAAAGGAGGTCCATTCCAAGAAGAAAGCATGATGAAAAAAGAGATCCCAAGTGCAAGCTCTGAAAAACCAGAAAATCCAAGAGAGAGACGAAGTCCTGCTACTTTGCTCCCGGAAGCACCACAAGGTGATCAACGTCCCTTGCGGGGCCACCCCCCACAAGGTCACATCCTTCTCCAACATGGCCTAAATGCGGCTTTTCAGCCCGTTTACTTGGTTTTTCATTGGATATAGGACCTTCTCTTGGTCCTTGTCCTTTAAAAAACTGAGGTTAGGAGCCAAACCAAAGAATCAAAGCATCACATGTTCTCATTTGAAGGACGATGGCGAAGCCCATACATGACTTGCGACCGTCGATCTCAACGTGTCCCCACAATCTCCTGAGAAGTTAGATCCCTTTTCTTCCTTTTCTATTGTAGTTTGTATTTCTTAAAGAGACAAAAAGAAATCACAATTCTTGTCTTTCATAGTTGATGAGTTTTGTAAAAACGCCTTTCACGGCAAAATCACCTTTCACGGCAAACAAACAAAAACGCCTCTTACGGCATTCTAAAAACTTGTCTCTTTTCTTAATATTTATGCAATTTGAAAAGTTAGAAGAAATGATTGATTTCCTTTCCACTTGTGAAGGTGAATCTCCGGATTATCACTATTCCAAATTCCAAGTAGAAAGTAAATCTGGCATACCCGTACAAAAATATTGATGCCCGAGATCTTCCCTCCTCCGTCGAGACCCAGGTCAGCCCCCGGGGTGCGGAGGGATAGGACGGAAGATTCCACTTTTTTTTTCGGGTCCATCAAGTTGGCACACCCGGTGGGACACGTTGACTTGAGAACGTGATGCTTTGATCACTTGGCTCCTTTCTAGTTGGTGGCCTATGTTGCATTTTGCATCTAAAAAACATGAGATGGGATTTCAATTGTTCTTTCTCACTTAAAAAAAAAACAAATCTGATCTCTTTTTCTTAAAACTCAACTTTGAGAAATTTTGATCCTTCCCTCTTCGAACTTGATAGCTCACAGAAATGTTCGCAGCTATCGTTCATATCGGGGATTGGGCCATCTTTTCTCTTTGATGAGTCCAATTGGGATTTAAAAAAAAAAAAAAAAAAAAACACCTTCATTTCAAACTCTTTCAAAAAAAAAATGGTCTCTCTTTCTCAAGATTCAACTTTGAGAAATTTTGATCCTCTCCTCCTTGAACTCGATAGCTCACAGAAATGTTCGCAGCTATCGTTCATATCAGGGATTGGGCCATCTTTTCTCTTTGATGAGTCCAAATTGGGATTTCAAAAAAATTATAAATTCAAAAAAATTTAGTTTTCTCTCTTTTGCATTCAAATTTGAGAAACCTTGGTTCCTTCCCTTTCGGATTTAGCGCTCGCAGAAATGTTGACCCTTTGTTCGGATCGGAACACCATTCGCTCTCTTTGACGAGTTCATTAAAAACCTTCGAAAAAAAAGATTTCAAAAAAAAAAACACTAAGGTTCCACCAGTTGCGTTCTTTGACCAAAGTGGATGTAAGAAAAGCCTTGTCTAGAGTGTGGAGACAGCTAGACTGTTCGAGGCAAGGGTCCTCCAAACGGGTTCATTAAGTAATCCTACCCTTACCTGGGGGCTGATCTATCTACTAAGGTTTCATAAGATCGAATTGGAAATCTATGTGCACCTTTCAAAAAAAATTCTCTAAAAAAAAATCCTTAAAAAAAAAAAAAAAAAAATCCTGTCACTTTGAATTCAGAGTTGAGAAATCTTGGTTCTTTCCCTTTCGGATTTAACGCTCGCAGAAATGTTGAGCCTTGTTCGGAATGGAACACCATTTGCTCTCTTCGATGAATTCAATCTTGACCTTTCAAAAAAAAACTTGTGTCACTTTTGAATTCAGAGTTGAGAAATCTTGGTTCTTTCCCTTTCGGATTTAGCGCTCGCAGAAATGTTGAGCCTTGTTCGGAATGGAACACCATTTGCTCTCTTCGATGAATTCAATCTTGACCTTTCAAAAAAAACTTCCGTCACGTCTGGATTCACATCCGAGAAATTATGGTTCCTTCCTTTCTGAATTTAGCGCTCGCAGAAATGTTGAGCCTTTGTTTAGATTGGAATACCATTTATTCCCCTTTATGAATCCAAATTTGACCTTTAAAAAAAAATCCCATCTCGTGTCCTTCCCAAGGATGCGATTTGCAACATTTGTGCCTAGCGGTGCTAGTACGCCCTTTCGGGTCTACTGTATTCGCGACCGACACATTTGTATCTCCAACCTTATATCATTTTACCTCGAGTGATCCTTGCTTCTCGGTAATTTGAATTAAGGTCTACAATTGCTTCTAGCAGTCACTGGAACGCTCACTCTGAGCCTACCATACTTGCATTTTAGAACAATTGTGTCCTCTATGGCTTTTTGCCTTCTTCATCATCCTTGGGTTGGGACATGTCCCCTCAAGTGATTTGAAAAGACAAAACCATAGTTTTTCTCCATTTACGATCACCATATTCTTGTGATTACTAATGGATTTGGTCTTGTTTCAGAAGTTTTCCAAAACTACCAATGGCAGCTTCATTGACCATCACTTTAGATGAGAACAAGTACCAGCTTATGCTTCAAGATAAGCAAAACAAGCATAAGCGCCTTGCTAGTTGCCGAAGCGTCATCTCTCTCGACAACTCCCCAAACACCGGGTCAACTTCAACTCCCCGGACCATCGTCTTCGGATCACTGGGACCATTTCCACTTTCTGCAGAAGACACTGTACCTGCCAAGAAGCAGAAAACCGCCCCGCAACGTGTCACTAAAATGGCACCAAGGGTGAACACCAAGAAGCCTGAAGCCCATGGCGTTCCCACTAAGCCTAAACCCACAAGAAACCAGGTTTACACCAAAACTTGGTCCCCGAGATCTTCGCCAAAGCAACGGAGATCCCAAACATCTGCGAAGCCAGCATACCTGGCCCCTCTCAAGGAGAATCAGTTCTACCCTCTCTCTCTTACATGAAAGAGGAGAAACCTACCCTCCACCCAAAAAATAAACAAAATCATCATGAGCCGGCTTGCTCCTACAAGCCCAAAATCAAATCCTGCATCGTTAGGCCTACGCAAAAACATGCTGAAGCCTGCACTCCCGCGAGTTGACCCTTCATCTCAACAGGGGCCGAGCTCGGAAAATTCAAGTCTTCATTGAGACAGACAAAGGACCGCGTCCAGATTCTGTCCTTGCCAAACTTCAAAGAAGACAAACTCGGCTGCTTCGCACAAGGGACTACATCCTTCATCGCCAGAGCCCAGCCAGAGCTGACTAAAGCTCAAATTGCTCGTCGTATGCGTCGCCGCACTGCATATCGACAAAAGAGACTCGAGAAACAAAGAACCCAGCGTTCTACTCTCCACGTCACAAAGAAATGGGTCGAAAAAGAAAGACCCAACCAATTCGTTGCTGTTCATATGGTTGGCAAAACTAGAAAACGCCAGAAGTCAGCAACCAAAATCAGTGTTAGACGTCCAGTGACTCGCAGCGTCTCTCGGACACGAACACATCTGGAGGAATCTTCCACTCCTCCAAGCCAAGGACATCAGAGTAACCACTCCTCAGATTCTTCATCCAGAAGAATGAGCCCCAGCTCAGTCACCAGGATGATTTCTTCGTTCGAATCCCGAGGGATGAACGTCTTGGCTACAAGTTCTGACCAGCCTCCACCGCATGATGACGTAACTGCACACATCCAGTAGTTGGAGCAAGGACAACAGAGAATTGAGACTCTGATGGAAATTTTGATTCTCACTCTACAGCGTCCACCACCTAACAATGAAACCCCTCCGAATCATGAAGATGACGAGGGCAATGCAGAAAACAATGAGTCTCGCGCCCCTACCAGAAAGGACGTGGACGATATCCTCCCAAAAGCAAAAGAAGAGGATACATTGAAGCAACATGGGATCAAGCCACCCTACCCTCTATGGATGGACTCGGTTCCGTTCCCTGCAAAATTCAAACAACCTACTCTCCAGACATATACTGGGAAAGGTTCAGCCAGACAGCATGTCATTCACTTCAAGATCCTGACAGGAGCTATTGCGGATCAAGATGCCCTCAAGATTCGCCTCTTCACAAGTACCCTAAAAGGTACAGCCTTTGATTGGTACTCCACTCTACCGGAGAACTCCATCCAGAACTGGGCTGTGCTGGAGACACGCTTCCTGACCCACTTCCAAGGTGAGGATCATCCTGTTACTATGGCTCAACTCTGCAGCCTAAAACAGGGAGAGAATGAGTCAACATACGACTTCATTCACAAATGGAAGGCAATGGCGTATAAATGCTCAGATGTGCTGCAACAAGCGTCGCTAGTCGACATCTGCCGTAACAATATGAGAGCAAAAATCCACTCCATGATCATCGGCAACAAATCAAAGAACCTGGGGGAACTCCTCGAAGCTTCCATGGAAGCTGAAGTGGTGATCAAAGACCTCAACAGTCAGAAATCATCAAAGAAAGAGCCGATTGCTGTTACAACCTCAAAACCAAAGAAAAAGGAGGTTCTCAATGTGCAGACTAAGTCAGCTCCTCAGCAGCCAAAGAAACCTGAAAACAAAACTGCAGGTAAAAGGCCTGAACTCTCTAATGCCTTCAAAGAACGTGTAGAAAAGAAATATCCATTCGATGAAGACGTTGAAGAAATCTTTGAGGCTCTCCTGCAAATGGTAAACTCATTTTACCAGAGCCCAAAAGACCGGGAGATGTTGGCAAAACCAATGATCCCCGATACTGTCCATACCATCAGATGATCTCACATCCTCTCAATCAATGCTTCGTTGTGAGAGAGAAGATCAATGAGATGTGGAAAAACGGAGTCATAACCTTTGATAAAAACTATGGCCCCGCCTCTGTCAACATGGTGTCATGTCGGCAAACTTCAAAGTCACCGAAGGAGAAGATCACTACTTCATTCAAGGTGATAAAAATGGCTCAAGCGTCCTAAGAATTGGTTCCCTATCCAACACCAGATGGACAACCTATATGGGTGCATCCCGATCTCCTAGATGATGAAAATTGGGAGATCGTCAAAACAAAGCCGACTACTCAGCAGCGAAGGCAAGCCAAGAGACAGCTCCGCAAGCTCAAACAGCAGCAGAAGTCTCAACCAAAACAAGAAGTCCTTGAAAAAGCAGAAACTTCTTCCACTGCTTCACTAGGGACGATGGAAGAATCTCTTCCCAAAACCTCCAAGGCGGTAAGAAAATTCACTCTTGATGATTTCATGCCACCTCTATACAAAATTGAAAATTTGCAGGGGGCATCATACTCTTGCAACTCGGTAGTTGGATTCTCCATGAATGGATACGAGTCCAGTGACACTGCCAGTGATATCGATGAGTGGGAAGAATCCCTTAAAACAGGAGAATACCTCTCCGACGAGGATTGGATTCCTGAGTCTCATCTTATGCCAGTAATCTGGTATAACCCATTACAGCCACAAGGATCTTGGTCTGATGATGAAGAAGACCAGGACCCTGTTCAAGAAAATGCTGTCAATCCAACACCAGCAAATGCTTCAGTGGAACCCAACATGGGCGAACCACAAGGGGCAAATGACGAAGAAGATTTGGCTCCCATGCCTGATCTCGAAGAATATGCAAGAATCTTGCAACATCTTGCCATAGAGCAGGATCGCATCAATCTTCATCATAATCCAGAGCCGGAAGTCCCTGAAAATCAGCGGGAACTTTCTCCCTTAACTCTTGAAAATGGAGAAAACAGTTGGATCAATGATCCTCTCACATCCGAGGATGAATCTGATTCCCAACAGTCTACACTGGGGGCATCTCCTGTCAGGATAACCTGCAATGCAATAGCTCAGGACGACAGTGCCTCTGAAGCTTCCGAAGACACTTACTCCCCAACCGGTAGCGTATCTTCCGGAGCTACATCCTCTCAAGTGACTTCCACTGAGATAACATCCTCTCAACCCTCGTCTCCTGAAGCTATGACATCAAAACTCAAGCCTCTCCCGATTGATCATCTAGAAGAAACTTCTGCCAATGAAATCTTCTTCAATGAAAACTCAGTCAATTGGTCCCAGATACCCTATCACACGGGCGATGTCTGGGCTAATAAAGAAAAGTTGCCGGCTGCTGTTCAGGACTTGTTCCCGGAAATTGCTCCATGCAACACAATCACTGAAGACGCCAATGCTGTTACAGAGACGTCCTCAGCAAAGGATCAACCCCTTGATCCTGAGAACGATCTTCCAAAAGAAGACCCTTCTCTAGAGGCTCTTGAAGTTGGTAGAGGTACCCGTTCTGGCCGGGATTACCACAAAAATTACAACCAACCCTCTTATTCTTATGTAAATCCTTCGGGAAAGCAAGTTGTAAACGCCCCAAGTAGCAATAATAATGAAAATGCAGGCCCGAAGGAGGCTTTCACGACTTGATTGAGCACTTCAAACACATACCTGCACGTCTGCACATCCTTGACTTATTACGAATGTCTCCACAAACTCGTGATAGTCTCATTTCAGAATTACAAAGGCTGAATGCGGATGTCGACAAACATGCCCCACAAGTCCTACAAATTGAAATGGACTATAGGGTCAAAAAATCGAATACTCCCTCAAAGGGAGAAAAGAAGAAAACTGAGGGATCAAGCAATGAATGCCTCTCGGTACAAAAAGCAGCAAGTGCAACAATTGCCTTCGACAAGGATGACCTCCTCCTAGGCGAAACAAAGCACAACCGTCCCTTGTACTTTATGGGGTACGTCAAAGAAATGCCAGTACACAGAGTTCAGATCGATCCAGGTTCTGCACTCAACCTCATCTCTACTTCGGCACTCGAAGAGCTGGGCATCCCACCTAGCAAACTGAGTCACACGTCCGTATCCATCTTCGGATATGACGGCAGCGCTCAAAGGCCTATCGGCAATATCAGGTTCAACTTGCAAATCGGTTATCTTATTTCTGAAGTCACTGTGTATGCAATAAGGACCCCTTCATGCTACAATATACTCCTAGGATGCCCCTGGATACATGAGAATGGTGTCGTCCCTTCAACTCTACATCAGTGCATCAAGTTCGTTGGCAACGATGGCTTGATACATCGAGTGTTTGTAGACAAAAAGCCCTTCAAAGGCAGAGATGTCCATTTTGCAGATGCTCAAATGTATAAAGATGAAAAAGAAGAACAGGAGGAAAAAATAATTCGCTTTGTCGACAGTCTCCAGAAAGATAAAGGCAAGGCTCCTCAGCAATCATCGGAGGTAAACAAACCCTCCACCAAACTCGAAGTAAGCGGTCAAGCTCCCTTCGTCGTCTCCTTCAAATCTTCAAAGCCTTTGGTAATCGTTACCAAAGAAAAGAAGACAAAACAAAAGACTGGGGGCAAGTTCACTATCTCCTTTGTGTCTATTATGCATGACACGGACTCAGAGTCAGATCCAGAAGACGACACAGCATCGAGCCAAGCTGATACTCAGCGAGATCAGCCCGCTCTCACTCCATTGGAGACACTTGCAGACATAGAAGACCCTACGTCTGCTTCCTTTGTTATTCCGGCAACCTCGCCAGAAGAAAAAACAATCTTCTTCCACAGGTCGGGAGCATCTCCACTGAACTCTCTGCTTGAACCTTTCCAAAACGAAGGTATGCCTCAGCTATCCCTGTATAGTCCAATGGCACAAGCTATCATGAAGAAAATGGGCTACGATGCTCAAAACCCGACTGGTTTGGGAGGTGGCCGTGGTATTCTTACACCATTGGAACCCACCTTGACCAAAAGTCAACCCGAAGATTGGAAAATCCACCTTCAAAAAGGCAAGTCTTCATATGGGTTGGGGTATGATCCTACCGCTCTTATGAGACAGTTGACACCATGGCTGCAAAGTCGCTTTACCGACCAAGCCTCAACATCTCATGAAGACATCGATATCCCTGGATATCTCTTTGAGGAGTTACTCGTCAAAAATCCTGAAAGCTCCTCCAATTGGTATAATTTCTCTGATAATAAAGAGGAATTGCCCGACGACATAGACGAGCGGTTCTCTGTCCCAGAAGAATCATCGTCTCCAAAAGAAGTACCTTACTTCAACCCAATTCCTGCAAATGATTGGGACCATCTCATTGCAAGCCTTGAGAAGGATAGCATTGAGAAGGATACTGATCAAGAAGATTAATGGACAGAAACAGAGCCTTAGTCTGAAAATTTCTCTGGCACTCCAGAAGGTCTTGTTGAGTTGGAAGCCTCCGAAAATACTGTGGAGGAACCACGTTCAAACCTTCCGACAGAAGACCCTGTTCAAAAGATAAACTTGGGAAAACCTGATAACCCACGTCCTGTATTCATAAGCAAGAATATAAAGGATGATGAGTTACCCGAGTATATCTCTTTTCTTCGTGAGTTCGTTGATTGCTTTGCATGGTCTTATGCCGAAATGCCTGGCTTGGATCCCAAAGTAGTAGTCCACAAGCTCAACTTGCAAAAAGAAATCAAGCCTATCAAACAAGGCCAAAGAAGATTCCGTCCCGACGTGATGGACACAATTGAACAAGAAGTTCAGAAACTCAAAAACGTTGGCTTCATCCGCGAGGAACAGCATCCTGAATGGTTGGTCAACATCGTCCCCGTGACAAAGAAAAATGGGCAGATAAGCGTCTGTATCGACTACAGAGACCTGAATAGTGCATGTCCTAAAGATGAATTCCCGCTCCCCATACCAGAGGTGATGATTGACAACACCTATGGGTTCGAGCGAATGGCGTTCATGGATGGATTCTCTGGCTACAACCAGATAAAGATGCATCCTGAAGATGAAAGGCATTCATCATTTCGGACACCATTCGGCGTGTATTGCTACACTGTTATGCCGTTTGGCCTGAAAAATGCAGGTACAACATATCAGAGGGCTATGATGAAAATATTCCAAGATATGCAGCACAAGACGGTCGAATGCTATGTTGACGACCTCGCCATAAAAAGCAGAAGAAAAGAAGACCATCTCAATGATCTTCGAGAAGTCTTCCTCCGACTTCGCGAACACAAATTGCGGATGAATCCACTAAAGTGCTTCTTCGATGTCTCATCGGGTAAGTTTCTCGGATTCATAGTACGGAAAGCTGGAATAGAACTTGACCCCACCAAAGTCAAGGCTATCCTGGAAATGCCATCTCCCAGAACCCTAAGAGAATTAAAAGGGCTTCAAGGAAGGCTGGCCTACATTCGACGGTTCATCTCCAATCTATCAGGGAAATGCCGTCCATTCTCTCGCCTGATGAAGAAAGGCGTGGACTTTGTCTGGGATGCTGAATGTGAAAGTGCATTTCAAGACATCAAAGCATACCTCATCAAACCTCCAGTGCTGGTTGCCCCCATAACTGGAAAACCATTTATCTTGTACACAAGAGCTCTCGACCAATCTTTGGGTGCTCTGCTCGCACAAGAAAACGACGACGGAAAAGAAGCTGCTCTATATTACCTTAGCCGCATGATGGTAGGTGCAGAGCATCGCTACTCCCCAGTCGAAAAAGAATGCCTTGCAGTAATGTTCGCTGTACAAAAGCTGCGTCACTATCTGCTGTCGAACACAGTCTACCTGATTTCGAGGATTAACCTCCTAAAGGTCCTTGTCACAAAAGCAGGTTCTCTCAATGCCCGATGGCAAAATGGTCCATCCTTCTATCACAGTTTGATATTAGGTATGTACCACAAAAAGCAATCAAAGGACAAGCTCTGGCAGATTTCCTCGCAAAGCATCCATTGCCTAAAGATTCTCCACTCAGGGATGATCTCCCAGACGAATTTGTCTACAATGTGGAAACTTCCTTGTCAAACGCTTCCTGAGACATGTACTTAGACGGTGCAACCAGGACAAATGAAAAAGGAAAGCAAATATCGGGAATCGGCATCCTCTTTGTCAGCCCCGACAAATACATGATTCCACACGCCTTCTCGCTACTGGAACCATGTTCAAACAATGCAGCTGAGTACCAAGCCCTGATTATTGGATTGGAACTCGCCCTCGAAACCGGCATCATCATGCTGGAAGCTTTTAGAGACTCTCAACCGGTCGTCAACCAGATGAATAAAAAATATGAAGTCAGGAAGCCTGATTTGCTGCCTTACTATAATAAGGTACAGTCGCTTCAACAAAAATTCAACATCTGCCACATCACCCACATCCTCAGAGGTGAAAACATCCGTGCAGATGCCCTGGCTGGACTCGCCGCATCCATGGCAATCCAAGAAGGGGAAAACATGCAAGTCACAGTGTGTCAAAGAAGGATTCTCCCTCCTCTCAACACACACCAAGCAGTTGCTGAATGCCACCAAGTGGTTGGAAGTCGGATATCCATCCTCAAACCTCCGATTGGTGACTGGAGAGATCCGTTCATTGATTACATCGTGTTCGGAATCCTACCTGAAGATCCAAAAGAACGAGTAAGCATCCAAAGACGAGCCCCAAACTTTCATTTGGATATACCTTCAAAAGCACTTTACAGAAAATCCTTCAACGGAGTACTCCTACGCTGCTTATCACAACAAGAGGCTGAGGAAACTCTCAAAGAAGTACACACTGGTCTTTGTGGAGCCCATCAGGCTGGCCCTAAGCTCTACAACCAGATAAAAAGGCTAGGTTACTATTGGCCTACTGATGGAACGCGCTCCGAGGCGCCGTGGGGCGGCTACCGGGGTCGGCGGAACGTGGGAGTCCGTCGGGTCCGGCCCTTTCGCGCCCTGGCGGGCCTGAAGCGTGCATCAACATTTTTTTGTGGGTGGGTGTGCTAGATTTTCTATTTTACTTGGAATTGCAAGTGGTAATCCGGAGATCAACCTTCGCAAGTAAAAAGGAAATCAACTTCTTTCAAGTTTTCGATTGCGCATATATTTAAGAAAAGAGACATTTTCTTAGTTTGCCGTGAAAGGCGATTTTGTTTGGCATTTATAGCCGATTTTGGCGTTTATAGCCGATTTACAATTCTCATCAATAATGAAAAAGACAAGAGTTGTGATTTTTGTCTCTTTTAGAAAAATACAAACTACAATGAAAAGCAAGAAAAGGAAGATCTAACTTTTCAGGAGATTGTGGGGGACTCGTTCAGATTGACGGTCGCAAGCCATGTGTGGGCTTCGCCGTCATCCATGCAGATGAGAACAGAGGATGCTCTTGATTCGCTTGGCTTGGCTATAACCTCAGATTTTTAGAGGACAAAGACCAAGAGAAGGTCCTATGTCCAATAAAAAGCTAAGTAGACGGGCTGAAAAGCCACGTCTAAGCCATTGGAGGCAGCAGGAGAAGGCAAGGACCTTGGGGGGGGGTGCCCCCCAAGGGACTTTTGTCACCTTGTAGTGGTGGCCGGTGCAGAACTTCAGCAGAGTTTTTTCTCTCTTTTTTCTTTCTCTGGATACGAGCTCTGGATTCTTTCCGATCGATCGGTCTCGATTTTCTGATCCTTTTTCAATGGAATGCTCTCCTATTTATAGGCTTTTGGTAGCCATTTAGGAGGGTTTATGAGCCTTAATGGCTTTAATGGGAGGAGTTACAAGATTTATTTCTTGATTTTGTAACTCCTTTTTCCTTGAATCTGATTGGCCGATGGAGATTAAGGGCTTTTAATCACCTTAATTACCATAATGGGAGGAGTTCCATGGTTTAAATGCCATGAATCAATTAACTTGTAACTCCCAAATGCTTGCTTCTGATTGGGCCGTCCAAAGAAATGAATTAATGACTGCAATAAAGCTAGTCAATTAACCACATTAATTGGTCGCCGAGCAGTCGAAGAGTCGCGGGCCGTGCCGTGTCTTCTGGAATTCGTCTGGCGATGATCATCGATGGATCTTCATGCTGATCGAGATCGGATGAACATGTAACTTCAGACATTGATAGCTAAGAGCGGGCCGGTGACATCTGTCTTGTCGATTTCTCGATCGGTCGGACAGAAAGAGCACTTTTTTTTTGGTCGACCGGTTGGCGATCTTGGAGCGATCAATGATGATTTTATGCTTTTGGAGGTTGACCCGTGATTTTGACGGATGTCGGAGGATATGAGTCAATTTCAAGCACTAAAAATCACATTTTCAGGAAACCACAGGGGCCAAAGTGCGCGAAACGCGAAAAAAGACGGAAAAACGGGTCACCGGCGGAAAATCCGGTGACCCGGACTTCCATGGTCGCAGGGGCCTGCGACCTTGGGGGAATTTTCCCCTTCGGAGCCCGTTTTGCGGTCGTTTTGAGGTCTTTTTCGTCGTCGTTTTCTTCTGTATTTATCCTGACATTTCTTCTCATTTATGGGCTTGATTTCCCTGTAGAAAACCTGATGAGAATCCTTGCATTTTTAGAGTGCAAAGTTTCCAATTTTCCGGGAAAGCAGAAGACTTTGTCGCGTAAAGCTGCTGATTTTCCGCCAGAAGCTGAAACTTGGTCAAACGATGTCGGAATGACCTGAAATTTGAGGTGAAGCCTCCTGAGCAATAAATAAGACCAACCATAGGCTTTTGTTTGAGTTTTGAAGCCGTTTGGGGTCCCGTCGATGCTTCACTTGATTTTGCTGCGGGGAAAATGCCGAGCTTTGATATGTGGCCAAACGATGTCCGATTGACCTGAAATTTGACGGGGAGCCTATTGGAGTCATTTTGAGACGTTCCATGGGCTCCGTTTTGGATGTCATGGTCCCGGGTTGCTCCGCCGCCGGTAGGCTTGATTTTCTCTCGGAGCATCGAAACCTGGTCAAACGTTGTCAGAATGACCTGAAATTTGACGTGCAGCCTTTTGGAAGCATGTTGAAGCCACTCATGCACTTGGTTTGATGAGCGAAGGCTTCGGTGGTTCCCGCCGCCGGGAGGCTTGATTTTACTGCTCGAGCATTGATGGAGGGTCAAACGTTGTCGGTTTGACTTGAAATTTGGCATGGAGCCCTTTTGGGACATGCTGGAGTCATCTGTAGGCTCTGATCGAAGTTTTGACGTCTCCGATGATGTCGCCGCCGGGAGCGCCATTTTAGCTGTCGGAGAAGCGAAGTTAGGCGAAATGATTCTGAAATGGCCCGAAACTTCATGTGTACTCTTCTCTTGGCTATCTTGAAGGATCTTGCAGTTTTTGTTTGATTCTGACAAGATTTGATTTTTTGGAGAAGTTGCATTGCCTATTTATGGCAGGTTGCGACTTCATGTAGCTTTCTTGATGTTGAAGAGGCAAAGTGACATTTTTGGTGTCAACAAATGCCCCCTCGAGGTACAGCGACGAGTTGCTTGACTTTTGTAGTCGATGTGCCTCGAAGAGATTTTTGAAGGAGAGCTTGTGTCTTGACCAAGAGTCTTTGTGCAATCCTTCCTTTGGTAGAGTAGCCTTTGAGCTTCCAGGGGAATTTTATGGTAATGAAAGGAATCAAATACCATCTTGAGGCAAAGTTTTGAAGATGACATCATGGATGTGGATTTGGGCTTTTGTTTTTGACCTTGTGACCTAACAAGCTGTATGTGGCAGGTTAGGGGGTCGGGTTTTGGTTTTGACCTTGTGACCCAACAAGCTGTATGTGGCAAGTTGGGGGATCATGATTTGGTTTTTGGTTTTGGTCTTGTGACCTAACAAGCTGTATGTGGCAAGTTAGGGGACCAGGATTTGGTTTTTGGTCACTCTTTGGGACTGTGTGGGTCCATTGGAGTGGTTTGGATTTTTGTGAAATGTCAATTTCAAGATTTTGGCTCAATTTGGTTTATGAGGCTGGATGGTTTGATTTTTGGAAGCTCATGGGGCTTGGAATTTTTTGTATGGTTCAATCAACTCAAAAGAGGCATGGAACCATTTTTGTATGCTCTTGGTAAGAGGGATTTTTTCCTGACTAAAAGCCCATTTTTTTTATTTTTTTATTTTTATTTTTATTTTTATTTTTTTTTATAGTGCCTAGGTGGTCAAACCTGGCTCATATGGGCTAGCCCATGGGACCTTAAGCTTTTTAGGATGGCTTAGATCACATGTGGGGCCATTTTTGTAAAGAATATCTAAAGATATCTCATTTGGATAGAGAATATCTAAAAATAGCTTTATGGGAGAGAATCTCTCATATTCCCTTAATTTGGGAGAGAATATCTCAAGGTATCTTTCTTTTTGGGAAAGAATCTTCAATATCCTATTTTGTTGGAGAGAATCTTTCATTGATTGATTTTGGGAGAAAATCTCTCAAAGACATCTTTCTTTTTGGGAAAGAATCTTTCTAATTCCTTCTCTTTTGGTAAGGTTACTAATTAGTAACACTTACCTTTCTTCTTTGTTTCCTTCTTTGATTTGCTCTCTCCTATAAAAGCAAAGGAAGGTAGGATCTCTTGCTCTTATTGCTTTCTTTTGCAACAATCTCAAGAGAGCTCCAAGACCAAGAGTTTTTCTTCTTCAAGGATCTTCAAGCTTTTTCCTTCTTCTTCTCCATCAATGGCTTCAAGTAAGTTTTCTTTCTTTTTCTTTCAAGAAAACTCTATGTAGAGAATAGGATGGTAAAGAAAGTTTCTCTTCTCTTTTCTTTTTCTTTCTTCTTCTTTTTTTTTTCTTTCTTTCTATTCTTCTTCTCTCTTTTTTTTTTCCACGTGATTTCTGTTTTTTTTTTCTTTTTTTTTTTCACGTGTGTCTCTCTTTTTTTTTTTTTTGTGGGCCGTACGGACAGATCCGTACGGATCTGGTCCGTACGGCCACGTGGCCTGATTTTTTTTTTTTTTTTTTTTTTTTTTGTGTTCCCTACGCTCACTCAAATCTTTTTGTGATGAAAGCAATTGCTAAATGGGATTTGATCAAAAGCTTTGTCATTTTGTGAAAATCTTTTGTCAAATAATTGTTTTGGCATGGGAGCCTGATTTTGGTTGTGGCGTGAAAGCCGATTTTGAGATGGCATGGAAGCTGAAATTTTATGGCGTAAAAGCCAAAATTTGGGTTGGCATGGAAGCCGAAATTTTGTGGCATTTACAGCCAGTTTGGTGGCATTGATAGCCAATTTGTGGCATTGATAGCCGGTTTGGTGGCATTGATAGCCGGGTTTTTTTTTTGAAAGCCAAGTTTTGGTTTGTCGGCGTGAAAGCCAATTTTTCGTGGCATTGATAGCCGGTTTGTGGCATTTATAGCCGGTTTTGACATGAGAGTCAGTTTTTTTTTTTTTTTTTTGTGTGTGGCATTTATAGCCGTTTTTTTTTTTAAAACCAAGTTTTGTTTTATTGGCATGAAAGCCGATTTTGGCGTTTATAGCCGGAAATTTTTGTTTTGGCATTTATAGCCAGATTTTGGCATTTATAGCCGAGTTTTGGTTTTCAAAATGCAGGTATCGACTAAATGTCGCCTCCCCGCTGAATGGTCTTGCAAGTATCGATGGAATGTCGCTTCCTTGCTCATTCGATTTTGCGAGTATTGATGGAATGTCACTTCCTCGCGGGTTAGGTTTTGCAAGTATCGATGGAATGTCGCTTCCTCGCGAATTGGGGTGCAAATATCGACTAAGCGTCGCTTCCCTGCTTTTCCCAAAACTTTTGGTTTTGCGGGTACTGACTTGATGTCGTTTCTCCGCGATTTTTGAAATTTGAGGTTTTCTCGAACCATTTGAAATTTGGGTTGTGGATAGCAACTGAAATGTTGCGTCTCCACGATTTTAGAGGTTTTGGAAGTATCGAATGGGGTTCGCATCCTTCCGATTTTTTGAGTTTTGCGAGTATCGACTAAGTGTCACTTCCCCGCGGTTTTTGAAAAACCATTTTTTTGTTTAAAGACACGAGGGTCGTAAATTTTGACCTAAAACCATTTGGCGGTAAAAGGTAAGGTGGACTAGGGTGGAAATCCCTGAATCCGGATTTTTGTTTCAAACCATGAATTTTGGTTCAAGGATCGAAAGTTTTGGTTAAGTCAGGGAGAGGCTCCTAAACTTGGATTTTTTGTTTTTTTTTTTTGAACAATGAAACGGTAAAAGTAAGCATTGTTTTTGAATCTCTAGAAATTTTGACATTTGATATGAAAATTCTAAAGAGAGTGGGTTTGACGAGCGAGTACCTGAGAACAGGTTTTGGCCATACAGGCATTGCTCTTACCCAGTTGGGTAAGTCTTCAAGGGTAGTACCGCTTCAAGAACTTGCCGTTGATAGGCAGCATACATCTGTCGCCTTCCATGTTTAGGAGGGCATATGCGCCGTTGGAGAAGACCTTGTCGATGACGTAGGGTCCCTCCCATTTTGGTTCAAATTTGCCTTTGGATTTGTGTGCGAAGACCATTGGTCTTTTTACCGCAAGAACCAAGTCACCCTTTTTGTAGGCGCGTTGCCTGACCTTTTTGTCAAAAGATCCTGCCATGCGTGCTTGGTAAAGTTCAATGCTTTGTCGAGCTTCGAGCCGCCTCTCATCGAGATTGTCCAGCTCATGAAGTCGTAATTTCGCATTGCTTTCTTGAGTCATGTCATTTTGTAGAGATACCCTCAGAGAAGGAATTTGTACCTCTAGAGGCATGACAGCTTCGCATCCATAGACCAAGGAGAATGGTGTGCTATGGGTTGGTCCTCGAACGGTGGTTCGATAGGCCCACAAAGCTTCAGACAGTTTGTCGCTCCAGTCTCTTTTGTGACTAGAGACCATTTTCTTGAGGATTTTACAGAGTGTCTTGTTGAAGGCTTCTGCTAATCCGTTTGCTGCCGGATTATATGGAGTCGAAGGACAGCTTTGAATTTTGTATTTGTCGCAAAACCTGTAGAATCGATGATCCCGGAATTGTGGTCCGTTATCATGGACGAATCTCTTGGGTATGCCGAAACGACAAATGATGTTGGTGCGCAGGAACTGAAGAACTGATGAGGTCTTCATTTCGTTGAACGCAAATGCTTCTGACCACTTGGAGAAATAATCCGTAGCGGCGAAGATGAAGCGATGACCTTTGCTTGAAGGGGGAGAGATAGGACCTATGATGTCCATGCCCCATGCTTCAAAAGGCCACGAGATTGCTGTAGGATGCAGCCATTCCGGAGGCATGTGAATGTAATCTCCGTGAACTTGGCATAGCTGGCAGCGTTTAGCAAATTGCATTGCGTCGGGTACCATGGTAGGTCAGTAGTAACCCAACCTTTTGATTTGGTCGTAGAGCTTGGGACCAGCCTGATGAGCTCCACAAAGACCAGCGTGAACTTCTTTGAGTGTTTCTTCAGCTTCTTGTTGTGACAAGCAGCGTAGGAGTACTCCATTGAAGGATTTCCTGTAAAGGATTTTTGAAGGGATATCCAAATGAAAGTTTGGGGCTCGCCTTTGGATGCTTACCCGTTCTTTTGGATCTTCAGGTAGGATTCCGAACATAGTGTAATCAATGAACGGATCCCTCCAGTCGCCGATTGAAGTTTGAAGGATAGAGATCCGACTTCCAACCACTCGGTGGCATTCAGCAACTGCTTGGTGTGTGTTAAGAGGAGGGAGGATCCTTCTCTCATTCACTGTAATTTGCATGTTTTTTCCTTCCTGGATCGCCATTGATGCGGCAAGTCCAGCAAGGGCATCTGCACGGATGTTTTCACCTCTACGAATGTGGGTGATGTGACAGATGTCAAACTTTTGCAGAAGCGATTGTGCCTTATTGTAATAAGGCAGCAGATCAGGCTTCCTGACTTCATATTTCTGATTCATCTGGTTGACAATCAGTTGAGAGTCTCCAAAGACTTCCAGCATAGTGATACCGGATTCGATAGCGAGTTCCAATCCTAGGATCAGAGCTTGGTATTCAGCTGCATTATTTGTACATGGTTCCAATAGCGAGAAAGCGTGTGGAATCATGTATTTGTCGGGGCTAACAAAGAGGATACCAACTCCCGAGATCAGCTTTCTTTTTTCATTTGTCCTGGTTGCACCGTCAAAGTACATGTCCCAGGAGGCATTTGGCGAGAAAGTCTCCACGTTGTAGACGGGTTCGTCTGGGAGATCATTTCTGAGTGGAGAATCTTTAGGCAATGGATGCTCTGCGAGGAAATCTGCTAGAGCTTGGCCTTTGATTGATTTTTGTGGCACATACCTAATATCAAATTGTGACAAGAGGATGGACCATTTTGCCAGTCGTGCATTGAGAGAACCTGCCTTTGTGACAAGGACCTTCAAGAGGTTGATCCTCGAGACCAAGTAGACTGTGTTGGAAAGCAAGTAGTGACGTAGCTTTTGTACGGCGAACATCACTGCAAGGCATTCCTTTTCGACTGGAGAGTAGCGATGCTCTGCACCTACTAGCATGCGGCTGAGGTAGTATAGAGCAGCTTCTTTTCTTTCATCATTTTCTTGTGCAAGCAGAGCACCCAGAGAGTGATCAAGGGCTCTTGTGTACAAGATGAATGGTTTCCCAGTGGTAAGGGCAGCTAACACTGGAGGTTTGGTCAGGTATGACTTGATATCTTGAAATGCGGCTTCACAGTCGGCATCCCAGACAAAGTCTACACCTTTTTTCATCAATCGAGAGAATGGACGGCATTTCCCCGAAAGATTGGAGATGAACCGTCTGATGTAGGCCAATCTCCCTTGAAGCCCTTTTAGTTCCCTTAGGGTTCTTGGAGAGGGCATTTCTAGAATAGCCTTGACTTTTATGGGGTCAAGTTCTATTCCAGCTTTCCGAACAAGGAATCCGAGAAACTTACCCGACGAGACGCCGAAGAAGCATTTTAGAGGATTCATCCGCAGTTTGTGTTTGCGAAGTCGGAGGAAGACTTCCCGAAGATCTTTGAGATGGTCTTCTTTTCTTCTGCTTTTGACGGCGAGGTCGTCAACGTAACATTCGACCGTCTTGTGCTGCATATCTTGGAATATTTTCATCATAGCCCTCTGATATGTGGCACCAGCATTTTTCAGACCAAATGGCATGACAGTGTAGCAATACACGCCAAACGGAGTCCGAAATGAAGTGTGTTTTTCATCCTCGGGATGCATCTTTATCTGATTGTAACCAGAGAAGCCATCCATGAATGTCATTCGCTCGAATCCGCAGGTATTGTCAATCATCACCTCCGGTATGGGGAGCGGGAATTCATCTTTAGGGCAAGCGCCATTCAAGTCTCTATAGTCAATACAGACTCTGATCTACCCAGTTTTCTTTGTCACGGGGACAATATTGGCCAACCACTCTGGATGTTGTTCCTCACGGATGAAGCCAACGCTTTTGAGTTTTTGAACTTCTTGTTCAATTTTATCCATCACATCTGGACGGAATCTTCTTTGGCCTTGTTTGACAGGCTTGACTTCTTCTTGAAGATTGAGTTTGTGGACTGCTACTTTGGGGTCTAAACCAGGCATTTCAATATAGGACCATGCAAAGCAATCAACGAACTCACGAAGAAAAGCGATATACTCGGGTAACTCATCATCCTTTATATTCTTGCTTATGAATACAGGACGTGGGTTATCATGTGTTCCCAAGTTTATCTTTTCAACAGGATCTTCTGTCAGAAGGTTCGAAGGTGGTTCCTCCACAATATTTTCGGAGGCTTCCAACTCAACGAAACCTTCTGGAGTTTCAACTGCATTACCAGACCAAGGCTCTGTTCCTTTCCATGGATTTTCTTGATTGGTGACCTCCTCAAGGCTTGCTATGAGATAGTCCCAATCGCCTGTTGAGTCTGGTATTTCTTTTGGAGACGAGGGTTCTTCTGGGTCAGGATGCCACAAGTCTGTATTATCGGACGATTCCTCTTTATCATCAGAGAAATCATACCAATTGGATGAGCTTCCTGGATCTTTGTCAGGTAACTCTTTAAAGAGATATCCAGGGAGATCGATGTCTTCATGGACTTGAGATGTTGAGGCTTGGTCGGTAAAACGACTTTTAAGCTTTTGTGTCAACTGTCTCAGAGGAGTATCAGGATCATATCCTAACCCATATGAAGACTTTTCTACATGACCGTAGAGTCTCCAATCTTCCAGCTGGCTTTTGGTCAAGGCGGGCCCCAATGGCGTGAGAATACCGCGGCCTTCTCCCAAACCGACTGGGTTCTGAGCGTCAAAGCCCATTTTCTTCATGATAGCTTGTGCCACAGGACTATATAGAGATAGCTGAGGCATACCTTCATTTTGGAAAGGTTCCAGCATGGAGTTTGATGAAGAAGCGTCCGATCTATGGAAGAAGATCGGCCTTTGCTTTGGTGATGTTGCCGGAACAACAAAGGTAGCAGACGTAGGAACTTCTACATCAGCAGGTGTCTCCATCGGAGTGAGAGCAGGCTGAACTTGCTGAGTGTCAGCTTGGCTTGACGATGCATCGTCTTCTGGCTCTGAGTCCGAGTCTGTGTCTTGCATGATAGACACGAGAGAAACAACAAATTTGCCCCCAGACTTTTGTTTCGCCTTCTTCACTTTAGTCGTGATGACCAAAGGTTTTGAAGATTTGAGGGAGATGACGAAGGGAGATTGACTACTCTCTTCTAATTTGTCGGAGGGGTTGTTTTCTTCCGGTGATTTTTGAGGAGCCTTGCCTTTATCTTTCTGGAGATTTTCAGCAGGGGGTGCTGTTTCCTCTTCTTCTTTTTCTCCTTCATACATCTGGGAGTCTGCGAAGTGGACTTCTTTACCTTTGAAGGGTTTTCTGTCCGCAAAGACACGATGTACCATGCCGTCGTCGCCGACGAACTTGATGCATTGATGTAGAGTTGAAGGAACAACACCATTCTCGTGTATCCAAGGACGTCCGAGAAGGATGTTGTAGCATGAGGGGGTTTTTATTGCATACACAGTGACCTCAGAGATAAGATCACCAATTTGCAATTTGAACCTGATTTTGCCGATAGGCCTTTGAGTGCTCCCATCGTATCCAAAGATAGATACAGATGTGTGGCTTAGCTTGCTGGGTGGGATGCCCAACTCTTCAAGAGCCGAAGTGGAGATAAGGTTGAGTGCAGAACCTGGGTCGATCTGAACTTTATGTATCGGCATTTTTTTGATGTACCTTGTGAAGTACAGGGGTCAGTTGTGCCTTGCTTCGCCAAGTAGGAGGTCTTCCTTAGTGAAGGCGATGGTTGCACTGGCTGCCTTTTGAACCGAGAGGCATTGGATGCATAATCCCTCAGTTTTCTTTTCTCCCTTTGAGGAAGTTTCAGAGTTTTTGACCCGGTAGTCCATTTCAATTTGGAGGACTTGTGGGGCATGTTTGTCGACATCCTCATTCAGTTTTTGTAATTCTGAGATGAGATTATCATGAGTGCGTGGAGACATTCGTAATAAATCCAGGATGTGAAGACGTGCAGGTATGTGTTTGAAGTGCTCAACCAAGTCATACTTGAAAGCCTCCTTAGGGCCTGCATGTTCATCATTGTTGCCACTGGGGGCGCTTACAACATCTTTTCCTGAAGGATTTACATAAGTAAAGGAAGATTGGTTGTAATTTTTGTGGTAGTCCCGGCCCGAACGGGTGCCTCTACCAACTTCGAGAGCTTCTTGAGAAGGATCTTTGTTTGGAAGATTGTCTTCAGGATCAAGAGGCTGTCGTTTTTCATCTACTGGGGATGTATCTGCAGCAGAGTTGCCATCCTCAGTGATTGTGTTGCACGGAGCATTTTCCGGGAGCAAGTCCTGAACAGCATCCAGCAGCTTTTCTTCTTCGTTGACCCATCCATCACCCCAAGTTGGGTTTTCTTCATGATGATGAGTCGGGAAGAATGTGTATCCTGAAGTCACAGTCTCAGGAGAAGAAACCTGAGAGGGTGTCATCTCTGTGAAAGTCACGTGAGACGAGGTAGCTCCAGAGGATACATTGCTAGGCGTCGTCGGAGTGTAGGTAATCTCATCAGACGACGCTTCAGAAGAGCTATAGTCCTGATATATTACATTACAGGAAGCTCTGATAGGAGATGTTGCCTGCTCGGAGTCAGACTCATCCTCGGATGTAAGAGGATCATCTATCCAGCAATGTTCTCCATTTTCAGGAGTTAAGGGTGGATGTACCTGATTATCTTCAGGGACTTCAGGCTCTGGGTTGCGAGGAGGCTCGTTAACACGATCTTGCTCTTGTTCTAGAGCGAGACGCTGCAAGATCCTTGCATATTCTTCAAGATCAGGCATGGGAGCCAGATCCTCTTCTTCGTCTTCTCCGTGTGGCTCAACATAGTTGATTTCCACTGGAGCAATGACAGGTGCTGGGTTAACAGCATCTTCTTCTACAGCCTCTTGGTCTTCATCATCATCAGACCAGGATCCTTGTGGTTGCAAGGGGTTATACCAGATTACTGGCATAAGGTGAGTTTCAGGAACCCATTCTTCATCGGAGAGATATTCTTCTGTTTCAAGAGATTCCTCCCACTCATCGGTGTAGTTGGGCTCGAATCCATCGTCGGTGTCGCTTGACTCGTATCCATCAATGGAGAATCCAACTACCGAGTTGCAAGAGTATGATGCCCCCTGCATGGCTTCTTTTTTGAATTGAGGTGGCATGAAATCACTGAGAGTGAAGTTTCTTACCGCCTTTGAAGTCTCTGGAAGGGACGTTTCTGTTGCCCCGAGTGAAGTGGTAGAGGAGGCCTCTGCCTTTTCATGGACTTCTTGTTTTGGCTGGGTCTTCTCTTGCCGTTTGAGCTTGAGGAGATGTTTCTTGGCTTGCCTTCGCTGCTGAGCGGTCGGCTTTGTTTTGACGATCTCCCAATTTTCATCTTCCAAGAGATCGGGATGTACCCATATGGGTTGTCCGTCTGGTGTCGGGTAAGGAACCAACACTTCGGACGTTTGAATTCTTTTTATCACCTTGAAGGAAGTAGTGATCTTCTTCTTCGGTGATTTTGGTATTTGTCCACATGACACCATGTTGACGGAGGCAGTCCCATAATTTTTGTCAAAGGTGATGACTCCGTTTTTCCACATCTCGTTTATCTTCTCTCTCACAACAAAGCATTGATTGAGAGGATGCGAGACCATCTGGTGGTATGGACAGTACCGAGGATCATTGGTTTTGCCAACGTCTCCAGGTCTTTTGGGCTCTGGCAAAATGAGTTTGCCATTTGGTAGGAGAGCCTCAAAGATTTCTTCGACGTCTTCATCGAACGGATATTTCTTTTCTACTCGCTCTTTGAAGGCATCAGAGAGTTCAGGTCTCTTACCTGCAGCTCTATTTTCAGCTTTCTTTGGTTGCTGAGGAGCTGACTTGGTTTGCACATTAAGGACCTCTTTCTTCTTTGGTTTAGAGGTTGCAATGGCGGTTGGCTCTTTTCTTGATGACTTCTGACTGTTGAGGTCTTTGATCACCATTTCAGCTTCCATGGAAGCTTCGAGGAGTTCCCCCAGGTTCTTTGATTTATTGCCGATGATCATGGAGCGGATTTTAGCTCTCATGTTGTTACGGCAGATGTCGACTAGCGACGCTTGTGGCAGTACATCTGAGCATTTGTACGCCATTGCTTTCCACTTGTGAATGAAGTCATAAGTTGACTCATTCTCTCCCTGTTTTAGGCTGCAGAGCTGAGCCATAGTAACAGGATGATCCTCACCTTGGAAGTGGGTCAGGAAGCGTGTCTCCAGCATAGCCCAGTTCTGAATGGAGTTCTCCGGAAGAGTGGAGTACCAATCGAAGGCCGTACCTTTTAGGGTACTTGCAAAGAGGCGAATCTTGAGTGCATCTTGATCCGCGATAGCTCCCGTCAAGATCTTGAAGTGGATGACGTGCTGTCTGGCTGATCCTTTCCCCGTATATGTTTGGAGAGTAGGATGCTTGAATTTTGTGGGGAACGGGACCGAGTCCATCCATAAAGGATATGGTGGCTTGATCCCATGTTCTTTGAGTATATCCTCTTCTTTAGCTTTGGCGAGGATACTGTCTACGTCCTTTTTGGTAAGGGCGCGCGACTCATTTTCTTCACAATTCTCCTCGTTATTGTCATGATTCGGAGGAGGCTCATTGTTCGCCTGATTTTGGACGACAAGGAGAATGTTTTCCATCAGAGTTTCAATCCTCTGCTGGCCTTGTTCCAACTGCTGGATGCGTGTGAGCGCATCATCTCGAGGTGGATTCTGAGGTGGCGGCTCAGAACTTGTAGCCAAGACGTTCATCCCTCGGGATTCGAACGAAGAAATCGTCCTGGTGACCGAGCTGGGGCTCATTCTTTTTGATGAAGAGCTTGATGAAGGATTACTCTCCCGTCCTTGGCTGGAAGGGGCAGGAGATTCTTCGGGATGTCTTTGTGTCCTGGTGATGCTACGGGTCATCGGACGTCGGACATGGATTTTTGATGCTGACCTTTGGCGTCTTCTGGTTTTTCCAACCATATGGACGGCAGCAACTTGGTCGGGTCTTTCTTTTTCGACCCATTTGCGGGAGACTTGAAGTGTAGGAGGCTGGGTCCTTTGCTTCTCTAGTCTCTTTTATCGATATGACGCACGGCGGCGTGCTCGACGAGCGATTTGAGCTTTGGTCAGCTCTGGCTGGGCTCTGACGATGAAGGATGTGCTCCCTCGGGCGCAGCAGCCGAGCCTGTCTTCTTTGTAGCTAGGCAAGGACAGGATCCGGACCCGGTCCTTTGTCTGTTGCAGCGAAGCTTTGAACCTTTCAAGTTCGGCCCCTGTAGAGATGAAGGGTCGAACTGAAGGAGTGTAGGCCTTGGCAGGTGCTTGTAGAGGCCTGGTGATGCGTGATCTGATTCTGGGCTTGTGGGAGCAAGCCGGTTCATGCTGGGTTGACTTGGGAGTCAAGTTGGAGATGGGTCTCTCCTCTTTCATGTAGGCAAGAGGGTAGAACTGGTTCTCCTTGAGTGGGGCCAGGTATGCTGGCTTGGTGGAAGTTTGAGACCTTCTTTGTTTTGGGGAAGGTCTTGGAGACCAAGTCTTAGGGTAGACCTGGTTGGTTGTTGGTCGAGGCTTCGCGGGGGTGCCGCGGGCTTCGGGCTTTTGGGCTTTCGCCTTTGGTGTCACGAGAGTGACACGTTGAGAGGCGATCTTCTGCTTTTTGGCAGGCGCAGCTTGTTCTTCGGGAAGTGGGAATGGTCCCAGTGTCCCGAAGACGATGGTCCGGGGAGTCGAGGTCGACCCGGAGTTCAGAGAGTTGCCGAGGGAGTTGACGCTTCGGCAGCTGGCAGGGCGCTTGTCAGTGCGCTCGGTTTGCTTCTGTTGAAGCATGAGTTGGTGCTTGTTCTCATCGAAGATAATGGTTAAGGCTGCCATTGTTAGTTTCGAAAAAGTTCTGAAACAAGACCACATCCATTAGTAATCACAAGAATATAATGATCATAAATGGGAATTTCTATGGTTGTCTTTTCAAATCGCTCAAGGGAGATGACCCAAGCGACATGAAGAAGGCAAAAAGCCATAGATGGTACAATTGATCTGACAACAAGTATGGTGAGCCCAGAATGAGCGTTCCAGTGACTGCTAGAAGCAATTGTAAACCTAAATTCGACTTATCGAGAAGCAGGGCTTGCTCGAGATAAGAAGAATATAAGGTAGGAGTTACAAATGTGCCGGTCACAGATACAGTAGACCCTGAAAGGGCGTACCAGTATTGCTAGGCACAAATGTTGGAGATCGCATCCATGAGATGGGATTCTTTGTTTTGAAATGTCAGAAATGGATTCGTCAAAGAGAGCAGGTGGCATTCCGATTCAAATACGGGCTCAACGATTTCCGCGAGCGCCAGTACTCAGAAGGGAAGAGACCACAATTTCTCGAATCTGAATCCAAAAGTGACGAGTTTTTTTTTTTTGAAATGTCAAGATTGGTTCCATCAAGGAGAGCAAATGGTATTCTGATCTGAACACGGTCTCGGCGATTTCCGCGAGCGCCAGTGCTCAGAAAAGAAGAAACCAAAATTTCTCAGATCTGAAATCAAAAGTGACGAGTTTTTGGAGATTTTTTTTTTGAAATGATTTTTTTTATTTTATTTTTTTTATTTATTTTATTTTTTTTAAAAAAAATATTTTTTTATTTATTTTTTTTATTTTATTTTTTTTTGAAAATTTTTGTTGTTTTTTTTTTTTTTAAGATTTTTTTTTGAAAATCTTTTTTTTTATTTTTTTTTATTTTGATTTTAATTTTTTTAAGATTTAAAGACGAGAGAGTACACATAGGCCTCCTAACCCGGTCTTATGAAACCTCAATTGATAGAATTGCCCCCAGGTAAGGGTATGATTACTTAATGAACCCGTTTGGAGGACCCTTGCCTAGAATAGTCAAGCTGTCTCCACACTCTGGACAAGGCTTTTCTTGAATCAATCGTGATCAAAGAACGCAATTGGTTTAACCTTAGTGGTCTATGTCCTTCTTTATAAAAAATCCCAAATAGACTCATCAAAGAGAAACGATGGCCCAAAACCTTAGTCGAACGGGCTCAACATTTCTGCAAGCACCAAAGAACGATAAGATAGGATCAAAGCTTCTCAATTTTGAATCAGAACTAAGAAAACTGATTTTTTGATTTTTTTTTTGAAATCTCTAATGAACTCATCGAAGAGAAACGATGGCCCAAAACCTTAGTCGAACGGGCTCAACATTTCTGCAAGCACCAAAGAACGATAGGATAGGATCAAAGTTTCTCAATTTTGAATTCAAACTAAGAAAACTGATTTTTTTTTTTTTTTTTGAAATCTCTAATGAACTCATCGAAGAGAAACGATGGTCCAAAACCTTAGTCGAACGGGCTCAACATTTCTGCAAGCACCAAAGAACGATAGGATAGGATCAAAGCTTCTCAATTTTGAATTCAAACTAAGAAAACCAATTTTTTTTTTTTAAAAGAGAAAGAATGGAAACAAACTTAAAGAAGTAGAAATTTCCAAAAAATCCCATCTCATTTTTTTTGGGTGGAAAATCCAACATAGGCCACCAGCTAGGAAGTAGCCAAGGAATCTGGAGAAGAAGTATAAGCATAGAGCAAAAATATGGTATGCAAATATTTCATTTCCAAGCACCGTGTTCTCAAATGAACGAGTCCCACCGGGTGTGCCAGCTTGATGGAACGCGCTCCGAGGCGCCGTGGGGCGGCTACCGGGGTCGGCGGAACGTGGCAGGCCTGAAGCGTGCATCAACATTTTTTTGTGGGTGGGTGTGCCAGATTTTCTATTTTACTTAGAATTGCAAGTGGTAATCCGGAGATCAACCTTCGCAAGTAAAAAGGAAATCAACTTCTTTCAAGTTTTCCATTGCGCATATATTTAAGAAAAGAGACATTTTCTTAGTTTGCCGTGAAAGGCGATTTTGTTTGGCATTTATAGCCGATTTTGGCGTTTATAGCCGATTTACAATTCTCATCAATAATGAAAAAGACAAGAGTTGTGATTTTTGTCTCTTTTAGAAAAATACAAACTACAATGAAAAGCAAGAAAAGGAAGATCTAACTTTTCAGGAGATTGTGGGGGACTCGTTCAGATTGACGGTCGCAAGCCATGTGTGGGCTTCGCCGTCATCCATGCAGATGAGAACAGAGGATGCTCTTGATTCGCTTGGCTTGGCTATAACCTCAGATTTTTAGAGGACAAAGACCAAGAGAAGGTCCTATGTCCAATAAAAAGCTAAGTAGACGGGCTGAAAAGCCACGTCTAAGCCATTGGAGGCAGCAGGAGAAGGCAAGGACCTTGGGGGGGGTGCCCCCCAAGGGACTTTTGTCACCTTGTAGTGGTGGCCGGTGCAGAACTTCAGCAGAGTTTTTTCTCTCTTTTTTCTTTCTCTGGATACGAGCTCTGGATTCTTTCCGATCGATCGGTCTCGATTTTCTGATCCTTTTTCAATGGAATGCTCTCCTATTTATAGGCTTTTGGTAGCCATTTAGGAGGGTTTATGAGCCTTAATGGCTTTAATGGGAGGAGTTACAAGATTTATTTCTTGATTTTGTAACTCCTTTTTCCTTGAATCTGATTGGCCGATGGAGATTAAGGGCTTTTAATCACCTTAATTACCATAATGGGAGGAGTTTCATGGTTTAAATGCCATGAATCAATTGACTTGTAACTCCCAAATGCTTGCTTCTGATTGGGCCGTCCAAAGAAATGAATTAATGACTGCAATAAAGCTAGTCAATTAACCACATTAATTGGTCGCCGAGCAGTCGAAGAGTCGCGGGCCATGCCGTGTCTTCTGGAATTCTTCTGGCGATGATCATCGATGGATCTACATGCTGATCGACATCGGATGAACATGTAACTTCAGACATTGATAGCTAAGAGCGGGCCGGTGACATCTGTCTTGTCGATTTCACGATCGGTCGGACAGAAAGTGCACTTTCTTGGTCGACCGGTTGGCGATCTTGGAGCGATCAATGATGATTTTATGCTTTTGGAGGTTGACCCGTGATTTTGACGGATGTCGGAGGATATGAGTCAATTTCAAGCACTAAAAATCACATTTTCAGGAAACCACAGGGGCCAAAGTGCGCGAAACGCGAAAAAAGACGGAAAAACGGGTCACCGGCGGAAAATCCGGTGAGCCGGACTTCCAACCGGCGACCATGGGCCGGCGACCATGTGCCATGGTCGTAGGGGCCTGCGACCCTGGGGGAATTTTCCCCTTCGGAGCCCGTTTTGCGGTCGTTTTGAGGTCTTTTTCGTCGCCGTTTTCTTCTGTATTTTTCCTGACATTTCTTCTCATTTATGGGCTTGATTTCCCTGTAGAAAACCTGATGACAATCCTTGCATTTTTAAAGTGCAAAGTTTCCAATTTTCCGGGAAAGCAGAAGACTTTGTCGCGTAAAGCTGCTGATTTTCCGCCAGAAGATGAAACTTGGTCAAACGATGTCGGAATGACATGAAATTTGAGGTGAAGCCTCCTGAGCAATAAATAAGACCAGCCATAGGCTTTTGTTTGAGTTTTGAAGCCGTTTGGGGTCCCGTCGATGCTTCACTTGATTTTGCTGCGGGGGAAATGCCGAGCTTTGATATGTGGCCAAACGATGTCCGATTGACCTGAAATTTGACGGGGAGCCTATTGGAGTCATTTTGAGACGTTCCATGGGCTCTGTTTTGGATGTCATGGTCCCGGGTTGCTTCGCCGCCGGTAGGCTTGATTTTCTCTCGGAGCATCGAAACCTGGTCAAACGTTGTCAGAATGACCTGAAATTTGACGTGCAGCCTTTTGGAAGCATGTTGAAGCCACTCATGCACTTGGTTTGATGAGCGAAGGCTTCGGTGGTTCCCGCCGCCGGGAGGCTTGATTTTGCTGCTCAAGCATTGATGGAGGGTCAAACGTTGTCGGTTTGACTTGAAATTTGGCATGGAGCCCTTTTGGGACATGCTGGAGTCATCTGTAGGCTCTGATCGAAGTTTTGACGTCTCCGATGATATCGCCGCCGGGAGCGCCATTTTAGCTGTCGGAGAAGCGAAGTTAGGCCAAATGATTCTGAAATGGCCCGAAACTTCATGTGTACTCTTCTCTTGGCTATCTTGAAGGATCTTGCAGTTTTTGTTTGATTCTGACAAGATTTGATTTTTTGGAGAAGTTGCATTGCCTATTTATGGCAGGTTGCGACTTCATGTAGCTTTCTTGATGTTGAAGAGGCAAAGTGACATTTTTGGTGTCAACACCTACCATGGTAGCTGATACAATGCAATTTGCCAAGCGCTGCCAAAAATGCCAGATTCACGGAGATTATGTCCACGTGCCTCCAGAATGGCTACATCCAACAGCAATCTCATGGCTTTTCGAAGCCTGGCGAATGGACATCATAGGTCCTATTTCTCCCCCATCAAGCAAAGGTCATCGCTTCATCTTTGCCGCTACGGATTATTTCTCCAATTGGTCAGAAGCATTTGCGCTCAGCGAAATGAAGACTTCATCAGTCCTTCAGTTCTTGCTCACCAACATTATTTGTCGCTTCGGCATACCTAAAAGATTCGTCCATGATAACGGACCACAATTCCGGGATCACAGATTCTATAGGTTCTGCGACAAGTACAAAATCCAAAGTTGTCCTTCGACTCCATATAATCCAGCAGCGAATGGACTAGCAGAAGCCTTCAACAAGACACTCTGCAAAATTCTCAAGAAAATGGTCTCTAGTCACAAAAGAGACTGGGGAGACAAACTACTAGAAGCTTTGTGGGCCTATCGAACCACCTTTCGAGGACCAAACAATAGCACACCATTCTCTTTGGTCTATGGATGCGAAACTGTTGTCCCTTTGGAAGTACAAATTCCTTCCTTAAGGGTATCTTTGCAAAATGACATGACGCAAGAAAGCAATGTCAAATTGAGACTCCAAGAACTGGATAATCTCGATGAAAGACGACTCGAAGCTTTACAAAGCATTGAGTTGTACCAAGCACGCATGGCGGGATCTTTCGACAAAAAGGTCAGGCAACGCGCCTATAAAAAGGGTGACTTGGTTCTTGCAGTAAAAAGACCCATAGTCTTTGCCCACAAATCCAAAGGCAAATTCGAACAAAAATAGGAGGGACCCTTCGTCATCGACAAAGTCTTCTCCAATGGTGCATACGCTCTTCTAAACATGGAAGGAGACAGATGTATGCTACCCATCAACGACAAGTTCTTGAAGCGGTACTACCCTTGAAGACTTCCTCAAACGGGTCAGAGCAATATCTACACGGCTAAAGCGTATTTCCAAGGTACTTGCTCGTCAAACCCACCCCTTTTGAAATTTTCATCTTTATGTTGAAATTAAAAAAAAAAAAAAAAAAAACAATCTCTCAAAACAATGCCTACTTTCATCGTTTCATTGTTCAAAAAAAAAAAATCATCAAATCCAAAAATCCAAGTTTAGGAGCCTCTTCCCATACTTGACTAAAATTTTCGATCCTTGAACCCAAAATTCATGGTTTGAAACAAAAATCGGGACTTAGGAATTTTCACCCTAGACCGCCTCGGCTTTTACAACCAAAATGGTTTTAAGTCAAAATTTATGACCTTCGTGTCTTTAAACAAAAACTTTGGTTTTTAGAAACCGCGGGGAAGCGACATTCAGTCGATACTCGCAAAACCCAAAAATCGGAAGGATGCGAACCCCATTCGATACTTCCAAAACCCAAAAATCGCAAGGAAGCGAACCCCATTCGATACTTGCAAATTTCAAAAATCGTGGAGAAGCAACAAACCAGTTGATATCCATAACCCAAATTTCAAAAATTGTGGAGATGCAACATACCAGTTGCTATCCACAACCCAAATTTCAAATGGTTCGAGAAAACCTGAAATTTCAAAAATCGCGGAGAAACGACATCAAGTCAGTACCCGCAAAACCAAAAGTTTTGGGAAAAGCAGGGAAGCGACGCTTAGTCGATATTTGCACCCCAATTCTCGAGGAAGCGACATTCCATCGATACTCGCAAAACCTAACCCGCGAGGAAGTGACATTCCATCAATACTCGCAAAACCGAATGAGCAAGGAAACGACATTCCATCGATACTTGCAAGACCATTCAGCGGGGAGGCGATATTTAGTCGATACCTGCATTTTGAAAACCAAAACTCGGCTATAAACGCCAAAATCCGGCTATAAATGCCGAAATTCCGCTATAAATGCCAAAAACAAAATTTTTTTTTCGGCTATAAATGCCAAAATCGGCTTTCATGCCAATAAAACAAAACTTGGTTTTCAAAAAACTCGGCTATAAACGCCAAAATCTGGCTATAAACGCCAAAACTCGGCTATAAACGCCAAATCCGGCTATAAATGCCAAAAACAAAATTTTTCGGCTATAAACGCCAAAATCGGCTTTCATGCCATCTCAAAATCGGCTCTCATGCCACAAACAAAATTTTCGGCTCTCATGCCATCTCAAAATTCGGCTATAAACGCCAAAATTCGGCTATAAATGCCAAAACAAAACAAAAAAAAATCGGCTATAAACGCCAAAATCTGGCTATAAATGCCAAAATTCGGCTATAAATGCCAAGACAAACAAAACAAAATTCGGCTTCTATGCCATTCTAAAATTTGGCTTTCACGCCATCCAAAAATTCTGGCTCCCATGCCGCAAAACAAATTTTGGCTCTTACGCCACAAAATTAGGCTTTCTCGCCATCCAAATTTTTGTTTTCAAACCATCAAAAACAAAGCTTTCCGCCACAAAATTGGCTTTCATGCCCAAAACAACCCTTTGACAAAAGATTTTCACAAAATGACAACCTTTTGATCAAATCCTTAAACAAACATTCCCATCAAACTTTTGCTCAAAATTGTTTTCATCAAAAAATGATTTAAGTGAAAGGAAGGGGATACAAAATATAGTACCAAAATTGTTTATACATGGAGGTACCAAAAAAAAAAAAAGAAAAAGGAAAAAGAGTTTGTTACAACTCAGGAACTCAATCCTACATGGTCTTCAACCAAAGGTTCAACTCCTCAAGCAGACCCTTGGCCTTAACTTCCAAAGTTTTTAGGCTACGCTCCTTCAAAATGTCCCCATAAAACGCGGCCGAATGTCGTGACCCATCTGCAGCACGAGGAAGTTCTTCCCAGAGGACCTGCCACTGCTCATGCTCCTGAGTCTTCCTCTGGACATTACCTTCAGCTTCCTCAACCTGGCGAATGAGAGTCCCTTCCTTCTCCCAACCCTGCTGAACGGCTGCATTGGAAGATCTAGCAGACCGACGAGGTGCGTCAGTAACAGGACCTTTACCCTTGTTCGTTCTTGAAGAACTACCTATAAAAGATTGAAGAGAAAAGATCAATCAACGTCAAAATGACAGAATTCTTCTACAAAAAATTCTAGCAAAATTTTGACATGGTTTCGAGGCAATTCCGAAGAAAAGGAAAATACTCCGAAAAAGACAGGCAGCCTGAAAATGAGCTCAACATCGCTGCGAGCTCATAGTCAGTGGAGAATTCTCAAAGAAGGCTTGAACTCAACATCGCTGCGAGAACAAGCCAATCTCATCAAACTTCCGCAAAATCTGGAAAAGAGCTCAACATTGCTGCGAGCTTCAGAATCCAAAAATTGCAAAACTTCTTCAAAATCCAGCAAGACCGAGAAAGAGCTCAACATCGCTGCGAGCTCAAAATCCCAACACTTGCAAAAGATTTTCAGGTATGCATCATCATACTTCCAAATCTATTTACCAAAACTCATGCATCAAAAATATATCATCATGCAATAGATGCTAGGAAAACCTTGACCAAAGTTTGACCAATTTCAACCCAATTTGGTCAAAACCAATCAAACTTTGTCCAAGTCAAAAATCATGTTGGCTTGACCTAGAGACTCTAGCCTTCTATCTTGAAGCATCAAACAAAAAAAATGCATACATATTGAAATTGCATAGCCTCATTATCATAGTGAGCAAACAAGGAAAAAGAAAAAGAAAGAGAGAAAAAAAAATCTCTGCAAAAAAAAAAATATATTTTTTTTGGCCCACAGGCCGTGGCCCACTGCCACGTGGCAGTACGGTTAGGTCTGTACGGACCTGTCCGTACAGCCAGAGAAAAGAAAAAAAAACAGATGCAGCAAAAAAAAAGAGAGAAAAGAAAGACGCTGAAAAAAAAAAAAGAGAAATCAGCGTGGGAAAAAAAAACAGAAAAAAAAGAGAGTACACGGGTTTAAAAAAAAAAAGAAGAGAAAACCGTGAAAAGAAAGAAAAAAGAGAGAAAGAAAAAAGAAAGAAAGAAAAAAAGAGAAGCACAAAAAAAAAAGGAAAAACGTGCATGAAAAGAAAAGAAAAGAAAAGAAAAGAAAAAAAAAGAAAAGAAGAAATAAGAAGAAAAGAAAAAGAAGAAAAAAATGATGAAGAAGCTACTTCTACAATGGAGATTCTTGACGAGGAAGAAAACTTACTTGAAGCCATTGATGGAGAAGAAGAAGAAAAGCTTGGAGATCCTTGAAGAAGGGAAAGCACTTCTTGCCTTGGGGAGCACTCTTGAAGATTTCTTGCAAAAAGAAAGTAATGGAGCAAAAGCACCAACCCTCTTTGCTTTTATAGAAGAGAGTAAGCCAAAAGAGGAAACAAAGAGAAAGAAAGGAGGTAAGTGCTAAAATTTAGCTACTTTCCCAAAGAGAAAGATATTTTGAAAGAATCTTTCCACAAAAAGAAAACTTGAGAAATTCTCTCCAAGTAAAGATATTTTTAGATATTCTCTACACAAAAGAGATATTTTTGGATATTCTTTACAAATATGACACTATATGAGATCTAGGCCATCTCCAAAGCCTAAGGTCCCATTGGTTAGCCCATATGAGCCAGGTTTGACCACCTAGGCACTAAAAGTGGCTTTTAGTCAAAATATTCCTCTTACCAAGAGAAAAAAAAAAAAAAAAAAGAAAAGAGCAAAAAAAAGTCCCATGCCTCTTTTGAGTTGATGGGACCATTCAAAAGAAAAAAAAAAAAGAAAGTCCCATGAGTTTCCAAAAACCAAACCATCCAACCTCATGAACCAAATTGAGCCAAAATCTTGAAATTGACATTTCACAAAACCAAATTCCGGTCCCCTAGCTCGCCACATACAGCTTGTTAGGTCACAAGGCCAAAACCAAAAATCAAAATCCAAACCAAACCAAACCTGACCCCCCAACCTGCCACATACAGCTTGTTGGGTCACAAGGTCGAAACCAAAATCAAACCCCGACCCCTAACCTGCCACATACAGCTTGTTAGGTCACAAGGTCAAAAACCAAAATCCAAAACCCAAAATCCAAATACCCCATGTCATTTTCAAAACTTTGCCTTGAGATGGTACGTGATCCCTCTCACTACCATAAAATTCCCCCGGAAACTCAGAAGGCTATTAAAAAAAATGCTCAAGACTCTTGGTCAAGTTGGAATCTCTCCTCCAAGTTTCTCTTCGAGGCACATCGACTCCAAAAAACTACTCGTCGCTGTACGTCGAGGGGGCATTTGTTGACACCAAAAAAGTCAATATGTCTCCTCAACATAAGAAGCCTCCTGAAGCTGCATCCTGCTAAAAATAGGCAAGGCTACTTCAAGCAACAGATTTTGTCAGAATCAGACAGAAACTGAGAGATCCTTCAAGACAGCTAAAAAAGGGGTACACCTGAGGTTTCGGGTCATTCCGACATCGTTTGGCCCAACTTCACCGCTCCGACAGCTAAACAAGTGCTCCCGGCGGGAACATCATCAAAGACACCAAAACTTTGATCAAAGCCTACGGATTACTCCAGAATGTCTCCAAAGGGCTCCATGCCAAATTTCAAGTTAAACCGACAACGTTTGACCCTCCATCAATGCTCGAGTAGCAAAATCAAGCCTCCCGGCGGCGGCAACCACCGAAGCCATCACTCATCAAACAAAATACATGAGTGGCTTCAACATGCTTCCAAAAGGCTGCACGTCAAATTTCAGGTCATTCCGACAACGTTTGACCAGGTTTCGATGCTCCGAGAGAAAATCAAGTCTACCGGCGGCGGAGCAACCCGGGACCATGACATCCAAAACAGAGCACATGGAACATCTCAAAATGACTCCAATAGGCTCCCCGTCAAATTTCAGGTCAATCGGACATCGTTTGATCACATATCAAAACTCGGCATTTTCCCGCAGTAAAATCAAGTGAAGCATCGATGGGACCCCAAACAGCTTCAAAACTCAAATAAAAGCCCATGGTTGGTCCTATCCACTGCTCAAGAAGCTTCACCTCAATTTTCAGGTCATTCCGACATCGTTTGACCTATTTTCAACACTTGACGGAAAATCGGCTACAAAGTCTTCGGCTTTCCCGAAAAATAGGAAACTTTGTGCTCCAACTTCGCGAGGGTTCTCGTCAAGATTTCTCCAAGAAAATCAAGTCAATAATTGAGGGAAAATGTCAAGAAGAATACAAAAGAAAAAAGGAACGAAAAGGACGAAAAAACGGCCGAAAACGACGCTCGACGACCAAACGGGCCGAAGCCCTATGGTCGCCGGTGACCTTGGCCCAAGGTCGCCGGCGACCCTGGCCCAAGGTCGCCAGGCGACCCTGGCCTAGGGTTACCGGCGACCCTGGGTGCATGGTCGCCCGGTGACCCTGGAAATCCGGGTCACCGGATTTTGCGCCAAATCGTCCGTTTTCCGATTCTTTTCGCGTTTCAGGTGTTCTGGCCTCTGTGATTTTCTGAAAATCCAATGTTTGGTGCTTCAAAACCACTAATCTTCGTCGACATCTCGGATCTGCCGTCAAAAGCATGAAATCATCACCGATCGCCTGAAGATCGCCAACCGGCTGACCAAGAAAGTGCACTTTCTGTCCGACCGATCGTGAAATCGACAAGACAGACGTCACCGGCCCGCCAACATCAATCAATGTCTGAAATTGCATCGCAATCCGACATCAAATAATGCGTGGATCCACCCGTGATGATCGCAAGAAGAATCTCAAAAGGCGCAGCACGGCCCGCGACTCTTCACATGCCTTGGAAACCACTTAATGTCGTTAATTGACCCATTAAAGCAGTCATTAACTCATTATTTTGGACGGCCCAATCAGAACCAAGCATTTGGAAGTTACAAATCCAAGCAATCATGGCATTAAACCCATGAAACTCCCATCATCATGAAGCATAAAGGTGATTAAATGCCCACTACCTTCATCGGCCAATCACAAGCCTTGAAAAAGGAGTTACAAAATCAATTTGTAACTCCTCATCAATTCTTTCATCATGGCCATCAATGCCAATAAACACCTCATGGCTATCAAAAGCCTATAAAAGGAGGTCCATTCCAAGAAGAAAGCATGATGAAAAAAGAGATCCCAAGTGCAAGCTCTGAAAAACCAGAAAATCCAAGAGAGAGATGAAGTCCTGCTACTTTGCTCTCGGAAGCACCACAAGGTGATTAACGTCCCTTGGGGGGCCACCCCCCCTCCCCCCCCCCCCCCCCCCCCAAGGTCACCTCCTTCTCCAACATGGCCTAAACGTGGCTTTTCAGCCCGTTTACTTGGTTTTTCATTGGATATAGGACCTTCTCTTGGTTCTTGTCCTTTAAAAAACTGAGGTTAGGAGCCAAACCAAAGAATCAAAGCATCACATGTTCTCATTTGAAGGACGATGGCGAAGCCCATACATGACTTGCGACCGTCGATCTCAACGTGTCCCCACAATCTCCTGAGAAGTTAGATCCCTTTTCTTCCTTTTCTATTGTAGTTTGTATTTCTTAAAGAGACAAAAAGAAATCACAATTCTTGTCTTTCATATTTGATGAGTTTTGTAAAAACGCCTTTCACGGCAAAATCACCTTTCACGGCAAACAAACAAAAACACCTCTTACGGCATTCTAAAAACTTGTCTCTTTTCTTAATATTTATGCAATTTGAAAAGTTAGAAGAAATGATTGATTTCCTTTCCACTTGTGAAGGTGAATCTCCGGATTATCACTATTCGAAATTCCAAGTAGAAAGTAAATCTGGCATACCCGTACAAAAATGTTGATGCCCGAGATCTTCCCTCCTCCGCCGAGACCCAGGTCAGCCCCCGGGGTGCGGAGGGAGAGGACGGAAGATTCCCCCTTTTTTTTCGGGTCCATCAGTTAGGTGGACACTGTAAAGTGAGAAGGAGGTTTTCCATCAGAGCCACAATTCTCTGTTATCCTTGCTCCAACTGCTGGATGCATACGGTTACGTCATCATGCGGTGGATTGTGAGGTGGCTCAGAGTTTGTAACCGGGACGTTCATCCCTCGGGATTAGAATGAAGAAATCGTCCTGGTGACTGAGCTGGGCTCATTCTTTTGGTAGAAGAGCTTGAGGAAGGGTTACTCCGATATCCTTGGCTTGAAGGAGTGGAGGATTCTTCCAGATGTCTTCGTGTCCGGGAGACGCTGCGAGTCACCAGACGTCTGACACGAGTTTTGGTTGCCGACTTCTGGCGTCTTCTGGTTTTGCCAACCATATGGACAACAACAACTTGGTCGGGTCTTTCTTTTTCGACCCATTTCTTAGAGACCTGGAAGGTATAATGCTGGGTTCTTTCCCTCTCTAGTCTCTTTGTCATATACCGCGCGGTGACGTATACGACAAGCAATTTGAGCTTCGGTGAGCTCTAGTTGGGCTCTAGCGATGAAGGATGTAGTCCCCCGTGCGTAGCAGCCGAGCTTATGTTCTTTGAAGAAAGGCATGGACAGGATCCGGACGCGGTCCTTTGCCTGTCACAGTGAAGTTTTGAATTTCGCGAGCACGGCCCCTGTTGAGATGAAGGGTCGACTCGCAGGAGTGCAGGCTACAGTGGGTTTTTGTAGAGGCCTTACAATGCATGATTTGATTTTGGGCTCGTAGGAGCAAGCTGGCTCATGCTGGGTTGATTTGTTCATTTGGCGGACGGTAGGTTTCACCTCTTTCATGTAAGAGAAAGGGTAGAACCGGTTCTCCTTGAAAGGGGCCAGGTATGTTGGCTTTGTAGATGTTTGGGACCTCCTTTGTTTTGGTGAAGGGCTCGGGGACTAGGTCTTGGGGCAAACCTGGTTTCTTGTAGGTTGAAGCTTTGTGGGAGTGTCACAGGCTTCAGGTTTCTTTGTGTTTGCCCTTGGTGCCATGTTAGTGACACGTTGCGGGGTGATTTTCTGCTTCTTGGCAGGTACAATTTCTTCTGCGGGGAGTGGGAATGGTCCTAATGACCCGAAGACGATGGTCTGGGGAGTAGAGGTCGACCCGGTGCTTTGAGAGTTGCCGAGGGAGATGACGCTTCGGCAGCTGGCAGGGCGCTTGTGAATGCACTTGTTTTGCTTGTCTTGAAGCATGAGCTGGTACTTGTTCTCATCAAAAGTGATGGTCAATGAAGTTGTCATTGTTAGTTTGGAAAACTTCTAAAACAAGACCACATCCATTAGTAATCACAAGAATATGGTGATCATAAATGGAGATTAACTATGGTTTTGTCTTTTCAAATCACTCGAGGGGACATGGCCCAGCCCAAGCAAGATGAAGAAGGCAAAAGGCCATAGGAGGTACAATTGTTCTAAATGCAAGTATGGTAGGCTCAGGGTGAGCATTCCAGTGACTACTAGAAGCAATTGTAGACCTTAATTCAAACTACCGAGAAGCAAGGTTGGAGATACAAATGTGTCGGTCGCGAATACAGTAGACCTGAAACGACGTACTAGCACCACTAGGCACAAATGTTGCAAATCGCATCCTTGGAAGGGACACGAGATGGGACTTCTTTTTGAAAGGTCAAGATTGGATTCATAAAGGAGGGCAAATGGTATTCCAATCCGAACATAGGCTCAAACATTTCTGCGAGCACTGAGTCCGAGAGGGAAGGAACCAGAATTTCTCGAATTTGAACCCAAAAATGATGGAAGTTTTTTTTTTTTTTAAAGTCAAGGTTGAATTCATCAAAGAGAGGAAATGGTGTTCCAATCCGAACATAGGCTCTAATATTTTTATGAGCGCTAAATCCGAAAGGGAAAGAACCATGATTTCCCAATTCTGAACTCAAAAGTGACGGAGGTTTTTCTTGAAAGGTTTTTTTTTTTTTTTTGAAGATTTTTTTTTGAAAGGTGCACATAGGTTTCTAATTCGTTCTTATGAAACCTTAGTAGATAGATCAGCCCCCAGGTAAGGGTAGGATTACTTCATGAACACGTTTGGAGGACCCTTGCCTTGAACAGTCTAGCTGCCTCCACACTCTGAACAAGGCTTTTCTTATATCCACTTTGGTCAAAGAACGCAATTGGTGCAACCTTAGTTTTTTTTTTTTTTAACTTTTTTTTTGAAAGATTTCTAATGAACTCATCAAAGAGAGCGAATGGTGTTCCAATTCGAACATAGGCTCAAACATTTCTGCGAGCGCTAAATCTGAAAGGGAAAAACCAAAGTTTCTCAAATTTGAATCCAAAAGAGAGAACTGATTTTTTTTTTGAAATGATATATTTTTTTTGTTAAAAATCCCTATCGGACTCATCAAAGAGAAAAGATGGTCCATTCCTCGACAAGAGCAATAGCTACAAACATTTCTGTGAGCTGTCAGGTTCGAAGAGGAGAGGATCAAAGTTTCTCAAAAATGAATCCAAAAAAGAGAAATCAAAATTTTTTCGAAAGAGTCTGAAATGAGATTTTTTTTTTTAAAAAGCCCCTATCGGACTCATCAAAGAGAAAAGATGGCCCAATCATCGATACGAACAATAGCTGCAAACATTTCTATGAGCTATCAAATTCGAAGAAGAGAGGATCAAAGTTTCTCAAAATTGAATCCAAAAAGAGAAATCAGATTTTTTTTGCAATGAGAAAGAATGAATGAAATCCCATCTCATGTGAATCCAGACGTGACAGAAGTTTTTCTGAAAGGTCAAGATTGAATTCATCAAAGAGAGCAAATGGTGTTCCGTTCCAAACAAGGCTCAACATTTCTGCGAGCGCTAAATCCGAAAGGGAAAGAACCAAGATTTCTCAACTCTGAATTCAAAAGTGACAGAAGTTTTTTTTTTTTGAAGGGTCAAGATTGAATTCATCAAAGAGAGCAAATTGTGTTCCATTCCGAACAAGGCTCAACATTTCTGCGAGCGCTAAATCCGAAAGGGAAAGAACCAAGATTTCTCAACTCTGAATTCAAAAGTGACAGAAGTTTTTTTTTTTTTTTAAGGGTCAAGATTGAATTCATCAAAGAGGGAAAATGGTGTTCCATTCCGAACAAGGCTCAACATTTCTGCGAGCGCTAAATCCGAAAGGGAAAGAACCAAGATTTCTCAACTCTAAATTCAAAAGTGACAGAAGTTTTTTTTTTTTTTTTTAAAAAAGATTTTTTTAGAGGATTTTTTTTGAAAGGTGCACATAGATTTCCAATTCGATCTTATGAAACCTTAGTAGATAGATCAACCCCCAGGTAAGGGTAGGATTACTTAATGAACCCGTTTGGAGGACCCTTGCCTCGAACAGTCTAGTTGTCTCCACACTCTGGACAAGGCTTTTCTTAAATCCATTTTGGTCAAAGAACGCAACTGGTGGAACCTTAGTGTTTTTTTTTTTTTTTTTTTTTTTTTTTTGTTTTTTAGCTCTTTTTTTTTTTTCAAAGGTTTTTTAATGAACTCATCAAAGAGAGCGAATGGTGTTCCAATCCGAACAAAGGCTCAACATTTCTGCGAGCACTAAATCCGAAAGGGAAGGAAACCATGGTTTCTCATATTTGAATTCAAAAGAGTGAAAACTAATTTCTTTTTTTGAAATTATAACTTTTTTTTTGAAATCCCAATTGGACTCATCAAAGAGAAAAGATGGCCCAATCCCTGATATGAACGATAGCTGCGAACATTTCTATGAGCTATCAAGTTCAAAGAGGGAAGGATCAAAATTTCTCAAAGTTGAATCTTGAGAAAGAGAGATCATTTTTTTTTTTTTTTGAAAGAGTTTGAAATGAAGGTGTTTTTTTTTTAAATCCCAATTGGACTCATCAAAGAGAAAAGATGGCCCAATCCCCGATATGAACGATAGCTGCGAACATTTCTGTGAGCTATCAAATTCGAAGAGGAGAGGATCAAAATTTCTTAAAGTTGAATCTAAGAAAAGAAATCAGATTTGTATTTTTTTGAAGTGAGAAAGAACAATTGAAATCCCATCTCATATTTTTTAGATGCAAAATGCAACATAGGCCACCAACTAGAAAGGAGCAAGTGATCAAAGCATCACGTTCTCAAGTCAACGTGACCCACCGGGTATGTCAACTTGATGGACCGAAAAGGAATCTTCCGTCCTCTCCTTCCCCACCCCGAGGGCTGACCTGGGTCTCGGCGGAGGAGGGAAAATCTCGGTCATCAACATTTTTGTACGGGTATGTTAGATTTACTTTTGGAATTTGGAATAGTGATAATCCGGATATTCACCTTCACAAGTGGAAAGGAAATCAATCCTTTTTTCTAACTTTTCAAATTGCATTAATATTAAGAAAAGAGACAAGTTTGTTTTTTTAGAATGCCGTAGGAGGCGTTTTTGTTTGTTTGCCGTAAAAGGCGATTTTACCGTGAAAGGTGATTTTACAAAACTCATCAAATGTGAAAGACAAGAATTGTGATTTCTTTTTGTCTCTTTAGGAAATACAAACTACAATAGAAAAGTAAGAAAAGGGATCTAACTTCTCAGGAGATTGTGGGGACACGTTGAGATCGACGGTCACAAGTCATGCATGGGCTTCGCTATCGTCCTTCAAATGAGAACATGTGATGCTTTGATTCTTTGGCTTGGCTCCTAACCTCGGTTTTTTAAAGGATAAGGACCAAGAGGAGGTCCTATATCCAATGAAAAACCGAGAAAACGGGGTGAAAAGCCGCATTTAGGCCATGTTGGAGAAGGAGGTGACCTTGGGGGGGTGGCCCCCCAAGGGACGTTGATCACCTTGTGGTGCTTCCGGGAGCAAAGTAGCAGGACTTCGTCTCTCTCTTAGATTTTGTGGATTTTCAGAGCTTGCACTTGGGATCTATTTTTATCATGCTTTCTTCTTGGAATGGACCTCCTTTTATAGGCTTTTGGTAGCCATGAGGTGTTTATTGGCATTGATGGCCATGATGAAAGAATTGATGAAGAGTTACAAGTTGATTTTGTAACTCCTTTTTCAAGACTTGTGATTGGCCGATGAAGTTAGTGGGCATTTAATCACCTTTATGCTTCATGATGATGGGAGTTTCATGGGTTTAATGCCATGATTGCTTGGATTTGTAACTCCCAAATGCTTGAATCTGATTGGGCCGTCCAAAATAATGAGTTAATGACAGCATTAAGTTGTCATAAACGGGTCAATTAACGTCATTAAGTGGTCGCCAAGGCATGTGAAGAGTCGCGGGCCGCGCTGCGCCTTTTGAGATTCTTCTTGCGGTCATCATAGGTGGATCCACGCATTGTTTGATGTTGGATTGCAGTGCAATTTCAGACATTGATTGATGTTGGTGGGCTGGTGACATCTGTCTTGTCGATTTCACGAACGGTCGGACAGAAAGTGCACTTTCTTGGTCAGCCGGTTGGCGATCTTGAGGCAATCGGTGATGATTTCGTGCTTTTGACGGCGGATCCGAGATGTCGAAGAAGATCAGTGGTTTTCAAGCATCAAATTTGGATTTTCCAAAAATCACAGAGGACGGAACACCCGAAACGCAAAAAGATCGAAAAACGGTCAATTTGGTGCAAAAGCCGGCGACCCGGATTTGCAAGGTCGCCGGCGACCCTGGGCCAAGGTCGCCGGCGACCTTAGGGTTTTTTGCCCTTTGGTCTCCGAGCTTTGTTTTTGGCCAATTTTGCGTCTTTTTCGTTCCTTTTTTCTTCTGTATTTTTCTTGATATTTTTCCTTAATTATTGACTTCATTTTCTTAGAGAAAACTTGACGAGAACCCGCGCGAAATCGGAGCACAAAGTTTCCCATTTTTCGGGAAAGCCGAAGACTCTATAGCCGATTTTTCATCGAGAGTCGAAACTAGGTCAAACGATGTCGGAATGAACTGAAAATTGTGGTGAAGCTTCTTGAGCAATGGATAGGTCCAACCATGGGCTTTTATTTGAGTTTTGAAGCCGTTTGGGGTTCCATCGATACTTCACTTGATTTTGCTGCGAGGAAAATGCCGAGCTTTGATATGTGGTCAAATGATGTCCGATTGACCTGAAATTTGACAGGGAGCCTATTGGAGTCATTTTGAGACGTTCCATCAACTCCGTTTTGGATGTCATGGTCCCGGGTTGCTCCGCCGCCGGTAGGCTTGATTTTCTCTAGGAGCATTGAAACCTGGTCAAACGTTGTCAGAATGACCTGAAATTTGACGTGCATCCTTTTGGAAGCATGTTGAAGCTACTCATGTATTTTGTTTGATAAGTGATGGCTTCGATGGTTTTCGCCACCGGGAGGCTTGATTTTACTGTTCGAGCATTGATGGAGGGTCAAACGTTGTCGGTTTGACTTGAAATTTGGCATAGAGCCCTTTGGAGACATTCTAGAGTCATCCGTAGGCTCTGATCAAAGTTTTGACGTCTTTGATGATGTCGCCACCGGGAGCGCTTATTTAGCTATCGGAGCAGTGAAGTTAGGCCAAACGATGTCGGAATGGCCCGAAACCTCAGGTGTACCCCTCTTTTGGCTGCCTTGAAGGATCTCTCAGTTTCTGTCTGATTCTGATAAGATCTGATGATTGAAGTAGTTTTGCCTGTTTTGTAGTAGGATGCAGCTTCATGAGGCTTTTTGATGTTGAGGAGACATAGTGACTTTTTTGGTGTCAACACGAGCAGACCGTTCCACAATAGTAAGAGGAAGAGAGGACAACGTCGAATATTAGATGGCACGAAAGTCCTCCTGATCTGGAAGTTCCTCTCACCATTGCTGAGGAGGTGTCTGGGGATGCTGACGAGTCTCGAGAGAAGAGGAGCCGAGAAGAGGAGACGGCTGGTATGATTCTCCTTCTTTCTATTTACGTCTCTTTTCTCTCATGAGATATTTTTTTCTGATCCGCTGCTTGATTTTCTTTTTGCAGAGGACGATGATTTGGTGATGCCCGAGGTTCCGGCCAATGAGTTGATGACAGGCCCGGTCGCAGCATCTAAGGGAGAGCCAAGGGACTCTGGAGTGGTTCCAAAACTTTCACCTAGTATGATTTCTTTTGTTTTTCCTCCTTTTTCTGTTTGTGCTGCCATTTGCCAACATGTTGTTTTGTTTTCTTGTTAGCTGACTTGCCAGAGGATTTTGAAGACTTCGAGCCATCCATGGATACAACCTTTGATGATGCATCGAATGAGCTCATGGAAGTAGAAAGTACTCCGCTGGTCGTCAACGAAGGTATTTTGCAATAATAATCTCGATATTGATTTTTGACAAGATCATATTCATTCCTTTTTGTCTTTTATTGACAGATTGTGAAGCAACAGGAGAAGTTCCTCCATCTTCCTCAGGGCCAGAACAGGAGATACCTGCAGTCGATCTAGAAATAGGGGCTTCTTCTACTTTCAATGCGGCAGGTGTGAAACCTTATGGTGAGTCAGCTTCTTCAATTGGAAAGAGCTTATTGATTACTCCTCCAACGGGGCATGACAAGGGCAGTCGGGCCCCGGAGCATGGTGAATCCTCATTTGGGCCGCACCTTCAGTATGCTGAGAAGGTGTTAAAGAGCGTTTTGAGCTCATAGGTCGAGAGTCTCTCTTCAGGTCACTTGGAAGCTGGTTTCGGTATGATCAAGCATGTGCAGGACATTCTTGCTGATAGCGAAGAAGTTGGTCTGGACATTGAAAGTACCAAGGCTTTTGTTGATGAAGTCATTGCTTTGGGCAACAAGTGGACTGAGACTAAGAGTTTCCTAGATGGTGACTTCTTTAATGAGATGTTTGTGAAGCCTTCCAGCGAGGTCAAATCTGACCTGACTGAGATCTCGCGGTCTCGGAAGCAGTTCGTTCGGGAGAGGAATGTTACCGAGTTGGCCATCATCGAGCTAACACAAGACCTGAACCGGCTTGATAAGGAGGTTGTCGAGGCTAAGCAGCGTCTTGAGCTTTTGGAGGAAGAAGCCGCTGCCAAATGGACCGCCATTGTGGAAGCTCGTGCTAAGGAGGGGACTCTCATTCGCCAAGTTGAGTAGGCTGATAGCAATCTCCGGAGGAAAACTTAGGAATATGAGCAATGGCAGATTCACTTGGAAGAACTTCCTCGTGTAGCAGATGGATCACGGCGTTCTGCCGCATTTTATGGAAATGTTTTGAAGATGCGTGGCCTAAAAGCTTAGGAGGCTAAGGCCAAGAGTCTGCTTGAGGAGTTGAATCTTTTGTTGAAGACCGTGTTAGACTGAGCTCCTGAGTTGTAACAAACTCCTTTTCTTCTCTTTTTAGTACCTCCATGTATAAACATTTTTGGTACTATATTTTTTGTATTCCCTCCTTTCACTTAAATTATTTTTGATGAAAACAAATTTAAGCAAGAGTTAAATGGGAATGTTTGTTTGAGAATTTGATCAAAAGATTGTCATTTTGTGAAAATCTTTTGTCAAAGGGTTGTTTTTGGCATGAAAGCCAGATTTTGTGGTGAAAGCCTGGTTTTTGATGGCTTGAAAGCCAAATTCTTGGATGGCATGGAAGCCGAATTTTGTAGCGTAAGAGCCAAAATTTGTTTGCGGCATGGGAGCCAAAATTTGTTTATGGCATGGGAGTCAAAATTTTGAGATGGCATGAAAGTCGAATTTTGTGATGGCATGAAAGCCGAAATTTTGAAATGGCATGAAAGCCAAGTTTTGTGGCATAGGAGCCGATTTTGTTTGTGGCATGGAAGCCAAAATTTGGGGATGGCATGGAAGCTAAAGTTTTTTGTGGCATTGAAGCCAAAGTTTTTGAGATGGCATGAAAGCTGAATTTTTGTTCGTTGTTTTCGGCATGGGAGCTAGATTTTTTGAAAACCAGGTTTTGTTTTATTGGCATGAAAGCGGATTTTTTTTTTGGCATTTATAGTGGGATTTTGCCATTTGTAGCCGATTTTTTGGCAGTTATAGCCGGGCTTTTGGCATTTATAACAGATTTTACCGTTTATAGCCGATTTTTTGGCATTTATAGCCGGGTTTTTGGCATTTATAGCCGATTTTGGCGTTTATAGCCGAGTTTTTGGCCTTTATAGCCGGGTTTTTTGGTTTTCAAAATGCAGGTATCGGCCAAAGGTCGCCTCCCTACTGAATGGTCATACAAGTATTGATGGAATGTCGCTTCCTTGCTCACTCGGTTGCAAGTATCGATGAAATGTCGCCTCCTCGCGGATTGGGCTGCAAGTATTGACTAAGCATCGCTTCCTTGCTTTTTTAAAAATTTTGGTTTTGCGGGTATCGACTGAAATTTGAGGTTTTTTAAATTTGGGTTGTGGATATCAACTGGAATGTTGCGTCTCCACAGTTTTTTAAATTTGAAATTTTGCAAGTATCAATGAAGTGTTGCTTCCTTGCGATTTTGAGGTTTTGGAAGTATCAAATGAGGTTCGCATCCTCCCGATTTTTGGGTTTTGGAAGTATCGAATGGGGTTCGCATCCTTCCGATTTTTGGGTTTTACAAGTATCGACTGAGTGTCGCTTCTCCGCGGTTTCTAAAAGCCATTTTTTGTTTAAAGACACGAGGGTCATAAATTTTGCCTTAAAACCATTTTTGGTTGTAAACGTCGGGGCGGACTAGGGTGGAAATTCCTGAGTCTTGATTTTTGTTTCAAACCATGAATTTTGGGTTCAATGATCGAAAATCTTGGTCAAGTCTAGGAAGAGGATCCTAAACTTGGATTTTTGGTTTTGATGATTTTTTTTGAACAATGAAATGATGAAAGTAAGAATTGTTTTGAGAGTTTTTTTTTTTAGAAATTTCAACATAAAGATGAAAATTTCAAAAGCGGTGGGTTTGACGAGCAAGTACCTGGGAGTAGGCTTTGGCCGTGTAGGTGTTGCTTTGACCCATTTGAGGAAGTCTTCAAGGGTAGTACTGCTTCAAGAACTTGTCGTTGATGGGTAACATACATCTGTCACCTTCCATGTTTAGAAGAGCGTATGCACTGTTGGGGAAGACTTTGTCGACGACGAAGGGTCCCCCCCATTTTGGTTCGAATTTGCCTTTGGAATTGTGGGCAAAGACTATGGGTCTTTTTACTGCAAGAACCAAGTCGCCCTTTTTGTAGGTGCATTGCCTGACCTTCTTGTCGAAAGATCCTGCCATGCGTGCTTGGTACAACTCAATGCTTTGTAGAACTTCGAGCCGTCTCTCATCGAGATTATCCAGCTCTTGGAGTCTCAATTTGACATTGCTTTCTTGCATCATGTCATTTTGCAAAGATACCCTTAAGGAAGGAACTTGTACTTCCAAATGGACAACAGCTTCGCATCCATAGACCAAGGAGAATGGTGTGATATGGGTTGGTCCTCGAACGGTGGTTCGATAGGCCCATAAAGCTTCTGGTAGTTTGTCGCCCCAATCTCTTTTGTAACTAGAGAACATTTTCTTGAGAATTTTTACAAAGTTTCTTGTTGAAGGCTTCTGCTAGTCCGTTCGCTGCAGGATTATATGGAGTCGAAGGACAGCTTTGGATTTGTACTTGTCGCAGAACCTGTAGAATCTGTGATCCCGGAATTGTGGTCCGTTATCATGAACGAATCTTTTAGGTATGCCGAAGCGACAAATAATGTTGGTGTGCAACAATTGAAGGACTGATGAGGTCTTCATTTCGCTGAGCGCAAATGCTTCTAACCACTTGGAGAAATAATCCGTAGCGGCGAAGATGAAGCGATGGCCTTTGTTTGATGGGGGAGAGATAGGACCTACAATGTCCATACCCCAGGCTTCGAAAGGCCATGAGATTGCTGTAGGATGTAGCCATTCTGGAGGCATGTGGCCATAATCTCCATGAATTTGGCATTGTTGGCAGCGTTTAGCAAATCACATTGCGTTAGCTACCATAGTAGGCCAATAATAACCTAACCTTTTTATCTGATTGTAGAACTTAGGACCAGCTTGATGGGCTCCACAAAGACCAGAATGCACTTCTTTGAGAGTTTCCTTAGCCTCTTGTTGGGACAAGTAGCGTAGAAGTACTCTGTTGAAGGGTTTTCTGTAAAGTGTTTTTGAAGGATTATCCAAATGAAAGTTTGGGGCTCGTCTTTGAATGCTTACCCATTCTTTTGGATCTTCAGGGAGGATTCCGAACATAATGTAATTAATGAACGGATCCCTCCAGTTGCCGATCGGAGGTTTGAGGATGGACATCTGACTTCTAACCATCTGGTGGCATTTAAGAACTGCTTGGTGTGTGTTAAGAGGAGGGAGAATCCTTCTTTGATACACTATAATTTGCATGTTTTCCCTTTCTTGGATTGCCATAGATGCGGCGAGTCCGGCTAGGTCATCTGCACTGATATTTTCACCTCTGAGGATGTGGGTGATCTGACAGATGTTGAACTTTTGTCGAAGTGATTGCGCCTTGTTGTAGTAACGCAATAAATTGGGCTTCCTGACCTCAAATTTCTGATTCATCTGGTTGACAATCAGTTAAGAGTCCCCAAAAGCTTCCAGCATAGTGATGCCGAATTCGAGGGCAAGTTCCAATCCTAGAATCAGGGCTTGGTACTCAGCTGCATTGTTTGAGCATGGTTCAAGTAGCGAGAAAGCATGTGGAATCATGTATTTGTCGGGGCTAACAAAGAGGATGCCAATTCCCGATATCTTCTTTCCTTTTTCATTTGTCCTGGTTGAGCCGTCAAAGTACATGTCGCAGGAAACATTTAATAAGGAAGTTTCCACATTATAGATAGATTCGTCTGGGAGATCATCCCTGAGTGGAGAATCTTTAGGTAATGGGTACTCCGCGAAAAAGTCTGCTAGAACTTGGCCTTTAACTACTCGTTGTGGTACATACCTAATATCAAACTGTGATAGAAGGATGGACCATTTTGCCACTCGGGCATTGAAAGAACCTGCTTTTGTGACAAGGACCTTTAAGAGATTGATCCTCGAAACCAGGTAGATTGTGTTGGACAGCAGGTAGTGACGTAGCTTTTGTACCTCAAACATCACTGCAAGGCATTCTTTTTCGACGTGGGAGTAGCGATGCTCTGCACCTACCAACATGCGGCTAAGGTAATATAGAGCAGCTTCTTTTCCTTCGTTGTTTTCTTTTGTACCTCAAACATCACTGCAAGGCATTCTTTTTCGACATGGGAGTAGCGATGCTCTGCACCTACCAACATGCGGCTAAGGTAATATAGAGCAGCTTCTTTTCCTTCGTTGTTTTCTTGTGCGAGTAAAGCACCTAAAGAGTAATCGAGAGCTCTTGTGTACAAGATAAATGGTTTTCTAGTTGTGGGGGCAGCCAACACTGGAGGTTTGGTGAGGTATGTTTTGATGTCTTGAAATGTGGCTTCACATTCAGCATCCCAAACAAAGTCCACACCTTTCTTCATCAAGAGAGAGAATAGACGGCACTTCCTTGACAGATTGGAGATGAACCGTCGGATGTACGCCAATCTTCCTTGAAGGGCTTTTAATTCTCTTTTAGGGCCCGTTTGGCACTTTACTAATACAATATAAGTCAAGTAAAGCCTCCATTTTCCAGACAAGATGTCACATCAAATGCACTTTATTCAAAACTCTCTCCATCTTTTTCATACAAAAAGTCAAAAAGCAACTACCTTTATCCACTAAAATACAAAAAAAAAACTCCACTTTTCCATACAAAAAGTCAAAAGATTCCATAACAAACAACTAAAAATAAAATACCATCATAACTCACTTATATTTTATTCTTTCTTCAAAATCAACTTTACTTGACTTGACTAAATTAGTAGAGTTACCAAACTGGCCCTTTTTAGGGTCCTTGGAGATGGCATTTCCAGGATAGCCTTGACTTTGATGGGGTCAAGTTTTATTACGGCTTTCCGAACTATGAATTCGAGAAATTTACCCGATGACACACCGAAGAAGCATTTTAGTGGATTCATCCCCAACTTGTGTTTGCGAAGTCGGAGGAAGACTTCTCGAAGATCGTCGAGATGGTCTTCTTTTCTTCTGCTTTTGATGGCGAGGTCTTCGACATAACATTCGACCGTCTTGTGCTGTATATCTTGGGATATTTTCATTATAGCCCTCTCATATGTTGCACCTGCATTTTTCAGACCAAATAGCATGACAGTGTAGCAATACATGCCAAATGGAGTCTGAAATGATGTATGTCTTTCATCTTCAAGATGCATCTTTATCTGATTGTAGCCAGAGAATTCATCCATGAATGTCATTCGCTCAAACCCACAGGTGTTGTCAATCATCACCTCTGGTATGGGGAACGAGAATTCATCTTTAGGGCATGCATTATTCAGGTCTTTGTAGTCGATACAGACCCTTATCTGACCATTTATCTTTGTCATAAGGACGATGTTGGCCAACCATTCAGGATGCTATTCCTCGCGGATGAAGCCAACGTTTTTGAGTTTTTGAACTTCTTGTTCAATTTTGTCCATCACGTCAGGACAGAATCTTCTTTGGCCTTGTTTGACAGGCTTGATTTCTTTTTTGCAAGTTGAGTTTGTGGATTGCTATTTTGGGGTCTAAGCCGGGCATTACAGCATAAGACCATGCAAAACAATCAACGAACTCACGAAGAAAAGAGATATACTCGGGTAACTCATCATCCTTTATATTCTTGCTTATGAATACAGGACGTGGGTTATCAGGTGTTCCCAAGTCTATCTTTTGAACAAGATCTTCTATTGGAAGGTTTGAAGGTGGTTCGTCCACAATATTTTCGGAGGCTTCCAACTCAACAAGACCTTTTGAAGTATTTATAGACCAAGGCTCTGTTTCTGTCCATGGGTCTTCGTGATTGGTATTCTTCTCAAGACTTGCAATGAGATGATCCCAATCACCTGTGGAAACTGGGTCGAAGTAGGGTACTTCTTTTGGAAACGATGGTTCTTCTGGGTCATAAAACTACACGTCTATGTCATCGGATAATTCCTCTTTATTGTTAGAGAAATTATACCAATTGAAGGAGCTTCCTGGATCCTCGATGGGTGGCTCTTCAAAGAGATATCTAGGGAGATCAATGTCTTCATGGACACGAGATGTTGAGGCTTCGTCAGCAAAACGACTTTGCAGCCTTTGTGTCAACTGTCTCATGGGAGTGGTAGGATCATACCCCAACCCGTATGAAGACTTGTCTTTATGAGGGTGGAGTTGTCAATCTTCCGGTTGACATTTGGTCAGGGTGGGTTCTAATGGCGTGAGAATACCACGGCCACCTCCCAAACCAGTCGGATTCTGAGCGTCGTAGCCCATTTTCTTCATGATAGCTTATATAATTTGACTATATAGGGATAGTTGAGGCATACCCTCGTTTTGGAAAGGTTTAAGCGGAGAATTTGATGGAGAGACTCCCGATCTGTGGAAGAAGATTGTTTTTTTCTTTGTTGAGTAATTTATTTGTCCAGACAGCGTCTATGAGATCGGGTATCTGGGACCAGTTGACTGGGTTTTCATTGAAGAAGACTTCATCGGCAGTAGTTTCTTCAAGATGATCAGTCAGAAGAGGCTTGAGCTCCGATGTCATAGTTTTAGGAGACGCAGGCTGAGAAGATGATATCTCAGTGGAAGTCACCTGAGAAGATGTAGCTCCGGAAGATATACTACCAGTTGGGGAGTACGTATCTTCGGCAAATGAAGCTTCAGAGGTACTATCATCCTGAGCTATCGCATTGTAGGTTATCCCGATAGGAGATGCCCCCAGTATAGACTGTTGGGAGTCGGATTCATCCTCGGATGTAAGAGGATCATCGATCCAGCAGTTTTCTCCATTTTTAGGAGTTGAAGGAGGAAGTTCCTGTTGATTTTCACAGACTCCTGGTTCTAGATTTTGATTATGACGAAGGTCATTGATGCGATCCTACTCCCGCTCTATGGCAAGACGTTGCAAGATTCTTGCATATTCTTCGACATCGGGCATATGAGCCAAATCTTCTTCGTCATCTGTTCCTTGTGGTTCATCAGTGTTGGGTTTCACTGGAGCGCTTGCTTGTGCTGGATCAATAGCATTTTCTTGAACAACCTCTTGGTCTTCATCATCATCAGACCAAGATGAGAATCGGGAATCCATTCCTCATCGGAGAGGTATTCTCTTATTTCAAGGGATTCCTCCCACTCATCGGTATCTCCGGCAGTATCACTGGACTTGTATCCATCCATAGAGAATCCAATTACCGACTTGTAAGAGTATGATGCCCCCTGCGTAGTTTCATTTCTGTAATGAGGTGGCATGAAATCACCAAGGGTGAATTTTCTTACCGCCTTTGAAGTCTTGGGAAGGAATGCTTCTGTTCCCCCTAGTGAAGCGGTGGAAGAGGTCTCTGCTTTTTCAGGAACTTCTTGTTTTGGTTGAGACTTCTGCTGCTGTTTGAGCTTGCGGAATTGTCTCTTGGCTTGCCTTCGCTGTTGACCGGTCGGCTTTGTTTTGATGATCTCCCAATTTTCATATTTTAGGAGATTGGAATGCACCATATGGGTTGTCCATCTGGTGTTGGATAGGGAACCAACTCTTAGGACGTTTGAGTCATTTTTATCACTTTGAATGAAGTAGTGATTTTCTCCTTTGGTGACATTGAAGTTTGGCCACATGACACGAGGCAGACCCGTAGTTTTTGTCAAAGGTGATGATTCCGTTTTTCCACATCTCATTGATCTTCTCTCTCACAACGAAGCATTGAATGAGAGGATGCGAGACCATCTGGTGGTATGGACAGTAACGAGGATCGTTGGTTTTGCCAACATCTCCCGGTCTTTTGGGCTCAGGCAAACTAAGTTTGTCATTTGCTAAAAGAGCCTCAAAGATTTTTCCAACATCTCCATCGAACGGATATTTCTTCTCTACACGTTCTTTTAAGGCATTACTGGCAGCTTTGTTTTCAACTTTCTTTGGCTGTTGAGGAGCTGACTTGGTTTGCACATTAAGAACCTCCGTTTTCTTTTGTTTTGAGGTTGTTATGGCAGTCGGCTCTTTCTTTGATGATTTCTAACTGTTGAGGTCTTTGATCACCGTTTCAGCCTCCATGGAAGCTTCTAGGATTTCTCCTAGGTTCTTTGATTTGTTTCTGATGATCATGGAGTGGATCCTTGCTCTTATGTTGTTACGGAAAATGTCGACTAGTGACGCTTGTAGCAGTACATCTGAGCACTTGTACGCCATCGCCTTCAACTTGTGAATGAAGTCGTATGTTGACTCATTCTCTCCCTGTTTTAGGCTGCAGAGCTGAGCCGTAGTAACAAGATGATCCTCACCTTTGAAGTAGGTTAGGAAACGTGTCTCCAGCATGGCCTAGTTTTGGATGGAGTCTTCCGACAGAGTGGAGTACCAATAAAAGGCCTTACCTTTTAGGGTACTTGCAAAGAGATGGATCTTGAGGGCATCTTGATCCGCGATAGCTTCCGTTAGGATCTTGAAGTGGATGACATGCTGTCTGACTGAACCTTTCCCCGTATATGTTTGGAGAGTAGGTTGTTTGAATTTTGCAGGGTATGGAACCGAGTCCATCCATAGGGGATAGGGTGGCTTGATCCCATGTTCTTTCAGTATATCCTCTTCTTTTGGTTTGGCGAGGATATCGTCAACGTCCTTTTTGGTAAGGGCGCATGACTCATTGTTTTCCGCATTAGCGTCACCATCTTGATGACTCGGAGGAGCTTGATTATTTTCTTGACGCTGTAAAGCGAGAAGAGGATTTTCCATGAGAGTTTCGATCCTCTGCTGACCTTGCTCCAATTGTTGGATGCGTGGGATCGTCTCATCAGGAGGTGGATTATGAGGTGGCTCAGAATTTGTAGCTAGGACATTCATCCCTCGGGATTCGAACGAAGAAATTGTCCTGGTGACCGAGCTGGAGCTCATTCTTTTGGTAAAAGAGCTTGATGAAGAGTTACTCCGATGTCCTTTGTTTGAAGGAGTAGAGGATTCTTCCAGATGTCTTCTTGTCCGGGAGACGCTGCGAGTGACAGGACTTCTGACACGAATTTTGGTTGCTGACTTCTGGCATCTTCTGGATTTGCCAACCATATGGACAGCAACAACTTGGTCGAGGTCTTTCCTTTTCGACCCATTTTTAGAGACCTGGAAGGTAGAATGCTGGGTTCTTTGTATCTCTAGTCTCTTTTGTCGATATACCGCGCGGTGTCGTATACAACAAGCAATTTGAGCTTCGGTGAGCTCTGGATGGGCTTTAGCGATGAAGGATGTAGTCCCCCGTGCGCAGCAGCCAAGCTTGTCTTCTTTGAAGCTAGGCATGGCCAGGATTCGGACGCGGTCCTTTGCCTATCGTAATGAGGCTTTAAATTTCGCAAGTTCGGCCCCGTTGAAATGAAGGGTCGACTCGCAGGAGTGCAGGCTTCAGCGGGTTTTTGCGGAGGCCTTACGATGCATGATTGGATTTTGGGCTTGTAAGAGCAAGCCGGCTCATGCTGGGTTGATTTGCTTGTTTGACGGAGGGTAGGTTTCTCCTCTTTCATGTAAGAGAGAGGGTAGAACCGGTTCTCGAGGGGCCAGGTATGCTGGCTTTGTAGATGTTTGGGACCTCCTTTGTTTTGGTGAAGGCCTCGGGGAGCAGGTCTTGGGGCAGACCTGGTTTCTTGTAGGTTGAGGCTTCGTGGGAGTGCCACGGGCTTCAGGATTCTTTGTGTTTGCCCTTGGTGCCATGGTAGTGACACGTTGCGGGGCGATTTTCTGCTTCTTGGCGGGTACAGTTTCTTCTGCGAGGAGTGGGAATGGTCCCAGCGACCCTAAGACGATGGTCCGGGGAGTAAAGGTCGACCCGGTGTTTTGAGAGTTATCGAAGGAGATGATTGTAAGACCCCGACCCGAGTGACTCGATTAGTACTAATTAAGTTGCGTGTTAGTGCTATGCTTGGTGATTAGAATTTGATTAGCTTAGATTAGAATAGCTATTTTATAGCTTTTTGGGAGTTCTAAGTGTCTTGTGCTTAGTGGGACCCTTTGGGGGTTCCTTTTTGTTAGTCTTGGATTTACTTTGGGGAGTATTAGAGATTCTTGTGATTTTTGTTCGCATCATGTTTTACTCGTCTCGTCAATTCCTACGACTTTCATATTGATCCCGTGCCCGTTCGGAAACCCGAAACCCGATTTCCATAGCATTGAGGGCAAAACAGTCTTTTTACATGAAATCTGTACCCAAAATTTAATGTCCCCGAAACCCGCGGAATATTTTTTAGAAACTAGAAATTTTGTTGATCAACCTTGCCTTCTTCGTCGAATCCATTTGAGGCCCCGAAATGCATGTTTTTAGCCCGACTAGTACTTTAAGTTGTGGGACCCACTTCACCTTTGATATATAAAGATAACCCTTCTTCTCTTCTCTTCTTCCTTGCCCTAATTAATGTTCTAAGAGATGAATCCCAGTAGCCATGAGTTTCCTCCATTTCTTTCTTGCTTTCTCCATCTCATAGCACCACTATACCATTGCTAAACCGAGATTGGACCTTACCATCTCCATCTTCTTCACAATAGCTATCCATTGATGCCATTTTTGAAGAAAACCAAACTTTTCAAGATTTCCTTTGAACAACATCTTACTTTTTGAAGAACTTCCAAGTAAGGGATCCTTGTAGTCTTTTGGATTTGTATTCTCTTAGCCTTTGAGAAGCTTTGTCTTGATTATTGGAGGTTTCCTTTGTGTTTTGGTTTGGTTTTGCCATTTTAGGGCTTTGTTTTGGGGGTTTTGCTTGTGGCTTGGATCTTGGCTTGGAAAAATTGGTTTAGAGCTTGGATTTCCTTGTTAGAAGACCTAAGGCAAGTGGATGATTTGATATTTACATATTTTATGAGAAATGTGGTTTTCCTATTTCATACATTGATGTTTCACATTATCACTATTCATGTTTCTTTATTATTCACATTGATTTGGAAATGCATAATGTTAGTCCATTCCCTTCTTATTCATATTGAAAATGTCATAGCCCTTTGATTGAAATTTTAATTTATGATTGGAATGGATTTCTTTTGGTTGAATGTGAATGGAATGGAGGGATTTAATGGAAGAATGGATGAGGTGGGATGTGGATGGGAAGGAGAGGATTGGGGTGTTGTATTGGTAGATTAAATGGGCTTGAATGAGGTTTTGAAACCCTTAAAGTGTACAAAGAAGGGTGCCCAGGTTGTATGTGAATAAGGGAAGAAAGACAGCAGAAAATCTGACTTAAAACGGAACTGACTGTGCAGCGTCGGTTTGTTGTTGGTCAGCTGTCGGCCGACCGACATCCCATGTCAGTCGACCGAAAGCCAACCGACAACCTGTTGGCTCAAATAACAACGAGCTGAATTCAGTCAGAAGTTTGCAGGTCTGCTGTCGGTTGACTGTCAACTCGACGTCGGTCGACCGACAACAACCGACAGAACCGTCGGCCCCATTTCCAGAGAGCTGTATTTTCTGCAGTTTCTGATGCCCAGGTGTCGGTCAATCGATACCCAACCGACACCTCGACCGACACTCAATCGACATCCTTTCGGTCCCAATTCCAGAGAGCTGTTTTCTCCCCATTTCTGAACTCGGCTAGCCGTCGGTCAGCTTGTCGGTCGACCGACGTGACCCTGTCGGTTAACGGAAAAGCCAACCGAAGGTTGACCGAAATTACAATTCTGAAAGATTTCTTTTAAAGAAAGTGTAGAACTATATTGAAGAAGAAATCCCTTTATCATGTTGTTGTTTAGGTCTTATAGACTTGTCAATGTATATAAGGTCCTGGCATGTTATCAATTCTTAAAGAGTACCAAATGCATATCAAACTCGACATACGGAACCCTATTTACATTGATTCAAATCTTGGATTTTCAACACTTGGCCCGGAGAATATGAGAAATCCATTCATGCTTTAATTCGAACCAAATTTCTCTTATACATTTTAAATCTCGTGTTTTATGACTAGACTTGCCCGACAGTATTGAAATTCACGTTTTTAGCATTGTTGCTAGCCCGTACATGCCCGACCGATACAGTTATGCTTTTGTACTTATGAGTACCCCATCTCGTTATATGTATTTGTTTTGTTTTCCCGCTTGAGACCCATGCGTCGGCACCACTAAGGTTGGATAACCTTGTCAGTCTGATCGACTGACTTTGAGATTCCCCCTCCCGTCCCGCCAGCTGCAGTTTCGATCCCGATACCCGGCTCGCTCCCGTGGTTCCCGATACCGGTTTGCTACCGTGGTCCCATCCCGTATTATTATTTATGTATATGTAAATATTGTTGTACCTCCTCACTTCGGTGACTGAGATCAACACCCCGATAGACTCTTGTCACTTCGGTGATAGAGGATTTAGCTTCTTGTGGATGCCATCTTGTTGTTACTGTTTCCTTGGTACCTTTACTTGTTTTATAGTACATGCATGTTTTTGATTAAATGAATTATCTTTTCATGAAGATCATCATGTATACAGATTTCAATGCTTTCAAAGGTAATTTCATTTATTATCGTATCTCTTCACCCGCCTGCCAAACCGTCGTGTTTGACCCACTTTGGTACTCAGGTCCCGATGTTGACTTTCCCGAGGAGGAGCATGAGGAGGCGGTCAGAGAACGCAATAGCTAGTAGAGTGGCGCGCCGATGATGTTGTCTAAACATCCGGTTGTCTCGACGAAACATTTTGGGAAAATGTTTAAACTATATTTTGGTGGATATTGTTTTGTTTTTATTGGCCTTTGTTGGCCTCTAATTTTGGGAAATGTAATTTAGAGATATTTGTTTAAACTTTAACAACACTTTTGGGTTAAGCTTTAGAACATTGCTCATTCTGATACTCGATACTTAAATGCAATCAGTCTTATGTTTTATGGAAATGATTTATATGCATGATTTGCCATACGCTTCCGCAATTATAAAATGTTTAATGTTGTTGTGAAATCCTCACCGCGGACTCCTGTGGGAAATCACGTGCACGGGTAATGTATGTTATTTATTAACCTGTGTACGTCGTGACACCAAACATACTCTTATCACCATTGTTATTACTCAATTAGTCTCGATCCCGGATTGGACCGTTGGGACCCGGTCCGAGGTCGTGACAGACTGGTATCAGAGCGAGACGTGTTTCAGGCAATTAAAAGAAACTAGAAATGCTAAGGACGTGGCGAGGATTCGTTAGATCTTTCGTTAGCTAAAATCGCGTGAGCAATGTGTAACCTTATTCTTGATTATTATGTGCTAACAACTTGTTTTGCAGCATCATGCCACCTCGTAAGCGACCGGTAAATGGGAATCCCACTGCAAGTAACAATGCTTATGCTGAGCCTATTGAGGAGGATAGAGTTGAGAATATTGGAGTTGACAATGCAATGCCAAATCAATTCCAACAGATGATGCATGCTATGCTTGACCAGCAACGTTAGGCTAATGAGAATCAGACGAGACTCCAAGAACAGATGCTTAAGAAAGATGAAGATCATGCTAGAGAGTTAGCAGAGATGCAGAGGCAACTGTTAGAGGTGCTACAGAGAAGGCCAAAACCGGTTCAACCTCAACCTGCAATAGTCATAAACCGAAGGGAACATGACCCTAATGCACTGTTTGAGAAGTTTAGAAAGAGAGCCCCAAAGGATTTTGTGGGGACCGAAGATCCATTGACTGCAGATGACTGGCTAGAACATATGGATAATATCTTCGAAATTTTCAGATGTACCGGAGGTGAAAGGGTACAACTTGCAGCCTCACTCTTCACCGGCTTAGCAGATAATTGGGGGAAGACTGTGAGGGAGGAGTACAGAACTATGGCAGACGCAGTAGCTTGGGAAAACTTCAAGAGGCAATTCAGAGACAAATATGTGCCTGCCCATGTCAAGAGACAGAAGGCAGCAGAATTTCAGCAGCTTGTCCAAGGGAGTATGTCCGTGTTAAAGTACCTCACCAAATTCGAGAGGTTGTCCATATATGCTCTGGAATTGGTAGACACGGTGGAAAAAAAGATTGCCAAGTTCCTAGAAGAACTTCACCCTATCATTGAGAGGGATGCCACCGGTGTAGTACCACCTCTTACCTTTGAGGAAGCTATCAAGAGAGCCTACAAGTTTGAGAACTTTCATCACAAGATCCTCAAGGTTCAAGGCAAGGGACAAGGGCAACCACAACAGCATCATAACCAGCACAGGAACCAACAGAACAAGAGACACAGGCAAGACCAGAATGTTCGGTTAGTCTGTATCCACTGTGGAAAGAACCATGAGAGCACCCAGTGTCGTACCATCACAGGGGCGTGCTTCAGGTGTGGCTCCATGGACCACCAAATGAGGAATTGTCCCAGACCTGATAGGCAGAATCAGTAACAGCAAGGAGCACCGCGTCCAGCACCGCCACAGAATGCGATGGTTGTGCAAAATCAGCCAAGGCCACTTTAGCAACAGGCACCACGGCAATAGTATAGACCTCGGCAACAGCAGCAGTCAGTCCGTCAGCAAGGACACCAGCAGAATCAGCGTCCCCCGCAACAGAACAGAAATGTCCCTCAAGGGAGGCAGCAGCAACCTCCTATCAGGCCACAGAAGCGAAGAAGCGAGGACAAGTTTATGCAGTTAACAGAGCCGATGCAGAGGCTGCGGGCAATGTGGTGGAAGGTACACTTCTTGTTAGTGGGATAGAAGCTAAGATATTATTTGACCCTGGCTCCACACACTCTTTTATATCCCACGCATTTTCTAGATTGATTGATGTGCATGGTAGAGAACTCGAATACATTTTGACTGTGGCTACCCCAGTAGGAAAACAAGTTGTGCGCACTAGGTATTACCCTAGTTGTACAATTTAGATAGGGGAAGTTGTGTTACCCGCAGATCTTACTCTGTTAGAGATGAAGGATTTTGATGTCATCCTGGGGATGGATTGGCTGGTAGGGTACCATGCCACTATGGATTATTTCCATAAGACCCTCACATTCAAGTTGGATGAGACACCAGCAGGGGTGTTATTCCAGGGAGAGAGGAGGAATCCTCGTGGAGGGTTTGTCTCAGCGTTGAAGGCTGATAGAATTTTGAGAAGTGGATGTGAAGCCTATTTGGTGTTTATCACGGAGGATAAACGGTCCCAAGGGGTGGAGGAGATCCCTATTGTTTGGGAGTTCCCGGATGCATTTCCGGAGGAGATTCCAGGATTACCACCCATGAGAGAAATTGATTTCACCATTGAGTTGTTACCGGGGACTGCTCCGATTTCAATTACACCTTATAGAATGGCTCCGGTGGAATTGGGAGAGTTGAAGATACAATTGCAAGAGTTGTTAGACAAAGGTTTTGCAAGACCTAGTATTTCGCCGTGGGGAGCTCCGGTTTTGTTCGTCAAGAAGAAGGATGGTTCGATGAGGATGTGTATTGATTACCGAAGATTAAATCAAGTGACCATCAAGAACAAATATCCATTGCCAAGGATAGATGAACTGTTTGATCAGTTACAAGGTGCTTCGTATTTTTCGAAGATTGATTTGAGATCCGATTACCATCAGCTGAGAGTCAGAGAAGAAGATGTGTTGAAAACAGCTTTCCGGACAAGATATGGCCACTACGAGTTTCTAGTGATGCCATTTGGATTGACCAATGCAATAGCAGTGTTCATGGCGTTGATGAACAAGATATATGCACAGTACCTAGATCAATTTGTAGTGGTGTTCATTGATGATATTTTAGTGTACTCCAAGACCAAAGCAGAGCATGAAGAACATCTGAGGATAGCATTGCAGCTTTTGAGGGAGAATCAGTCGTATGCGAAGCTCAACAAGTGTGAATTTTGGTTAGAGCAAGTCGCATTTTTGGGACACATTATCTCCAAGGAAGGTTTTTCAGTAGACCCGTCTAAGATTGAGGCAGTAGTGAAGTGCAAAAGACTGAAGAATGTATCAGAAATCAGGAGTTTTCTTGGATTGGCAGGGTATTACCGGAGGTTTGTACAAGGATTTTCGTCGATTGCAGCACCGTTGACACGAGGAAAAATGTGCCTTATGTGTGGACAGATCAGTGTGAGGTTAGTTTCCAAGAGTTGAAGAAGAGGTTAACCACCGCACCAGTCCTTACTTTGCCATCCGGAAGCGGCGGTTTTACCATTTTTACCGATGCTTCGAACATTGGACTTGGTTGTGTGTTAATGCAAGAAGGAAAGGTTGTAGCTTATGGGTCCTGATAGTTGAAAGATCATGAGAAGAACTATGCAACCCATGACCTTGAGTTGGCAGCGGTTGTCTTCGCGTTGAAAATGTGGAGACATTACCTCTATGGAGAGAAATTTGAGGTCCATTCTGACCACCACAGCCTACAGTATCTGTTTTCTTAGAAGGAGTTGAATATGAGACAGAGGAGATGGATGGAATATATCAAGGACTATGATTTTTCAATCAAATATCACCCGGGAAAAGCGAATGTAGTTGCCGACACCTTGAGTAGAAAGTCAGTGGGCATGGCGAATTTAAGTGGCACTTGTATTTTCGATCAATTTGAGGAGTTGAGGATAGACCTCCAGCCACTTAGGAAGGGTATTATAATGGCCAATATATCAGTGTCAGAGCATTCGTTCATCCAGAAGATCAAGGACAGTTAGTTGCAAGATCCAGAGTTGGCCAAGATTGCAGAACATATAGTAGAACGTCCTGATTTTCGTATCGTTGATAGAGTTCTTTACTATCGAGACAGTTTATGTGTGCCTAATATAGAAGATTTGAGGAATGACATTATGGCAGAAGCTCATAGTACCAAGTACTCCATGCACCTGGGCAGCACGAAGATGTATCAGAACTTGAAGGGCAGATTTTGGTGGAACAATATGAAGAGAGAGATTGCAGTGTTTGTCTCCCATTGCATGACGTGTCAGTTGGTAAAGGCAGAACATCAAAAGCCTCCAGGGTTATTGCAGCCATTAGAGATTCCGGAGTAGAAGTGGGAGCACATTACCATGGATTTTATTTCGGGATTATCGAGAACTAGCAGAGGCAATGATGCGATATGGGTTATAGTGGATAGACTCACCAAGTCGGCTCATTTTATCCCCATGAAGACAGGAAAGAAGATGCATATGTTACCCCTGACAGAGTTATTTGTTAATGAGATTGTTAGTAGACATGGACAACCAGTTTCTATCACATCCGACAGAGACAGCAGATTCATCTCGAGGTTTTGGAAGACCCTACATGAGTCTATGGGTACGAAATTACAGTTCAGGACCGCTTATCACCCTCAGACAGATGGCCAATCAGAGAGGACGATTCAGACTCTTGAGGATATGCTCCGTGCTTGTGTGTTGGACTTCCAGACTCAATGGGATGAGACTCTACCTTTGTGCGAGTTCGCTTACAACAATAGCTACTACTCTAGCATTGGGATGGCACCATTTGAGGCCTTGTATGGCAGAAGGTGTAGGACACCTGTTTGTTGGGAAGAAGTTGGCACCCGCAGTTTCCATGGACCGACCATAGTAAGCGAGACCAGTGACAGAGTGAGGCAGATTCAGGAATGTTTGAAAGTAGCCCGTAGTAGACAGAAGAGCTATGCAGACTCTCATAGAAGGGATCTACAGTTCAAGGAAGGAGATAAGGTTTTCCTGAAAGTGTCACCGACCAGAGGAACATTGAGGTTTGGATAGAAAGGCAAGTTGTCACAGAGATACATTGGACCGTACGATATCATGAGCAAGATTGGTAATGTGGCTTATAGACTAGCCTTACCACCTGAGCTATCCGGTGTACACAATGTCTTCCATGTGTCGATGTTGAAGAAGTCTGTCCCTGACCCTTCACATGTGCTCCGGCATGAACCGTTAGAAATCAGAGAGGATGCCACTTATGTTGAGAAGCCCATTCAGATCATTGATACAAAGGAACAAGAGTTGAGGACACGGACTATTCAGTGGGTAAAGGTACTTTGGGAGAATCATGGGCCGGAAGAGGCAACGTGGGAATTGCAAGATCAAGTGCAGAAGAAGTATCCGCATCTCCTACCCGAGGTGAGTTTTATATTTCATTTGGAGGACCAAATGCCCTAACGGGTGCAGGATGTAAGACCCCAACCCGAGTGACTCGATTAGTACTAATTAAGTTGCGTGTTAGTGCTATGCTTGGTGATTAGAATTTGACTAGCTTGGATTAGAATAGCTATTTTATAGCTTTTTAGGAGTTCTAAGTGTCTTGTGCTTAGTGGGACCCTTTGGGGCTTCCTTTTTGTTAGTCTTGGATTTACTTTGGGGAGTATTCGAGATTCTTGTGATTTTGTTCGCATCATGTTTTACTCGTCTCGTCAATTCCTACGACTTTCATGTTGATCCCGTGCCCGTTCGGAAACCCGAAACCCGATTTCCATAGCATTGAGGGCAAAACAGTCTTTTTACATGAAATCTGTACCCAAAATTTAATGTCCCCGAAACCTGCGGAATATTTTTTAGAAACTAGAAATTTTGTTGATCAACCTTGCCTTCTTCGTCGAATCCATTTGAGGCCCCGAAATGCATGTTTTTAGCCCGACTAGTACTTTAAGTTGTGGGACCCACTTCACCTTTGATATATAAAGATAACTCTTCTTCTCTTCTCTTCTTCCTTGCCCTAATTAATGTTCTAAGACATGAATCCAGCAGCCATGAGTTTCCTCCATTTCTTTCTTGCTTTCTCCATCTCATAGTACCACTAAACCATTGCTAAACCGAGATTGGACCTTACCATCTTCATCCTCTTCACAATAGCTATCCATTGATGCCATTTTTGAAGAAAACCAAACTTTTTAAGATTTCCTTTGAACAACATCTTGCTTTTTGAAGAACTTCCAAGTAAGGAATCCTTGTAGTCTTTTGGATTTGTATTCTCTTAGCCTTTGAGAAGCTTTGTCTTGATTATTGGAGGTTTCCTTTGTGTTTTGGTTTGGTTTTGCCATTTTAGGGCTTTGTTTTGGGGGTTTTACTTGTGGCTTGGATCTTGGCTTGGAAAAATTGGTTTAGAGCTTGGATTTGCTTGTTAGAAGACATAAGGCAAGTGGATGATTTGATATTTACATGTTTTATGAGAAATGTGGTTTTCCTATTTCATACATTGATGTTTCACATTATCACTATTCATGTTTCTTTATTATTCACATTGATTTGGAAATGCATAATGTTAGTCCATTCCTTTCTTATTCATATTGATAATGTCATAGCCCTTTGATTGAAATTTTAATTTATGATTGGAATGGATTTCTTTTGGTTGAATGTGAATGGAATGGAGGCCTTTAATGGAAGAATGGATGAGATGGGATGTGGATGGGAAGGAGAGGATTGGGGTGTTGTATTGGTAGATTAAATGGGCTTGAATGAGGTTTTGAAACACTCAAAGTGTACAAAGAAGGGTGCCCAGGTTGTATGTGAATAAGGGAAGAAAGACAGCAGAAAATCTGACTTGAAACGGAACTGACTGTGCAGCGTTGGTTTGTTGTCGGTTAGCTGTCGGCCGACCGACATCCCATGTCAGTCGACCGAAAGCCAACCGACAACCTGTCGGCTCAAATAACAGCGAGCTGCATTCAGTCAGAAGTTCTACAGGTTTGCTGTCGGTTGACCGTCAACTCGACGTCGGTCGACTGACAGCAACGACAGAACTGTCGGCTCCATTTCCAGAGAGCTGCATTTTCTGCAGTTTCTGATGCCCAGGTGTCGATCAACCGATACCCAACTGACACCTCGACCGACACTCGACTGACATCCTCGGTCCCAATTCGAGAGAGTTGTTTTCTCCCCATTTCTGAACTCGGCTAACCGTCGGTCAGCTTGTCGGTCGACCGACATGACCCTGTCGGTTAACCGAAAAGCCAACCGAGGGTTGACCGAAATTACAATTCTAAAAGATTTCCTTTAAAGAAAGTGTAGAACTATATTGAAGAAGAAATCCCTTTATCATGTTTTTGTTTAGGTCTTATAGACTTGTCAATGTATATAAGGTCCCGGCATGTTATTAATTCTTAAAGAGTACCCAATGCATATTAAATTCGACATACGGAACCCTATTTACATTGATTCAAATCTTGGATTTTCAACACTTGGCCTGGAGAATATGAGAAATCCATTCATGCTTTAATTCGAACCAAATTTCTCTTGTACATTTTAAATCTCGTGTTTTATGACTAGACTTGCCCGACAGTATTGAAATTCACGTTTTTAGCATTGTTGCTAGCCCGTACATGCCCGACCGATACAGTTATGCTTTTGTACTTATGAGTACCATGTCTCGTTATATGTATTTGTTTTGTTTTCCCGCTTGTGACCCATGCGTCGGCACCACTAAGCTTGGATAACCTTGTCAGTCTGATCCACTGACTTGGAGATTCCCCCTCCCATCGCGCCAGCTGCAGTTTGGATCCCGTTACCCGGCACTCCCGTGGTTCCCGATACCGGTTTGCTACCGTGGTCCCGTCCCGTATTATTACTTATGTATATGTAAATATTGTTGCACCTCCTCACTTCGGTGACTGAGATCAACACCCCGATAGACTCTTGTCACTTCGGTGATAGAGGATTTAGCTTCTTGTGGATGCCATCTTGTTGTTATTGTTTCCTTGGTACCTTTACTTCTTTTATAGTACATGCATGTTTTTGATTAAATGAATTATCTTTTCATGAAGATCATCATATATACAGATTTCAATGCTTTCAAAGGTAATTTCATTTATTATCGTATCTCTTCACCCGCCTGCCAAACCGTCGTGTTTGACCCACCTTTGGTACTCAGGTCTCGATGTTGACTTTCCCGAGGAGGAGCATGAGGAGGCGGTTGGAGAACCGCAACAGCTAGTAGAGTGGCGCGCCGATGATGTTGTCTAAACATCCGGTTTCCTCGAGAGATACGAAACATTTTGGGAAAATGTTTAAACTATATTTTGGTGGATATTGTTTTGTTTTTATTGGCCTTTGTTGGCCTCTAATTTTGGAAAATGTAATTAAGAGATATTTGTTTAAACTTTAACAACACTTTTGGGTTAAGCTTTAGAACATTGCTCATTCTGATACTCGATACTTAAATGCAATCAGTCTTATGTTTTATGGAAATGATTTATATGCATGATTTGCTATACGCTTCCGCAATTATAAAATGTTTAATGTTGTTGTGAAATCCTCCCTGCGGACTCCTGTGGGAAATCACGTACACCGGTAATGTATGTTCTTTATTAACCTGTGTACGTCGTGACACCAAACATACTCTTATCACCATTGTTATTACTCAATTAGTCTCGATCCCGGATTGGACCGTTGGGACCCGGTTCGGGGTCTTGACAATGATGCTTCGGCAACTGGCAGGGCGCTTACGAGTGCACTTGTTTTACTTGTCTTGAAGCATGAGCTGGTACTTGTTCTCATCAAAAGTGATGGTCAATGAAGCTGCCATTGTTAGTTTCGAAAACTTCTGAAACAAGACCACATCCATTAGTAATCACAAGAATATGGTGATCATAAATAGAGAATAACTATGGTTTTGTCTTTTCAAATCGCTCGAGGGGACATGACCCAGCCCAAGCAAGATGAAGACGGCAAAAGGCCATGGAGGGTATAATTGTTCTAAATGCAAGTATGGTAGGCTCAGGGTGAGCGTTCCAGTGATTGCTGAAGCAATTGTAGACCTTAATTCAAATTACTGAGAAGCAAGGCTCACTTGAGGTAAAATGATATAAGGTTGGAGATAGAAATGTGTTGGCCGCGAATACAGTAGACCCGAAAGGGCGTACTAGTATCGCTAGGCACAAATGTTGCAAATCGCATCCTTGGAAAGGACACGATATGGGATTTTCTTTTTGAAAGGTCAAGATTGGATTCATAAAGGAGAGCAAATGGTGTTCCAATCCGAACATAGGCTCAAACATTTCTGTGAGCACTGAGTCCAAAAGGGAATGAACCAGAATTTTTCGAATCTGAACCCAAAAGTGATGGAAGTTTTTTTTTTTTTTTGAAAGGTCAAGATTGAATTTATCGAAGAGAGCAAATAGTGTTCCAATCTGAACATAGGCTCAAACATTTCTTCGAGCACTAAATCCGAAAGGGAAAGAACCAAGATTTCTCAAATCTAAACTCAAAAGTGACGGAAGTTTTCTTTTTTGAAGGTGTTTTTTATTTAAGATTTTTTTTGAAAGGTGTACATAGGTTTCCAATTCAGTCTTATGAAACCTTAGTAGATAGATCAGCCCCCAGGTAAGGGTAGGATTACTTACTGAACCCATTTGGAGGACCCTTGCCTCGAACAGTCTAGCTGCCTCCACACTCTGGACAAGCCTTTTCTTAGATCCACTTTGGTCAAAGAACGCAATTGGTGCAACCTTAGTATTTTTTTTTTCTTTTGAACTTCTTTTTTTGAAAGATTTCTAATGAACTCATCAAAGAAAGCGAATTGTGTTCCAATCCGAACATAGGCTCAAACATTTCTGCGAGCACTAAATCTGAAAGGGGAAAACCAAAGTTTCTCAAATTTGACTCCAAAAGAGAGAGAACTGACTGTTTTTTAAAATGATATTTTTTTTTTGTTTTTGAAAATCCCTATCAGACTCATCAAAGAGAAAAGATGGCCCACTCCCCGATATGAACAATAGCTACAAACATTTCTGTGAGCTATCAAGTTCGAAGAGGAGATGATCAAAGTTTCTCAAAATTGAATCCATAAAAGAGAAATCATATTTTTCTTAAATGAGAAAGAGTGAATGAAATCCCATCTCATGTTTTTTTTTTTTTTTTTTTTTAAGATGCAAGATCCAACATAGGCCACCAACTAGAAAGGAGCCAAGGAATCGAAGCATCACGTTCTCAAATGAACGCGTCCCACCGGGTATGCCAACTTGATGGACCCGGCTTTTGTCCTCTCCTTCCGTCCCGGGGCTGCCGGGGTCCGGCGGAGGAGAAAAGCGGGTATCAACATTTTTTGTACAGGTATGCCAGATTTTCTATTTTACTTGGAATTTGAAGTGGTGACCCGGGGATTCACCTTCACAAGAAGAAAGGAAATCAATCATTTTTCTAACTTTTCAAATTACATAAATATTTAAGAAAGGAAACAAGTTTTTCTTTGAATGCCGTAGGAGGCGAGTTTTTGTTTGTTTCCCGTGAAAGACGATTTTGTACCGTGAAAGGCGGGTTTACCGTAAAAGGCAATTTTTGTTGTGAAAGGCGATTTACAAATCCCATCAATAGTGAAAGACAAGATTGTGATTTTTTTGTCTATTTAAAAAATACTAGATACAATAGAAAATAAAGAAAAGGGATCTAACTTCTTAGGAGATTGTGGGGACTCGTTCTAATCGACGGTCGCAAATCATGTATGGACTTCGCCATCGTCCTTCAGATGAGAACGTTTGATGCTTTGATTCTTTTGGCTTGGCTCTAATCTCAGATTTTTAGAGGACAAAGACCAAGGGGAGGTCTTATATTCAATAAAAACCTGAGTAAATGGGCTGAAAAGTCGCGTTTAGGCCATGTTGGATAGAAGGAGAGGAAGAGCTTTACCTTGGGGGGTGGCCCCCCAAGGGACTTCGATCACCTTGTGGCATTGCAGCAGAGTTTCTTTAGGATTTTCTGACTCTCTCTGTGTCTGTGTAGCCCTCTGTGTGTGTGAATTTCTTGGATTTTTCCGAATCGATTCTTCTTGGAATGACCCCCTTTTTATAGCCTTTTGGTGGCCATAAGGTGGGTTTGGGCATTGATGGCATTGATGGCATTGATGCTCCATGATGGGAGGAGTTACAAGTTTTTATTTCTTGATTTTGTAACTCCTTTTTCTTGGCTTGTGATTGGCCGATGGAGAATGATGAGCATTTAATAGCCTTTAATCTCCATGATAAGGGGAGTTTCCTGGCTTTAATGCCATGATTGCTTGGACTTATAACTCCCATTTGCTTGCTTCTGATTGGGTAGTCCAAAATAATGGGTTAATGACCGCATTAAACAGGTCAATTAACAGCATTAATTGGTCACCGGGGCATTTAAAGAGTTGCGGGCCACGCCATGTCTTTTGAAATTCTTCTTGTGACGATCGCCGATGGATCCACATATTATTTGATGTCGGATGGCAATATAATTTCAGATATTGATTGATGCCAGTGGGCCAGTAACATCTGTCCTGTCGATTTCTCGATCGGTCGGACAGAAAGTGTACTTTCTTGGTCAACCGGTTGGCGATCTTGGAGCAATCAATGATGATTTCATGCCCTTGACGGTGGATCTGAGATTTTAGCGAAGACCAGTCGTTTCCAAGCATCAAGAATTGGATTTTTGGAAAATCACAGGGGCTGGAACTCCCAAAATGCAAAGAGGATTGGAAAAAGGGCCATCCGGGGGAAATCCAACGACCGGGATTTCCAGGGTCACCGGCAACCATGCACCCAGGGTCACTGGCGACCATGGGGGTTTTGTCCCCTTTTGTCGCCATTTTTCGGCCATTTCTTGGTCTTTTTCGTTCCCTTTTTCTCCTGTATTTTTCTTGACATTTTTCCTCATTTATTGACTTGATTTTCTTGGAGAAAACTTGACGAGAAGCCGCGCAAACCGAAGCACAAAGTTTCCTATTTTTTGGAAAAGCCGAAGACTTTGTAGCCAATTTTCAGTCAAGAGTCGAAACTAGGTCAAACGATGTCGGAATGACCCGAAATTTGAGATGAAGCCTCTTCAGTAGTGGATAGGACCAACCATGGGCTTTTATTTGGGTTTTGAAACCGTTTGGGGTCCCGTCGCTGCTAGACTTGATTTTGCCACAAGGAAGATGTCGAGCTTTGATATACAGTCAACCGATGTCCGATTGACCTGAAATTTGATAGGGAGCCTATTGTAGTCATTTTGAGACGATCCATTAGCTCCGATTTGGATGTTATGGTTCCGGGGTGCTCCACCGCTGGTAGGCTTGATTTTGTTTCGGAGCGTCAAAATCTGGTCAAACGTTGTCGGAATGACATGAAATTCGACGTGCAGCCCTTTGGAAGCATGTTGAAGCCACTCATATACTTTGTTTGATGAGTGATGGCCTCGATAGTTCTCGCAGTCGAGAGGCTTGATTTTGCTTCTCAAGGGTTGATGGAGGGTCAAACGTTGTCGATTTGACTTCAAATTTGACAAGGAGCCTTTTGGAAGTATTTTGGAACCATCCATAGGCTCTGATCGAAGTTTTGATGTCTTCGACACTGTCGCCGCAGGGAGCGCCTGTTTAGGTATCGAAGGAGTGAAATTAGGCTAAATGACGTCGTAATGGTCTGAAACTTCATGTGTACTCCTCTTTTGGCTGTTTTGAAGGATCTTGTAGTTTTTGTTTGATTCTGACAAGATTTGATGCTTGAAGAGCATTGCATTTTTGTAGTAGGATGCAACTTCATGTGGCTTCTTTGATGTTGAGGAGGCAAAGTGACTTTTTGGTATCAACATACTAGTTTCAACGCAGCTGGGGTGAAACCTCATGATGAGTCAACTTCTTCAATTGGAAAGAGTTTATTGATTTTCCTCCAACGGGGCATGACATGGGCAGTCGGACGCCGGAGCATGGTGAATCCTCATCTGGGCTGCACCTTCAGTATGCAAAGAAGGTGTTGAAGACGTTTTGAGCTCATGAGTCGAGAATTTCTCTTCAGGTCACTTGGAAGCTGGCTTCGGCATGATCAAGCATGTGTAAGACATTCTTGTCGAGAGTGAAAAGGTTGGTCAAGATGTCACTGGCGCCAGGGCATTTGTTGATGATATCATCGCATTGGGTAACAAATGGTTTGAGACCGAGAGCTTTCCAAATGGTGACTTTTTCAGGGAGATTTTTTTGAACCCTTCCAGCGAGGTCAAATCTGAAATGGATAAGATCTCGTGGACTCAGAAGCAGTTTGTTTAGGAAAGAAATGTCACTGAGTTGGCTATCATTGAGTTAACACATGTATAAACAGTTAGACTGAGCTCCTGAGTTGTAACAAACTCCTCTTCTTCTCTCTCTCTCTCTCTATTTTTTTTACCTTCATGTATAAGCATTTTTGGTACTCTATATACATATTTTATTTTTTTTATTCCCTCCTTTCACTTAAATTATTTTTTGATGAAAACAAATTTAAACAAGAGCTGAATGGGAATGTTTCTTTGAAAATTTGATCAAAAAGTTGTGATTTTATGAAAATCTTTTGTCAAAGGGTTGTTTGCCTGGTTTTTGATTGCTTGAAAGCCGAATTTTGGGATGGCATGGAAGCCGAATTTTGTGGCGTCAGAGCCAAAATTTGTTTGTGGCATGGGAGCCAAAATTTGTTTATGGCATGGAAGCCGAAGTTTTTGAGATGGCATGAAAGCCGAATTTTTGGAGATGGAATGAAAGCCAGGTTTTGTGGCATAGGAGCCAATTTTGTTTGTGGCATGGAAACCAAAAATTTGGGATGGCATGAGAGCCAAAATTTTGTTTGTTGGCGTGAAAGCCGAACTTTTGAAAACCAAGTTTTGTTTTGTTGGCATGGAAGCCAGATTTTTTTTTTTTTTGGCATAAAAGCTGGGTTTTTTTTTTTGGGGGCATAAAAGCAGAGATTTTGGCATAAAAGTCGGGTTATTGGTTTTCAAAGATGTAGGTATCGACTAAGGGTCGCCTTTCTACTGAATGGTATTGCAAGTATCGATGGAATGTCGCCTCCTTGCTCATTTGGTTGCGAGTATCGATGGAATATCGTCTCCTCGCGGATTGGAGTGCAAGTATCGACTGGACGTCGCTTCCTTGCTTTTTCAAAAAATTTGATTTTGCGGGTATCGGCTGAATGTCGTTCCCTACGATTTTTTGAAATTTGAGGTTTTTTTTTTTAAATTTGGGTTGTGCATATCAACTCCGCCTATGTTGGGGTAACTTTGACATAGCCGGTCCCAAGCCCGGACAAAGGAGGAGGGTTGTGCGTTAGGTAGCTGACAGTCAGCACAATACTCAGTCGGATTTCTTTATGGATTTGAGACCTAATGAAATTTCGCGGGGGCGTCCCCTACTTAGCAATGCGCTATATGGTCCGAGTACAGTGATAAGTGAGCAAGGACCGCTGCATCAACGCCTGGGTGTAGTGCTAAATAGGCAAGGGTCCTCACACTTTATTGGATGGGTGTGGGGGGTAAGGAAGCTAGTCCAAAATAAAAGGCTGAGATTAGGTACTTGGAACATTGGGAGCCGAACTGGGAAACTTATGGAAGTGGTGGATACAATGGAATGGAGACGAATCGCAATTGCTTGCTTGCAAGAGACAAGGTGGGTGGGACAGAAAGCTAAAGGGATTGAGAGGACTGGGTATAAGTTATGGTAAATGGGACTTAATATATCGATGAATGGGATCGGCATAGTAGTAAGCAAGGGCTTAAAGGAAGATATAGTTAACGTAAAACGTTGTGGAGATAGGATTATTGCAATTAAGTTAGTGTTAGGAGAAGAGATAGTGAACGTAATTAGTGCTTATGCCCCCCAAGTGGGCTTAGGAGATGGGCATAAGGAGAAGTTTTGGGAAGAATTGGAAGGAGTGCTCTAGAGATACCCCAAGGTGAAATGGTCTTCATAGGAGAAGATTTGAACGGTCATGTAGGACGCGACGTAGATGGATACATAGGAGTACATGGGGGACTTGGATACTGTAATAGAAATGAAGAAGGGAAGGATATTTTGGAGTTTTCAGTGGCTTATGATCTCATGGTGACTAACACCTTTTTTAGGAAGAGAGAGGAGCATTTGGTGACTTATAAGAGTGGCTCCTCAAGGACATAGATTGACTTCTTCTTAACTAAGAAAAGAGACCACTTAGCTTGTAAAAATTGCAATGTTATACCGGGGGAGAGATTGACTTCCCAACATAGGTTGTTGATCATAGATGTGTAGCTACAAAGGTGGACTAGAAAAAAGAAGTTGTATAGATGCTCAAGGACTAAATGGTGGAACTTGAAAGGTGATAAGCAACTAGCATTTAGGGAAAGAGTGTACTAGAGGAAGACGTTTGGGCGGTAAATGAGAGTGCAAATAATATGTGGGATAAGGTAGCAAAGTATATTAGGAGGGTAGGGAAGGAAGTCTTAGGAGAATCCAAAGGGGGTGCTCCGGAACAAAAGGAGGCATGGTGGTGGAGCGAGGCCGTTCAAGACAAGATAAGAGTTAAAAAAGAGTTCTTTAGAACTTGGCAAAAGGATCGAAATGCAGCGAACTTGGTGAGGTATAAAGAAGCAAAAAGAGAAACCAAAAAGGCAATTAGTGAGGACAAGGCAGAGGCATTTGAGGAGCTATATAGGCGACTTGACACTAAGGAAGGTAAAAGAGAGATATTCAAGCTTGCTAAAGCCAGAGATAGGCAGACCAAGGACTTAAACCAAGTTAAATGCATTAAGGATGAGGATGAAAAGGTATTAGTAAAGGAGGAGGAGATAAAGGAGCATTGGAAGAGCTACTTCTACAAGTTATTTAACTAAAGCAGTAGTAGTGACATACAATTGGGGCAGCTTACCATTTTTAGGGAAGAATCAAATCATATGTTCTATAGGAGAATCAGTAGGGAAGAAGTTATACAAGTATCGAAAAGGATGAAGAATGGGAAAGCGATTGGGCCAGATGGTATCCCTATTGAGGTCTGGAGATGCTTGGGGGAGAATGGCATAAGTTGGTTGACAAAGCTTTTTAATGTAGTGCTAAAGAGCAAGAAGATGCCTGATGCATGGAGGAAAAGTATTCTTATACCCATATACAAGAACAAAGGAGATATTCAGAACTGTGCAAACTACCACGGGATTAAATTGATGAGCCATACGATGAAATTATGGAAAAGAGTTATTGAGAGAAGACTAAGAAGAACAACAAACGTTTCAGAAAATCAATTTGGTTTCATGCCTAGGAGATCAACCATGGAGGCTATCTTTCTCCTGAGGAGGTTAATGGAACAATATAGAGAAGGTCAGAGAGATTTACATATGGTATTCATTGACTTGGAAAATGCCTATGACCAGGTTCCTAAGGAGAGTCTATGGGGAGTACTGGAAAAGAAAAGAGTGTGTGTCACATATATTGAAGCGATAAAGGATATATATGATAGAGTCGTGACATCTATAAGGACGACTGGCGGAGCAACTAAGGAGTTTCCTATCACGATTGGTCTACACCAAGGCTCAGCGTTAAGCCCGTACTTGTTTGACCTAGTTATCGATGAGATTACAAGACATATTCAGGATGTGTATGCTATTTATATATGACATTATTTTAGTGGATGAGATGAGAGGAGTGAATGCCAAGCTAGAAGTGTGGCGGGAAACGTTAGAGACAAAAGGGTTTAGGCTTAGTCGATGCAAGACGGAATATATGGAATGCAAGTTTAGTCATAGTAGGACACTTGGTAATATAGAAGTAAGTTTGGGTACACAAAAGATTGTAGAGAAATAAAACTTTAGGTACCTTGGATCGATGGTGTAATAGGATGGAGGGATTAATACTGATGTAAGTCACAGGATTCAGGCCGGGTGGACCAAATGGAGGAGTGCTCCGGGGGTCTTGTGTGATCAGAAAGTCCCCCTCAAGGTTAAAGGAAAGTATTATAAGGTGGCGGTAAGACCAGCATTGATAAACGGATCAGAGTGTTGGGCAGTAAAGCATAATCATGTTAAGAAGATGGAAGTTGCGGAGATGAGAATGTTAAGATGGATGTACGGGATCACAAGGAGAGATAAGATTAGGAATGAGGAGATTAGGGGCAAAGTAGGAATAATACCGATTGAAAAAAAAATGAGAGAAAATGGACTAAGATGGTTTGGCCATGTTAGAAGGCGTCCAACGGAGGCACCTGTTAAAAGGTGTGAAAGCATGGAGATTGCCAGGAGTAGGAGAGGGAGATGGAGACCCAAGAGAAGTTGGAAAGAAACTATTAAACATGACCTTGCCTACATTGATTTAACGGAGGACATGGCTCTACATAGATTTGATTGGCGTCGTCAAATCCATATAGCTGACCCCACTTAGTGGGAAAAGGCTTGGTTTGGTTTGTTTTGGTTTGGTTTGGGTTGTGGATATCAACTGGAATGTATCTCCACGATTTTTTTAAATTTGAGTTTTTTTTTTTTAATTTGGGTTGTGGATATCAACTAGAATGTTGCGTCTCCACGGTTTTATGAGATTTTGCAAGTATCGACAAGGTGTCGCTTCATTGCAATTTTGAAATTTTGGAAGTATCGAATGGGGTTCGCATCCTTCTGATTTTTTGGGTTTTGAGAGTATCGACTGAGCATCGCTTCCCCACGATTTCTAAAAACCATTTTTGTTTAAAGACACGAGGGTCGTAAATTTTGACTCAAAACCATTTTTGGTTGTAAAAGTCGGGGCAGACTAGGGTGGAAATTCGTGAGTCCTGATTTTTGTTTCAAACCATGAATTTTGGGTTCAAGGATCGAAGATTTTGGTCAAGTCCGGGAAGAGACTCTTAAACTTGGATTTTTGGATTTGATTTTTTTTAACAATGAAACGATGAAAGTAAGCAATGTTTTGAGAGTTTTTTTTTTAGAAATTTCATCATAAGGATGAAAATTCCAAAAGGGATGGGTTTGGTGAGCAAGTACCTAGGAATAGGCTTTGGCCATATAGGCATCGCTCTTACACGTTAGGGGAAGTCTTCAAGGGTAGTATGGCTTCAAGAACTTGCCGTTGATGGGCAGTATACATCTGTCACCTTCCATGTTTAGAAGAGCATATGCGCTGTTGGAGAAGACTTTGTCGATGATGAAGGGTCCCTTCCATTTTGGTTCGAATTTGCCTTTGGATTTGTGGGCAAAGACTATGGGTCTTTTTACTGCAAGGACCAAGTCACCCTTTTTGTAGGCACGTTGTCTGACCTTCTCGTCGAAAGATCCTGCCATGCGTGCTTGGTACAGCTCAATGCTTTGTGAGCTTCAAGCCGTCTCTCATCGAGATTATTCAGTTCTTGAAGTCTCAATTTGACATTGCTTTCTTGCGTCATGTCATTTTCCAGAGATACCCTTAGGGAAGGAATTTGTACATTTAAAGGGACAACAGCTTCGCAGCCATAGACTAAGGAAAATGGTGTCCTATGGGTTGGTCCTCGAACAGTGGTTCTATAGGCCCACAAAGCTTCAAGTAGTCTGTCGCCCCGGTCTCTTTTGTTACTAGAGATCATTTTCTTGAGAATTTTGCAGAGTGTGTTGTTGAAGGCCTCTGCTAGTCCGTTCGCTGCAAGATTATATGGAGTCGAAGGACAACTTTGGATTTTGTACTTGTCACAGAAACTGTAGAATCTGTGATCCTGAAATTGTGGTCCGTTATCATAGACGAATCTTTTAGGTATGCCGAAGCGACAAATAATTTCGGTGCGCAAGAATTGAAGGATTGATGAGGTCTTCATTTCCCTGAGCGCAAATGCTTCTGACCACTTGGAGAAAAAATCCGTAGCGGCGAAGATGAAGCGATAACCTTTGCTTGATGGGGGAGAGATAGGACCTATGATGTCCATACCCCAGGCTTCGAAAGGCCATGAGATTGCTATAGGATGTAGCCAATCTTGAGGCATGTTGACATAATCTCCATGAATTTGGCATTGTTGGTAGCGCTTAGAAAATTGCATTGCGTCAGCTACCATGGTAGGCCAATAATAACCTAACCTTTTTATCTGATCGTAGAGCTTAGGACCAGCCTGGTGGGCTCCACAAAGACTAGCATGTACTTCTTTGAGAGTTTCTTCGGCCTCTTGTTGTGACAAGCACCATAGAAGTACTCCGTTGAAGGATTTTTTATAAAGTATTTTTGCAGGAATATCCAAACGAAAGTTTGGGGTACGTCTTTGGATGCTGACCCGCTCTTTTGGATCTTCACATAGGATTCCGAACATAATGTAATTGATGAACGGATCCCTCCAGTCGCCGATCGAAGGTTTAAGGATGGACATTCGACTTCCAATCACTTGGTGGCATTCAACATCTGCTTGGTGTGTGTTAAGAGGAGGGAGAATCCTTCTTTGACACACTATAATTTGCATGTTTTCTCCTTCTTGGATTGCCATAGACGCGGCGAGTCCGGTCAGGGCATCTGCACTGATGTTTTCACCTCTGAGGATGTGGGTGATGTGACAAATGTCGAATTTTTGTTGAAGCGATTGCGCCTTGTTGTAGTAAGATAACAAATCAAGCTTCCTGGCCTTAAATTTCTGATTCATCTGATTGAAGATCAGTTGAGAGTCCCCAAAAGCTTCTAACACGGTGATGTCAAATTCGATGGCGAGTTCCAATCCTCCAGTTGACTTTTGGTCAGGGTGGGTTCCAATGGTGTCAGAATACCACGGCCACCTCCCAAACTGGTCGGATTCTGAGCGTCGTAGCCCATTTTCTTCATGATAGCTTGTGCCATTTGACTATATAGGAATAGTTGAGGCATACCTTCGTTTTGGAAAGGTTCAAGCAAAGAATTTGATGAAGAAGCTTCCGATCTGTAGAAGAAGATTGTTTTCTCTTCTGCCGAAGTTGTCGGAACGACGAAGGAAGTAAACGTAGGGTCTTCTACGTCAGCAGGTGTCTCCAATGGAGTGAGAGTAGGCTGAACTCGTTGAGTATCAACTTGGCTTGACGCTGTGTCATCTTCTAGCTCTGAATCCGAATTTGTGTCATGCATAATAGATAGAAAGGAGACAGCGAACTTGGCCCCAGCCTTTTGTTTTGTCTTCTTTGCTTTGGTGGTGATTACCAAAGGCATTGAAGATTCCAAAGGCATTGAAGATTTGAGAGAAACAACGAAGGGATAATGACTGCTCTCTTTGGATTTGCTGGAAGGTTTGTTTTCTTCCGATGATTGCTGAGGAGCCTTGCCCTTATCTTTCTGGGGATTTTCGGCAAAGGGTGTTGTTTCTTCCTCCTTTTCTTCTTTTCCATCTTTATACATCTGAGCATCTACAAAATGGACGTCTTTGCCTTTGAAGGGCTTTTTGTCTACAAACACTAGATGTATCAAGCCGTCATTGCCAACGAACTTGATGCACTGATGTAAAGTTGAAGGGACGACATCATTCTCATGTATCCAGGGGCGTCCAAGAAGGATATTGTAGCATGAATGGGTCCTTATTGCATATACAGTGACTTCAGAAATAAGATCACCGATTTGCAACTTGAACATGATTTTGCCGATAGGCCTTTTTGTGCTCCCGTCATATCCAAAGATGGATACAGACGTGTGACTCAGCCTTCTAGGTGGGATACCCAGGTCTTCGAGTATCGAAGCAGAGATGAGATTGAGTGTAGAACCCGGGTCGATCTGGACTTTGTGTACTGGTATCTCTTTGACGTACCCCGTGAAGTACAAGGGTTGGTTGTGCTTCGTCTCGCCTAGCAGGAGGTCATCCTTATCGAAGGCAATTTTTGCACTTGCTGCTTTTTGAACTGAGAGGCATTCAATACTTGATCCCTCAGTTTTCTTCTTTTCTCCCTTTGAGGAAGTACTTGATTTTTTGACCCTATAGTCCATTTCAATTTGTAGGGCTTGTGGGGCATGTTTGTCGACATCCGCATTCAGTCTTTGTAGTTCTGAAATAAGACTATGACGAGTTTCTGGAGACATTCGTAATAAGTCAAGGATGTGCAGTCGTGCATGTATGTGTTTGAAGTGCTTAATCAAGTCGTACTTGAAAGCCTCCTTCAGGCCTGCATTTTCATTATTATTGCCACTTGGGGCGTTTACAACTTGCTTTCCCGAAAGATTTACATAAGAAAAATAAGGTTGGTTGTAATTTTTGTAGTAATCCCGGTCAGAGCGGGTACCTCTACCAACTTCAAAAGCTTCAAGAGAATGGTCTTCTTTCGGAAGATCACTCTCGGGATTAAGGGGTTGATCCTTGTCATTTACTGAAGGCGTCTCTGTAGCAGTATTGCCGTCGTCAGTGATCGCATTGCACGGAGCATTTTTCAGGAACAAGTCCTGAATAGCATCCCGCAACTTCTCTTCTTTGTCGAGTAATTTATCGGTCCAAACATCGTCTATAAGGTCGGGTATCTGGGACCAGTTGACCGGATTTTCATTGAAAAAGACTTCATTGGCAGAAGCTTCTTCAAGACATCAGTCGGAAGAGGCTTGAGCTCCGATGTCACAGTTTTAGGGGACGAAGGTTGAGAAGGTGATATCTTAGTGGAAGTCACCTAAGAAGATGTAGCTCGAGAAGATATACTACCAGATGGGGAGTACGTGTCGTCGGCAGATGAAGCTTCAGAGGCACTATCATCCTGAGCTATCGCATTGCAAGTTATCCTAATAGTAGATGCCCCCAGTATTGACTGTTGGGAGTCGGACTCATCCTCGGATGTAAGAGGATCATTGATCCAGCAGTTTTCTCCATTTTCAGGAGTTAAATGAGGAAGTTCTTGTTGATTTCAGGGACTTCTGGTTCTGTATTTTGATTATGGCGAAGGTCATTGATGCAATCCTACTCCCGCTCTATGGCAAGACGTTGTAAGATTCTTGCATATTCTTCGAGATCGGGCATATTAGCCAAATCTTCTTTGTCATCTGCTCCTTGTGGTTCATCAGTGTTGGGTTCCACTGGAGCGCTTGCTTGTGCTGGATCAATAGCATTTTCTTGAACAGCCTCTTGGTCTTCTTCATCATCAGACCAGGATCCTTGTGGCTGTAATGGGTTAAACCAGATTACTAGCATAAGATGAGATTCGGGAATCCATTCCTCATCGGAGAGGTATTCTCCTATTTCAAGGGATTCCTCCCACTCATCGATATCACTGGCAGTATCACTGGACTCGTATCCATCTATGGAGAATCCAATTACTGAGTTGTAAGAGTTTGATGCCCCCTACGTAGTTTCATTTCTGTAATGAGGTGGCACGAAATCACCAAGGGTGAATTTTCTTACTGCCTTTGAAGTCTTAGGAAGGAATTCTTCCGTTGCCCCTAGTGAAACAGTGGAAGAAGTCTCTGCCCTTTCACAGACTTCTTGTTTTGGCGGAGTCTTCTCCTGTTGTTTGAGCTTGCGGAGTTCTCTTGGCTTGCTTTCGCTGTTGAGCGGTCGGTTTTGTTTTGACGATCTCCCAATTTTCATCTTCTAGGAGATCGGGATGCACCCATATGGGTTTTCCATTTGGTGTTGGGTACAGGACCAACTCTTGGGACGTTTGAGCCATTTTTATCACCTTTAATGAAGTAGTGATCTTCTCTTTTGGTGATTTTGAAGTTTGCCCACATGACACCATGTTAACTGAGGCAGACCCGTAGTTTTTGTCAAAGTGATGACTCCATTTTTCCACATCTCGTTGATCTTCTCTCTCATAACGAAGCATTGATTGAGAGGATGCGAGACCATCTAGTGGTATGGACAATACCGTGGATCGTTGAGTTTACCAACATCTCCCGGTCTTTTGGGGTCTGGCAAGGTGAGTTTGCCTTTGCTAAGAGAGCCCCAAATATTTCTTCAACATCTTCATCGAACGGCTATTTTTTCTCTACTCGTTCTTTGAAGGCCTCAGAGAGTTTAGGTATTTTACCTGCAGTTTTGTGTTGACACAAAAAACGTCACTATGTCTCCTCCACATCAAGAAGCCTCGTGAAGCTGCATCCTACTACAAAACAGGCAAGGCTACTTCAAGCATCGGATTTTGTCAGAATCAGACAGAAACTGAGAGATCCTTCAAGAAAGCTAAAAGAGGGGTACACCTGAGGTTTCGGGCCATTTCGACATTGTTTGGCCCAACTTCACTGCTCCGACAGCTAAACAAGCGCTCCCGGCAACGACATCATCAAAGACACCAAAACTTTGATCAGAGCCTACGGATGACTCCAGAATGTCTCCAAAGGGCTCCATGCCAAATTTCAAGTCAAACCGACAACGTTTGACCCTCCATCAATGCTCGAGCAGTAAAATCAAGCCTCCCGGCTGCGGGAACCACAGAAGCCATCACTCATCAAACAAAGTACATGAGTGGCTTCAACATGCCTCTAAAGGGCTGCACGTCGAATTTCAGGTCATTCCGACAACATTTGACCAGGTTTCAATGCTCCGAGAGAAAATCAAGCCTACCAGCGGCGGAGCAACCCGGGACCACGACCTCCAAAACGGAGCTGATGGAACTTCTCAAAATGACTCCAATAGGCTCCTCGTCAAATTTCAGGTCAATCGGACATCGTTTGACCACATATCAAAGCTCGGCATTTTCCCCGCAGTAAAATCAAGTCAAGCATCGATGGGACCCCAAACGGCTTCAAAACGCAAATAAAAGCTCATGGTTGGTCCTACCCACTGCTCAAGAAGCTTTACCTCAATTTTCAGGTCATTCCGACATCATTTGACCTAGTTTCGACTCTTGACGGAAAATCGGCTACAAAGTCTTCAGCTTTCCCGAAAAATGGGAAACTTTGTGCTCCGATTTTGCGCGGGTTCTCGTCAAGTTTTCTCCAAGAAAATCAAGTCAATAATTGAGGAAAAATGTCAAGAAAAATACAGAAGAAAGAAGGAACGAAAAAGACGGAAAAACGGCCGAAAATGAAGCTCGGCGACCGAAAAGGGCAAAACCCTAAGGTCGCCGGTGACCCTGGATGCATGGTCGCCCGGCGACCCTGCAAATCTGGGTCGCCGGATTTTGCACCAAATTGCCCGTTTTTCGATCTTCTTCGCGTTTCGAGCATTCCTGCCTCTGTGATTTTCTGAAAATCCAATGTTTGATGCTTGAAAACGACTGATCTTCACCGACATCTTGGATCCGCCATTGAAAGCATGAAATCATCACCGATCGCCTCAAGATCACCAACTGGCTGACCAAGAAAGTATACTTTCTGTCCGACCGATCGTGAAATCGACAAGACAGATGTCACCGGCCTACCAACATCAACCAATGTTTGAAATTGCATCGCGATCCAGCATCAAACAATGTGTGGATCCACCTGTGATGATCGCAAGAAGAATCTCAAAAGATGTAGCGCGGCCCGCGACTCTTCACATGCCTTGGCGACCACTTAATGATGTTAATTGACCAGTTTATGACAACTTAATGAGGTCATTAACTCATTATTTTGGACGGCCCAATCAGATTCAAGCATTTGGGAGTTACAAATCCAAGCAATCATGGCATTTAACCCATGAAACTCCCATCATCATGAAACTTAAAGGGAATTAAATGCCCACTACCTTCATCGGCCAATCACAAGCCATGAAAAAGGAGTTACAAAATCAACTTGTAACTCCTCATCAATTCTCTCATCATGGCTATTAATGCCCATAATCACCTCATGGCTACCAAAAGCCTATAAAAAGAGGTGAGTTCCAGGAAAAAAGAAAAAGAATCCCAAGTGCAATCCCAAGCTCTGAAAATCCAGAAAATCTAAGAGAAAGACAAAGTCCTGCTACTTTGCTCCCAGAAGCACCACAAGGTGATTAACGTCTCTTGGGGGACCACCCCCCCAAGGTCTCCTCCTTCTCCAACATGGCCTAAACGCGGCTTTTCAGCCCTTTTACTTGGTTTTTCATTGGATATAGGACCTCCTCTTAGTCCTTATCCTTTAAAAAATCGAGGTTAGGAGCCAAGCCAAAGAATCAAAGCATCACATGTTTTGATTTGAAGGACGATGGCAAAGCCCATACATGACTTGCGACCGTCGATCTCAACGTGTCCCCACAATCTCGTGAGAAGTTAGATCCATTTTCTTACTTTTCTATTGTAGTTTGTATTTCTTAAAGAGACAAAAAGAAATCACAATTCTTGTCTTTCATATTTGATGAGTTTTGTAAAATCGCCCTTCACGGCAAACAAACAAAAACGCCTCCTACGGCATTCTCAAAAAACAAACTTGCTTCTTTTCTTAATATTTATGCAATTTGAAAAGTTAGAAAAAAGGATTGATTTCCTTTCCACTTGTGAAGGTGAATCTCCGGATCATCACTATTCCAAATTCCAAGTAAAAAGTAAATCTAGCATACCCGTACAAAAATGTTGATACCCGCGATTTTCCCTCCTCCGCCAAGACCCAGGTCAGCCCCCAGGGTGCGGCAGGAGAGGACGGAAGATTTCCGAGGGCCCATCATTTTGTTTTCAGCTTTCTTTTGCTGCTGAGGAGTTGACTTGGATTGCACATTAATAACCTCCTTTTTCTTTGGTTTTGAGGTTGTAATGGCAGTCGGCTCTTTCTTTGATGATTTCTAACTGTTGAGGTCTTTGATCGCCGTTTCAGCCCCCATAGATGCCTCTAGGAGTTCTCCCAGGTTTTTTGATTTGTTGCCGATGATTATGGAGCAGATCCTTGCTCTCATGTTGTTACGACAGATGCCGACTAGCGACGCTTGTGGCAGTACTTCTGAGCACTTATACACCATCGCCTTCCACTTGTGAATGAAGTCGTATGTTGACTCATTCTCCCTGTTTTAGGCTACAGAGCTGAGCCATAGTAATAGGATGATCCTCACCTTTTAAGTGGGTTAGGAAGTGTGTCTCCAGCATGGCCTAGTTTTGGATGGAGTCCTCCGGCAGAGTGGAGTGCCAATCAAAGGTCGTACCTTTAAGGCTACTCGCAAAGAGACGCATCTTGAGGGCATCTTGATTCGCGATAGCTCCCGTCAGGATCTTAAAGTGGATGACATGCTGTCTGGTTGAACCTTTCCCCGTATATGTTTGGAGAGTAGGTTGTTTGAATTTTGCAGGAAACGGAACCGAGTCCATCCATAAGGAATATGGTGGCTTGATCCCATGTTCCTTCAGTGTATCCTCTTCTTTTACTTTGGCGAGGATATCGTTAATGTCCTCTTTGGTAAGGGCACGTGACTCATTGTTTTCCGCATTAACCTCGTCATCTTGATGACTTGGAGGAGCTTCATTGTTAGGTGGACACTAGAGAGTGAGAAGGAGGTTTTCCATCAAAGCCTCAATTCTCTGTTGTCCTTGCTCCAACTGCTAGATGCATGCGGTTACGTCATCATGCGGTGGAGGCTGCTCAGCATTTGTAACCAGGAAATTCAGCAACAACTTGGTTGATTCTTTCTTTTTCGACCCCTTCTTTAGAGACCTGAAGGATAGAATGCTAAGTTCTTTACTTCTCTAGTCTTTTTTGTCGATATGCCACGCGCGACGTATACGATGAACAATTTGAGCTTCAGTCAGTTCTGGCTGGGCTTTGGAGATGAAGGACAATCCCCCGTGCGCAGCAGTTGAGCTTGTCTTCTTTGAAGTTAGGCATGGACAGGATCCGGACGCGATCCTTTGCCTGTCGCAGTGAGGCTTTGAATTTTGCGAGTTCGGCCCTATTGAGATGAAGGGTCGACTCGCAGGAGTGTAGGCCTTAGCAGGTTCTTACAGAGGCCTGGTGATGCATGACTTGATTTTGGGCTTGTAGGTGCACGCCGGCTCATGCTGGGTTGATTTGTTTGTTCGGCAGAGGGTAGGTTTCTCCTCTTTCATGTAAGAGAGAGGGTAGAACCGGTTCTCTTTGAGAGGGGCCAGGTACGCTGGATTTGTAGATGTTCAGGACCTCCTTAGCTTTGATGAAGGTCTCAGGGACCTGGTCTTAGGGCAAACCTGGTTTCTTATAGGTTGAGGCTTCGTGGGAGTGCCACGGGCTTCAGGCTTCTTAATTGTTGCCCTTGGTGTCACTGTCGTGACACGTTCAGGGGCGGTTTTCTGGTTCTTGGCAGGTACAGTTTCTTCCGTGGGGAGTGGGAATGGTCCCTGCGACCCGAAAACGATGGTCCGGGGAGTAGAGGTCTACCTGGTGTTTTGAGAGTTGCCGCGAGAGATGATGCTTCGACAACTGGTAGGGCGCTTGTGAGTGCGCTTGTTTTACTTCTCTTGAAGTAGAAGTTGGTACTTGTTCTCATCGAAGGTGATGGTCAATGTAGTTGCCATTCTTAGTTTGGAAAACTTCTGAAACAAGACAACATCCATTTGTAATCACAAGAATATGGTGATCATATATGGAAAATAACTATGGTTTTGTCTTTTCAAATCGTTCGAGGGGACATGGCCTAGCCCAAACAAAATAAAGAAGACCAAAAAGCCATAGAGGGCACAAAAGTTCTAAATGCAAGTATGGTAGGCTCAGGGTGAGCGTTCCAGTGACTGCTAGAAGCAATTGTAGACATTAATTCAAATTACCGAGAAGTAAGGCTCACTCGAGGTAAGATGATATAAGGTTGGAGATACAAATGTGTCGGTAGCGAATACAGTAGACCCGAAAAAGCGTACTAGGATCGCTAGGCACAAATGTTGTAAATCGCCTCCTTGGAAAGGACACGAGATGGAATTTTCTTTTTGAAAGGTCAAGATTGGATTTATAAAGGAGAGCAAATGGTATTCCAATCCGAACACAGGCTCAAACATTTCTGCGAGCACTGAGTCCGAAAGAGAATGAACCAGAATTTTTCGGATCTGAACCCAAAAGTAACGGAAGTTTTTTTTTTTTTAAAAGGTCAAGATTGAATTCATCAAAGAGAGCAAATGGTGTTCCAATCCGAACATAGGCTCAAACATTTCTACGAGCACTAAATCTGAAAAAGAGAGAACCAAGATTTCTCAAATCTGAACTCAAAAAAGATAGAAGTTCTTTTCTTTTCTTTTTTTTTTAAAGTCAAGATTGAATTCATCAAAGAGATCAAATGGTGTTCCAATCCGAACATAGGCTCAAACATTTCTGCGAGCACTAAATCCGAAAAGGAATAAACCAAGATTTCTTGAATCTGAACTCAAAAGTGACGGAAGTGTCTTTTTTTTTTTTTTTTTTTGAAAAAGGTTTTTTTTTTTTTTTTTGAAGATTTTTTTTGAAGGGTATAGATAGGTTTCCAATTCGGTCTTATGAAACCTTAGTAGATAGATCAGCCCCCAAATAAGGGTAGGATTAATTAATGAACCCGTTTGGAGGACCCTTGCCTCGAACAGTCTAGCTGCCTCCACACTCTGGACAAGGCTTTTCTTAGATCACTTTGGTTAAAGAACGCAATTGGTGCAACCTTAGTGGGTTTTGAAAATTTTTTTTTTTTTTTTGAAAGATTTCTAATGGACTCATCAAAGAGAGCGAATGGCCCCTCCAAATCCAAATGCTGGCAACAAACGATTTCTGTGAGCCATTGTCCGAAAAGGAAGAAACCAAAGTTTCTCAAATTTGAATCCAAAAGAGAGAAAACCGAATTTTTTTTAAACAGTTTGAAATGAGATTTTTTTTTTGTTTTTGTGGAAATCCATATCGAATTCATCAAAGAGAAAAGATGGCCCATTCCCCGATATGAACAATAGCTACAAACATTTCTGTGAGCTATCAAGTTCAATGAGGAGAGGATCAAAGTTTCTCAAAATTGAATCCAAGAAAGAGAAATCAGATTTTTTTTTTTTACGAAATGAGAAAGAGTGGAAATAAACTCAAAATAGAAATTTCCAAAAAATCCCATCTCATGTTTTTTTTTAGATGTAAGATCCAACATAGGCCACCAATTAGAAAGGAGCCAAAGAATCTAAGCAACACGTTCTTAAATGAACGAGTCCCACCGGGTGTGCCAACTTGATAGACCTGGCTTTTGTCCTCTCCTTGCACCCCGGGGCTGCCTGGGTACGGCGAAGGTGAAAAGCGAGCATCAACATTTTTTTGTACGGGTATGATAGATTTTCTATTCTACTTGGGATTTGAAGTGGTGATCCGGAGATTCACCTTCACAAGTAGAAAGGAAATCAACTCTTTTTTCTAACTTTCCATTGTACATATATTTTTAAGAAAGAGACAATTTTTTTTTTTAATGCCATGAGAGGCGATTTTTGTTTGTTTTCCGTGAAAGGCGGTTTTGCCGTAAAAGGCGATTTTTGTGCCGTGAAAGGCGATTTACAAATCTCATTATATAATGAAAGAAAATAATTTTGATTATTTTGTCTCTATAAAAAAATACAAAATACAATAGAAAAGTAAGAAAAGGAATCTAACTTCTCAGGAGATTGTGGGGACTCGTTCAGATCGACGGTCGCAAGTCATGTATGGAATTCGCCATCATCCTTCAAATGAGAACGCATGATGCTTTGATTCTTTTGGCTTGGCTCTAACCTTAGATTTTTAGAGGACAAAGGCCAAGGGGAGGTCCTATATCCAATAAAAAAACCGAGTAATCTGGCTAAAAAGCCACGTTTAGGCCATGTTAGATACAAGGAGAGGACCTTGAGGGGGTGGCCCCGCAAGGGACTTCAATCACCTTGTGGTGTTTCTTACAGCAGAGCAGCATGAATTTTTCATAATTTCTTTCTCTCTCTCTTGCTTGTGTGTATGTGTGTATGAATCTCTATCCTCCTCTTGGAATGACCCCTTTTTACAGGCTCTTGGTAGCCATGGGGTGATTTATGGCATTGATAACCCATGATGAGAGAATTGATGGCATTGATGGTCCATGATAGGAGGAGTTACAAGTTTTTATTTCTTGATTTTGTAACTCCTTTTTCTTGACTTGTAATTAGCCGATGGAGAATGATGGGCATCTAATCACCGTTAATCTCCATGATGAGGGGAGTTTCATGATTTATTGTCATGATTACTTGGACTTGTAACTCCTTTTTCCTTGAATTTGATTGGGCCGTCCAAAATAATGAGTTAATGACCGCATTAAGTTGTCATAAAATGGATCAATTAACAGCATTAAGTGGTCGCTAGGGCATTTGAAGAGTCGCAGGCCGTACGACATCTTTTGGAATTCTTCTTGTGACGATCGCCGATGGATCGACATGTTGTTTGATGTCGGATGGCGATGTAACTTCAGACATTGATTGGTGCCAGTGGGCCGGTAACATCTGTCCTGTTGATTTCTTGATCGGTTGGGTAGAAAGTGTATTTTCTTGGTCAGCCAGTTGGCGATCTTGGAGCGAAAAATGATGATTTCATGCTCTTGACATTGGATCCGAAATTTTGATGAAGATCAGTCAATTCCAAGCATCAAGAATTAGATTTTTGGAAATCCACAGAAGTTGGAATTCCCAAAACGCTAAAAGGATAGGAAAACGGGCCACCCGGCGGAAATCCGGTGACCCGGATTTCCAGGGTCACCCATGGTCGCCGGCGACCATGGGGCTTTTTCCCCTTTTGGTCTCCGTTTTTCGGCCGATTCTCCGATTTTTTGATTCTTTCTTTTCTTTTGTATTTTTCTTGACTTTTTTCCTCATTTATTGTCTTGATTTTCCTGAAAAAAACCTAACGAGAAGCCGTGCAAACCAGAGCACAAAGTTTCCTATTTTTTAGAAAAGCCGAAGACTTTGTAGCTGATTTTCCGTCAAGAGTCCAAACTAGGTCAAACGATGTCGGAATGACCCGAAATTTGAGGTGAAGCATCTTGAGCTGTAGATAGGACCAACCATGGGCTTTTGTCTGAGGTTTGAAGCCGTGTGGGGTCCCGTCGCCAACAGACTTGATTTGGTTGCGAGGGAGACGCCGCGCTTTGATGTACAGTCAACCGATGTCCGATTGTCCTGAAATTTGACAGGGAGCCTATTGGAGTCATTTTGAGACGATCCATTAGCTCCGATTTGGATGTCACGGTCCCGGGGTACTCCATCGCCGGTAGGCTTGATTTTTTTTCCGAGCATCAAAGTCTGGTCAAACGTTGTCGGAATGACCTGAAATTCGACGTGTAGTCCTTTCGAAACATGTAGAAGCCACCCATGTGCTCTGTTTGATGAGTGATGGTTTCGGTGATTCTCGTCATTGAGAGGCTTGATTTTGCTGCTCGAGGGTTGATGGAGGGTCAAACATTGTCGATTTGAATTGAAATTTGACATGAAGCCTTTTGGGGGTATTTTAGAACCACCATAGGCTCTGATCGAAGATTTGATGTCTTCGACACTATTGCCGCCGGGAGCACTTGCTCAGCTATTGGACGAGTGAAGTTAGGCTAATGATGTCGGAATGGCCCGAAACTTCATGTGTACCTCTCTTTTGGCTGTTTTGAAGGATCTTGTAGTTTTTGTTTGATTCTGACAAGATCTGATGCTTGAAGTAGCATTGCCTGTTTGTAATGGGATGCGGCTTCATGTGGCTTCTTGACGTTGAGGGGGCAAGGTGACTTTTTTGGTGTCAACATGCATGTTACCTTCTGAGAGAGAAAAGAAAGGCAAGTCAGGTTCTTCAGTTTTGCAAACTTAATAATGGACAGAGAGGGGAAGGTGAAGAGTCTTTTTTTTCTTGGTAAGATTGAAAGAGGGAGAAGTTGCAAAACTAATTAGTGGTTCAGTTATAGTAACTAAATTGTGAGGAGCTAAAGCGTAAGTAAAAATTATAGTCTGTTGTATATAGCCCCATATAAATTCTAAGATTTGCAAATAGGCCCCTGTGGTTTTAGAATTTGTAAATAGGCCCATGCCCATGCATTTTAATACCTTTCGTATCCCCAATTAAGTGGATTTGATGGTAAACAAAGAGGGGCGTTAGTTTTTTCCCTTTTTTGACCGTTTTGCCGATCTCTTTACTTATCATTAAGAAAACCCTCTTCATTGTTGATCGATTGAGGCTATATCGTATGTAAAGTGAGTGTTTTCATGAGCGACTTATTTAAGAAATATGGGTTAAATGTTAAGAACCACAAGGCATGGAGAGGTAAGGAGATAGCATTATAGAGGATTTTTGGATCTTATGAATACTCTTATTCGATGGTGCCATCATTGTGCCTCGAGATACTTAAACAAATCAGGGAAGTATTGAGGGGCAATACCAATTTCGCAGGTTGTTCGTTTCTTTTGCTATTTCCTGCTTTGCTTTTCTTAGTGGATGTCGTCAATTTATTGGATTAGATGGATGTCACTTAAAGGGCAAGTACAAAGGTACTCTGTTTTCTGTGATATCGCTCGATGGTAATAATGGAATAATTCCAGTTGCATTTACAGCTGTTGAAGCTTAAACAAAAGACAGTTGGTTCACTTTTTAGAGCGGTTGAGAGATTTTATTAATTCAAACCATGTGATGTTCACGTCAGATCGATAAAAAGTACTAACTGAATCGATCCAAGCTGTGTTCCCAGAAGACCATCATAGATTTTGTGTCAGACACATGTACAAAAATTTTCAGATGGAACATAATGCTGTGTTTGGGAAGGGAGGAGGGGAGGGGAGGGGAGGGAAAATTTGAGGGGGAAGGAAAAAGAAAGGGAGGGGAGGGAAAATTAATTTTCCCTCCTCTTGTTTGGGAAGTGAAAAAGTAGGGGAAGGAAATGGAAAAGGTATAATTTTGTTTGTTTGTGAGGTAGGAAAAAAAGACCATTTTACCCTTACCCCTCTTTCTCCCCCACTTTCCCTCCATTTGGACATTCAAGGGCAATATTGTAATTTCCTCCCCTTTCCCCTCTTTCTCCCTCACTTTCCCCCCATTTCCCCCCCCCCCTTCCCAAACACACTCCCTTCTTTCCTTCCCCCCACTTTCCCCTCCTTTTTTTCCTTCCCCTCCTTTTCATGCCTTCCCAAACAGGCTGTAAGGGTTTACTATTGAGAAATAAATTACGGAGGGCTGCAAGGGCCTACACTATATATGAGTTTAAATAGGAAATGGAAAAACTGAAAGAACTCTCACCACAAGCACGTGCATGGTGTGATGTTGTGCCCACTTGTCAGTGGAGTAGAGCTTATTTTAATGAAGATGTGAAGTGTAAGGAAAAAATAACTAACAACATTTCAGAATCATGGAATGACTTCATAGCTAGTGCCCTGGCACAACCAATATGTGAGCTATTGCTAACTGGAGGTTCAAATGCCTTGATCCCAGTGCCACCTGAACGACTTGAAGAAGAAGACGAACCCTAGACGATGCAACATCACCCACCTCCCCCGCCTGCACCAGATCATCCTCCCCCATCTTCCTTCCCCCCTAGCACTCCTAGCACCCATGCTACTCCCTCTCTTCCAGACCCACCTTACTGTCTGACCCGTAGCCGATCCCACCCAGCTTTCTTTCCATAAACTTTCCCCCTCTCAAAGCCATCTCCTCCTATTCTACCCAGCAGGTAGGTCCCCGCCCGGTCCCATCCCCTCCCCTTTTCAACAAAACCCCCTCTTCCAATCCTGCTCCCCACCCTCCAAACCACCACGACACCTACCCCCTGCCCCCTAACCAACTCCCTCACCCTAACACCCCTTTTACCCATTTCCCAAACCAACCATTACTATCCCAACCATTACTACCTCAACCATTACTACATCCTGTCCCCCCAACACCATACACTCCTTTCCCAAAATACTCCTCTCAGCTCTCACACCCACATCAGTTCTCAGATCCCACACTCCAGATTCCCGGCTCAACTCTCTCAGCGAAGCAACCCCACTCTACATCTCCAGGTAACCTTCAGTCCCTAGCCTCTCCCGCCCCTTCTCTTTCAGCCAGCTCTTCTCTGCAGAGGCCTTCTTTTGCAAACCTGTTCCTGCCCTCAGACCTGCAGCATCCCTCTAACTCAAGTCTCCCTACCCCTTTTCCTCTTTCTCACTGGAAAAATGGTAAACCCTCTTTAACAATCCCTCACTCCATGATTAGATCTAGCAAAGATTCTTTCTCATATGCGGTTTTAGGTAGATTTGTTGGCAGGCGACCTTCCCTTGAATGGGTGGAAGAGAGAGCAAGGCATTGGCCTTTGTCCAGACCCTGTTTCATCTCCTTGACTCTTAAGGGCTTCTTCCTCTTCCGTTTCAACTCCCCAGAAGATAAAGCTCTCATCTTAGGCCTCTCACCCATTTCCATGGATAAGCATAAGGTCCTCTTCCTTCCCTGGTCTCCAAGACAAGCAGAATCCCCCTGTCCCTCTTCAGCCCCAATTTGGATTAGACTTAGAGGTCTGCCCTACCATTGTTGGAGCCAGAACATCATTCTATCCATAGCTAGCTCTTTAGGTCATCCTATCAAGCTAGACCAAATCAATCAGGGTCAAAAAATCCTCTCCTTTGCTAGAGTCCTGGTTAATGTAGATTTGTCCAGACCTAAACCAGATTCCATCCTGGTAGATCTCCAGGGAGAAACAGAACATGAAATCCTCATAGAATATGAGAATAGCCCATGCCCAGATTGTCTAACAGCAGGTCACAAGCAGTCTTCCTTGAAAGTTCCGGATCCTTACCCTAGAGGGGGGGGGGGGGTGAATAGGGTGAGCTACAAATTGATTTCCAATTTTAATTTTCTTCAAATTAAACTCCAACTAGTGATGATTACAAGAAAAGGTGCGGAAGATAAACAAATCAATCACCACAAGTCATTCACCATTGCTCAAAGATTTATAGTGGTTCGGCCTCAATGCCTACATCCACTACCGGCTTGTGATCACACACCCCACCGGATTTCCACTATTTATGCTTTTACAAAAGGCTAAGCAATAACCCTTACAATGATGTTTTTAAGGCTAAACAACAACCTATCTATGTGCTTTTCTAGGATAAGCAATAACCTTTACAATTTGCTTTTCTTTGGCTTAGCAATAACCTTTCATACAAATAGATTTTCTTTCTCAAGAAAGTGTCTAAACACTATGAGAGAAATACATTAAGCACGATATAATTTGCCTCTAAAATAGGCGAATGAGAAAGTGAAAATCAACTCTCACAACACACTATAAAATGCAAAGATGAATGCTCATGATGTGTGTGTGTGAAAACTTCAATCAAGTTGAAAATGAAAGCTCAATCAGTTTATGCTTGAAGCAATTAAAAGTTTAATGCACATAACTTGATTTGATTGAAGTGATATGCAAATCACATGAACAAAGTACAAGCTTAATGATGATATGAAAATCCAAGGCTTGTAGGTTGTATGAAATTAATTATATCTAAACATGTGATGCAAGTGATATGTTGTTTTCAAAATCAAAGTATTTTGACTAAAGTTTTAAAGATTGAAAACAACAAGGAAGATTCATACAAGTTAGTGAAACATGTTATAACATAAATTGAAGATTTTGATAACCATGTTTAAGAAGTTTTCTACCACAAACTTGATTAGAATCAAGGTGAAGAATCCAATAACTTAAATCAAAGATTAAGAGAAGAATGGATTCAACATATCATAGTTAATATGCTAAAAATCATTTACCAATAATTTAGACAATGCATAAAAACATATGATTAGGAAAAGTCAAAGCTTACTTGGTGATTGAACTTCTTTAATCCAAGTTTAGCTTTACTTAATGATCCTTTGGCCTCTTTAATTCCTTTCCTTTGATTTGCCTTATTATACCTCAGAAATGGCTTCAAGAATCATCTCTTTTGACCTTGGAATGAACTAAGTTTTATAGAATTTTTGGCCCAACGGATACCTGTCGGTCAACCGACAACTAGGGGTCGGTTGACCGATGGTTCAACGGTCTAATGGCAACGGTCATATTTTTCAAATTTTTCTGACCAAATTGTCATTGTCGGTTGACCGCCATTATCGGTCGACCGACATCGGACCGACAACCGAACCGACAGCACAAAGATGAATAAAATGATGCTCTCTGGATTTTGAACCGACAAGCTCTCGGTCTGGATTTTTATAAACTGTCGGTTGACCGACATGAACCGACGCGATGACCGACAGAGATGATCTGAAATTTGTAGCTCTCTGGAATTCGGACCGACAACCATCGGTTGACCTCGGCTCGCTTTCTCGGTTAGCCGACATGAACCGACAAGCTGACCGACAACAGGTCAGTTGTATTTCTGAGTTCCTTCAATTTTGAAAAATCTTACTTTGAAATCATTTTTGAAAACTCAGAATATAAAGGTGTTTGAGACAAGGTTTTATCAAGAAAAAAGCTTTTCAAAATAAGATTAAAATCAACCAAAAGGTTTGAAACATAGTTTTAGCAAGTTGATTTAAATCCTGTGATTTTCAAGATAAACCAATGAGAAATGAAATGAGATGATCATGATGCAAATGTTGGACATCAAATTGCAAACACAACTTAGGGTCTAACAATCTCCCCCTTTGCAATTTGATGGCAACACACTAACACAAATGAGAAACATAAGCCATATCATACATTTCTATATCTCTTGGTCTCCATTTATCTCAACTCCACTTGAGTTGAAGATTTTTGGTTTCTTCATGATCTTCATGATCTTTCTTCCTTTCTTTTTCTTTGCTCCCCCATTCTTCATGATCTTCCTTCCTCTCTTTGCTCCCCCATTGTCGTTTTCTGCTATGCTCTTCTTTACTCCCCCATTGTGTGTGCTTCCACACAAATTCTCTCCCACAACCTTTTTCTCCCCCATAGTCTTATGAATCATACTTAGCCCTTTCCTTTTCTTCTCCCCCATTGACATCAAATTGCTAAAGAGTCTGCAAAAATAGCTCATGCAAACATATACCTTTCTCATAGCATAGCATTGATATCATATAAAAGTAAAGGAGAAACTACCATGTAAAGACAAAATGGATTCATAAGTTTTCATTCATGTCTAAAATGAAAATGTTTACATCATTAGTGAAACACATAGACCATAAACATAAACATTCTCATAACCACCATCAACATTCAACACATCCATCAAAACCAATTTAACCAAATTACACCACCAATCATACTACCAATTAGAAAAAAAATTGTGGTGTCATTAAGTATTTTCTACTCCGAATCAGGAGGTGGTGGTGACGGAGAAGGTGGAGCTCCAACATCATCTCGGCTGCAACTCTTTGAAATTCTTGAGAGATACTGAAATAGTTTGTTCAGTGTTTTCTTGTTCTTCTTTTGTTCTTTCTTCATGTAAGTCATATCTCTCTCAAGAGCTGCCAAGCGGTCCACTGAAGAGGAAGGACGAGGAGATGGTATCGATGTTGAGCCATGAGTAGGAGAAGGAGGTGCTTGAGCCAAGGGAGGGTCATCAGCTATAGGGATTTGAGCGTTGGGAATAAGATTCATTTGATTCACATTAGCTGGTGATAAAGGAGTTTTGAAAACAGGTTTCTCCCCAGAAGGCTTAGGTATCCCAAATGAGAATGCCAATTGTGTCATCAAATATCCAAATGGTATTGCATTTTTCTGACTCATGTTGTTATGAAATTTGATGATTGAATGACAAATGATGGAGGGCAAGCAAATGGGTGTACTAGTTACCACCTTGGACAAGAGATTAACCATATAGGCTGTAAGCTCAGTCCTATTTCCCATCCTAGGGTAGACATTGTATGTAAAGCAATGATGAATAATCCTATAAATGGGAAAGAGAGAATTTATGGTAAGATGATGTTTTCTTTTGTCCCAAGGGGCATTGAAACCACAAATGTCCCTAGTGGCCTTGGTTCTCTCATCTTCATTAGGGGAATCTGATATCATTGTAAGTCCATTTGGAGTGCACGGTATCCCCAAGATATTTCCTATTCTCTCAGGTGTGATCTCTACATTCCTATCTTCAAAGGAGATTGTAAAAGAACAAGTATTTTCTCCAATGAGAGTGCTTGAGATTGATGAGTACATATATCTTACCAATGTGGGATAGACATCTCCACCCCAATGAAGTATACCATCCCATCCTACTCTATGGACAATCCCCATTAAGTCATGGTTTTTAATTTGATTTACTAACACCCTTCTTTCCATAGCTATAGACCTATCTCTCAATAGTTGCAGAGTGTTAGCATCAACTCTCAGTTCTATGGATGGTGGTGGAGGGGAATCACTAAAGTCTGAATGTTCATCTATAGGCCTACTGGATGTGGCAGTGGCCTTCCCCTTTTTAGATGGCCTAGGTATGGCTTTTTTCATTCTTGGAGGCATGTTGGTTGGGCAAGATTGAAGGTTTTTCTTTAATGTGAATTAGTATAAATCTTTTTCCCAATGCTCAATAGGTGAGAAGATCACTGAAAATTAAGCAGATTTGGTTGAGACAAAACATCAAACACCTATTGTGCAGACTAAGGAAAAGATAGCACAGTTGGCTGTGGATGCCCCAAAGTATGGATCTCAAGACCTACATTACATGCAAACATTCCACAAAGACTATAAATAAACCAATCATTTCAAGAAAATTCGAAGAAGGGAAGTTTGGGAATTTTTGAATGGAACAGTTACCTTGATCTTAGGGGAAAAATGATTGATCCCAGCTTGGAAGAGGAGACTCTTTTGATGACAATGATTCCTTTGAAAAGATCAGAAAATGCTTGCAAGAAATCAGAGGGAATGACCAAGGCTTGATGATCTCACAGATTCTCGTTGACTGTCAAGGTCTTGAGGCTCCAACGTTGGTGAAGGAGATGAAAATGATGATGACTTGCTTGGAGGATGATTGAGAGAGGATTTTAATTGGGTTGAAGGAAGTTTTTAGAGCAATGAGGAGGAGATTTGACTAATTTGAGGGTTTTGAACAGGAAGTTCTCGTCTAGGGCATGAAGAAGGAAGATGATGAATAGTGAAGTGATTTTCCAGATCGTGCGCAGGGTTTTATTCGACCCTGTGAGTTGTCGGTTAGCCGACAACTTAAGTGTCGGTCAGCCGACACTTGTAGAAAAGTGAAATAATTCACTAATCTACATTTTTGACCTATGATCACTCGTTTGAGGATTTTTACGATAATTTGACTATTGGAGAACAATTAAAATGATCATAAGAAACAATCTAATAAATTCTTTTTCAAAATTCATTGATTAAACACATGCATTTTAATCATAAAATACTTTTTGAATTTTAAAAATGCATTACTACTCAAACAAGCAAAATTCAAACATGTAGAGATTGCTCAAGGAACTTAGAATCATCTAGACCTAGGACAAAAAAAATGTACATTTTGAGAAGTAATTGGTCCATTCTAAGTTCAAAGGTTTTAATGTTTGTCTAGGATTCTAACCTTAGCTATCCATCTAAGGTCTTGAGCCTTTAGGCCAATGTTTGAGATTCCACCAACCACGGGAGATAATTTTTCAATTTTAGTAGATTTCTCATCAATTTTTGGTTTGACAATTTTATAATGATGATTAGTCTTTGATGGTTGGTGATGATTTTTCACTATGTTCTTATTTCTTTTAACTTTTCCTCCTCCTTTTTGCATTTTGAATTTTAATTTTAATTGTTCAACCTTTTTCAAAATTTCTTTCATTTCCATGGTTAAAGGAGGTAAAGTGAGATGTTTCTTGTTGATAGATTTAACTTGATAGCTTTGGACTTGATTGGTCCTTTTAAAATCTATCTTAGGAGACTCTTGTTGAATAGATTTAACTTGTTTGAACTTTAAAGAGTCTTCCTTTGATTTAAATGTCTTACCCTTCATAAAATTTGATTTTACTTCCTTTGATTCATAGATGGGTTTAGACAAATGACTTCTTCTTAGTTTGCACTCAAATTTGAAATGCCCTTCTTTACCACAATAATGACATTTTGTTTTGGGCAAATTGGTGTGAGTGCTAGAGAGAGAGGACTCACCTTTTACAAACTTGTTTATGAACTTAGGGTCATGATAAGTATGTTTATTAAATCCAAGACCCGTCCTATCTCCATGTGATTTACCCAATTTAAACAAGTTTTCAAGTTTCTCTTCACTTTGGGTAAATTTGCACTCAACCTTTTGCTTGTGGGTCTCAAGTTGAGTGACTTTGTTTTTAAGAATTGAATTTTCATTATTTGCTTTTATGAGTTGAATTTCAATTCCATTAAACTTGTTTACCTTTTCATGAGCAAGTTTCAATTCAAGTTTTAGTTCATTCACATTAGATCCAAGATGTAAAGTTTTTAAATCACTTTGAGTTTTGAATAAATTTTCCTTGGTGATAATTAACTTGGATTCTAAATTAGAAATGTCTTCAACTTGATTCTTCACATGATCACTTATATTTGTGTTTTCTTTGAGAAGTTTATCACAACTTATCTTAGATACATTTAATTCTTCTTGAACCTTTGACAAGTTATCCATAGAAATTTTTAATTTTGATTTTAGATGGATAATGTTTTCATCTTGTCTTCTTATTGTATCTATTAATCTCAAATTTTCTTTCTTTAGCTCATCATTATTTGTTTCAATTTCATTTTGTTCATTTTGAGTATTAGACAAGTTGTGTAAAGTGATCGTGAACTTAGAGTTTAGGCAATTTATAGCTTCATCTTTCTCTCTAAGTTCATCTTTTGAGGTGACTAATTCTTTGTTTAGTCTTTTAGATTCTCCTTTTAACTTGTTATGACTTTTAACAAGCTTTAAGTACAAAGTGTACAAATCATCATATGCTTGTTGAAGATCATCTTGATTTCCATTTTCTTCATCACTTGATTCAAGTTGATATTCATTATGTTCATGATTTGAATCTCCAATGGATGGAAGAGGATGACTAGGAGAATCTTCAAGGGAATCTACACTCTCTATCTTAGTGGAATCCATAGCAATGATTTTCAAGATAAATCCAACTAGGGTCTAAGCTCTAGGTTTTTACACCTAATCAAGAGTTCCAAAACACTTGATCCTAAATATAGAGCACGAGGCTCTGATACCAATTGAAAGTTCCGGATCCTTACCCTAGAGGGGGGGGTGAATAGGGTGAGCTACAAATTGATTTCCAATTTTAATTTTCTTCAAATTAAACTCCAACTAGTGATGATTACAAGAAAAGGTGCGGAAGATAAACAAATCAATCACCACAAGTCATTCACCATTGCTCAAAGATTTATAGTGGTTCGGCCTCAATGCCTACATCCACTACCGGCTTGTGATCACACACCCCACCGGATTTCCACTATTTATGCTTTTACAAAAGGCTAAGCAATAACCCTTACAATGATGTTTTTAAGGCTAAACAACAACCTATCTATGTGCTTTTCTAGGATAAGCAATAACCTTTACAATTTGCTTTTCTTTGGCTTAGCAATAACCTTTCATACAAATAGATTTTCTTTCTCAAGAAAGTGTCTAAACACTATGAGAGAAATACATTAAGCACGATATAATTTGCCTCTAAAATAGGCGAATGAGAAAGTGAAAATCAACTCTCACAACACACTATAAAATGCAAAGATGAATGCTCATGATGTGTGTGTGTGAAAACTTCAATCAAGTTGAAAATGAAAGCTCAATCAGTTTATGCTTGAAGCAATTAAAAGTTTAATGCACATAACATGATTTGATTGAAGTGATATGCAAATCACATGAACAAAGTACAAGCTTAATGATGATATGAAAATCCAAGGCTTGTAGGTTGTATGAAATTAATTATATCTAAACATGTGATGCAAGTGATATGTTGTTTTCAAAATCAAAGTATTTTGACTAAAGTTTTAAAGATTGAAAACAACAAGGAAGATTCATACAAGTTAGTGAAACATGTTATAACATAAATTGAAGATTTTGATAACCATGTTTAAGAAGTTTTCTACCACAAACTTGATTAGAATCAAGGTGAAGAATCCAATAACTTAAATCAAAGATTAAGAGAAGAATGGATTCAACATATCATAGTTAATATGCTAAAAATCATTTACCAATAATTTAGACAATGCATAAAAACATATGATTAGGAAAAGTCAAAGCTTACTTGGTGATTGAACTTCTTTAATCCAAGTTTAGCTTTACTTAATGATCCTTTGGCCTCTTTAATTCCTTTCCTTTGATTTGCCTTATTATACCTCAGAAATGGCTTCAAGAATCATCTCTTTTGACCTTGGAATGAACTAAGTTTTATAGAATTTTTGGCCCAACGGATACCTGTCGGTCAACCGACAACTAGGGGTCGGTTGACCGATGGTTCAACGGTCTAATGGCAACGGTCATATTTTTCAAATTTTTCTGACCAAATTGTCATTGTCGGTTGACCGCCATTATCGGTCGACCGACATCGGACCGACAACCGAACCGACAGCACAAAGATGAATAAAATGATGCTCTCTGGATTTTGAACCGACAAGCTCTCGGTCTGGATTTTTATAAACTGTCGGTTGACCGACATGAACCGACGCGATGACCGACAGAGATGATCTGAAATTTGTAGCTCTCTGGAATTCGGACCGACAACCATCGGTTGACCTCGGCTCGCTTTCTCGGTTAGCCGACATGAACCGACAAGCTGACCGACAACAGGTCAGTTGTATTTCTGAGTTCCTTCAGTTTTGAAAAATCTTACTTTGAAATCATTTTTGAAAACTCAGAATATAAAGGTGTTTGAGACAAGGTTTTATCAAGAAAAAAGCTTTTCAAAATAAGATTAAAATCAACCAAAAGGTTTGAAACATAGTTTTAGCAAGTTGATTTAAATCCTGTGATTTTCAAGATAAACCAATGAGAAATGAAATGAGATGATCATGATGCAAATGTTGGACATCAAATTGCAAACACAACTTAGGGTCTAACATTCCTGTCCTTTCTCTAAGCCATGCCAAACCAGAACTCACACAGCTCCCCCCAAATCCTCTCCCAAAAATCTAGTTCCCGGCCCTCCCACCCCAATTCTGAATACCAACCCAGTTCAAATCAAATTTCCTCCTCCGGCCCAAACCCAGCCAGCTTCCCTCACCTCCACAGCAATCCTACCTACTCCCCCCCATCCTCCTATCCCCTCCCCAGACCTAATCCAATCTACTACCCCAGTTCCCCAATCCTCTAAAGCTAATCTTTCAATTCCCCCTGCTCTCCTTGTCAGGCCCACCCTCTCAGAGGACTCTAGGCTCCAGTCCTCCAGCTCAAAACCAACCCCCAGCACCAATCCAACCCCGAAATCCCCATACCTCAAACCTCCTCCTAAGCCTAGTCCATCTAACACCTCCTCAACCAACCCAATCTCTCCTAAGCAAAAATCCTCTTCCCTCTCTTTCTCTGACCTGCCTTATGATGTAATCACAGAGGTTCTCCAAAGAACCCCCACTCCCACAGTAGACCTCTCCAATCCCTTTGATGTTCTGGATAACTGCACATTCATAGACCCAGTCCTTAACCCTTCCACATTAGGCCGTAATCTCCAAATCCTACGAGAGGACAATTCTTCCTCATCCTCTTACCCGCCCCCTGGTTTTGAATTTCCCCTCCAACCTTCCCCCTCTTCACAGACCACCGATCAACTTCTTTCAGCCCCTCTCCCCTCTCACCCATCTACTTCACTCAGTGCCACTATCAGTGCTTCTTCCATAGCAGAAACCAGCACAATAGCAGCTCCTCCTCCAATTAGTCCAATCAGTCCCTCCCCTCTAGTAACAACTGCTACCTCATGCACCACCAATACCTCCTCTTCTATAGGGAAAACAAAAGGGAAGCTTAGCCTTTCAAAAGTCCCCATCACAGGCCCAATCACAAGGAGAAATAGTGGTAGAGCTCCCCCCCACACAAATCCATCATGTTAAAAGTCCTCTATTGGAACTGTAGGGGGATTGCCAACTCCCCTACAAAAAGAACTCTGGCCAACATGGTTTCCAGTCATTCTCCTGACCTCATCTTCCTCTCAGAGCCTATGACTCTTTTCAACTCCATCACCTCTCTTCATTTGAGTAGATATGGGTTTGACACTTTCCATTCCAACTCTCCCACCAACTCAGTCACTACTCTCTGGTGCCTATCCAAATCTTCCCACCCCCTAAACATATCCATTGAAGACTTCTCCTCTCAACACCTTTCTATGCTCCTCCTCAACCCATCCACAGGTTTTTCTTTCCTCATCACAGGAGTCTATGGTTCCAACAATCTCATCCAAAGGAGGGAGCTCTGGAAAGTGCTAATAGACACCTCCCCTACTCCTCTCCCTTGGTGCATCCTGGGAGATTTTAATGCCATCCTTTCCCATGCAGATAAGCTCTCTCTTCACCAGTCCTCTTCCTCCCCTAATCTTAAAGACTTCCAAGACTTAGTCCTTTAAGCAGGCCTGACAGAAGTAAACTTCACAGGAAACAAATACACTTGGTCAAACAATAGACAGGGTCTTTCTTACATAGCAGCAAGGCTAGACAGAGCCTTAGTAAATTCTCACTGGCTGTCCCTCTCCCCTGATCCCCTCCTTAGGCACCTCCCTCGTATCTCCTCAGACCATAGTCCAATCCTTCTTGCTAATAAATCCTCATCCAATCCTTCTAATGCTCCTTTTAGATTTGAAAACAAATGGCTGCTTCACCCCTCTTTCTTAGAAGTAGTTAAAAAAAGCTGGGAGACTATCATCTTTGGAAATCCCCAGTTCATCCTTGCTCAGAAGCTCAAGAATCTGAAAACCTTTCTCAAGCAATGGAGCAAGCTCTCCTTCGGCCACCTCCAGCAGAGTATCCAAGCAGCAGAGGCCAGAGTCCTGTTTACTCAGTCTCAGCATGACTCATCTCCTTCAGAATCCTCCCAAGCAGACCTCCTCACAGCTAAAGCAGATCTCCATGAAGCTCTAAAAGCCCAAGAAATTCACTGGAAGCAGAGATCCAGGATAGCCTGGATGAAAGAAGGAGATCAAAACACAGCTTTCTTCCATAATGCAGCCAGAGCCAGAAGCTCTTTCAACCACATCAACCTCATCACAGGCAATGGCAGACAAATTGAAGATACAGCTACCATCAATTCTCTGGCAGTAGATTACTTCTCCAGTCTATTTACATCTCAAGCTATCCTTCCTAGTGCCTCTCTGTTCCAGATTGATAGCCCAAAAGTCTCTGATCTCCAGAATTCAATCCTGATTTCCTCTCCTTCTGCCGTTGAGATCAAAGAAGCAGTTTTTGGCTTAGAAAAGCAAAGCAGCCCTGGTCCGGATGGTTTCAATGGAGTATTCTTCACCTCAGCTTGGAGCATAATAGGTCAAGATGTAATTAAAGCTGTCCAGCATTTCTTCCACTCAAAAAAAATTCATAGAGCCTCAAACACTTTTTTCTTAGCCCTCATTCCAAAAATCAAAAATCCTACTAGCTTTGCTGATTTCAGACCCATTAGTCTGCTGAACTTTTCTTACAAAATTTTCTCCAAAATCCTAGCTAGTAGACTAGCCAAAATCCTTCCAAACTTGATTTCTCATCATCAAGCAGCTTTTATCAAAGGAAGAAATATTCATTACCATTCGGGCTTGGCTTTCGAACTTTTCCAAAAGCTGAAATCTAACCTCTCCAAAGGGAGCATCTGCCTTAAGCTAGATATTTCAAAAGCTTTTGACAAACTCAACTGGAATTTCCTCTTCTCAGCTCTTCAATTTTTCAAATTCTCTGAAACTTGGATAAATTTGATCAAAGAATGCGTCTGTACTACCAAATGTTCAGTGCTGGTCAACTGCTCCCCTCAAGGTTTTTTTAGCTCTTCATGCGGCCTAAGACAAGGAAATCCTCTCTCTCCCTACCTCTTCATTTTGGCAGAAGAAATCCTCAGTCTTCACCTCCACAACCTCCATCTCCAAGGCATCTTCAGATAGATCTCTTCTGTTCCATCTACTCCCTGCCACCTCCTCTATACAGACGACATTCTTATTTTCATGAAGGGAATTTCTTCAAGCATTCTGGTTTTCCAAGACCTTCTTGACACTTACCAGGCAGCTGTAGGTCAGTTCTTTAATCTGCATAAGAGCCAGCTCCATATCGGAAAATGTGGCATCCGCAGGAAAAATAGAATCAGCTCCATCCTGGGAATCAAAGAGACCACAAGCCACTTCAAATACCTGGGAATTCCAATCTGCTTTGGCACTCCAAAGAGGCGCCATTTCTCAGCTCTCCTAGACAATAGAAATACCAAATTCAGCGCGTGGAAAGCCAAATGCCTCTCATTAGCAGGAAGACTAATCCTGATCAAGCATGTGATCTCCAGCATGCCCCTCCACTTAGCCACCATTCTCCCTCTCCCAGCCTCTATCTGTAAAGAGATTGAAAGAATGATGAGGAATTTCCTCTGGTCCGGCCAAGCAGAGAAATCAAGAATCCATTACGTGAGCTGGGGAGAAATTACCCTTCCAAAAGCAGAAGGTGGTCTTGGAATCAGGAGAATTGCAGACATAAATCAAGCCTCTTTCCTTAAGCTTGGCTGGCAAATGGTCTCTGCTTCCTCTCTCTGGGCAAAATGGTTCAAGGACAGATATTTCAAGTTCAAATCCATTTGGAGTCAACCTTCCTCTCTTTCAGGCTCATGCATTTGGAGAAAGATCAGGTCCCTGCTCCCTATGATCCAAGATGGCAGTACCTGGATCCCTGGTAATGGGAAAGACATCAATCTCTGGCTGGACTCTTGGAATGGAGAAAAGCCTCTCTCAGGTAGCTTTCCTCTTCTTCATTTCCCTCAGGACCAATCCCTATCCTCTCTCTTTCAGTCAGGTAATTGGACCCTCCCAGATGGCTATCCCACAGAAGTCCTAAACCAGCTCTCTAGACAACTATCAGCTCTCTCTTCCAGGCCTGAAACCAGTGACAAATTCAATTGGAAATCTTCCCCAAATGGCCAGCTATCCCTCAAGGCAGCTTGGAAAATAGTCAGGCTTAGAGCAGATGCTCTCCCCTGGGCTTCTCTAGTCTGGAACTCCATCTCACCCCCAAAAACAAAGTGCTTCAGCTGGCGTCTGCTTCACAACAAGACTCCTTCAGAGACCTACCTGAAACGCCTGGGTATCTCCTTAGCTTCCAGATGTAGTGGGTGCCACCAAGAAGAAGAGTCAGTTCCCCATATGTTCTTCTCCTGCACTAGAGCCATTCCAATCTGGCACTGGCTTTTAGCAGCAACAAAGATGAAGCCCCCTCCATCCCTCTCTGCAGCTAGTATATGGCGTACTCTTTCTCTCAGAAGTGATCCAGTTGGCTCCAAGTACATGGCAGCTATCTTCCTCGAAGTCATCTATGCAATTTGGAGAGCTAGAAACAAATCTATATTTGAAGACTAAAGCCTCTCTCTAAATTTCATCAGTCAGCAGCTCAAAGAGGTTTTCTCCTACTCTCTGCAATCCATCTCCAAGCCTTTCATTAGCCCACAGCTAAAGCATCTAAGTAATTTTTTGAAAATTCAATCATACAGGTAATCCCAGAAGTCTATAGCTTTCCTTTTGGTTTCTTTCTCCTTTCTTTTTTGGCTCCTCTGTTTTGAGCTTTTTTGTTTTGTGCTTTCAGCATGCAGCTGGGGATCCTATTTTGATCCACTGTATTTTTCTTTCCCTGTTTTTTCCTTGTTTTTGTCTTAATACAAATTACCCTTATAGCAAAAAAAAAACCAATATGTGAGCTTGTTGATGTCACTAGGAGGAAGTTGATGGTGAAGCTTCACGATTGATGTAAAGAATCTAATGCATGGGAAAATATCGTTGTTAAAAAAGTTGATGATGAAATGAAAGAGATTGAATTGAAATCAAGGGGGTGCACACTATTATTTGTGGGCAATGACAAATATGAGATTAATGCAGATTGACGATGAACAAAATAGATTTGCACACCACCTGTCAGATATGAGTAATAAATGCAGTAATTATGAAGAGAAAGAGACACACAAATTATAGTGGTTCGGTCAGTGTGACCTACGTCCACTTTCGGAAAGGCTGAGGTTGCCGGATATATTGATATTCAAGGGTTACAACTTAGGAGAGAGAGAGAGCTTTGCTAGTAAATAATAATTGCCTGCCCCTCAAGTGCCGAGGGGCTTTCATATTTATAAGCGTCCTTTAACAGATGGGGAGACTTCTCAGCACGGTTCACGAGGAGCGTTCGAGGTGTCCACCAAACCGATGCGGCAGGTGTCTTCGATTGGCGAAGCAGTTATCCGCAGGACTTGGTAAAAGCGGGACGTGGCCTGACTGCTTCCAAAGCGACCCGTACTGCTGCCACGTGGCCGGGCTTCGTGGATATGGACTCGGACTCCATTGGATTAAACGGATCTCCATTAACTCAGGCTTGGCTCATGACGGAATGGGCCACTTGGTCGGGCCTGACCCATCATTTGCCCCTCAATGCCCCGCGCCCAAAGAAGCTTTGAAAGGGGGGCATTTTTACTATCCGGGCTTCTTTTCCATTTAAATGATTTTTTACCGCGTTCCTCTCCCTGCCAGCTTCTTGTGTTCTTCCCCGGCCCTGAGGAGGAGGATTTTTTAGGAGTGTCCTGTTAGCGTGAGACTCCTCTTATGTCTGGGTTTTTTTTTTTTTTTTTTTTTTTTTTTTTTTTCTAGGCTTTGTGGGGCTTGTGAAACCCTAGGCTATAAAAGCCCTTTGAAAGAGAGGAGAGCATGACAGAGGCCTTTTCTCTTCAACTGTTCCTCTTTCCTTTTCAACTTGTGAATCCCTAGGCAACCCCACCTTTCTTCAACTGTTCCTCTTTCCTTTTCAACTTGTGAATCCCTAGGCAACCCCACCTTTCTTCAACTGTTCCTCTTTCCTTTTCAACTTGTGAATCCCTAGGCAACCCTACCTTCCTCAACTATTCCCCTTTCCAGAGATCTTCACCTTTCTTACTTCTTTATTTTATTATTTTTGTGTTATTGTCAGTAGGAGACAACCCATTTCTTGGGCTCCTATTTCAAAAAATTGCATCTTCCATCTTCCTTATCCCCAAAGAAGGAGACCCACCATGGATGAGCAATCCCAGGAGGGAGTTAACAGCAGGCAGGCAGTCGGTGTCAAAATCGCTGGCAGCACGGGCGATGCAGGCAGGGACGTCGGCAGCCTGGCAGGCGGCGGCAGTGGCTTTACGGGTTACGGGGACGCCGGCAGCAAGGCAGCGACCGTCCCGGGTGCCCCGGTGGCGGCATCGCCAGGCGCTCCAGGCGTCCCGGAGGCGGCAGCGCCCGGCGCCCCTTCGGCGGCGGCGCCCGGCGCCCGTGGCGGTCCTGCGGTGGTGGCGCCCGGCGCCATTGGCTGCCCTGCGGCGGCGAAGCCCGGCACCCTTGGCGGCCCTGCGGCGGCGAAGCCCGACGGCCCGTGCGTTCCTGCGGTGGTGGCGGCATCGCCATGCGCCCCAGGTGTCCCGGCGGCGGCAGCGCCCGGCGCCCCTTCGGCGGCGGCGCCCGGCGCCCTTGGCGCCCATGTGGCGGCGGCGCCCGGCGCCCCTTGCATCCCTGCGTCGGCGGCGTCCGGTGCCCCAGGAGTCCCTGTGGCGGCGGCGCCCGGTGCGGGCCCTCAGGCGGGCGTGAGGCTGGGGGCCCAGGTGGTTGCGAGTGCTGCGGGTCCCACGGGCGAGGACGTGGCGCGCACGGAGGCGCCCAAAAGCTCTAGCGCCCAGACTAGGTTGAGGTCGACGTGTTCAAAGACGGGAGCGTGCGGGCGGGGCCCCACGAGCGCGGGCGAAGGCACTAGTGATGTATCCAGCAGAATTCTACGTCGATGCAAAAAGTACCAGGGGAAAGTCGTTGTTGAGGATGCCGGATCAAAGGTGAGTACTACCTTTAGTGTACTCAAAACTGACGGTGATCTTTTGAAGATTAGTGCTTGCATCCCTCCTACTGTGATGTGCCGCCGTGCTGAAGCGGACGAGCCAGCTTGTGACGATTCTTCCGGTGACATCGTGATATACGAAGAGATGATCGAGGCCGGGCTAAGATTTCCAATACCTTCTCCCATTTGCCGTGCTCTCCACTATTTTTCCTTAACTCCGGGGCGATTAGCACCTAACGGATGGAGAGTTCTGCTTGGCTTCTTTGCATTGTGGGGGAGAGTACATCAAGAAGACGCTTCTCCTATCGAGTTTCATGCTGCTTACAGTTTGATTGAGTCCCCAGCCCCTCACAGGGGATGGTACTATTTTACCCCTAGGGGCGGAAGACTGCTCACGGGATTACGTTCAAACTGCCACGATTGGAAATCTCGCTTCTTCTTCGTCGGTGGAGAGTGGGTTGCTGAGTCAGATCGACCTTTGGTACCCACCAAATGGATTGACGCTAAGAGACTAGGTACATTTTCTGATTGCTTTCTTTCTGATTGCTTCCTTGTTTTTATGCATGTGCTCACTGTCATGTCCTCATTTGCAGATCCTCCCCTTCTTTCCACGGAACAGGAGCACAAGCTGCAAGCGGTGAGAGATCACCCTGACAAGGACTTGGGAGTCCTTCTTCCCAAGGAGAGAGGCAAGACCAGTGGTCCTCCTACGGACTCTTCTTCGGATAGGACAGGCGGGTCCCCCTCTGGACCGTCATCCAAAAGAAAAAGTAAGCTACTCCTGCTTTGGCAATAATCTTAAACTTTTACCTGATATGCATGTTGTACCCATGTACCATTGGCTAACACTTCTCTCTAACAGGCATAAAGATAAGCAGAGAGATGATATGCGCCCGCTTTTCGACCCGCTTCTCGGACAGAGGTACCCCTTCCTCTAAGGCGGTGAGGACGAACGACGCCTCTCCAAGAACCTCTCCGCCAGCGACTCGCGTCAAGTCTCGGGTGCCTCCCCCTCGAGTGGCTTTACCCATGGTGTCTCCTCAGGCAGGGATCTCTTCCACTAAGACTGCTTTCCCGCAGTCTTCCTCTTCAGCTACACTTCTTGCCCCTCAACTGTGTCCTCCACAACCGGGTACTTCTTCAGGGGTATCGGCTAGGACTGGTTCCATGCTGGGCCATTCGTGGGAGAGGCGGGACAGGCTAGGGAGATATGTGCTGCCGCATGAGGTTTCTCGGGTTAATGCCTTAGGCACCGAGGGGGTTATTGACTCATTTGTAGAGGGCCTGGCTCAGGTAAAGATTCTTATTCCTTTTTCTCCAGACCGTTACCCCTTTATTTCTTTTTAACCGTCTCACTTTCGTCCCTTATCTCTTCAGGTTTCTACTGCATCGATCTGCTTGCTGTCGAGAGCCCAATCTTATGGTCAGATGAGACGGGAGAAGGAGGCTGTGCGGCTAGAGCTCTGCACTGCTCAAGAGAAGATTACTACTCTGGAAGCCGCTGGTAGGGCTTCGGGGATTGATCTTGCTGCGGCCCGTGAGAGGGTGAGCGAGCTTGAGATCGGACTTTCAGCAGCCATTAAGAGGGCTGCCGAGGTAGAAGTTGAACTTTCGAAGACCTGCGAGAAGGCTTCGTTCAATGAGGCTGAGCTTACGAAGGCCCGCGAGAAGGCTTTGCTCAGTGAGGCTGAGCTTATGAAGGCCTGTGAGAGGGCTTCGCTCAGCAAGGCTGAGCTTGCTCGGACCCTTGAGAGGGCGAAGCTCAGAGAAGTTGCTATGGAGGCAGAGATGAAGGCAGCGCACGAGAGAGCTTCTCAAGCTGAGAGGGACCTACAGATTGGCCTTGCAGATGCCTTCATTGATGGCTACGAGGAGCTTCGAGAGAAGATTTCGGCTGCCTTTCCAGACATTGACATATCAGGCTTTGTGCCGATGGAGGCGCCTGATGATGGTGGCAGCAGCTCTGATGACGCTGAGGACGATGCAGAGGAGGATGATGAGGAGGGGGATGAGAGTGATTAGAGTGTAGGGACTCTTGCTTCTGTTTTCTCTGTTTGTAAAAGCAGGTAGCCTGACTTTTGTACTTAAGTCTGTCTTTTGGAACATGCAACTTTTTGTCATAACAAACATAGAATGTTTTATTTATTCATTGCTTGAACAATATTGACAGAATAGTAAAAAATTAAATCAAGCCCCACACCCTCATTATTCTAATCCTCTTCTGATGTTACTGGTAGTATTTCTTCAAATGTTCCGCGTTCCACGGATGAATTAAGGCCTTTCCCTCAAAATTCTGGATCCTGTAGGTGCCCGGTCTCACTACCTCTGTGACGAGATAGGGTCCTTCCCAGTTTGGTCCCAACTTTCCTTCACGGGAGTCTTTCGTGGCGAGGATCACCTTTTTGAGGACTAGGTCTCCTGGTTGGAAGGAACGAGGCTTCACCCTCGAATTGTAGTACTTGGCCATGCGTCGTTTGTATTCCGCATTACGGATCACAGATATTTCTCTTGCCTCCTCTAGCAAATCGAGGTTGAGGCGGAGTCCTTCCTCATTGGTGGTAGGGTCGTAGTGGTGGACCCTTAGGGAATGTACCCCTATTTCTACAGGAATGACCGCCTCTGTCCCAAAAGCGAGAGAGAAAGGGGTTTCCCCAGTAGGAGTCCGTGGCGTGGTTCGATAGGCCCATAATACCCCCGGAAGCTCGTCAACCCACAGACCTTTTGCTCTTTCGAGCCTTGTTTTAAGGTTGCGCAGGACTGTTCTCACCATCACCTCTGCCTGCCCGTTTGCCTGGGGCTGTGCCGGGCTAGAGTGAGGCTGCTTTATTTGAAGGTCGGTGCAGAAGGAATTGAAGAGCCTGTTGTCGAACTGTTTGCCATTGTCACTGACAATGGCGTGAGGTATCCCAAAGCGACAGACCAGGTTTTTCCAGACGAAATCCTTCACCTTCGAGTCTGTTATCTTTGCTAGTGGTTCTGCCTCCGCCCATTTTGTGAAATAGTCTATGGCGACGACTATGAATTTGCACTGGCCTCTACTCAAAGGCAGGGGGCCCAAGATGTCAATGCCCCACTTGGAGAAAGGCCATGGGCTGAGGATGGTAGTCAGCTCCTCTGGTGGCTGCCTGGACACAGTGGCGAAGCGCTGGCATTTGTCACACCTCTTGGTGAATTCTTTGGCGTCTTTCACCATGCTTGGCCAAAAGTACCCTTGCCTGAGTGCTTTGTGGGCGAGGGAGCGTCCTCCAGAGTGATTCCCACAAATTCCTTCGTGAATTTCTCTGAGGGCGTAATCAGCTTCTTCTGGCGAAAGGCAACGCAGCAATGGTAAGCAGTAACCCTTTTTGTAGAGTACATTTTGTAGGAGGGCGAACTTGGAAGCTCTCATCCTAAGCTTCTTGGCCTCCAGGGGATCATCCGGTACTGTTTCTTCTTGGAGGTAATCCCTTATTAGGGTCATCCAATTCGATTCTGCCGTGGCACAGTTGATGTTTGGGGTGTCCACATCCAACTTACTTGGCTCGAACTGGTGCCCGATGAGAGTCGGTTCTGCGAATGAGGCCTCCAGGGATGAGGCGAGCCTGGCGAGAGCATCTGCAGCCATGTTATCACCTCTTGGGATGTGACAGATTTGGAAATGTTGAAACTGCTGGACTAGCTTCTTAGCCATGCCAAGGTATTCCTGCATTTTTGTTTCTTTTGCCTCAAATTCGCCATTCACTTGGTTGACTATCAATTGTGAATCACTATAGGCGGTGAGGGACCGGGCGTCCATTTCTGCTGCCAATCTCAGTCCCGAGAGGAGTGCTTGATATTCTGCTTCATTGTTTGTGGCAACAAAGTGTAGCTTCACGGCATATTTGATGGGTGTACCATCAGGACTGATCAAAATGAGTCCCGCACCACCTCCCTCGCTGGTTGCGGAGCCATCAACATACAGGTTCCAAAGTGGCAGTGAAGAAAAATCTTCTCGAGGTGCCTGGCCACACAGAGGTATTTGGATGCTCGCTGGGGATGTCAGGTCGCCAGGAGGGGAGTGGGAGCTCGGAGTGGTATGGGCGCCCCTGGATGTATGGGCGCCTGGGGTGGCCTGGGCGCCCATGGATGTCTGGGCGCCCAGGGTGGCCTGGGCGCCCATTGATGTCTGGGCGCCCGGGGTGGCCTGGGCGCCCACTGCTGGTGTCGGGGCGCCCGTAGTGACATGGGCGCCTGGTGCTGGTATTTGTGCGCCCGCCCGGGTGCCCTCGCCGAGTGACAGTTCGACTTGCATCTCTGGACTAGACGGCCGCGACACGGTGGGTTCACATTCGCAGTATGTAAACTCAGCTACAAAATCTGCCAGTGCTTGTGCCTTGATGGATACCCTTGGTTGGTACTGGATGTCAAACTCGCCCAGTTCTACTGCCCACTTGAGGAGTCTCCCGGATACATCCGGCTTTGCCAGGACTCTTTTCAAGGGCTGATCGGTGACGACCACGATAGTGTGGCTCTGAAAATAGTGCCGTAGTCGCCTGGCAGTAGAGATGAGGGTAAGGGCAAGTTTTTCTAATTCAGAGTATCTGATCTCGGCGCCCCGGTATGCTCTACTGACATAATAGATGGGCCTTTGCACGCCATCATGATGTCTGATCAGAACAGAGCTGACTGCTGAGGAGGAGGCAGACAGGTACAAATATAATACCTCACCGGGTGCAGCATGTGAAAGGAGGGGGGGTGTGGCCAAGTACGCTTTAAGCTTCTGGAAGGCCTCCTCAGCTTCAGGTCCCCATTCGAAAGCCTTTCGGAGAATTTTGAAGAAAGGCAGACACTTATCTGCAGATTTAGAGACGAATCTATTGAGTGCTGTAATTCTTCCGTTGAGGCGATGCACCTCCTTGGTCGAAGTGGGTGACTTCATGTTGAGTATAGCTTTGATTTTGTCAGGGTTCGCCTCAATTCCCCTCTGGTTGACCATGAAGCCCAAGAATTTTCCCGATCCCACGCCAAAGGCGCATTTCTCAGGGTTCAGCTTCATGTGGTAGGTTCTGAGAACATTGAAAGTCTCTTGAAGATGGTCGATGTGATCTGCTGCGGCCAAGCTCTTTACCAGCATATTGTCGACATAAACCTCCATTGTTCGCCCAATCTGGGACTGGAACATTTTGTTCACCAGGCGCTGGTAGGTTGCACCTGCGTTTTTCAGCCCGAAGGGCATGACCCTGTAGCAGTAGGTTCCCTTTGGAGTGATGAACGACGTCCTTTCTTGATCTGGGGGATGCATGCTGATCTGGTTATATCCAGAATAGGCATCTAGGAAAGAGAGGAGTTCATGTCCTGCTGTGGCGTCGATGAGGAGGTCAATCCGAGGCAGTGGATAGCTGTCCTTTGGGCATGCTTTGTTAAGCTCCGTGAAGTCGACGCAGAGGCGCCACTTCCCACTGGCTTTTGTCACCATTACTACATTTGACAGCCATTCGGGCTATGCCACTTCTCTGACCGCTCCATTTTCTATCAACTTCCCGACCTCTTTGTCCATTGCTTGGGCCCTTTCAGTGGAGGTGCCTCTCAGCTTTTGTCGAACAGGTTTGTGGCGAGGGTCGACGTTGAGGCGGTGGGTGGCGACTTCGGGATCGATTCCTTCAAGATCCGCATGTGACCATGCGAAAATGTCCTCATTCATTTTCAGAAAATCTGTCAAATTGTAGACTAGATCTTCCGAAAGAGAAGAGCCGATGTACACTCTTCTGTCAGGATGTTCTTCATCTAAGGCCACGGGGGTGAGCTTTTCGACTGGTTCCCCTCTTTCTGTGGTGGCGTCATCTCTCGGGTCCAAGATTTCGACTTGCAATGCCTCCTGTGTCTTCTTGGCCTTCATTGAGGAAAAATAGCATTCTCTTGCTGCAACCTGATCCCCTCTGACCTCCCCGACTCCGTTCGGGGTTGGAAAGCGGAGGATGAGATGATAGGTGGAGTGAACGGCTCTTAATGCGTTAAGAGCGGGTCGCCCTAATATGATGTTGTAGGCTGACGGGCACTCTATTACCAAGAAATTAACCAGCGTAGTGGAGCTTCGGGGTGCTGCTCCGGCTGTAATTGGCAGTGTGATTGTCCCAAGGGGATACACTTTCTCTCCTGAGAACCCGATGAGGGGGGTTTTAATAGGCTGCAGTCTTTCCCGGCCCAGCTTTAGCTTATCATAAGCCTCTGCGTATAGGATATCTGCAGAGCTGCCACTATCTACCAAGATCCTATGCACCTGGAAATTGGCGACGGTCATAGTGAGCACCAGAGGGTCGTTATGGGGCTGCTGGATCCCTTCCAAATCCTTATCTGAGAAGGATATGGTTTCGCTGAAGCCGTGTTTGGGCGCCTTGGATGGGCGTGCTTCATCAGGATGCCTTGCCCTCCTAGCATGGGCCTTGACGGCAGAGAGCGACTCTGCTAGTCCGCCCGAGATGGTTCGGATTTCACCAATGGGCTGCTGGTCCTCCCGATTGTGAGGTGGTGGTGCTTGCCCTCTACCAGCGACATACTGGCGCAGGTGACCACGTTGAATAAGATCCTCAATCTGCCTCTTGAGGTCATAGCAATCGTCGGTGTTATGACCGTGGTCGCGATGGAAGCGACAATATTTTTCCGGGTTTCTGCGGTTTGGAAGGGACTTCATCTTTCCAGGCCATTTCACGGCTGGGTCATCTTGTATCTGGAGCAGAATGTGCTCAACAGCGGCATTGAGGGGGGTGAATGCTTGTCGGTCTCTCTGCGGAGCAGGGCCGAGTCGGTCTCTCTGCGGAGCAGGACCGAGTCGGTCTCTGACAGGTAACCTCTCTGTCCTGCTTCGCTTGTTGCTTGTCTCCTTCTTTTCGTCTCTGTCTCGCTCTTTCCCCTTGTCCCCGGATCTGGAGGACTCACCTCGCCTAGCCCTGGTGATGTCTTCAGCATTTATATATTTCTGGGCCTTTGCCAGTAGCTCTGTCATGCTCTTTGGTTGGCGCTTCATTACTGAGAAAAGGAAACTCGATGAGCGAAGGCCTCCCAAGAAGGCTGTCATTGTCACTTTATCATCGGGATCTTCGACCTGAAGTACCTCCTTGTTAAAACGAGTGAGGTAGCTCCTCAGGCTCTCATTTTTATCCTGCTTTACGCTGAGCAGGTGTGTGGCAGGCTTTTGGTGGCGGCGCCCTCCGATGAAGTGCGACACAAAGGATTTGCTTAACTCCCCAAAGGTGGCGATGGAGGCTGGGGCTAGATTGGCAAACCACTGCCGAGCGGAACCCTTCAGGGTAGTTGGGAATGCCCTGCACATAACCTCGTCAGGGATATTATGCAGCTGCATTACAGTTTTATATGTCTCCAGGTGGTCCAATGGATCCTTCGTCCCATCGAAGGTTTCTATGGATGGCATTTTGAACCTTGGAGGAAGAGGGTAGTTTACCACGTCGGGTTTGAACGGTGTATCCGTCCGCCCGACTAGGTAATCCACCGTTTGTGGGGCTTGCGCCTTCATGGAGTTGAATACATCACCGAGTTGGTTCTGCATTTCTCTGATTTTCTCATCCCAGCGATTGGGAGTTCCTCGGGAATGATCATGGAAGTTGCTCTCCTCCATGTTTTCACTTTCCCCTTCTTGGAAACTAGGACCATCCCCATTAGAAGCAGAGGGAATAGATGGGGGTCCTTCGTGATGTGCTCCCCCCGGGGGTGGAAGTCCTCCGTGTCCTGCTGCTCCTGGAGGTGGGAATCCTTCAAACTGGACTCCACCGGGAGGAGGAGGTCCTTCCTGATTTATTCTCCCACCCCCTAGTGTAACCCCAAAAGGAGGGGCAAGAGGAAACCCTCGGGCGCCCAAGGGATGGGCGCCCAGGGGGTTGGCGCCAGGGGCATGGGCGCCCAGGGGGTTGGCGCCCGAGGCATGGGCGCCCAGGGGATTGGCGCCCTGGGGATGGGCGCCCGGGGGAGGAGCTCCCCGGCGTGGAGCCCTTGCGTGCCCCGGGCGCGGTACTCCATGCTGGGTTCCTCCGAAGTGTGCTCCTCCCTGTCCTGCTGTGAGCATGAACTGTAAGATTTGCTGGTTTTGGGTCACCAGCTGTTGCATAGTCTCTAACATCTGTTGTGGAGTGGGAGCAGGGGCATCTTGGGCAGGATTAGTCGGTGGAGGATCATTCTCGCCTTCTCGAGAGGGATTGTCCTCCGGGCGTCTTGCAGATCTTGTGGTGATCACCATAATTTTGGAAAAAGAGGATTCTAACGTGAGAATTTTATCGATTCCCACAGACGGCGCCAAACTGACGATGAACAAAATAGATTTGCACACCACCTGTCAGATATGAGTAATAAATGCAGTAATTATGAAGAGAAAGAGACACACAAATTATAGTGGTTCGGTCAGTGTGACCTACGTCCACTTTCGGAAAGGCTGAGGTTGCCGGATATATTGATATTCAAGGGTTACAACTTAGGAGAGAGAGAGAGCTTTGCTAGTAAATAATAATTGCCTGCCCCTCAAGTGCCGAGGGGCTTTCATATTTATAAGCGTCCTTTAACAGATGGGGAGACTTCTCAGCACGGTTCACGAGGAGCGTTCGAGGTGTCCACCAAACCGATGCGGCAGGTGTCTTCGATTGGCGAAGCAGTTATCCGCAGGACTTGGTAAAAGCGGGACGTGGCCTGACTGCTTCCAAAGCGACCCGTACTGCTGCCACGTGGCCGGGCTTCGTGGATATGGACTCGGACTCCATTGGATTAAACGGATCTCCATTAACTCAGGCTTGGCTCATGACGGAATGGGCCACTTGGTCGGGCCTGACCCATCACAGATGATGGATGACACACAGTGTTTCTTCATCACCATAGTTGTACATGTCATGTCGTCAATGGCAAATTTCTGGTATCCCTTGCAAACATGCAGTTGCATGCTTCTAAACAGGAGGGAAAAACCGGAGGCACATATTGTGCCCCATGTTATAAGACCACAACTTTGCAAGCAACATGCGTTCATGTCCTCCACCCAATTCCACACAAGGAACAATGGAATAAACCAACAGTATATGGTGTCCATCCACCATCCAGTCGCCAACCTAGACGTCCTCGCCATAATAGAAAAAGAGATGTAGATGAAGAACCTTCAACCGGCCGTCAACCAAAAGGAAAGCAAAACGTCACTTGTGCACTACAAACAACTCGGGCACAATAAAAGGACATGTAATACAGTTGTTCGTGGGAGCAAAAGGTCACGACCTAATGATATCATCTGACTCTTTGATCACTATTGTGAGTATATTGCTATTGCATTTATTTATCAATAAATTTTCTTTTTTTATTTAATATTTATATATATAATGTATTGTCGTTAACATTCTGTTTTTTTTTTCTTTGTAGGAATCATTTGCAAGTATAGGTTTGATTTTCGCCCTTACATTAAATTCTCTTTTTATATTTCATTTCCTATAACATGATTCTAAACTACTCATCATCTAATTGCCCTATCATTTGCAGGGTCTGGCATGAGAAGTTTGGATGAATCACAGTGCGTGGATCTTCATTTTAGTTGATTAATATTAAGGAAAATCAAGAGACTCAAACTTTATGTGGGAAGTTGGTCAGGATTTTGGATGTTTATTTATAATGTTGATGTGCACCAAGCTTATGAACACAAGTAACTTTTTATCTTTTGGTTAAAAACTTACTTATTTGTTATGTGTGTTGATTTGGATTAACACAATGCGATTTTTTTATTAACACTTTGATGCTCTACTCATACAAATTGGGAAATGGGTCTCAATTCGAGATGAGAATGGGGTGGAATTAAATAATTTTCTATGAAATTAAACCACCACTTTTTTAATGAAAATTGAGTATGATGTACAAGTGCACCAGAGAGAGCCCATGCAAATTGGCCCATTCTTTCTGTGTGATGACGAAGTCCATTGGTCTGATCCATCCATCCATTATCACTGAAAGAAAGAAAAGATAAAAAATAATAATAATAAAAAGATCCGTCCATTTGTGCAATTACATCTGCCTCATCGTTCTATATATGCATATGATTCCTTTCTCTACTCACTTTTCCATCACGTAATCCATTTTCTGTGTTTATCCTTTGCATTTTGACTAAATCGTATATAGCTTAATGCACAAGTGTGGAATGTTGGCACTTGTGAATGAGGAAACAGAACATGCCAACAATGGCAAGCTGAGCCCAGGTGGAAGTATTGGAGTAATGCATTCCCTTTCTAACTTATATTCTTTCATTTTGGTAATTACAAGGACTTTTATTAATGGGTCTCCAACCCTTTCCAAATTTGAGCGGGTATGGCATCGGGTTGGTCGAGTTCATGTGGGGCCTATTCATGTGGTTGATCCATTTAACAATTCCACTTTAAACCAAGTATTATTAGTCCACTATAGAGAAAGAAAGAAGTTTCAATTGAAGTAGAATTTAGTATTGAGCCAACCATTTAAATGAATTTATGATGTTTTAGAAAAATAATTGAAGGTGGATATCAGTTAGATTAAATGAAACCTCACTCAACCAGTTGCTCGGCTAAAATGGTCCTTGAATGCAATCAATTCCAAACATGCTTTGCCCTTGTGCCACACATTGGCATGCATGTGTGACAAATAAAGGGAATATATTTGAGAGAGAAGTGACACATTGAGAGAAGTGACACATTTATAGGATTGAGAAAATTCAGCCCGCCACAGTAGTGGAGAAGGGTCTATTATTATTCAACCCACCATAGTGTCATTTTTGAAAAATGGCTCTAAAGGCAAAAGTATCATTTTTATAAAAAAAAAATGAGCAAAAAACTAACGGCCCTTTTTGTTATCAAATCTACTTAATTGGGGCTATGACAGGTATTAAATGCAATTTATAAATTCTGAAACCATAGGGGCCTATTTGCAAATCTTAGAAACTATAAGGGGTTTATACAAGAAACACTAAAAATTATCTTAGAAAATCAAAATCAATTGGGCAGGTTTCTCAATTGAAACATGTTCGCTTCATATATAATATAATAACTAGCACAATAAGCACGGGTATGTACATGCAATTCAAATCAAATATTCATACAATTGGAAAATAAGTATTGAATTGAATGATGGCCCAAATACAATGTGCAATAGTAAAATTTCAGAAAAAAAAAAAAAAGAAGAGAATATGTGACCATACCAATTTTCACAATTGACAGTAGCTGGAGTAGAAAGAAAATATGAGAAGTGAGATAGAAAGAAATGAAAAAAAAATATGTAGAAATGGAATAGGAGATGTAGACCGAAAGAAGAGCTTTATAGAAAACGAGAAGGGAAAAGTGAACAAGTGGGTAGTTATATAAGATAAAATAGGTATTGCATGGGATAAGAAGTGAGATAGAAGAATAACTTACGGTCAAAATTGTAACCAACAGTCCAAATTAGCTTTAGAAAGCTTGGCTTTAATATAGTATGATAGTTTATTCAATCCACTTAAATTTATAAAAAGTTGTTGATTATCATTAATATATTAACTATTTTTACGTATGCAAGTATGAATAATCGGCAATGAGTACGCCGACACACTCTTGGTTAAGTAGTCTGGTCACCTCAGTATCACACAGAACACTGCAACAACTTGCACTTTTAGCGACGTTTTTTGGCGACGCTATTATAAATTCGTTCGTAAAGATTATTATTTACCGACGTATATAATTTCATCGTTGAAAATAAGCCTTTTACCAACGTTTTATATAAAACGTCGCTAAAAGCCTGACTTTTACCGATGCTTTATATAAAACGTCCGTAAAAGGCTTATTTTTAGCGACGTTTTACCAAAAAACGTCGGTAAAGTTCAATTTTGGAATTAACTTCATTTTTAGGAAAAGTAAAAATCAGAGATTATTACCGACGAATTATAAAACGTCGGTAAAATAGACTTTTAGCGACGTTTCCTCGAAACCCGTCGGTAAAGTTCAATTTTATTATTAACTTCATTTTTGGGAAAATAAATATCAGATACTATTATCAACGAATTTTATGACGTTGGTAAAATAAGTTTTAGCAATGTTTTTTGTAAAATGCCTGTAAAGTTTAATTTTATTTTTAGGAAAATTAAAAATTAGAGACCTTTACCGATGAATTTTCTTTTAACGACGAAAATTAGCATCGGAAAATTTATTACTGACATTTAATATAAAACGTTGGTAAAATTTGTTGACTTTTTTACTTATTTTTAAATAGTGAAAATAAAATAATTTTTACCAACGTTTAGTATAAGTGTCGGTAAATATCTATTTTCCCTCTCCCTTGTCCGAAAGCCCTCTTTTCCCTTTCCTCACTCATTTCTTTCTCTCTCCTCACTCATATCTTTCTCTCCCGCCTCCAAACGCCCATCTCTGCTCCAAAACCCATCTCTGCTCTCTCTATGTTATTTCTCTCTCTCTCTCTCTCTCTCTCTCTCTGCGCTCTCTCTCGCTCGATCTCTCTATCTTTCTCGCTCACTCTCGCTCTCATCTCCAGACCTCTCCTAGGCGCACGACCCACTTCATCTTCCTTCGCCAAACGACCACAGCAGCATTGCCAATCGCGCAGCAGCCCCTGGATGCCCGCAGAGCCTTCATCTTCCTCCTCGCTCTGCCGGACGCCTCCCCTGCACTAGGTACACCCCTCCCTCTTCCTGCACTCTGCACACACCGCGCACCATTCCCCCTCTCCTCTCTCTTTCTTATCTATTCTCTTTCCCCCTCATTCCCCATCTCTCTGTTTCCTCTCTGTTTGCTCTCCTCCCTCCCTTCCTCTCTTCTTCTTCCTCCCCTGTCTCCCCTCGCCTGCGCTTGCTGCAGCGCCCACCTGCGCACCACTCCCTCTCTCCCTCGGCTCTCTCTCTCCCTCTCTTCTTTTCTTCCTCCCCTGTTCCTCTCCCTCTCCCCTGCTTCCTCCTCTGTTCCGCCCTGCCCCCACCTGCACACCACTCCCTCTCTCCCTCGGTTCTCTATCTCTTCCTCTCTTCTCTTCTTCCTCCCCTATTCCTTTCCTCTCCTCTGCCTTGCACAGCCACCTTTTCCTCCTCCTCTTCTTTCTTTCTTCCATATCCTTCTCCCTTATCTCCCTTTCCCCTTTATCATTCCAAGCGCTCAGCAGCCCCCTTTCTCATTTCCCTCTCCCTTCTCCACCCATTCATCTCATCTCCCATCTGATTTTCTATTCTCTCTTTCTTCATTTCTTTATTTTCTCCTCATTCACTCTTCTTAGCAACGTGACTGAGCACCCCCCATTTCACTCTCTCTCCATTTCTTTCTCTCATTCTTTCTGATTTCTTACCTCCCCCTCTTTGCCCGGTGGACCACCGAGCACTATCACCACCACTATTCTAGTGGGCCATCGATCAAGTGGGCCCCACGATCTTCATCATCCTTAATTTCAATCTTCACTATTTGGTAAGCTTCTTCCATTTTATTAGGTTTTGTTAATTAGTGTTAGATGAGTTTGTTAGCATGTTAGATTGTGATCTGTAGAGTTATTTATGTGGGTTTGTTCTAATTCATAGGTTTTGGGCATTTCGAGCTAAGTTATGGATTTGAGCATTTTGGATTTCCTCACCCAAAGGCAAGTGAATATGTATTTATTTTTATGGATTATCTCACAACAACCATGTTATCTCAATGTTGTGAAATGCAGATGGAAAGTGGCCTCTTTTTTTCTTTTTCTTTTTCTTTCTTTTTTTTTTTTGTGTTCAGTTCAAGGACATGTGTTCTCCTCTTTTGATCCAAAGATTGTGATGATAGGCTGGATGTAGTACCACAAGACGCACCATGCACACCATAGAACATAACATGGCTAGTGATATTCTGATGCAAGATATGAGCATGATTGACAAACATGATAAATGGGTGTAGTTTAATTGTGGGCCTGAGTAGCCTTTATGAGCTCCAGTGTTTTGTGATTTAGATTTAGCATTAGAGTTTGTTTGGTTTCTCCAATTTTTCTCAAGCACCTTGTTGTTTTTGAGATGTGAATTAATTAAGTGATTTGTAGTTATAAATTTTCTCACGTACTTTGTGATTTTAGTGATGCAAGTTAAGTGATTCATAGTTCAAATTTTACCTGGATTTGGTACTTTCAAAATTGACTGTGTTTGTAGATTAAGATTTAGAAGATTCAAAAGAAGAGTTTCTCAAGTGGGTTATTACATTGCTGCCACCTGAAATGGATGCATTAGAGCCCACCATCGATGAAACAAAATGATCACAATCAATTCAGACCCACTCTCTCTCTCTAACTAAATTGCCGGTGGCCTGAATTTTGGTCCAACTGGAGAGATAATGGCTTTGATTCTATTGATGTTTTGAGCAATTTTGATTGAGGAAATGTGGGCCCACGCACTCCATTTTAGCTAGGAGCATATGAACCTAATAACTTATTTTTGGTATTAGTTTTCATCTATTCCACCATATGCCGTCTTGGCATGTGCTGGTCTTATAAATAATCTAAGTCAGAAATTGTATGTAATTTAATATAGAAGTAGTAATTGAAAAGGGTTATGTTTGATGATCATGATTAGTTTTCATCTAGAACTATTGAACATCTTCTCATACCATTTGCCTTTTTCTTTTTTTCCTCTTATGTAAATTAAGCACTCACTACAACAAAATGCATTTTTGCCAATGGATTCACCGCGTCTTGAAAAATCAGAATTGCGTCGGGACAGGCTTTACCTATGTAGTACAATGTGTCGGCACCACGTCGGCAACCTAATGCCTGGAAAACCATACCCGACGTAATAATGCTCAGCGTCGGCTAAAAATGGCCATTCACCGACGCAATGGTGCGTCGTCCCAAACGTCAGCAATGTCAATTGCATCGGCAAAAAAATCGAACTTAATGGTCAACCTCACTTCACTGCCGACGCATAACAACGTCGGTTATACATTTGCCAACGCACATACTAGTGTCGGAATACATATTTTGACGACGCATACACAATGCCGGTAATACATATTCCGACGTTTTGAAGCGTCAGGACATGTCTTCAATGACGCAGGAAAATTACTTTTAGCGACGCAGAAAGTGCGTCGGGAAATAGATTTACCTAACTACCGACGCATAATAACATCGGTTATACATTTGCCAATGCACATATTAGCGTCGAAATACATATTTGACGACGCATACACAATGCCGGTAATATAGATCCCGACGTGTTGAAGCGTCGGGAAATGTCTTCAACGACACAGGAAAATTACTTTTGGCGACGCAGAGAGTGCGTTGGGAAATAGATTTACCTAACTGTCGACGCATAACAACGTCGGTTATACATTTGCCAACACACATACTAGCGTCGGAATACATATTTGACAACGTAGACATAATGCCGGTAATACATATCCCGACGTGTTAAAGCGTCGGGAAATGTCTCCAACAAGGGCAGGAAATTTACTTTTGGCGATACAGAGAGTGCGTTGGGAAATAGATTTTCTTATCAATTAATAAATAATTTAAAAAATCAGAAAAAATTCCTATACAATATTTTCTTGTTGAAATCTACATTTTCAACATTGCACAAGCATAAGCATTGATAAACAACAAACAATCCCACATTCATCATGACACAATAAAAAATAATGAGTCACCAATAAACTAAAACCAATCATAAAACTTATCCATGCCACATAAAATGTTATATCCCACGTAAAAAAAAGTCAAATATCTCAATAAAGTAAATCCCAACTAAAATCTAATCATCATCAAATATCCAAAGCACACCATGAAACTTGGCCAGTAAGGAGCAAAATGAACTTATTAGAGGGATGACCCATGCCAATTCATAAAACCATCAAATCCTCATCTTTCGGAGGAGCTCGAACCATCCATACCGACCCGGGAAAGCAACAACTGAATTTGACTCTGCATGTGAACCTGCATAGCTTCCTGATCTTGCATTTGCTTCTACGAGTCCTCATACTATCGCCGCAACTCTTCCCTCAACTCTTCTTGTGCTTTCAAAGAATCAGCTAGTTGCTGCTGTAGGGTGCTCATCTCAGAAGACATCAAGATACCAGTAGAAGATGATGATGGGCCCCTTGAGCGGTACCCTTGCCTCCTCGCGACCCTCTTCCCTAGCAGATTCTCGATCACCTGTTGCTCAGCCACTGGAGAATTAATTTCAGGCCGCGACAGTGCCTCCTCCATTTTTCGCTGCATTATCAAAGCATTTAAATATGTCATGTAACTGTTGACACCAAAAATGTCACTTTGCCTCTTCAACATCAAGAAAACTGCATGAAGTCGCAACCTGCCATAAATAGGCAATGCAACTTCTCCAAAAAATCAAATCTTGTCAGAATCAAACAAAAACTGCAAGATCCTTCAAGATAGCCAAGAGAAGAGTACGCATGAAGTTTCGGGCCATTTCAGAATCATTTGGCCTAACTTCGCTTCTCCGACAGCTAAATTGGCGCTCTCGGCGGCGACATCATCGGAGATGTCAAAACTTCGATCAGAGCATACGGATGACTCCAGCATGTCTCAAAAGGGCTCTATGCCAAATTTCAAGTCAAACCGACAACGTTTGACCCTCCATCAATGCTCGAGCAGCAAAATCAAGCCTCTTGGCGGCGGGAACCACCGAAGTCTTCGCTCATCAAACCAAGTGCATGAGTGGCTTCAACATGCTTCCAAAAGGCTGCACGTCGAATTTCAGGTCATTCCGACAACGTTTGACCAGGTTTCGACGCTCCGAAAGAAAATCAAGCCTACCGGCGGCGGAGCTCCCCGGGACCATGGTTTCCAAGACAGAGCCTGTGGATCATCTCAAAATGACTCCAATAGGTTCCCTGTCAAATTTCAGGTCAATCGGACATCGTTTGACCGCACATCAACGCGCGGCATCTCCCTCGCGGCAAAATCAAGTTTACTGGCGACGGGATCCCAAACGGCTTCAAAACTCAAACAAAAGCCTATGGTTGGTCTTATTTATTGCTCAAGAGGCTTCACCTCAAATTTCAGGTCATTCCGACATCGTTTGACCAAGTTTCAGCTTCTGGCAGAAAATTAGCAGCTCTACGCGACAAAGTCTTCGGCTTTCCCGGAAAATTGGAAACTTTGCACTCTAAAAATGCAAGGATTCTTATCAGGTTTTCTACAGGGAAATCAAGCCAATAAATGAGAAGAAATGTCAGGAAAAATACAGAAGAAAACGGCGACGAAAAAGACCGTAAAACGGACCAAAAAGGGGAGAAAAACCCCCATGGTCGAGGCCAGGGTCGCCGGCGACCATGGAAGTCCGGGTCACCGGATTTTTCGCCGGTGACCCGTTTTTCCGTCCCTTTTCGCGTTTCGCGCACTTTGGCCTCTGTGGTTTCCTGAAAATGTGATTTTTAGTGCTTGAAATTGACTCATATCCGACGACATCTCAGATCCGCCGTCAAAAGCATAAAATCATCATTGATCGCTCCAAGATCGCCGACCGGCTGACCTAAAAAGTGCTCTTTCTGTCCGACCGATCGAGAAATCGACAAGACAGATGTCACCGGCCCGCTCTTAGCTATCAATGTCTGAAGTTACATGTTCATCCGATGTCGATCAGCATGAAGATCCATCGATGATCATCGCCAGAAGAATTCCAGAAGACGCGGCGCGGCCCGCGACTCTTCGACTGCTCGGCGACCAATTAATGTGGTTAAATGGCTAGCTTTATTGCAGTCATTAATTCATTTCTTTGGACGGCCCAATCAGAAGCAAGCATCCAGGAGTTACAAATCAATTAAGTCATGGCATTCAAGCCATGAAACTCCTCCCATTATGGTAATTAAGGTGATTAAAAGCCCTTAATCTCCATCGGCCAATCAAATTCAAGGAAAAAGGAGTTACAAAATCAAGAAATAAATCTTGTAACTCCTCCCATTAAAGCCATTAAAGCCCATAAAAGCTCTCCTAAATGGCTACCAAAAGCCTATAAATAGGAGAGCATTCCATTGAAATCAGGATCAGAAAGAATCCAGAGATCGGAAAAAGACGAACGGAAAACCGAAGATCGAAAGGTGCAGAGAATCCCGAGTTCCAGACAGACAGAGTCTAGAGAAAGAGAGAAAATTCTGTAGAAATTCTACATCAAGCACCACTACAAGGTGACAAAAAGTCCCTTGGGGGGTACTCCCCCCCAAGGTCCTTGCCTTCTCCCGCTGCCTCCAATGGCTTAGACGTGGCTTTTCAGCCCATCTACTTAGTTTTTTATTGGACATAGGACCTTCTCTTGGTCTTTGTCCTCTAAAAATCTGAGGTTATAGCCAAGCCAAGCGAATCAAGAGCATCCTCTGTTCTCATCTGCATGGATGATGGCGAAGCCCATACATGGCTTGCGACCGTCAATCTGAACGAGTCCCCCACAATCTCCTGAAAAGTTAGATCCTCCTTTTCTTGCTTTTCATTGTAGTTTGTATTTTTCTAAAAGAGACAAAAAATCACAACTCTTGTCTTTCATTATTGATAAGAATTGTAAATCGGCTATAAATGCCAAAATCGACTATAAACGCCAAAATCGCCTATAAATGCCAAACAAAATCGCCTTTCACAGCAAACCAAAAAAATGTCTCTTTTCTTAAATATTTGTGCAATGGAAAACTTGAAAGAAGTTTATTTCCTTTTTACTTGCGAAGGTTGATCTCCGGATTACCATTTGCAATTCCAAGTAAAATAGAAAATCTGGCACACCCACACAAAGAAATGTTGATGCACACTTCAGCCCCCCGAGTGCGAAAGGGCCGGACCCGACGGACTCCCACGTCCGCCGACCCGGGTAGCACCCTCGGCAGGAGCGCGTTCCATGAAGCTGGCACACCCGGTGGGACTCGTTCATTTGAGAACACGGTGCTCGGAAATGAAATATTTGCATATCATACTTTTTGCTCTATGCTTATACTTCTTTTCCGGATTCCTTGGCTACTTTCTAGCTGGTAGCCTATGTTGGATTTTGCATCCTAAAAAAAATGAGATGGGATTTTTTGGAAATTTCTATTTCTTTGAGTTTGTTTCCACTCTTTCTCTTTGCAAAAAAAAAAATCAGTTTTCTTAGCTTGAATTCAAAATTGAGAAACTTTGATCATATCCTATCGTTCTTTGGTGCTTGCAGAAATGTTGAGCCCGTTCGACTAAGGTTTTGGGCCATCATTTCTCTTCGATGAGTTCATTAGAGATTTAAAAAAAATTAATAAAAAAATAAAAAAAATCAGTTTTCTTAGTTTAGATTCAAAATTGAGAAACTTTGATCCTTTCTCTTCTGGGCATGTGTGCTCGCGGAAATCGTTGAGCCCGTGTTCGGATCGGGGATTGGGCCATCGTTTCTCTTCGATGAGTCTGTCAGGGATCTAAAAAAAATTTTAAATAAATAAATAAAAAGACATAGACCACTAAGGTTAAACCAATTGCGTTCTTTGATCACGATTGATTCAAGAAAAGCCTTGTTCAGAGTGTGGAGACAGCTTGACTGTTCTAGGCAAGGGTCCTCCAAACGGGTTCATTAAGTAATCCTACCCTTACCTGGGGGCAATTCTATCAATTGAGGTTTCATAAGACCGGGTTAGGAGGCCTATGTGTACTCTCTCGTCTTTAAATCTTAAAAAAAAATTAAAAAAATCAAAATAAAAAAAACTAAAAAAAAAAGATTTTCAAAAAAAAATCTTAAACAAAAAACAATCAAAATTAAAAATAAAAAAAATAAATAAAAAAAAGAAAGATTTTCAAAAAAAATCTTAAAATAAAAAATCTTCAAAAAAATAAAAAAAATAAAAATATATATATATTTTAAAAAAATATATATAATAAAAAATAAAAATAATAAAATAAAAAAAATCATTTCAAAAAAAAAAATCTTCAAAAACTCGTCACTTTTGATTTCAGATCTGAGAAATTTTGGTTTCTTCTTTTCTGAGCACTGGCGCTCGCGGAAATCGCCGAGACCGTGTTCAGATTGGAATACCATTTGCTCTCCTTGATGAAACCAATCTTGACATTTCAAAAAAAAACTCGTCACTTTTGGATTCAGATTCGAGAAATTGTGGTCTCTTTCCTTCTGAGTACTGTCGCTCGCGGAAATCGTTGAGCCCGTATTTGAATCGGAATGCCACCTGCTCTCTTTGACGAATCCATTTCTGACCTTTCAAAATGGAGAATCCCATCTCATGGATGCGATTTCCAACATTTGTGCCTAGCAATACTGGTACGCCCTTTCAGGGTCTACTGTATTTGCGACCGGCACATTTGTAACTCCAACCTTATATTCTTCTTATCTCGAGAAAGCTCCGCTTCTCGATAAGTCGAATTTAGGTATACAATTGCTTCTAGCAGTCATTGGAACGCTCATTTCGAGCCTACCATGCTTGCAACCAGAACAATTGTACCCTCTATGGCTTTTTGCCTTCTTCATATTGCTTGGGTCATGTCCCTTGAGCGATTTGAAAAGACAACCATAGAAATTCCCATTTATGATCATTATATTCTTGTGATTACTAATGGATGTGGTCTTGTTTCAGAACTTTTTCGAAACTAACAATGGCAGCCTTAACCATTATCTTCGATGAAAACAAGCAGCTGCTCATGCTTCAACAGAAGCAAAGCGCGCGCACTCATAAGCGCCCTGCCAGCTGCCGAAGCGTCAACTCCCTCGGCAACTCTCCGAACTCCGGGTCGACCTCGACTCCCCGGACTATCTTCTTTGGGACGCTGGGACCATTCCCACTTCCCGAAGAACAAGCTGCGCCTGCTAAAAAGCAGAAGATCGCCTCTCAACGTGTCACTCCCGTGACACCAAAGGTGAGCGCCCAAAAGCCCGAAGCCCGCGGTACCCCCGCGAAGCCTCGACCCACAAACAACCAGGTCTACCCTAAGATTTGGTCTCCAAGACCATCCCCAAAACAAAGAAGGTCTCAAACCTCCACCAAGCCAGCATACCTGGCCCCACTCAAGGAGAATCAGTTCTACCCTCTTGCCTACATGAAAGAGGGGAGACCTATCTCCAACCTGACTCCTAAGTCAACCCAGCATGAGCCGGCTTGTTCCTACAGGCCCAAAATCAGATCATGCATCACCAGGCCTCTACAAGCACCTGCTAAGGCCTACACTCCTTCGGTTTGACCCTTTATCTCTATAGGGGCCGAACTTGAAAAGTTCAAAGCTTCGCTGCAACAGGCAAAGGACCGGGTCCGCATCTTGTCCTTGCCCTATTACAAAGAAGACAAGCTCGGCTACTGCGCCCGAGGGAGTACATCCTTCATCGTCAGAGCCCAGCCAGAGCTGACTGAAGCTCAAATCGCTCGTCGAGCACGCCGCCGTGCATCATATCGACAAAAGAGACTAGAGAAGCAACGGACCCAGCCTCCTACACTTCAGGTCTCCCACAAATGGGTCGAAAAAGAAAGACCCGACCAAGTTGCTGCCGTCCATATGGTTGGAAAAACCAGAAGACGCCAAAAGTCAGCATCGAAAATCCATGTCTGATGTCCGGTGACCCGTAGCGTCACCAGGACACGAAGACATCCCGAAGAATCTCCTGCCCCTTCAAGCCAAGGATGGGAGAGTAATCCTTCATCAAGCTCTTCATAAAAAAGAATGAGCCCGAGCTCAGTCACCAGGACGGTTTCTTCGTTTGAATCCCGAGGAATGAACGTCCTGGTTACAAATTCTGAGCCACCACCTCAGAATCCACCTTAAGATGATGCGCTCACACGCATCCAGCAGTTGGAACAAGGACAGCAGAGGATTGAAACTCTGATGGAAAACCTTCTCCTTGTTGTCCAAAATCAGGTGAACAATGAGCCTCCTTCGAATCATCGCAATAACGAGGAAAATCTTGAAGAAAATGAGTCACGCGCCCTTACCAAAAAGGACGTAGACAGTATCCTCGCCAAAGCAAAAGAAGAGGATATACTCAAGGAGCATGGGATCAAGCCACCATATCCTTTATGGATGGACTCGGTCCCGTTCCCCACAAAATTCAAACATCCTACTCTCCAAACATACACGGGGAAAGGATCAGCCAGACAGCACGTCATCCACTTCAAGATTTTGACGGGAGCTATCACGGATCAAGATGCACTCAAGATCCGCCTCTTTGCAAGTACCCTAAAAGGTACGGCCTTCGATTGGTACTCCACTCTGCCGGAGAACTCCATCCAGAACTGGGCTATGCTGGAGACACGCTTCCTGACCCACTTCCAAGGTGAGGATCATCCTGTTACTATAGCTCAACTCTGCAGCCTAAAACAGGAAGAGAATGAGTCGACTTATGACTTCATTCACAAGTGGAAAGCAATGACGTACAAATGCTCAGATGTATTGCCACAAGCGTCGCTAGTCGACATCTGCCGAAACAACATGAGAGCTAGAATTCGCTCCATGATCATCGGCAACAAATTAAAAAACCTGGGAGAACTCCTGGAAGCTTCTATGGAAACTGAAACGGTGATTAAAGACCTTAACAGTCAGAAGTCATCAAGAAAAGAGCCAACCGCCATTGCAACCTCTAAACCAAAGAAGAAAGAGGTCCTCAATGTGCAAACCAAGTCAGCTCCTCAGCAACCAAAGAAAGGTGAAAACAGAGCTGCAGGTAAGAGACCTGAACTCTCTGATGCCTTCAAAGAGTGAGTAGAAAAGAAATACCCGTTCGATGAAGATGTTGACGAAATCTTCGGGGCTCTCGTGGCAAACGGCAAGCTCACCTTGCCTGAACCCAAAAGACCAGGCGATGTTGGCAAAACCAACGATCCTCGGTACTGTCCATACCACCAGATGGTCTCGCATCCTCTCAATCAATGCTTTGTTGTGAGAGAGAAGATAAACGAGATGTGGAAAAACGGAGTCATCACCTTTGACAAAAACTATGGGACTGCCTCCGTCAACATGGTGTCATGTGGACAAACACCAAAATCACCGAAGAAGAAGATCACTACTTCCTTCATGGTGAAAAACAAAATTCAAGTGTCCGAGGAGCTGGTTCCTTTCCCGACACCAGACGGACAACCTATATGGGTACATCCCGATCTCCTGGAAGATGAAAACTGGGAGATCGTCAAAACAAAGCCAACAGCTCAACAGCGAAGGCAGGCTAGGAAACATCTCCTCAGGCTCAAACGGCAAGAGAAGACCCAGCCAAAACAAGAAGTCAATGAAAAGGCAGAGGCCTCCTCTACCACTTCACTAGGGGCAACAGAAACGTCCCTTCCAGAGACTTCAAAGGCGGTAAGAAACTTCACTCTCAGTGATTTCATGCCACCTCGATTCAGAGAAGAAGCTATGCAGGGGGCATCATACTCTTGCAACTCAGTAGTTGGATTCTCCATTGATGGATACGAGTCCAGCGACACCGATGATGGATTCGAGTCCGGCTACACCGATGAGTGGGAGGAATCCCTTGAAACAGGAGAATATCTCTCCGATGAAGAATGGGTTCCTGAAACTCACCTTATGCCAGTAATCTGGTATAACCCTTTGCAACCACAAGGATCCTGGTCTGATGATGAAGAAGATCAAGTGGCTGCACAAGAAGATGCTGTTAACCCAGCACCTGTCATTGCTCCAGTGGAAATCAACTATGTTGAGCCACACGGAGAAGACGAAGAAGAGGATCTGGCTCCCATGCCTGATCTTGAAGAATATGCAAGGATCTTGCAGCGTCTCGCTCTAGAACAAGAACAAGATCGCGTTAACGAGCCTCCTCGCAACCCAGAGCCTGAAGTCCCTGAAGATAATCAGGTACATCCACCCTTAACTTCTGAAAATGGAGAACATTGCTGGATAGATGATCCTCTTACATCCGAGGATGAGTCTGACTCCGAGCAGGCAACATCTCCTAGCAGAGCTTCCTGTAATGTAATATATCAGGACTATAGCTCTTCTGAAGCGTCGTCTGATGAGATTACCTATACTCCGACGACGCCTGTCAATGTATCCTCTGGAGCTACCTCGTCTCACGTGACTTTCACAGAGATGACACCCTCTCAGGTTTCTTCTCCTGAGACTGTGACTTCAGGATACACATTCTTCCCGACTGATCATCATGAAGAAAACCCAGATAATGATGCTTGGGATGATGAAATAGTCAACACAGAAGAAAAGCTGCTGGATGCTGTTCAGGACTTGCTCCCGGAAAATGCTCCGTGCAACACAATCACTGAGGATGACAACTCTGCTGCAGATACATCCCCAGTAGATGAAAAACGACAACCTCTTGATCCTGAAGACAATCTTCCAAATGAAGATCCTTCTCAAGAAGCTCTCGAAGTTGGTAAAGGCACCCGCTCGGGCCGGGACTACCACAAAAATTACAACCAATCTTCCTTTACTTATGTAAATCCTTCGGAAAAAGATGTTGTAAGCGCCCCCAGTGGCAACAATGATGAACATGCAGGCCTTAAGGAGGCTTTCAAGTATGATTTGATCGAGCACTTCAAACACATACCTGCACGACTGCACATCCTGGATTTATTACGAATGTCTCCACGCACTCGTGATAATCTCATCTCAGAATTACAAAAACTGAATGAGGATGTCGACAAACATGCCCCGCAAGTCCTCCAAATTGAAATGGACTACCGGGTCAAAAACTCTGAAACTTCCTCAAAGGGAGAAAAGAAAACTGAGGGATCATGCATTGAATGCCACTCGGTGCAAAAAGCAGCCAGTGCAACCATCGCCTTCACAAAGGACGACCTCCTACTTGGCGAAGCAAGGCACAACCGACCCCTGTTCTTCACAGGGTACATCAAGGAAATGCCTATACACAGAGTTCAGGTCGACCCAGGTTCTGCACTCAACCTCATCTCCACTTTGGCTCTCGAAGAGTTGGGCATCCCACCCAGCAAGCTAAGCCACACATCTGTATCTATCTTTGGATACGATGGGAGTACTCAAAGGCCTATCAGCAAAATTAGGTTCAAATTGCAGATCGGTGATCTTATCTCTGAAGTCACTGTGTATGCAATAAAAACCCCTTCATGCTACAACATCCTCCTCGGACGCCCCTGGATACACGAGAATAGTGTTGTCCATTCAACTCTATATCAATGCATCAAGTTCGTCGGCGACGACGGCATGGTACATCGAGTGTTTGCGGACAGAAGACCCTTCAAAGTTAAAGAAGTCCACTTCGCAGACTTCCAAATGTATGAAGGCGAAAAGAAGAATAGGAAATAGCACCCCCTGCTGAAAATCTCCAGAAAGATAAAGGCAAGGCTCCTCAAAAATCACCGGAAGAAAACAAACCCTCCGGCAAATTAGAAGAGAGTAGTCAATCTCCCTTCGTCATCTCCCTCAAATCTTCAAAACCTTTGGTCATCACAACCAGAGTGAAGAAGGCAAAGCAAAAGCCTGGGGGCAAATTTGTTGTCTCTTTCGTGTCTATCAATCAAGACACGGATTCGGACTCAGAGCCAGAAGACTACGCCTCGTCAAGCCAAGCTGACACTCAACAAGTTCAGCCTGCTCTCACTCCGATGAAGACACCTGCTAACGTAGAAGATCCTACGTCTGCTACCTTTGTTGTTCCGACAACATCACCAAAGCAAAAGCCGATCTTCTTCCATAGATCGGACGTTTCTTCATCAAACTCCATGCTGGAACCTTTCCAAAATGAAGGTATGCCTCAGCTATCTCTATATAGTCCTGTGGCACAAGCAATTATGAAGAAAATGGGCCATGACGCTCAAAACCCAGTCGGTTTGGGAGAAAGACGCGGTATTCTCACGCCATTGGGGCCCGCCTTGACCAAAAGCCAGCTGGAAGATTGGAGACTCTACGGTCATGTAGAAAAGTCTTCATATGGGTTAGGGTATGATCCCGACACTTCTCTGAGACAGTTGACACAAAAGCTTAAAAGTCGTTTTACCGACCAAGCCTCAACATCTCAAGTCCATGAAGACATCGATCTCCCTGATATCTCTTTAAAGAGTTACCTGACAAAGATCCAGGAAGCTCATCCAATTGGTACGATTTCTCTGATGATAAAGAGGAATCGTCCGATAATACAGACTTGTGCTATTCTGACCCAGAAGAGCCCTCGTCTCCAAAAGAAGTACCTTACTTCGACCCAGTTTCAACAGGCGATTGGGACCATCTCATAGCAAGCCTTGAGAAGATCACCAATCAAGAAGACCCGTGGAAAGGAACAAACCCTCGATCTACAAATGCCCTTGGAATCCCAGAAGGTTTTGTTGAGCTGGAAGCCTCCGAAAATATTGTGGAGGAACCACCTTCGAACCTTCTAACAGAAGATCCTGTTGAAAAGATAGACTTGGGAACACCAGATAACCCACGTCCTGTATTCATAAGCAAGAATATAAAGGATGACGAGTTACCTGAGTATATCGTTTTTCTTCGTGAGTTCGTTGATTGCTTTGCATGGTCCTACGCTGAAATGCCTGGTTTAGACCCCAAAGTAGCAGTCCACAAACTCAATCTTCAAGAAGACATCAAGCCTGTCAAACAAGGCCAAAGAAGATTCTGTCCAGATGTGATGGATAAAATTGAACAAGAAGTTCAAAAGCTCAAAAGCGTCGGCTTCATCCGTGAGGAACAACATCCAGAATGGTTGGCCAACATTGTCCCCGTGACAAAGAAAAATAGGCAGATCAGAGTCTGTATTGACTATAGAGACTTGAATGGCGCTTGCCCTAAAAATGAATTCCCGCTCCCCATACCAGAGGTGATGATTGACAATACCTGCGGATTCGAGCGAATGACATTCATGGATGGCTTCTCTGGTTACAATCAGATAAAGATGCATCCCGAGGATGAAAAACACACATCATTTCGGACTCCATTTGGCGTATATTGCTACACTGTCATGTCATTTGGTTTGAAAAATGCTGGTGCCACATATCAGAGGGCTATGATGAAAATATTCCAAGATATGCAACACAAGACGGTCGAATGTTACGTTGATGACCTCGTCGTCAAAAGCAAAAGAAAAGAAGACCATCTCAAAGATCCTCGAGAAGTCTTCCTCCGACTTCGCAAACATAAACTGCGGATGAATCCTCTGAAATGCTTCTTCGGCGTCTCGTCGGGTAAGTTCCTTGGATTCCTAGTTCGGAAAGTCGGAATAGAACTTGACCCCATAAAAGTCAAGGCTATTCTAGAAATGCCCCCCTCCAAGAACCTTAAGGGAACTAAAAGGGCTTCAAGGGAGATTGGCCTACATCAGACGGTTCATCTCCAATCTTTCGGGGAAGTGTCGTCCATTCTCTCGATTGATGAAAAAGGGTGTAGACTTTGTCTGGGATGCCGACTGTGAAGCCGTATTTCAAGATATCAAGTCATACCTAACCAAACCTCCAGTGTTAGCTGCCCCTACCACTGGGAAACCATTCATCTTGTACACAAGGGCCCTTGATCACTCTCTGGGTGCTCTGCTTGCACAAGAAAATGATGAAAGAAAAGAAGCTGCTCTATAGTACCTCAGTCGCATGCTAGTAGGTGCAGAGCATCGCTACTCTCCAGTCGAAAAGGAATGCCTTGCAGTGATGTTCGCCGTACAAAAGCTGCGTCACTATCTGCTGTCAAATACAGTCTACCTGGTTTCGAGGATCAACCTCCTAAAGGTCCTTGTCACAAAAGCAGGTTCTCTCAATGCCCGACTGGCAAAATGGTCCATCCTCTTGTCACAATTTGATATTAGGTATGTGCCACAAAAAGCAATCAAAGGCCAAGCTCTAGCAGACTTTCTCGCAGAGCATCCATTGCCTAAAGATTTTCCACTCAGAGATGATCTCCCAGACGAACCTGTCTATAACGTGGAGACTTCCTCACCAAATACCTCTTAGGATATGTACTTTGACGGTGCAACCAGGACAAATGAAAACAGAAAGCTGATCTCGGGAGTTGGCATCCTCTTTGTTAGCCCCGACGGATACATGATTCCACATGCTTTCTCGCTACTGGAACCATGCACAAACAATGCAGCTGAATACCAAGCTCTGATCTTAGGATTGGAACTCGCCATCGAATCTGGTATCACTATGCTGGAAGTCTTTGGAGACTCTCAACTGATCGTCAACCAGATGAATCAGATATATGAAGTCAGGAAGCCCGATCTGCTGCCTTATCACAACAAGGCACAATCGCTTCTGCAAAAGTTTGACATGTGTCACATCACGCACATTCGTAGAGGTGAAAACATCCATGCAGATGCCCTGGCCGGACTTGCCGCATCAATGGCGATCTAGGAAGGGGAAAACATGCAAATCACAGTGTGTGAGAGAAGGATCCTCCCTCCTCTTAACACACACCAAGCAGTTGCTGAATGCCACCGAGTGGTTGGAAGTCGAATCTCTATCCTTCAACCTTCAATCAGCGACTGGAGGGATCCGTTCATTTATTACACTATGTTCGGAATCCTACCTGAAGATCCAAAAGAACGGGTAAGCATCCAAAGGCGAGCCCCAAACTTTCATTTGGATATTCCTTCAAAAATCCTCTACAGGAAATCCTTCAATGGAGTACTTCTACGCTGCTTGTCACAACAAGAGGCCGAAGAAACACTTAAAGAAGTTCATGCTGGTCTTTGTGGAGCCTATCAGGCAGGTCCTAAGCTCTATGATAAGGTAAAAAGGTTAGGTTACAATTGGCCTACCATGGTAGCTGATGCAATGCAATTTGCCAAACGCTGCCAGCTATGCCAAGTTCACGGAGATTACATTCACATGCCTCCGGAATGGCTACACCCTACAGCAATCTCGTGGCCTTTCGATGCCTGGGGTATGGACATCATAGGTCCTATTTCTCCCCCTTCAAGCAAAGGTCATCGCTTCATCTTCGCCGCAACGGATTATTTCTCCAAGTGGTCAGAAGCATTTGCGTTCAACGAAATGAAGACCTCATCAGTTCTTCAGTTCCTGCGCACCAACATCATTTGTCGTTTCGGCATACCTAAAAGATTCGTCCATGATAACGGACCACAATTCCGGGATCATCGATTCTACAGGTTCTGCGACAAATACAAAATTCAAAGCTGTCCTTCGACTCCATACAATCCGGCAGCAAACGGATTAGCAGAAGCCTTCAACAAGACACTCTGCAAAATCCTCAAGAAAATGGTCTCTAGTCACAAAAGAGACTGGAGCGACAAGATGTCTGAAGCCTTGTGGGCCTATCGAACCACCGTTCGAGGACCAACCCATAGGACACCATTCTCCTTGGTCTATGGATGCGAAGCTGTCGTGCCCCTAGAGGTACAAATTCCTTCTCTGAGGGTATCTCTACAAAATGACATGACTCAAGAAAGCAATGTCAAATTGCGACTCCATGAGCTGGACAATCTCGACGAGAGACGGCTCGAAGCTCGACAAAGCATTGAACTTTACCAAGCACGCATGGCAGGATCTTTTGACAAAAAGGTCAGGCAACGCGCCTACAAAAAGGGTGACTTGGTTCTTGCGGTAAGAAGACCAATGGTCTTCGCTCACAAGTCCAAAGGCAAGTTTGAGCCAAAATGGGAGGGACCCTACGTCATCGACAAGGTCTTCTCCAACGGCGCATATGCCCTCCTAAACATGGAAGGCGACAAGTGTATGCTGCCCATCAATGGCAAGTTCTTGAAGCGGTACTACCCTTGAAGACTTACCCAACTGGGTAAGAGCAATGCCTGTATGGCCAAAACCTGTTCTCAGGTACTCGCTCGTCAAACCCACTCTCTTTAGAATTTTCATATCAAATGTCAAAATTTCTAGAGATTAAAAAACAATGCTTACTTTCATCGTTTCATTGTTCAAAAACAAAAATCTAGGTTTAGGAGCCTCTCCCTGACTTGACCAAAACTTTCGATCCTTGAACCAAAATTCATGGTTTGAAACAAAAATCCGAATTCAGGGATTTTCACCCTAGTCCACCTTACCTTTTACCGCCAAATGGTTTTAGGTCAAAATTTACGACCCTCGTGTCTTTAAACAAAAAAAAATGGTTTTTCAAAAACCGCAGGGAAGTGACACTTAGTCGATACTCGCAAAACTCAAAAAATCGGAAGGATGCGAACCCCATTCGATACTTCCAAAACCTAAAAACCGTGGAGACGCAACATATCAGTTGATAGCCACAACCCAAATTTCAAAAAAAAAAAAGGTTCGAAAAAACCTAAAAAACCGTGGAGACGCAACATATCAGTTGATATCCACAACCCAAAGGTTCGAGAAAACCGCAAATTTCAAAAATCGAGGGGAAAACGACATCACGTCAGTACCCGCAAAACAAAATTTTTGAAAAAGCAAGGATGCGACATTCCATCGATACTCGCAACCGAATGAGCAAGGATGCGACATTCCATCGATACTTGCAAGACCATTCAGCAGGGAGGCGACTCTTAGTCAATACTTGCATTTTTGAAAACCAAAAACCTGGCTCTTTTGCCAAAACCGGCTATCAATGCCACCAAGTCGGCTATAAATGCCACACAAAAAAAAACCTGACTCTCATGTCAAAACCGGCTATCAATGCCACCAAATCGGCTATAAATGCCACACAAAAAAAAAAACCTGACTCTCATGTCAAAATCGGCTATCAATGCCACCAAACCGGCTATAAATGCCACCAAACCGGCTATAAATGCCACAAATTGGCTATCAATGCCACCAAACTGGCTGTAAATGCCACAAAAATCCGGCTTTCATGCCAAATTCGTTTCCCCTACCAAAACAATCATTTGACAAAAGATTTTCACAAAATGACAAAGCTTTTGATCAAATCCCATTTAGCAATTGCTTTCATCACAAAAAGATTTGAGTGAGCGTAGGGAAAACAAAAAAAAAAGTACCAAAAAAATACATGTGGTACCAAAAAAAAAAAAGAGAAAAGTGTTCACATGCACTACAAAAAAAAAAAAAAAAAAAAAAAAAGAGTACCAAAAAATATACATGTGGTACCAAAAAAAAAGAAGAATAGTTTCTGCTACAAAAATCAGGAGCTCAGCCAAAAATGGTCTCTAGCCAAAGCTTCAGCTCCTCAAGCAAACTTTTGGCCTCGGCCGTCAGAGTTTCCAAGGCACGCTTCTTCAGGAACTTGTCATGAGATGCTGGCGAATGCCGTAACCCTTCTTTTACACCGGGAAGCTTTTCCCCAGCAGTTTGCCATTGTTCGTTTGCTTGAGTCCTCCTTTCGAGAACTTGACCGGCATCTGCAACCCTACGAATCAGAGCACTCTCCCTGTCACGAGCCTCTGTTATAGCAGCCCACTTGGCAGCGACTTGCGCCTTCAAATGCTCAAGACGTCTCCTGGCCTCCTCAACTTCCCTATCAAGGACGTTAAGGTCATGCCTCAATCCGATGATGGCTAGCTCTTCCAAGTTCTTTTCCCGAACTAGCTGCTTCTTGCTTTGTGTAGCCTCATTCAGGTCAGACTTAGCCTTATCAGCAGGGTTCAAGAACATCTCCTTGAAGAATTGATCGTCAGGGAAATCCATGGTCTCAAACCACTTGTCACCCAGTACAATGATCCTATCAACGATCGCCCTGGCACCTGTGACATCCAGACCAACCTCTTCGGTATCAGTGAGAATCTCCTGTACATGTGGGATCATGCCAAATCCGGCATCCAGGTGTCCAGAAAAGAGAGTCTCGATCCAAGAACTCAAAACCCGAGCCAGCACCTTCTTCGCAAATTGAAGAAACGAACTGGATGAAGATTCACCCTTCTCCGTTGATCGGCTGCTCATGTCATGTCCCATTGGAAGAGTAACAAAAGAACTCTTTCCACTTGGAGCCACTGGAGAAGGAATCTCAGCACAAGGTATCTCCTCTATCGCGTCAGGACTGGTTGTAGGAGTCTCTACCTCCGGATCGACCTCTGGCATCCCTTGCTCTGGTTCTAAAGAAAGCGATGGACTCTCTTCTGTCACTTCAAAACCTGCAAATGAAACACAAAAAAGGTATGAATATGATCCTGTTAAAAAAAAATCATCAGGGTCATCACTACAAAGTACCTTCTTCGACGACTGGCGAAACACTCTCTTCCTCCATGAACTCATCGGAAGCATCATCAACATTTGCGTCCATTGATGGTTCAAAGTCATCGGAATCCTGTGGCAAGTCAGCTGACAAGAAAAATCTTAGCAAATCAAGTCGCAGGCAAAAAAAAAAAAAAAAAGAAAAAGCGAAAGAAGTTATACCAATTGGAGATTCTGGAATCATTCTAGAGTCCCTCGGTTCTTCTTCATATGCCATAACCGGCTCCATCACCGCCTCATCGGTCGGAACCTCAGGCATCGCCAAGTCTTCATCCTCTGCTAAAAAAAAAAAGCAGCAGCAGGGTGAGAAAACAAATCAGAACATGGAAAGCCCCATGAAAGAAGCAGAAAAAGAAAAAGGAAGAATCATACCTTCACCGATGGTCTCTTCTTCCCGAATCCTCTTCTCCGGAGGTTCGTCAGCTTCCCCTGGCACCTCCTCATTGACAGTGAGAGGGACTTCCACATCAGGAGAGTCTTCGTCCCGCCCCGTGTGACGTTGACTCCTTTTCCTCTTACTTCTGTGGGCTCGCTTCCTAGAAGATCCTGCCCCACTGTCAGAGTCAGGTCTCCCACTTGGCTCCTCACTGGATGGTCTGCTCTTGCCAGTAGACTCCATGGAAGCTCGCCTCTGTGCCGCTTGCATCCAAGCGTCGAGCTCAGCCTCCTCCTGTTCTAGTTGCTCCAAAGCCTCATCAAGTACTTCCTGAACAGCTTCAGAACCAATGACGCCCTGGTCACCGAGAAAGCCTATCTTGTGCTTCTCTCCAGAAAGGAAGGCCAAACTTCCTCTCGCCGAACGCCATCCGACTTTCCAGTACCTTTCCCCGAAGACAGCTTTACATCAAGCTCCTTCTTAGAAAGCCCCCGATATGCCAAAAAGCTCTCCGCAAACCACTTCGTGAAGCCGGCAGTTCGGAAAGTCGACAGCTCAGGATAAGAAATCGTGGCAGTAGTGTCTTCAGCACTATAAAAAGCCCATGCATTTCTGCCATCCTATAAACCTCCAAAACGCTTCACCATACTCGAAGGCGCTCCAACAACGCCTTGAGAGAAGCCCAACTGAAGTGCAAAGCGAGAAGGTACATACGGCTGGATGTCGACGAAAAGATGTCTACGATACACCATCGTGCCGACTCGTATGCTGAAAAGCCACTCCTTCTCTGCACTGGTCAAAGAGTAATGCCTTCCCGACCCTGCTCTAGTAGAGTCTCGGGAGGCACCAAAATCAAAAGCCTTCTTCCGCAACTCCGGAGAAAACTTAACTGAAGACTGCCCCATCTTGACGTCCCTGAACCGTCGGATCCTCATGCGGGCAAACAAAAGTGATTCGGATACGGCTTTTCCCTTAGCCAATCGAATCATCAGAGGATCATCATCCTGCGCAGCACCCAGCTGGTGAAAGCCAGGACAGTGGTACACAAACCACGAATAAAAGATATGGGCTGAAAATACCCTAGTCATAGGGAGCCTAAGCCGAACCAAAAAAGCAGCAGCCTGCAGTTCGGTACACAAGTAGGAGTAAAGAGCAGGTACCAAAGCCAGCCGCTCTCCAAACGCCATCTGACAAGCCGGAAAAATACAATGCGGCCTGATGTGTGTTCCATCTCCTCCAGCAAAAATAGCCTCACCTAGCCAATAAGTGAGGTAAGCTGCAATTTCTCTCCGCAGTGCAATGTCAGAACAAATTACATCTGTACCTGCGAAGAAGTCTTTCAACTCTTCTTGCATGGCGGAAGCCTTCTTCCGGTCCTCCAGGGTCATGCTATCAGAAGACTCTTTGCTGTCAAAGAAGTTGAAGAATGAAGAGCCATTACTCTTCCAACTGCTGGACCTGACTTTCGAGCCCTCCTTCAAAAAATCATAGAAGGCGACGAGCTGAAAGTATAGGAGCCTGAACTCCTCTGACTGCTCCTCAAGGACGCTGTCAATCGGCATGAACTCCTCGTAGAGTTTGCCAAGGATGGGCAATCCAGTAATGGCGCTCAACTCCTTCAAGGAAAAACAAATCTCACCATTCGTTACAACGAAGGTATTGGTTTGTGGGAGAAATGATTCCAACATGGCCATGAAGGCCTCGTCGGAAAAAGCCACGGTATCTCTGAAGGCACGGACCGCGTCAAAAATCCCGGCTTCCTTCAAAATGGTGCCACCAATCAGCAGGACGCGATCAGTCCACGACTTCCAATCGGAGTCAACACTGAAACGGCCATGAAGTCGAAAAGGCTTCACCCAGTTGCTGCCGTCACCGCTAAAAACGCCAAGGCCCACCGGTCCCAAATCGAGCGACGGATAATCGGAGCCCTGGTAGCCGCTGGCTGGCATCAACATGTCCATTTGGGCAGGCGACTTCTCCGCATATCCGGAGGGACCGCCAACAAAAACCCTGGTCTTGATCACACTGGTCCTCTTCACCCAGCTCGGAGGATCTTCCCTCTTAGAGCAAGTGGGAGAAAGGCTCATGATCGAGATAGTACGATCAAACGTTGACCGGGTAACCACAGTTCTCTTCTCACCATCAGCTGTGTAAGAAAACTGAAAACACCTCCTCTGGTATGTCAAGTCGTCGGGGACTGCATCACCGAAGAAGAAGGTAGGCTTGGGCAAAACCCTCAGATCGTCCATAACCCAACGACGGTTGCTTACCATGATCTTATAAAACTCCTCATCCTTGAGAGCGATCAATCGCTGCCTCATCTCATCTCTGTTGAGAGAGTCGCACTCTTCCAAGTTTCTCTCAACATACTGGACCTTCTCCCAGGCTTGCTGAACGGCCACATTAGAAGATCTGACGGATCGACGAGGTACGCTTGTAGCAGGCTCTTTACCCTTGTTCGTTCTGGAGGAACCACCTGCAAAGGTTGGAAAGAAAAAAAAAAGATCATCATCAAAATGACAGGATTTCGCTAAAAGAAAATCTGACGAAATTTTGGCATGGTTCCGGGGCAATTCCAAAGAAAAGGGAAATACCCCGAAAGAAATAGAAAGTTTGAAGATGGGCTCAACATCGCTGCGAGCTCCGAAACTCCAAACTTTCGAAACCTCAAAATCTCCGCAAAATCAAGAAGGGCTCAACATCGCTGCGAGCTCCAAATTCCCAAATTTGCAAAGATTTTCAGGTATGCTATCATGCTCTCAAATTCAATCTACAAAAAGTACATGCATGAACATCTAGATTTGCATAAAAAAACGCATTATCATGATGAGCAAAAAAAAAAAAAAAAAAAAAAGAAACTTTCTAAAAAAAGAAGGGGAAGAAAGAAAAAAAAAAAAGAAGAAAGAAAACGTGCAAAAAGAAAAAGAAGCACAAAAAAAAAAAAAAAAAAAAAAAAAACAGAAATCACGTGGAAAAAAAAAAGAACAATAGAAAGAAAAGAAGAAGAAAAGAAAAAAAAAAAGAGAGAAACTTTCTTTTTTTACCATCCTATTCTCTACATGGAGTTTTCTTGAAAGAAAAAGAGAGAAAACTTACTTGAAGCCATTGATGGAGAAGAAGAAAGAAAAAGCTTGAAGATCCTTGAAGAAGAAGAACTCTTGGTCTTGGAGCTCTCTTGAGATTGTTGCAAAAGAAAGCAATAAGGGCAAGAGATCTAGCCTCCTCCTTGCTTTTATAGAAGAGAGCAAATCAAAGAAGGAAACAAAAAAAAAGAAAGGTAAGTGCTACTAATTAGTAACCTTACCAAAAGAGAAGGAATTAGAAAGATTCTTTCCCAAAAAGAAAGATGTCTTTGAGAGATTTTCTCCCAAAATCAATCAATGAGAGATTCTCTCCAACAAAATAGGAGATTGGAGATTGTTTCCCAAAAAAAAAGATACCTTGAGATATTCTCTCCCAAATTAAGGGAATATGAGAGATTCTCTCCCATAAAGATATTTTAGATATTCTCTATCCAAATGAGATATCTTTAGATATTCTTTTGGCCCCACATGAGATCTAAGCCATCCTAAAAAGCTTAAGGTCCCATGGGTTAGCCCATATGAGCCAGGTTTGACCACCTAGGCACTAAAAAAAAAATGGGCTTTTAGTCAGGAAAAAAAAATCCCTCTTACCAAGAGCATACAAAAATGGTTCCATGCCTCTTTTGAGTTGATTGACCCATACAAAAAAATTTCCAAACCCCACGAGCTTCCAAAAATCAAACCATCCAGCCTCATATACCAAATTGAGCCAAAATCTTGAAATTAACATTCCACAAAAATCCAAACCACTCCAATGGACCCACACAGTCCCAAAGAGTGACCAAAAACCAAATCCTGGTCCCCTAACTTGCCACATACAGCTTGTTAGGACACAAGACCAAAACCAAAAACCAAATCATGATCCCCCAACTTGCCACATACAGCTTGTTGGGTCACAAGGTCAAAACCAAAACCCGACCCCCTAACCTGCCACATACAGCTTGTTGGGTCACAAGCTCAAAAACAAAAACCCAAATCCACATCCCTGATGTCATCTTCAAAACTTTGCCTCGAGATGGTACTTGATTCCTTTCATTACCATAAAATTCCCCTGGAAGCTCAAAGGCTACTCTACCAAAGGAAAGATTGCTCAAATACTCTTGGTCAAGACACAAGCTCTCCTTCACAAATCTCTTCGAGGCACATCGACTACAAAAGTCAAGCAATTCGTCGCTGTACCTCGAGGGGGCATTTGTTGACACCAAAAATGTCACTTTGCCTCTTCAACATAAAAAAAGCTGCATGAAGTCGCAACCTGCCATAAATAGGCAATGCAACTTCTCCAAAAAATCAAATCTTGTCAGAATCAAACAAAAACTGCAAGATCCTTCAAGATAGCCAAGAGAAGAGTACGCATGAAGTTTCGGGCCATTTCAGAATCATTTGGCCTAACTTCACTTCTCCGACAGCTAAATTGGCGCTCCCGGCGGCGACATCATCGGAGACGTCAAAACTTCGATCAGAGCATACGGATGACTCCAGCATGTCTCAAAAGGGCTCCATGCCAAATTTCAAGTCAAACCGACAACGTTTGACCCTCCATCAATGCTCGAGCAGCAAAATCAAGCCTCCCGGCGGCGGGAACCACCGAAGTCTTCGCTCATCAAACCAAGTGCATGAGTGGCTTCAACATGCTTCCAAAAGGCTACACGTCGAATTTCAGGTCATTCCGACAACGTTTGACCAGGTTTCGACGCTCCGAAAGAAAATCAAGCCTACCGGCGGCGGAGCTCCCCGGGACCATGGTTTCCAAGACAGAGCCTGTGGATCATCTCAAAATGACTCCAATAGGTTCCCTGTCAAATTTCAGGTCAATCGGACATCGTTTGACCGCACATCAACGCGCGGCATCTCCCTTGCGGCAAAATCAAGTTTACTGGCGACGGGACCCCAAACAGCTTCAAAACTCAAACAAAAGCCTATGGTTGGTCTTATTTATTGCTCAAGAGGCTTCACCTCAAATTTCAGGTCATTCCGACATCGTTTGACCAAGTTTCAGCTTCTGGCAGAAAATCAGCAACTCTACGCGACAAAGTCTTCGGCTTTCCCGGAAAATTGGAAACTTTGCACTCTAAAAATGCAAGGATTCTCATCAGGTTTTCTACAGGGAAATCAAGCCAATAAATGAGAAGAAATGTCAGGAAAAATACAGAAGAAAACGGCGACGAAAAAGACCGCAAAACGGACCAAAAAGGGGAGAAAAACCCCCAGGGTCGCCGGCGACCATGGAAGTCCGGGTCACCGGATTTTTCGCCGGTGACCCGTTTTTCCGTCCCTTTTCGTGTTTCGCGCACTTTGGCCCCTGTGGTTTCCTGAAAATGTGATTTTTAGTGCTTGAAATTGACTCATATCCGACGACATCTCAGATCCGCCGTCAAAAGCATAAAATCATCATTGATCGCTCCAAGATCGCCGACCGGCTGACCTAAAAAGTGCTCTTTCTGTCCGACCGATCGAGAAATCGACAAGACAGATGTCACCGGCCCGCTCTTAGCTATCAATGTCTGAAGTTACATGTTCATCCGATGTCGATCAGCATGAAGATCCATCGATGATCATCGCCAGAAGAATTCCAGAAGACGCGGCGCGGCCCGCGACTCTTCGACTGCTCGGCGACCAATTAATGTGGTTAAATGGCTAGCTTTATTGCAGTCATTAATTCATTTCTTTGGACGGCCCAATCAGAAGCAAGCATCCAGGAGTTACAAATCAATTAAGTCATGCCATTCAAGCCATGAAACTCCTCCCATTATGGTAATTAAGGTGATTAAAAGCCCTTAATCTCCATCGGCCAATCAAATTCAAGGAAAAAGGAGTTACAAAATCAAGAAATAAATCTTGTAACTCCTCCCATTAAAGCCATTAAAGCCCATAAAAGCTCTCCTAAATGGCTACCAAAAGCCTATAAATAGGAGAGCATTCCATTGAAATCAGGATCGGAAAGAATCCAGAGATCGGAAAAAGACGAACGGAAAACCGAAGATCGAAAGGTGCAGAGAATCCCGAGTTCCAGACAGACAGAGTCTAGAGAAAGAGAGAAAATTCTGCAGAAATTCTACATCAAGCACCACTACAAGGTGACAAAAAGTCCCTTGGGGGGTACTCCCCCCCAAGGTCCTTGCCTTCTCCCGCTGCCTCCAATGGCTTAGACGTGGCTTTTCAGCCCGTCTACTTAGCTTTTTATTGGACATAGGACCTTCTCTTGGTCTTTGTCCTCTAAAAATCTGAGGTTATAGCCAAGCCAAGCGAATCAAGAGCATCCTCTGTTCTCATCTGCATGGATGATGGCGAAGCCCATACATGGCTTGCGACCGTCAATCTGAACGAGTCCCCCACAATCTCCTGAAAAGTTAGATCCTCCTTTTCTTGCTTTTTCATTGTAGTTTGTATTTTTCTAAAATAGACAAAAATCACAACTCTTGTCTTTCATTATTGATAAGAATTGTAAATCGGCTATAAACGCCAAAATCGGCTATAAATGCCAAACAAAATCGCCTTTCACGGCAAACCAAGAAAATGTCTCTTTTCTTAAATATTTGTGCAATGGAAAACTTGAAAGAAGTTGATTTCCTTTTTACTTGCGAAGGTTGATCTCCGGATTACCACTTGCAATTCCAAGTAAAATAGAAAATCTGGCACACCCACACAAAGAAATGTTGATGCACGCTTCAGCCCCCCGGGCGCGAAAGGGCCGAACCCGACGAACTCCCAAGTCCGCCGACCCCGGTAGCACCCTCGGCAGGAGCGCGTTCCATCAGTAACTAATATATTTTAGGCAACTGAAATAAACTAGGATCTACAATATTGTTAATGAAACAACTCACATGTGTCTCCTCAGCATGATCTGTGATCCATTTGTTCTTTTTCTTGCTATAGTGTCGCTGTTTATATAAATCAGGTTGAGAGGGAGGAGCCTGTTGCTCATCTGCCTGCATGATCGAGTACTGGGCTGCAAATGATCGAGATCCAAATGTATGAAGTGTCTTAACTTTGCTCTGGGTCTCTGAATTCTTCTGTGACTTGCGCTGAAAATTACAAGTAATAGACAATGTAGTTAGCTTATTTAAAAGAAACTTGAGGGAACATAAAAACTTATGCATGGTGCTAAATGATACAAGTTCAGGAGCTAAAAAATGTGTGCTTCTACTTTAATTTGAAGTCCTTTTAAGATGGTGAGTGGTGGCCATGTGGTAAGTCAGAATGGAATGATCGGCATCTTTTTAACCCCACAACAGTAGTCCCTCATGTTGAAGGATGACGATTACAGAAGATGCCACAATTAATAATAACCTTTCTTTCTAAGTTCTCACTTCCCTATTACAAATGAATTACTGTAAATCCAACTAAGTAACTTGATGTGTGGATAATATAGTGTAGAGACTAATTTAAACCATGTACCGAAAGCAAATCAAGAAATATAATTTAGATACCTTCCACTCTGGTGTCTCCCATTTGTTTTCTATCGGCCAGATCCACTGTGCCGCCCTCTGTGTATCATGTGGGTACTGCTTCGGATCGTGGCCATTTTCCAACAATTTCTTATATGCTTTGTGTAGCTCCGCCCTAAACTCCCTATAAATATGCATCGCTAGTTTCCCGACTGCATTTGCCACACATGTATCGGTCTTCCAGTCTCCAAAGTCATACTTTTGCTGTCATTTCAAACCCACAAGTGTGAAAAGTAAGCAGTAAAGCCTATGCATATAGATTAGAAAGTATAAGGTTGTTTTATTACCGCAGCTGCAGTAAAGATTGCCTCCTTACCATGGTTGAAAATCTCGGCCAATACCGGTTCGTATTGGCCGATATGAACCGGTATCGGCCTATACCGGTACGATATTTTGATGGAAAACCGGTATCGGTATGTCCCATCAAAATATCCCCAAAAAATCAGAATGTATCGGTCGATATTTTGAATATATCGGTCGAACCGATATATCGGCCGATATTATTCAAAATATCGGCTGATGCATGGTGTTGCTCTTCTTCCCTAACCCTTCTTCTTGCAGGTCAAAAAGGGGAAAAAAAGAAAAAAAACTTGCAGCAATAGGAAACAGAGATTGAATGAAAGGATGGGGAGAGGAAAGTACCTGGATTGGCTCCACCACTGCTACCGGCCGGCCGCACAAATCAAGCAGTACTCTTTCCATTTCCTTCTTCCCTTCCTCTCCTCTCTTTCCCTATTCTTCCTCTTCCTCTTCTTCTCCTCCCCTTTCCACTCTTTCCTTTCCTTTTCTTTTCCCCTTCTTCTTTTTCTCCTTTCCCTCTTTCGTTTCTGGCCCTTTCATCCCTTTCCTTTCCTTTTCTTTTCCCCCCCTTCTTTTTCTCTTTTCCCTCTTTCATTTTCGGTTTCCCTCTTTGTTACAGTTCCAGTCGAAATGGGTAAATGCCTTGTTAGCTGTTAGGGTTTTTGTTCTGCCTTTTCTTACCATCAGTTGAGTATTAAACATTTTAACCATGGCACCTTATGGGTCCCATAATGGAGCCCACCTACATAAAATCCAAACAGTTCAAAATAACTCTCCCTCCCTCTATCATGCCCTGAGAAAGTTTCACTCTAATTGGAAAATTTCCAACCATTAGATTAATCAATAAACCAATTTAGAAAAAAAAAATCAATCTAATAAGAACAAATCTCCTAATAAAATGAGATTTGGATGATGGCCCATGCAAGAGAAGGGCAACTATTTTGAGTGGTTTAAATTTTTGTAGGTGGGTCTTCCGTGAAGACTACAAGATTTCCAAACTACCCTAATTAATTTTTAATTACACCTTACTAAAAGGGCTTAATTATCTTAAATCTAAACCACTTGAAGATAAATGTCCCTTCTTGTGTGGCCCTTTGATTTTTCCTACTCAAATAGGAGTTGGGCCCAGTGAATTAACCATTTATAAGACATCTAGAGTAATGATTCAAATCATATAGCATGGCGAATTCAATTGTTGCCAAAGTATGATTCAAGAAAATTTTTTATAAAGCTATTACAAGATGTGACAGTTATTTTTAATCATTGGGATTTTAAATATGGCTACATTAATGGGTTTGTAAATTATAAGAATGGACACATATATTATACATTAAAACTTGACATATTTAATAATTAATAATTAGTCAGCGATACAAGATCTTATGACTTAAGGTGATCGAGATTTTGATTTATTGTTATTACTAATGGAAAAAATATTATTTTCCAGTATTTTCTAATGTTCTGGATTTTTTGGATATTTTTGCGAATATTTTTGGATTAAAAAAAAAACTTCACACCGCGACGACCGCGACGTACCGATATCCGCGACCGATACCGATATCATATCGATTTTTCGGCTCGGCCGATACCGCGACCGAAACCGCGATTTTGAACCATGCTCCTTACACCCATCATCAATTGCTCCCCATGTTTCTTTGTTTAAAGGTGCAAGCCTGTGAATATGACTCCCTAGCTCGATTGCAAATGTAAAGGCATTTATACCCTCAAATGCCCCCAATTGTGCACCTAGCGGAACAGCCATCCTACTGCCCAAAATCTTCATCCTTTTCTCTGACTCATGGCCCACCACCCTACCCCGTACACGTCGAGAGGATGATGCTACAACCAACACAAACAAATATGAATTATTAATCATAAAAAAGTGAAATCAGGCTAATAAGTTCAAAAAGATAATAGGGTCAAATATTTCTTACCTACGCTGCTGTCTATAGTAGGCTGGCTAGATACATCGGGCTGGGTGGCACCGATCTCACCCTGACTGGCAATACGATCTGGGACCGATGCTTGAGTGCCGGCTGATTGGCATTGTCTCCGTCTCCCTGGGGCCATGTGTGCGAACTGAATAACACAATAAGTTAGGATAAAATCAAGAATTACGAAAAAAACACATTTAATTAGTATACATGCAATAAATATCACAAGTGTTTAAATTTTGATATTAGATATAACAACCTCATCTTCTAACTCTTCTTCATCCTCACTACTTCCGGATGGTCTATACTCTTTGTCGACGTCATCATGCTCATCTTCAACAGAGAGTTGACGCCGAGATGGATTTTGGATTGCCTGTACCAATTGCCGTGCACCAATTTCACTCATTCGGGCCATGTTGCTTACAATATTCTTATTTCTAGCTAACTCATAAGCATTCTTCTTTTGAGACAATGCGCCAGGAGGAACATAACCTTTTCTTTTTTTCGGCATTTCTTGGACCGCTAGCTATGATAAAAAATGACAAAGGGATCATAAATATATAAAGGGATTAAACATATAAAAATTTAAAAAAAGTCACAATAGTGGCAAACAAATGAAAGTAAAATTAATGATTCCATTGCATGTAATCCTTGTCCACACACATGAAAAAATGAAGTTTACATATCAGAATTCCATATCAGAATCAATATCAGGGTCGGACTGATCAGTTTCCTCTTCATTTATGTACTCTGCCAATGTTTCATCCTCGTCACCACCATCGCCAGCAATTGGCTCATCACCAATGGCCACAGGTTCATCATCCTTAGGGATGATATCTGGTTCAATGTCATCCCTAGTGTAACAAAAGGAAAAATCCTCGGCAATAGATACTGAGACAGTTTCAATGGCTTCTTCCTGTTGGTATGGCTCGTTTACCACATTTTGCTCTTTTTCCTCATCTCGCTCTTGCACATCCCAAACACCCCGATGCTTGACCCGTTCCACGACTTTCCAATTTGGGCCTAATTTGGTGTCATTGACATAGAACACTTGATTTACTTGATTTGGCAAGACAAAGGGATCCTCTTCATACCAACGATCCCTAACGTAAATGCTTGTGACATGTGCCTCGATATTTATTTTAGATTTATGACCTGTATTATACCATTCACATTTGAACAAAACAACTTCAGAACCATTGATGTATGACAATCCAAAAATGTTGGTCAAGTAACCAAAAAAGTTAATGCTTTCCTCATTGTGGTCCCCCTCGACGACCACCCCGCTATTCTGGCTCTTGTGATGATTGTCGCGGTCTATGGTGACGAACCAGACACCATTAACCATACAACCCGAGTATTGATGCACCAGACAACTAGGACCATTTGCCAATGCCCACAATGCATCTGTTGCTTTTGGAGACCCTCGAGATCTAAGTTGGTTTATCTGCATTAGTTTCTTAAAATTAGTTCAAATTGGATTTTCATGTTTTTAGTTGATAACATTTAGAATGCATCTGTTGTACGTACATGATCTCTGTTGTACGTACACCTCGCTCATTCACTTGCCTCTTGTGCTCCCTACTCAGGGTATTAGTGTCACATAATCAGTGTGACATATATGAATATCAGAAAGTTTACATGTAACGTATATAATTAGTTAAACTGAACCACTTACTCTAGATAAGGTATGACATCGGGAGTGTTATACAACACAAACCAATGGGCCATGTTGCGTTCCCTATCGGACACATTAGGAGCCCTCTTGATAGGTAAAAAGGGCCAGACGCGTTGGGTGAAAACACCCAACTCTAGGCCTTGTTTGCCCCCATCATCATTCCGTTCTTCAGGAACTTCACCATTTAGGTACATCTTCATAAAATTAACACTCTCTTTAGCAATATATGCCTCCGCAATCGAACCTTCTGGTCGAGCTCGATTGGTAACATAGCCCTTCAGTGTTCCCAGAAACCTAGAAACACACACATCAATATCAAGATGAAAAAATTTAACAACATCTTAAACACAATCACCTCTGATACTAATCAACAATTTAAAGAATGACAAAGGGAATCACCTCTCGATTGGATACATCCATCGATATTGCACCGGTCCAGCGAGCATAGCCTCACGCGGTAAATGAAATGCCAAATGGACCATCACATAAAAAAATGCCGGTGGAAAAATCCTTTCCAACTTACACAGTATGAGGACTATCTTATTTTCCAATTCTTCCATATGACTCCATTTCAAAGTTTTTGAGCAAATGCCCTCGAAGAAGCTACCCAGCTCAAATAGTGTTGTGCATATCTCTTTGTTCACGTACCCACGCATACCAATCGGAAAGAGACGCTGTAGTAGAACATGGCAGTCATGACTTTTCAGGCCCGCTAATCTCCCATTCTTTGAGGTCACACACCTCGAGAGGTTCGCAGCATAGCCATCTGGGTACTTGATCGATTTTAAATATTGATAAAAACCATCCTTCTCTTTCGGGCCTAATGTGTAGGACACACGGGGCTTCTCTTGTGTTCCATTGCTTCTTTTTCGTAGATGCAATTCTTGTCTAATGTTCATATCTGCCAAATCCTGACGGGCATACTCTGTGTCCTTGCTCTTCTTGTCTAAGCTCACCATTGTGCAGAGAAGACTTTCACATATATTCTTCTCCACGTGCATAACATCAATGTTGTGTCGAAGCTTTAGTTTCTTAAAGTACTGTAGCTCATAAAAAATTATTTTCTTTGTCCAGTTTAAGTCTCCAGGGTCATGTGGTCTTTTTTTGTTGTTAGATTGCTTCCCAAACCTTGTATCTGGAAGGCGCTCCAATTGTGCTTTTACCTTTTCCACTGACGGCAACTCCAATGACTTCACTCGATTCTCTACCTTTCCATTAAAGTCCTTGCTACGTCGTCAAGTGTGCTGCTTAGGCAAGAAAGATCTATGGCCCATGTAACCAATCTTCCTTCTCAACCTGACGGATAAAGAGTCTTCATTACAAGTGGGACAAGCCTTGTACCCTTTAGTACTCCACCCAGACAAGTTACCATATGCAGGGAAGTCGTTTATGGTCCACAACAAAGCCGCACGCATTTGAAAGCTCTCCTTGCTAGAGGCATCATAAGTTTCGATACCATTCTCCCATAACTCCTTCAACTCTTCAATCAAGGGTTGAAGATAAACATCAATATCATTACCAGGTTGATGCGGTCCAGGAATAAGCAATGACATCATGAAGAACGGCTCCTTTATGCACATCCATGGTGGCAAGTTGTACGGTATAAGTATGACAGGCCACATACTGTAAGACGTGCTTATGTCCCCGAAAGGGTTGAACCCATCAGAGGCTAGCCCTAGCCTTATATTACGGGTCTCCCCAGCAAAATCCGGATGTTCCTTATCAAGACCCTTCCATTCCTCACAATCGGCCGGATGCCTACCTATCCCATCATCTTTGCGTTTATCACTGTGCCATCTCATGTGTGTGGCAGCCTTTCTGGACATGTAAAGTCTTTGCAACCTCGGTATCAACGGGAAGTACCGTAAAACCTTATGCAGTATCTTCTTTCCCTTCCTATCATTTAGCTTGTATCTGGACTCCCCGCATATCGGGCATTTTTCTAAATCTATGTTCTCCTTCCAAAACAAGGCGCAATCATTATGACAAGCATCAATGTGCTCATATCCTAGACCCAAGCACGCAGTATCTTCTTCGCTGCATAAATTGAATCTGGAACCAAATTACCGTCTGGCAGGAGTGCCTTTTGTATCTGCATCACATTGTTGAACGATTTGTTGCTCCACTTTCCCTCCACCTTTTCCTCCATCATCTTAATTACAAAATCTAGTAAAGTGTTGTCTGGAGAGCAACTCGGGTACAAAGGGCGCTGAGAAGCATCCAACATTCTTTCAAAGTAACGCTGATGGAACGCGCTCCGAGGCGCCGTTGGGGCGGCTACCGGGGTCGGCGGAACGTGGGAGTCCGTCGGGTCCGGGCCTTTCGCGCCCTGGCGGGCCCTGAAGCGTGCATCAACATTTCTTTTGTGTGGGTGTGCCAGATTTTCTATTTTACTTGGAATTGCAAGTGGTAATCCGGAGATCAACCTTCGCAAGTAAAAAGGAAATCAACTTCTTTCAAGTTTTCCATTGCACAAATATTTAAGAAAAGAGACATTTTCTTGGTTTGCCGTGAAAGGCGATTTTGTTTGGCATTTATAGCCGATTTTGGCGTTTATAGCCGATTTACAATTCTTATCAATAATGAAAGACAAGATTTGTGATTTTTGTCTCTTTTAGAAAAATACAAACTACAATGAAAAGCAAGAAAAGGAAGATCTAACTTTTCAGGAGATTGTGGGGGACTCGTTCAGATTGACGGTCGCAAGCCATGTATGGGCTTCGCCATCATCCATGCAGATGAGAACAGAAGATGCTCTTGATTCGCTTGGCTTGGCTATAACCTCAGATTTTTAGAGGACAAAGACCAAGAGAAGGTCCTATGTCCAATAAAAAGCTAAGTAGACGGGCTGAAAAGCCACGTCTAAGCCATTGGAGGCAGCAGGAGAAGGCAAGGACCTTGGGGGGGGGGGTGCCCCCCAAGGGACTTTTGTCACCTTGTAGTGGTGGCCGGTGCAGAACTCCAGCAGAGTTTTTCTCTCTTTTTCTTTCTCTCAGATCTCTTTCTGATCTTTTTTCTGATCCTCTGATTTTCTCCTCTTTTTTCTGATCTTTTTCCGATCTTTTTTCCAATGGAATGCTCTCCTATTTATAGGCCTTTGGTAGCCATTTAGGAGGGTTTATGAGCCTTAATGGCTTTAATGGGAGGAGTTACAAGATTTATTTCTTGATTTTGTAACTCCTTTTTCCTTGAATCTGATTAGTCGATGGAGATTAAGGGCTTTTAATCACCTTAATTACCATAATGGGAGGAGTTTCATGGTTTAAATGCCATGAATCAATTGACTTGTAACTCCCAAATGCTTGCTTCTGATTGGGCCGTCCAAAGAAATGAATTAATGACTGCAATAAAGCTAGTCAATTAACCACATTAATTGGTCGCCGAGCAGTCGAAGAGTCGCGGGCCATGCCGTGTCTTCTGGAATTCTTCTGGCGATGATCATCGATGGATCTACATGCTGATCGACATCGGATGAACATGTAACTTCAGACATTGATAGCTAAGAGTGGGCCGGTGACATCTGTCTTGTCGATTTCACGATCGGTCGGACAGAAAGTGCACTTTCTTGGTCGACCGGTTGGCGATCTTGGAGCGATCAATGATGATTTTATGCTTTTGACGGCGGATCCGAGATGTCGTCGGATATGAGTCAATTTAAAGCACTAAAAATCACATTTTCAGGAAACCATAGGGGCCAAAGTGCGCGAAACGCGAAGAAAGACGGAAAAACGGGTCACCGGCGGAAAATCCGGTGACCCGGACCTCCATGGTCGCCGGCGACCATGGGCCATGGTCGCAGGGGCCTGCGACCATGGGCCATGGTCGCAGGGGTCTGCGACCCTGGGGGATTTTTCCCCTTCGGAGCCCATTTTGCGGTCGTTTTGAGGTCTTTTTCGTCGCCGTTTTCTTCTGTATTTTTCTTGACATTTCTTCTCATTTATTGGCTTGATTTCCCTGTAAAAAACCTGATGAGAATCCTTGCATTTTTAGAGTGCAAAGTTTCCAATTTTCCGGGAAAGCCGAAGACTTTGTCGCGTAGAGCTGCTGATTTTCCGCCAGAAGCTGAAACTTGGTCAAACGATGTCGGAATGACCTGAAATTTGAGGTGAAGCCTCCTGAGCAATAAATAAGACCAACCATAGGCTTTTGTTTGAGTTTTGAAGCCGTTTGGGGTCCCGTCAATGCTTCACTTGATTTTGCTGCGGGGAAAATGCCGAGCTTTGATATGTGGTCAAACGATGTCCGATTGACCTGAAATTTGACGGGGAGCCTATTGGAGTCATTTTGAGACGTTCCATGGGCTCCGTTTTGGATGTCATGGTCCCGGGTTGCTCCGCCGCCGGTAGGCTTGATTTTCTCTCGGAGCATCGAAACCTGGTCAAACGTTGTCGGAATGACCTGAAATTCGACGTGCAGCCTTTTGGAAGCATGTTGAAGCCACTCATGCACTTGGTTTGATGAGCGAAGGCTTCGGTGGTTCCCGCCGCCGGGAGGCTTGATTTTGCTGCTCGAGCATTGATGGAGGGTCAAACGTTGTCGGTTTGACTTGAAATTTGGCATAGAGCCCTTTTGAGACATGCTGGAGTCATCTGTAGGCTTTGATCGAAGTTTTGACGTCTCCGATGATGTCGCCGCCGGGAGCTCCCGTTTAGCTGTCGGAGAAGTGAAGTTAGGCCAAATGTTGTCGAAATGGCCCGAAACTTCATGTGTACTCTTCTCTTGGCTATCTTGAAGGATCTTGCAGTTTTTGTTTGATTCTGACAAGATTTGAATTTTTGGAGAAGTTGCATTGCCTATTTATGGCAGGTTGCGACTTCATGCAGCTTTCTTGATTTGAAGAGGCAAAGTGACATTTTTGGTGTCAACAAATGCCCCCTCGAGGTACAGCGACGAATTGCTTGACTTTTGTAGTCGATGTGCCTCGAAGAGATTTTTGAAGGAGAGCTTGTGTCTTGACCAAGAGTCTTTGAGCAATCTTTCCTTTGGTAGAGGTGCCTTTGAGCTTCCAGGGGAATTTTATGGTAGTGAAAGGAATCACACACCATCTCGAGGCAAAGTTTTGAAGATGACATCAGGGATGTGGATTTGGGTTTCTGTTTTTGATCTTGTGACCTAACCAGCTATATATGGCAGGTTAGGGGATCGGGTTTTGGTTTTGACCTTGTGACCCAACAAGCTGTATGTGGCAAGTTGGGGGATCATGATTTGGTTTTTGGTTTTGGTCTTGTGACCTAACAAGCTGTATGTGGCAAGTTAGGGGACCAGGATTTGGTTTTTGGTCACTCTTTGGGACTGTGTGGGTCCATTGGAGTGGTTTGGATTTTTGTGGAATGTCAATTTCAAGATTTTGGCTCAACTTGGTATATGAGGCTGGATGGTTTGATTTTTGGAAGCTCACGGGGTTTGGAATTTTTTGTATGGTTCAATCAACTCAAAAGAGGCATGGAACTATTTTTGTATGCTCTTGGGTAAGAGGAATTTTTTTTTTTTTTTTTTTTCCTGACTAAAAGCCCATTTTTTTTTAGTGCCTAGGTGGTCAAACCTGGCTCATATGGGCTAGCCCATGGGACCTTAAGCTTTTTAGGATGGCTTAGATCTCATGTGGGGTCATTTTTGTAAAGAATATCTAAAGATATCTCATTTGGATAGAGAATATCTAAAAATATCTTTATGGGAGAGAATCTCTCATATTCCCTTAATTTGGGAGAGAATATCTCAAGGTATCTTTCTTTTTGGGAAGAAATCTCCAATATCCTTTTTTGTTGGAGAGAATCTCTCATTGATTGATTTTGGGAGAAAATCTCTCAAAGACATCTTTCTTTTTGGGAAAGAATCTTTCTAATTCCTTCCTTTTGGTAAGGTTACTAATTAGTAACACTTACCTTTCTTCGTTGTTTCCTTCTTTGATTTGCTCTCTCCTATAAAAGCAAAGGAAGGTAGGATCTCTTGCTCTTATTGCTTTCTTTTGCAACAATCTCAAGAGAGCTCCAAGGCCAAGAGTTTTTCTTCTTCAAGGATCTTCAAGCTTTTTCCTTCTTCTTCTCCATCAATGGCTTCAAGTAAGTTTTCTCTCTTTTTCTTTCAAGAAAACTTTATGTAGAGAATAGGATGGTAAAAAAAGTGTCTTCTCTTTTTTTTTTTCTTTTTTTTTTTTCTTTTTTTTTTTCTCTTTTTTTTTTCTTTCTATTCTTCTTCTCTCTTTTTTTTTTTTTTTTTTTTCACGTGATTTCTTCTTTTTTTTTTTTTTGTTTTTTTCACGTGTGTCCCTTTTCTCTTTTTTTTTTCCTGCGACTTGATTTGCTAACATTTTTCTTGTCAGCTGACTTGCCACAGGATTCCGATGACTTTGAACCATCAATGGACGCAAATGTTGATGATGCTTCTGATGAGTTCATGGAGGAAGAGAGTGTCCCGCCAGTCGTCGAAGAAGGTACTTTGTAGTGATGACCCTGATGATTTTTTTTTTTTTTGAACAGGATCATATTCATACCTTTTTGTGTTTCATTTGCAGGTTTTGAAGTGACAGAAGAGAGTCCATCGCCTCCTTCAGAACCAGAGCAAGGGATGCCAGAGGTCGATCCGGAGGTAGAGACCAGTTCTGACATGATTGAGGAGATGCCTCGTGTTGAGATTCCCTCTCCAGTGGCTCCAAGTGAAAAGAGTTCTTTTGTTACTCTTCCAATGGGACATGACATGAGCAGCCGATCAGCGGAGAAGGGTGAATCTTCATCCGGTTCGTCTCTTCAATTTGCGAAGAAGGTGCTGGCTCGGGTTTTGAGTTCTTGGGTCAAGACTCTCCTTTCTGGACACTTGGAGGCAGGATTCGGCATGATCCCACATGTACAGGAGATTCTGACCGACACCGAAGAGGTTGGTCTGGATGTCACAGGTGCCAGGGCGATCGTTGATAGGATCATTGCACTGGGTGACAAGTGGTTTGAGACCATGGGTTTCCCTGACGACCAATTCTTCAAGGAGATGTTCTTGGACCCTGCTGATAAGGCTAAGTCTGACCTGAATGAGGCTACACAAAGCAAGAAGCAGCTAGTTCGGGAGAAGAACAAGGAAGAGCTAGCCATCATCGGATTGAGGCATGACCTTAACGTCCTTGATAGGGAAGTTGAGGAGGCCAGGAAACGTCTTGAGCATTTGAAGGCACAAGTCGATGCTAAGTGGGCTGCTATAACAGAGGCTCGTGACAGGGAGAGTACTCTGATCCGCAGGGTTGCAGATGCCGGTCAAGCTCTCGAGAGGAGGACTCTAGAAAACGAACGATGGCAAACTGCTAGGGAAGAGCTTCCCGGTGTAAAAGAAGGGTTACGTCATTCGCCAACATCTCATGGCAAGTTCCTGAAGAAGCGTGCTTTGGAAACTCTGACGGCTGAGGCCAAAAGTTTGCTTGAGGAGCTGAAGCTTTGGCTGGAGACCATTTTTGGCTGAGCTCCTGATTTTTTATAGCAGAAACCATTCTTCTGTTTTTGGTACCACATGTATTTTTTGGTACTCTTTTTTTTTTGTAGTGCTTATAAACACTTTCTTTTTTTTTTGGTACCACATGTATTTTTTGGTACTTTTCTTTTTTTCTTTTGTAGTGCTTTTTTTTTTTTTGCTTTGGTACCACATGTATTTTTTTGGTACCTTTTTTTTTGTTTTTTTCCTACGCTCACTCAAATCTCTTTGTGATGAAAGCAATTGCTAAATGGGATTTGATCAAAAGCTTTGTCATTTTGTGAAAATCTTTTGTCAAATGGTTGTTTTGGCATGGGAGCCTGATTTTGGTTGTGGCGTGAAAGCCGATTTTGAGATGGCATGGAAGCCGAAATTTTATGGCGTAAAAGCCAAAATTTGGGTTGGCATGGAAGCCGAAATTTTGTGGCATTTACAGCCAGTTTGGTGGCATTGATAGCCAATTTGTGGCATTTATAGCCGGTTTTGTGGCATTGATAGCCATTTTTTGAAAGCCAAGCTTTGGTTTGTCGGCGTGAAAGCCAATTTTTCGTGGCATTGATAGCCGGTTTGTGGCATTTATAGCCGGATTTTTGTGGCATTTACAGCCAGTTTGGTGGCATTGATAGCCAATTGGTGGCATTTATAGCCGGTTTTGACATGAGAGTCAGGTTTTTTTTTGTGTGGCATTTATAGCCGAGTTTTTTTTGAAAACCGAGTTTTGTTTTATTGGCATGAAAGCCGATTTTGGCGTTTATAGCCGGAAATTTTTGTTTTGGCATTTATAGCCGGATTTTGGCATTTTATAGCCGAGCTTTGGTTTTCAAAATGCAGGTATCGACTAAATGTCGCCTCCCCACTGAATGGTCTTGCAAGTATCGATGGAATGTCGCTTCCTTGCTCATTCGGTTTTGCGAGTATTGATGGAATGTCACTTCCTCGCGGGTTAGGTTTTGCAAGTATCGATGGAATGTCGCTTCCTCGCGAATTGGGGTGCAAATATCGACTAAGCGTCGCTTCCCTGCTTTTCCCAAGACTTTTGGTTTTGCGGGTACTGACTTGATGTCGTTTCTCCGCGATTTTTGAAATTTGAGGTTTTCTCGAACCATTTGTAATTTTGGGTTGTGGATAGCAACTGGTATGTTGCATCTCCATGATTTTTGAAATTGGGTTGTGGATATCAACTGGTTTGTTGCTTCTCCACGGTTTTTGGATTTTGCAAGTATCGACGAAATGTCGCTTCCCTGCGATTTTGGGTGCAAGTATCGATGGAATGTCGCATCCTTGCTTTTTTTCAAAATTTTTGTTTTGCGGGTACTGACTTTGATGTCGTTTCCCCACGATTTTTGAAAAACCATTTTTTTTTGTTTAAAGATACGAGGGTCGTAAATTTTGACCTAGAACCATTTGGCGGTAAAAGGTAAGGTGGACTAGGGTGGAAATCCCTGAATCCGGATTTTTGTTTCAAACCATGAATTTTGGTTCAAGGATCGAAAGTTTTGGTCAAGTCAGGGAGAGGCTCCTAAACTTGGATTTTTGTTTTTGAACAATGAAACAATGAAAGTAAGCATTGTTTTTGAATCTCTAGAAATTTTGACATTTGATATGAAAATTCTAAAGAGAGTGGGTTTGACGAGCGAGTACCTGAGAACAGGTTTTGGCCATACAGGCATTGCTCTTACCCAGTTGGGTAAGTCTTCAAGGGTAGTACCGCTTCAAGAACTTGCCGTTGATAGGCAGCATACATCTGTCGCCTTCCATGTTTAGGAGGGCATATGCGCCGTTGGAGAAGACTTTGTCGATGACGTAGGGTCCCTCCCATTTTGGTTCAAATTTGCCTTTGGATTTGTGTGCGAAGACCATTGGTCTTTTTACCGCAAGAACCAAGTCACCCTTTTTGTAGGCGCGTTGCCGGACCCTTTTGTCAAAAGATCCTGCCATGCGTGCTTGGTAAAGTTCAATGCTTTGTCGAGCTTCGAGCCGTCTCTCGTCGAGATTGTCCAGCTCATAGAGTCTCAATTTGACATTGCTTTCTTGAGTCATGTCATTTTGTAGAGATACCCTCAGAGAAGGAATTTGTACCTCTAGGGGCACGACAGCTTCGCATCCATAGACCAAGGAGAATGGTGTACTATGGGTTGGTCCTCGAACGGTGGTTCGATAGGCCCGCAAAGCTTCAGACAGTTTATCGCTCCAGTCTCTTTTGTGACTAGAGACCATTTTCTTGAGGATTTTGCAGAGTGTCTTGTTGAAGGCTTCTGCTAATCCGTTTGCTGCCGGATTGTATGGAGTCGAAGGACAGCTTTGAATTTTGTATTTGTCGCAAAACGTGTAGAATCGATGATCCCGGAATTGTGGTCCGTTATCATGGACGAATCTCTTGGGTATGCCGAAACGACAAATGATGTTGGTGCGTAGGAATTGAAGAACTGATGAGGTCTTCATTTCGTTGAACGCAAATGCTTCTGACCACTTGGAGAAATAATCCGTTGCGGCGAAGATGAAGCGATGACCTTTGCTTGAAGGGGGAGAGATAGGACCTATGATGTCCATGCCCCATGCTTCAAAAGGCCATGAGATTGCTGTAGGATGCAGCCATTCCGGAGGCATGTGAATGTAATCTCCGTGAACTTGGCATAGCTGGCAGCGTTTGGCAAATTGCATTGCATCAGCAACCATGGTAGGCCAATAGTAACCTAACCTTTTTATCTGATCATAGAGCTTAGGACCTGCCTGATGGGCTCCACAAAGACCAGCATGAACTTCTTTAAGTGTTTCTTCGGCCTCTTGTTGTGACAAGCAGCGTAGAAGTACTCCGTTGAAGGATTTCCTGTAGAGGATTTTTGAAGGAATATCCAAATGAAAGTTTGGGGCTCGCCTTTGTATGCTTACCCGTTCTTTTGGATCTTCAGGTAGGATTCCGAACATAGTGTAATCAATGAACGGATCCCTCCAGTCGACGATTGAAGGTTGAAGGATAGAGATCCGACTTCCAACCACTCGGTGGCATTCGGCAACTGCTTGGTGTGTGTTAAGAGGAGGGAGGATCCTTCTCTCGCACACTGTAATTTGCATGTTTTTCCCTTCCTGGATCGCCATTGATGCGGCAAGTCCAGCCAGGGCATCTGCACGGATATTTTCACCTCTACGAATGTGGGTGATGTTGCAGATGTCAAACTTTTGCAAAAGCGATTGTGCCTTGTTGTAATAAGGCAGCAGATCGGGCTTCCTGACTTCATATTTCTGATTCATCTGGTTGACGATCAGTTGAGAGTCTCCAAAGACTTCCAGCATAGTGATACCGGATTCGATGGCGAGTTCCAATCCTAGGATCAGAGCTTGGTATTCAGCTGCATTGTTTGTGCATGGTTCCAATAGCGAGAAAGCATGTGGAATCATGTATTTGTCGGGGCTAACAAAGAGGATGCCAACTCCCGAGATCAGCTTTCTATTTTCATTTGTCCTGGTTGCACCGTCAAAGTACATGTCCCAGGAGGCATTTGGTGAGGAAGTCTCCACGTTGTAGACAGGTTCGTCTGGGAGATCATCTCTGAGTGGTGAATCTTTAGGCAATGGATGCTCTGCGAGGAAATCTGCTAGAGCTTGGCCTTTGATTGCTTTTTGTGGCACATACCTAATATCAAATTGTGACAAGAGGATGGACCATTTTGCCAGTCGGGCATTAAGAGAACCTGCCTTTGTGACAAGGACCTTCAAGAGGTTGATCCTTGAGACGAGGTAGACTGTGTTGGAAAGCAAGTAGTGACGTAGCTTTTGTACGGCAAACATCACTGCAAGGCATTCTTTTTCGACTGGAGAGTAGCGATGCTCTGCACCTACTAGCATGCGGCTGAGGTAGTACAGAGCAGCTTCTTTTCCCTCACCATTCTCTTGTGCAAGCAGAGCGCCTACAGAATGATCAAGAGCTCTTGTGTACAAGATGAATGGTTTTCCAGTGGCAGGGGCAGCTAACACTGGAGGTTTGGTCAGGTATGACTTGATATCTTGAAATGCGGCTTCGCAGTCGGTATCCCAGACAAAGTCTACACCTTTTTTCATCAATCGAGAGAATGGACGGCATTTCCCCGAAAGATTGGAGATGAACCGTCTGATGTAGGCCAATCTCCCTTGGAGCCCTTTTAGTTCTCTCAAGGTTCTTGGAGAGGGCATTTCTAGAATAGCCTTGACTTTTATGGGGTCAAGTTCTATTCCAGCTTTCCGAACCAGGAATCCGAGAAACTTACCCGACGAGACGCCGAAGAAGCATTTTAGAGGATTCATCCGCAGTTTGTGTTTGCGAAGTCGGAGGAAGACTTCCCGAAGATCTTTGAGATGGTCTTCTTTTCTTCTGCTTTTGACGGCGAGGTCATCAACGTAACATTCGACCGTCTTGTGCTGCATATCTTGGAATATTTTCATCATAGCCCTCTGATATGTGGCACCAGCATTTTTCAGACCAAATGGCATGACAGTGTAGCAATACACGCCAAATGGAGTCCGAAATGAAGTGTGTTTTTCATCCTCGGGATGCATCTTTATCTGATTGTAACCAGAGAAGCCATCCATGAATGTCATTCGCTCGAATCCGCAGGTATTATCAATCATCACCTCCGGTATGGGGAGCGGGAATTCATCTTTAGGGCAAGCGCCATTCAAGTCTCTATAGTCAATACAGACTCTGATCTGCCCATTTTTCTTTGTCACGGGGACAATGTTGGCCAACCATTCTGGATGTTGTTCCTCACGGATGAAGCCGACGCTTTTGAGCTTTTGAACTTCTTGTTCAATTTTATCCATCACATCTGGACGGAATCTTCTTTGGCCTTGTTTGACAGGCTTGATTTCTTCTTGAAGATTGAGTTTGTGGACTGCTATTTTGGGGTCTAAACCAGGCATTTCAGCGTAGGACCATGCAAAGCAATCAACGAACTCACGAAGAAAAGCGATATACTCGGGTAACTCATCATCCTTTATATTCTTGCTTATGAATACAGGACGTGGGTTATCAGGTGTTCCCAAGTTTATCTTTTGAACAGGATCTTCTGTCGGAAGGTTCGAAGGTGGTTCCTCCACAATATTTTCGGAGGCTTCCAACTCAACGAAACCTTCTGGAGTTTCAACTGCATTACCAGACCAAGGCTCTGTTCCTTTCCATGGATTTTCTTGATTGGTGATCTCCTCAAGGCTTGCTATGAGATAGTCCCAATCGCCTGTTGAGTCTGGTATTTCTTTTGGAGACGAGGGTTCTTCTGGGTCAGAATAGCACAAGTCTGCATTATCGGACGATTCCTCTTTATCATCAGAGAAATCATACCAATTGGATGAGCTTCCTGGATCTTTGTCAGGTAACTCTTTAAAGAGATTTCCAGGGAGATCGATGTCTTTAGATGTTGAGGCTTGGTCGGTATAACGACTTTTAAGCCTTTGTGTCAACTGTCTCAGAGGAGTATCAGGATCATACCCTAACCCATATGAAGACTTTTCTACATGACCGTAGAGTCTCCACTCTTCCAGCTGGCTTTTGGTCAAGGCGGGCTCCAATGGCGTGAGAATACCGCGTCTTTCTCCCAAACCGACTGGGTTTTGAGCGTCAAAGCCCATTTTCTTCATAATTGCTTGTGCCACAGGACTATATAGAGATAGCTGAGGCATACCTTCATTTTGAAAAGGTTCCAGCATGGAGTTTGATGAAGAAGCGTCCGATTTATGGAAGAAGATCGGCCTTTGCTTTGGTGATGTTGCCGGAACAACAAAGGTAGCTGACGTAGGATCTTCTACATCAGCAGGTGTCTCCATCGGAGTGAGAGCAGGCTGAACTTGCTGAGTGTCAGCTTGGCTTGATGATGCATCGTCTTCTGGCTCTGAGTCCGAGTCTGTGTCTTGCATGATAGACACGAGAGAGACAACAAATTTGCCCCCAGGCTTTTGTTTCGCCTTCTTCACTTTAGTCGTGATGACCAAAGGTTTTGAATTCTTGAGGGAGATAACGAAGGGAGATTGACTACTCTCTTCTAATTTGCCGGAGGGTTTGTTTTCTTCCGGTGATTTTTGAGGAGCCTTGCCTTTATCTTTCTGGAGATTTTCAGCAGGGGGTGCTATTTCCTCTTCTTCTTTTTCTCCTTCATACATTTGGGAGTCTGCGAAGTGGACTTCTTTACCTTTGAAGGGTTTCCTGTCCGCAAAGACTCGATGTACCATGCCGTCGTCGCCGACAAACTTGATGCATTGATGTAGAGTTGAAGGAACAACACCATTCTCGTGTATCCAAGGACGTCCGAGAAGGATGTTGTAGCATGAGGGGGTTTTTATTGCATACACAGTGACCTCAGAGATAAGATCACCGATTTGCAATTTGAACCTGATTTTGCCGATAGGCCTTTGAGTGCTCCCATCGTATCCAAAGATAGATACAGATGTGTGGCTTAGCTTGCCGGGTGGGATGCCCAACTCTTCAAGAGCCGATGTGGAGATAAGGTTGAGTGCAGAACCTGGGTCGATCTGAACTCTATGTATCGGCATTTCTTTGATGTACCCTGTGAAGTACAGGGGTCGGTTGTGCCTTGCTTCGCCAAGTAGGAGGTTTTCCTTAGTGAAGGCGATGGTTGCACTGGCTGCCTTTTGAACCGAGAGGCATTGGATGCATGATCCCTCGCTTTTCTCTTTTTCTCCTTTTAAGGAGGTTTCTGAGTTTTTGACCCGATAGTCCATTTCAATTTGGAGGACTTGTGGGGCATGTTTATCGACATCCTCATTCAGTTTTTGTAATTCTGAAATGAGATTATCACGAGTGCGTGGAGACATTCGCAATAAGTCTAGGATGTGAAGACGTGCAGGTATGTGTTTGAAGTGCTCAACCAAGTCATACTTGAAAGCCTCCTTGGGGCCTGCATGTTCATTGTTTTTGCCACTGGGGGCGCTTACAACATCTTTTCCCAAAGGATTTACATAAGTAAAGGAAGATTGGTTGTAATTTTTGTGGTAGTCCCGGCCCGAACGGGTGCCTCTACCAACTTCGAGAGCTTCTTGAGAAGGATCTTCGTTTGGAAGATTGTCTTCAGGATCAAGAGGCTGTCGTTTTTCATCTACTGGGGATGTATCTGCAGCAGAGTTGCCATCCTCAGTGATTGTGTTGCACGGAGCATTTTCCGGGAGCAAGTCCTGAACAGCATCCAGCAGCTCTTCTTCTTCGGTGACCCATCCATCACCCCAAGTTGGGTTTTCTTCATGATGATGAGTCGGGAAGAATGTGTATCCTGAAGTCACAGTCTCAGGAGAAGAAACCTGAGAGGGTGTCATCTCTGTGAAAGTCACGTGAGACGAGGTAGCTCCAGAGGATACATTGCTAGGCGTCGTCGGAGTGTAGGTAATCTCATCAGACGATGCTTCAGAAGAGCTATAATCCTGATATATTACATTACAGGAAGCTCTGATAGAAGATGTTGCCTGCTCGGAGTCAGACTCATCCTCAGATGTAAAAGGATCGTCAATCCAGCAATGTTCTCCATTTTCAGGAGTTGAGGGAGGAGGTACCTGATGGGCTTCAGGGACTTCCGGCTCTGGATTGTGAGGAATCTCGTTGACGCGGTCTTGCTCTTGTTCTAGAGCGAGACGCTGCAAGATCCTTGCATATTCTTCAAGATCAGGCATGGGAGCCAGACCCTCTTCCTCGTCTTCTCCGTGTGGCTCAACATAGTTGATTTCCACTGGAGCAATGACAGGTGCTGGGTTAACAGCATCTTCTGGTGCAGCCTCTTGGTCTTCTTCATCATCAGACCAGGATCCTTGTGGTTGCAAGGGGTTATACCAGATTACTGGCATAAGGTGAGTTTCAGGAACCCATTCTTCATCGGAGAGATATTCTCCTGTTTCAAGAGATTCCTCCCACTCATCGGTGTAGTTGGGCTCGAATCCATCGTCGGTGTCGCTGGACTCGTATCCATCAATGGAGAATCCAACTACCGAGTTGCAAAGTATGATGCCCCCTGCATGGCTTCTTTTTTGAATTGAGGTGGCATGAAATCACTGAGAGTGAAGTTTCTTACCGCCTTTGAAGTCTCTGGAGGGGACGTTTCTGTTGCCCCGAGTGAAGTGGTAGAGGAGGCCTCTGCCTTTTCATGAACTTCTTGTTTTGGCTGGGTCTTCTCTTGCCGTTTGAGCCTGAGGAGATGTTTCCTAGCCTGCCTTCGCTGTTGAGCGGTCGGCTTTGTTTTGACGATCTCCCAATTTTCATCTTCCAGGAGATCGGGATGTACCCATATGGGTTGTCCGTCTGGTGTCGGGCAAGGAACCAACACTTCGGACGTTTGAATTCTTTTTATCACCTTGAAGGAAGTAGTGATCTTATTCTTCGGTGATTTTGGTGTTTGTCCACATGACACCATGTTGACGGAGGCAGTCCCATAGTTTTTGTCAAAGGTGATGACTCCGTTTTTCCACATCTCGTTTATCTTCTCTCTCACAACAAAGCATTGATTGAGAGGATGCGAGACCATCTGGTGGTATGGACAGTACTGAGGATCATTGGTTTTGCCAACGTCTCCAGGTCTTTTGGGCTCTGGCAAAATGAGTTTGCCATTTGCTAGGAGAGCCTCAAAGATTTCTTCGACGTCTTCATCGAACGGATATTTCTTTTCTACTCGCTCTTTGAAGGCATCAGAGAGTTCAGGTCTCTTACCTGCAGCTCTATTTTCAGCTTTCTTTGGTTGCTGAGGAGCTGACTTAGTCTGCACATTGAGAACCTCCTTCTTCTTTGGTTTAGAGGTTGGAACAGCAGTCGGCTCTTTCTTTGATGATTTCTGACTGTTGAGGTCTTTGATCACCGTTTCAGCTTCCATGGAAGCTTCCAGGAGTTCCCCCAGGTTCTTTGATTTATTGCCGATGATCATGGAGCGGATTTTAGCTCTCATGTTGTTTCGGCAGATGTCGACTAGCGACGCTTGTGGCAGTACATCTGAGCATTTGTACGCCATTGCTTTCCACTTGTGAATGAAGTCATAAGTTGACTCATTCTCTCCCTGTTTTAGGCTGCAGAGCTGAGCCATAGTAACAGGATGATCCTCACCTTGGAAGTGGGTCAGGAAGCGTGTCTCCAGCATAGCCCAGTTCTGAATGGAGTTCTCCGGCAGAGTGGAGTACCAATCGAAGGCCGTACCTTTTAGGGTACTTGCAAAGAGGCGAATCTTGAGTGCATCTTGATCCGCGATAGCTCCCGTCAAGATCTTGAAGTGGATGACGTGCTGTCTGGCTGATCCTTTCCCCGTATATGTTTGGAGAGTAGGATGCTTGAATTTTGTGGGGAACGGGACCGAGTCCATCCATAAAGGATATGGTGGCTTGATCCCATGCTCTTTGAGTATATCCTCTTCTTTAGCTTTGGCGAGGATACTGTCTACGTCCTTTTTGGTAAGGGCGCGTGACTCATTTTCTTCTCCATTTTCCTCGTTATTGCCATGATTCGGAGGAGGCTCATTGTTCACCTGATTTTGGACAACGAGGAGAAGGTTTTCCATCAGAGTTTCAATCCTCTGCTGGCCTTGTTCCAACTGCTGGATGCGTGTGAGCGCATCATCTCGAGGTGGATTCTGAGGTGGCGGCTCAGAACTTGTAGCCAAGACGTTCATCCCTCGGGATTCGAACGAAGAAATCGTCCTGGTGACCGAGCTGGGGCTCATTCTTTTTGATGAAGAGCTTGATGAAGGATTACTCTCCCGTCCTTGGCTGGAAGGGGCAGGAGATTCTTCGGGATGTCTTTGTGTCCTGGTGATGCTACGGGTCACCGGACGTCGGACATGGATTTTTTATGCTGACCTTTGGCGTCTTCTGGTTTTTCCAACCATATGGACGGCAGCAACTTGGTCGGGTCTTTCTTTTTCGACCCATTTGTGGGAGACTTGAAGTGTAGGAGGCTGGGTCCTTTGCTTCTCTAGTCTCTTTTGTCGATATGACGCATGGCGGCGTGCTCGACGAGCGATTTGAGCTTTGGTCAGCTCCGGCTGGGCTCTGACGATGAAGGATGTGCTCCCTCGGGCGCAGCAGCCGAGCTTGTCTTCTTTGTGGTTGGGCAAGGACAGGATGCGGACCCGGACCTTTGACTGTTGCAGCGAAGCTTTGAACCTTTCGAGTTCGGCCCCTGTAGAGATGAAGGGTCGAACTGAAGGAGTGTAGGCCTTAGCAGGTGCTTGGAGAGGCCTTGTTGACACCAAAAATGTCACTTTGCCTCTTCAACATCAAGAAAGCTACATGAAGTCGCAACCTGCCATAAATAGGCAATGCAACTTCTCCAAAAAATCAAATCTTGTCAGAATCAAACAAAAACTGCAAGATCCTTCAAGATAGCCAAGAGAAGAGTACACATGAAGTTTCGGGCCATTTCAGAATCATTTGGCCTAACTTCGCTTATCCGACAGCTAAAATGGCGCTCCCGGCGGCGACATCATCGGAGACGTCAAAACTTCGATCAGAGCCTACAGATGACTCCAGCATGTCCCAAAAGGGCTCCATGCCAAATTTCAAGTCAAACCGACAACGTTTGACCCTCCATCAATGCTCGAGCAGCAAAATCAAGCCTCCCGGCGGCGGGAACCACCGAAGTCTTCGCTCATCAAACCAAGTGCATGAGTGGCTTCAACATGCTTCCAAAAGGCTGCACGTCGAATTTCAGGTCATTCCGAAAACGTTTGACCAGGTTTCGATGCTCCGAGAGAAAATCAAGCCTACCGGCGGCGGAGCAACCCGGGACCATGACATCCAAAACGGAGCCCATGGAACGTCTCAAAATGACTCCAATAGGCTCCCCGTCAAATTTCAGGTCAATCGGACATCGTTTGACCACATATCAAAGCTCGGCATTTTCCCCGCAGCAAAATCAAGTGAAGCATCGACGGGACCCCAAATGGCTTCAAAACTCAAACAAAAGCCTATGGTTGGTCTTATTTATTGCTCAGGAGGCTTCACCACAAATTTCAGGTCATTCCGACATCGTTTGACCAAGTTTCAGCTTCTGGCGGAAAATCAGCAGCTCTACGCGACAAAGTCTTCGGCTTTCCCGGAAAATTGGGAACTTTGCACTCTAAAAATGCAAGGATTCTCATCAAGTTTTCTACAGGGAAATCAAGCCAATAAATGAGAAGAAATGTCAAGAAAAATACAGAAGAAAACGGCGACGAAAAAGACCTCAAAACGACCGCAAAACGGGCTCCGAAGGGGAAAAATCCCCCAGGGTCGCAGGCCCCTGCGACCATGGCCCATGGTCGCCGGTCCATGGTCGCCGGCGACCATGGCCCATGGTCGCCGGCGACCATGGAGGTCCGGGTCACCGGATTTTCCGCCAGTGACCCGTTTTTCCGTCTTTTTTCGCGTTTCGCGCACTTTGGCCCCTGTGGTTTCCTGAAAATGTGATTTTTAGTGCTCTAAATTGACTCATATCCGACGACATCCGTCAAAATCACGGGTCAACCTCCAAAAGCATAAAATCATCAGTGATCGCTCCAAGATCGCCAACCGGCTGACCAAGAAAGTGCACTTTCTGTCCGACCGATCGTGAAATCGACAAGACAGATGTCACCGGCCCACTCTTAGCTATCAATGTCTGAAGTTACATGTTCATCCGATGTCGATCAGTATGTAGATCCATCGATGATCATCGCCAGAAGAATTCCAGAAGACACGGCATGGCCTGCGACTCTTCGACTGCTCGGCGACCAATTAATGTGGTTAATTGAGTAGCTTTATTGCAGTCATTAATTCATTTCTTTGGACGGCCCAATCAGAAGCAAGCATTTGGGAGTTACAAGTCAATTGATTCATGGCATTTAAACCATGAAACTCCTCCCATTATGGTAATTAAGGTGATTAAAAGCCCTTAATCTCCATCGGCCAATCAGATTCAAGGAAAAAGGAGTTACAAAATCAAGAAATAAATCTTGTAACTCCTCCCATTAAAGCCATTAAGGCTCATAAACCCTCCTAAATGGCTACCAAAAGCCTATAAATAGGAGAGCATTCCATTGAAATTGAAGATCAGAAAAAAAATCGGAAAAAAGAGGAGAAAATCAGAAGATCAGAAAAAAAAAGATCAGAAAGAGATCTGAGAGAAAGAAACAGAGAGAAAAACTCTGCTGAAGTTCTGCACCGGCCACCACTACAAGGTGACAAAAGTCCCTTGGGGGCACCCCCCCCAAGGTCCTTGCCTTCTCCTGCTGCCTCCAATGGCTTAGACGTGGCTTTTTTCAGCCCGTCTACTTAGCTTTTTATTGGACATAGGACCTTCTCTTGGTCTTTGTCCTCTAAAAACCTGAGGTTATAGCCAAGCCAAGCGAATCAAGAGCATCTTCTGTTCTCATTTGCATGGATGATGGCGAAGCCCATACATGGCTTGCGACCGTCAATCTGAACGAGTCCCCCACAATCTCCTGAAAAGTTAGATCTTCCTTTTCTTGCTTTTCATTGTAGTTTGTATTTTTCTAAAAGAGACAAAAATCACAACTCTTGTCTTTCATTATTGATGAGAATTGTAAATCGGCTATAAACGCCAAAATCGGCTATAAATGCCAAACAAAATCGCCTTTCACGGCAAACCAAGAAAATGTCTCTTTTCTTAAATATTTGTGCAATGGAAAACTTGAAAGAAGTTGATTTCCTTTTTACTTGCGAAGGTTGATCTCCGGATTACCACTTGCAATTCCAAGTAAAATAGAAAATCTGGCACACCCACACAAAAGAAATGTTGATGCACGCTTCAGGGCCCGCCAGGGCGCGAAAGGGTCGGACCCGACGGACTCCCACGTTCCGCCGACCCCGGTAGCCGCCCCAGCAGGCGCCTCGGAGCGCGTTCCATCAAGCTGGCACACCCGGTGGGACCCGTTCATTTGAGAACACGGTGCTTGGAAATGAAATATTTGCATATCATACTTTTTGCTCTATGCTTATACTTCTTTTCCGGATTCCTTGGCTACTTTCTAGCTGGTAGCCTATGTTGGATTTTGCATCCTAAAAAAACATGAGATGGGATTTTTTGGAAATTTCTATTTCTTTGAGTTTGTTTCCATTCTTTCTCTTTTCAAAAAAAAAAAAAATCAGTTTTCTTAGTTTGAATTCAAAATTGAGAAACTTTGATCCTATCCTATCGTTCTTTGGTGCTTGCAGAAATGTTGAGCCCGTTCGACTAAGGTTTTGGGCCATCGTTTCTCTTCGATGAGTTCATTAGAGATTTCAAAAAAAAAAAAATCAGTTTTCTTAGTTTGGATTCAAAATTGAGAAACTTTGATCCTATCCTATCGTTCTTTGGTGCTTGCAGAAATGTTGAGCCCGTTCGACTAAGGGTTTGGACCATCGTTTCTCTTCGATGAGTTCATTAGAGATTTCAAAAAAAAAAATAAAAAAATAATCAGTTTTCTTAGTTTGAATTCAAAATTGAGAAACTTTGATCCTATCCTATCGTTCTTTGGTGCTTGCAGAAATGTTGAGCCCGTTCGACTAAGGTTTTGGGCCATCGTTTCTCTTCGATGAGTTCATTAGAGATTTCAAAAAAAAAAAAAAAAAAAAGTAAAAAAATAATCAGTTTTCTTAGTTTGAATTCAAAATTGAGAAACTTTGATCCTATCCTATCGTTCTTTGGTGCTTGCAGAAATGTTGAGCCCGTTCGACTAAGGTTTTGGACCATCGTTTCTCTTCGATGAGTTCATTAGAGATTTCAAAAAAAAAATATTAAAAAAAAAATAAAATAAAAAAAATTTTCCTTAGTCTGAATTCAAAATTGAGAAACTTTGATCCTATCCTATCGTTCTTTGGTGCTTGCAGAAATGTTGAGCCCGTTCGACTAAGGTTTTGGGCCATCGTTTCTCTTCGATGAGTTCATTAGAGATTTCAAGAAAAAAAATATATTAAAAAAAATAAAAATAAAAAAAAATCAGTTTTCTTAGTTTGGATTCAAAATTGAGAAACTTTGATCCTATCCTATCGTTCTTTGGTGCTTGCAGAAATGTTGAGCCCGTTCGACTAAGGTTTTGGGCCATCGTTTCTCTTCGATGAGTTCATTAGAGATTTCAAAGAAAAAAAATCAAAAAATCAGTTTTCTCAGTTCTGATTCAAAATTGAGAAGCTTTGATCCTATCCTATCGTTCTTTGGTGCTTGCAGAAATGTTGAGCCCGTTCGACTAAGGTTTTGGGCCATCGTTTCTCTTCGATGAGTCTATTTGGGATTTGAAAAAAAAGACATAGACCACTAAGGTTAAACCAATTGCGTTCTATGATCACGATTGATTCAAGAAAAGCCTTGTCCAGAGTGTGGAGACAGCTTGACTGTTCTAGGCAAGGGTCCTCCAAACGGGTTCATTAAGTAATCCTACCCTTACCTGGGGGCAATTCTATCAATTGAGGTTTCATAAGACCGGGTTAAGAGGCCTATGTGTACTCTCTCGTCTTTAAATCTTAAAAAATTAAAAAAAAAAATCAAAACTAAAAAAAAAAGATTTTCAAAAAAAAAATCTTAAAAAAATAAAAAAATCAAAATAAAAAAAAAATAAAAAAATAAAAAATAAAAAAAAAAGATTTTCAAAAAAAAAATCTTAAACAAAAAAAAAAGAAGATTTTTTTAAAAAAAAAAATGAAAATCTAAAAAAAAAAATCTTCAAAAAAAAAAAAAAACTCTCGTCATTTTAGATTCAGATCCGAGAAATTGTGGTTCCTTCCCTTCTGGGTACTGGCGCTCGCGGAAATCGTTGAGCCCGTATTCGGATCGGAATATCATCTGCTCTCTTTGATGAATCCAATCTTGACATTTCAAAAAACAAAGAATCCCATCTCATGGATGCGATCTCCAACATTTGTGCATAGCAATACTGGTACGCCCTTTCAGGGTCTACTGTATCTGTGACCGGCACATTTGTAACTCCTACCTTATATTCTTCTTATCTCGAGCAAGCTCCGCTTCTCGATAAGTCGAATTTAGGTATACAATTACTTCTAGCAGTCATTGGAACGCTCATTTCGAGCCTACCATGTTCGCTGTCAGAACAATTGTACCATCTATGGCTTTTTGCCTTCTTCATGTCGCTTGGGTCATATCCCTTGAGCGATTTGAAAAGACAACCATAGAAATTCCCATTTATGATCATTATATTCTTGTGATTACTAATGGATGTGGTCTTGTTTCAGAACTTTTTCGAAACTAACATGGCAGCCTTAACCATTATCTTCGATGAGAACAAGCACCAACTCATGCTTCAACAGAAGCAAACCGAGCGCACTTACAAGCGCCCTGCCAGCTGCCGAAGCGTCAACTCCCTCGGCAACTCTCTGAACTCCGGGTCGACCTCGACTCCCCGGACCATCGTCTTCGGGACACTGGGACCATTCCCACTTCCCGAAGAACAAACTGCGCCTGCCAAAAGGCAGAAAATCGCCTCTCAACGTGTCACTCCCGTGACACCAAAGGCGAGCGCCCAAAAGCCCGAAGCCCGCGGCACCCCCGCGAAGCCTCGACCAACAACCAACCAGGTCTACCCTAAGACTTGGTCTCCAAGACCTTCCCCAAAACAAAGAAGGTCTCAAACATCCACCAAGCCAGCATACCTGGCCCCACTCAAAGAGAACCAGTTCTACCCTCTTGCCTACATGAAAGAGGAGAGACCCATCTCCAACTTGACTCCCAAGTCGACCCAGCATGAATCGGCTTGCTCCCACAAGCCCAAAATCAGATCATGCATCACCAGGCCTCTCCAAGCACCTGCTAAGGCCTACACTCCTTCAGTTCGACCCTTCATCTCTACAGGGGCCGAACTCGAAAGGTTTAAAGCTTCGCTGCAACAGGCAAAGGACCGGGTCCGCATCCTGTCCTTGCCCAACCACAAAGAAGACAAGCTCGGCTGCTGCGCCCGAGGGAGCACATCCTTCATCGTCAGAGCCCAGCCAGAGCTGACTGAAGCTCAAATCGCTCGTCGAGCACGCCGCCGTGCGTCATATCGACAAAAGAGACTAGAGAAGCAACGGACCCAGCCTCCTACACTTCAAGTCTCCCACAAATGGGTCGAAAAAGAAAGACCCGACCAAGTTGCTGCCGTCCATATGGTTGGAAAAACCAGAAGACGCCAAAAGTCAGCATAAAAAATCCATGTCCGACGTCCGGTGACCCGTAGCGTCACCGGGACACGAAGACATCCTGAAGAATCTCCTGCCCCTTCCAGCCAAGGACGGGAGAGTAATCCTTCATCAAGCTCTTCATCAAAAAGAATGAGCCCCAGTTCGGTCACCTGGACGATTTCTTCGTTCGAATCCCGAGGGATGAACGTCTTGGCTACAAGTTCTGAGCCGCCACCTCAGAATCCACCTCGAGATGATGCGCTCACACGCATCCAGCAGTTGGAACAAGGCCAGCAGAGGATTGAAACTCTGATGGAAAACCTTCTCCTCGTTGTCCAAAATCAGGTGAACAATGAGCCTCCTCCGAATCATAGCAATAACGAGGAAAATGGAGAAGAAAATGAGTCACGCGCCCTTACCAAAAAGGACGTAGACAGTATCCTCGCCAAAGCAAAAGAAGAGGATATACTCAAAGAGCATGGGATCAAGCCACCATATCCTTTATGGATGGACTCGGTCCCGTTCCCCACAAAATTCAAACATCCTACTCTCCAAACATATACGGGGAAAGGATCGGCCAGACAGCACGTCATCCACTTCAAGATCTTGACGGGAGCTATCGCGGATCAAGATGCACTCAAGATTCGCCTCTTTGCAAGTACCCTAAAAGGTACGGCCTTCGATTGGTACTCCACTCTGCCGGAGAACTCCATTCAGAACTGGGCTATGCTGGAGACACGCTTCCTGACCCACTTCCAAGGTGAGGATCATCCTGTTACTATGGCTCAGCTCTGCAGCCTAAAACAGGGAGAGAATGAGTCAACTTATGACTTCATTCACAAGTGGAAAGCAATGGCGTACAAATGCTCAGATGTACTGCCACAAGCGTCGCTAGTCGACATCTGCCGTAACAATATGAGAGCAAAAATACGCTCCATGATCATCGGCAACAAATCAAAAAACCTGGGAGAACTCCTGGAAGCTTCTATGGAAGCTGAAACGGTGATTAAAGACCTCAACAGTCAGAAGTCATCAAGAAAAGAGCCAACCGCCATTGCAACCTCTAAACCAAAGAAGAAAGAGGTCCTTAATGTGCAAACCAAGTCAGCTCCTCAGCAACCAAAGAAAGCTGAAAATAGAGCTGCAGGTAAGAGACCTGAACTCTCTGATGCCTTCAAAGAGCGAGTAGAAAAGAAATACCCGTTCGATGAAGATGTTGACGAAATCTTCGAGGCTCTCGTGGCAAACGGCAAGCTCACCTTGCCTGAACCCAAAAGACCGGGAGATGTTGGCAAAACCAATGATCCTCGGTACTGTCCATACCACCAGATGGTCTCGCATCCTCTCAATCAATGCTTTGTTGTGAGAGAGAAGATAAACGAGATGTGGAAAAACGGAGTCATCACCTTTGACAAAAACTATGGCCCCGCCTCCGTCAACATGGTGTCACGTGGCCAAACACCAAAATCACCGAAGAAGAAGATCACTACTTCCTTCAAGGTGATAAAAAGAATTCAAACGTCCGAAGTGTTGGTTCCTTACCCGACACCAGACGGACAACCCATATGGGTACATCCCGATCTCTTGGAAGATGAAAACTGGGAGATCGTAAAAACAAAGCCGACAGCTCAACAGCGAAGGCAGGCTAGGAAACATCTCCTCAGGCTCAAACGGCAAGAGAAGACCCAGCCAAAACAAGAAGTCCATGAAAAGGCAGAGGCCTCCTCTACCACTTCACTCGGGGCAACAGAAACGTCCCTTCCAGGGACTTCAAAGGCGGTAAGAAACTTCACTCTCAGTGATTTCATGCCACCTCAATTCAAAAAAGAAGCCATGCAGGGGGCATTATACTCTTGCAACTCGGTAGTTGGATTCTCCATTGATGGATACGAGTCCAGCGACACCGACGATGGATTCGAGCCCAACTACACCGGCGAGTGGGAGGAATCTCTTGAAACAGGAGAGTATCTCTCCGACGAAGAATGGGTTCCTGAAACTCACCTTATGCCAGTAATCTGGTATAACCCCTTGCAACCACAAGGATCCTGGTCTGATGATGAAGAAGACCAAGAGGCTGCACAAGAAGATGCTGTTAACCCAGCACCTGTCATTGCTCCAGTGGAAATCAACTATGTTGAGCCACACGGAAAAGACGAAGAAGAGGATCTGGCTCCCATGCCTGATCTTGAAGAATATGCAAGGATCTTGCAGCGTCTCGCTCTAGAACAAGAGCAAGACCGCGTCAACGAGATTCCTCACAATCCAGAGCCGGAAGTCCCTGAAGCCCATCAGGTACCTCCTCCCTCAACTCCTGAAAATGGAGAACATTGCTGGATTGACGATCCTCTTACATCCGAGGATGAGTCTGACTCCGAGCAGGCAACATCTTCTATCAGAGCTTCCTGTAATGTAATATATCAGGATTATAGCTCTTCTGAAGCATCGTCTGATGAGATTACCTACACTCCGACGACGCCTAGCAATGTATCCTCTGGAGCTACCTCGTCTCACTTGACTTTCACAGAGATGACACCCTCTCAGGTTTCTTCTCCTGAGACTGTGACTTCAGGATACACATTCTTCCCGACTCATCATCATGAAGAAAACCCAACTTGGGGTGATGGATGGGTCAACGAAGAAGAAAAGCTGCTGGATGCTGTTCAGGACTTGCTCCCGGAAAATGCTCCGTGCAACACAATCACTGAGGACGGCAACTCTGCTGCAGATACATCCCCAGTAGATGAAAAACGACAGCCTCTTGATCCTGAAGACAATCTTCCAAACGAAGATCCTTCTCAAGAAGCTCTCGAAGTTGGTAGAGGCACCCGCTCTGGCCGGGACTACCACAAGAATTACAACCAATCTTCCTTTACTTATGTAAATCCTTCGGGAAAAGATGTTGTAAGCGCCCCCAGTGGCAAAAACAATGAACATGCAGGCCCTAAGGAGGCTTTCAAGTATGACTTGGTTGAGCACTTCAAACACATACCTGCACGTCTTCACATCCTGGATTTATTACGAATGTCTCCACGCACTCGTGATAATCTCATCTCAGAATTACAAAAACTGAATGAGGATGTCGACAAACATGCCCCGCAAGTCCTCCAAATTGAAATGGACTACCGGATCAAAAACTCTGAAACTTCCTCAAAGGGAGAAAAGAAAACTGAGGGATCATGCATCCAATGCCTCTCGGTTCAAAGGGCAGCCAGTGCAACCATCGCCTTCACTAAGGAAGACCTCCTACTTGGCGAAGCAAGGCACAACCGACCCCTGTACTTCACAGGGTACATCAAAGAAATGCCGATACATAGAGTTCAGATCGACCCAGGTTCTGCACTCAACCTTATCTCCACTTCGGCTCTTGAAGAGTTGGGCATCCCACCCAGCAAGCTAAGCCACACATCTGTATCTATCTTTGGATACGATGGGAGCACTCAAAGGCCTATCGGCAAAATCAGGTTCAAATTACAAATCGGTGATCTTATCTCTGAGGTCACTGTGTATGCAATAAAAACCCCCTCATGCTACAACATCCTTCTCGGACGTCCTTGGATACACGAGAACGGTGTTGTCCCTTCAACTCTACATCAATGCATCAAGTTCGTCGGCGACGACGGCATTGTACATCGTGTCTTTACGGACAGAAAACCCTTCAAAGGTAAAGAAGTCCACTTCGCAGACTCCCAAATGTATGAAGGAGAAAAAGAAGAAGAGGAAACAGCACCCCCTGCTGAAAATCTCCAGAAAGATAAAGGCAAGGCTCCTCAAAAATCACCGGAAGAAAACAACCCCTCCGGCAAATTAGAAGAGAGTAGTCAATCTCCCTTCGTCATCTCCCTCAAGAATTCAAAACCTTTGGTCATCACGACTAAAGTGAAGAAGGCGAAACAAAAGCCTGGGGGCAAATTTGTTGTCTCTCTCGTGTCTATCATGCAAGACACAGACTCGGACTCAGAGCCAGAAGACGATGCATCGTCAAGCCAAGCTGACACTCAGCAAGTTCAGCCTGCTCTCACTCCGATGGAGACACCTGCTGATGTAGAAGATCCTACGTCAGCTACCTTTGTTGTTCCGGCAACATCACCAAAGCAAAGGCCGATCTTCTTCCATAGATCGGACGCTTCTTCATCAAACTCCATGCTGGAACCTTTTCAAAATGAAGGTATGCCTCAGCTATCTCTATATAGTCCTGTGGCACAAGCAATTATGAAGAAAATGGGCTTTGACGCTCAAAACCCAGTCGGTTTGGGAGAAAGACGCGGTATTCTCACGCCATTGGAGCCCGCCTTGACCAAAAGCCAGCTGGAAGATTGGAGACTCTACAGTCACGTAGAAAAGTCTTCATATGGGTTAGGATATGATCCTGATACCCCCCTGAGACAGTTGACACAAAGGCTTAAAAGTCAATTTACCGACCAAGCCTCAACATCTCAAGTCCATAATGACATCGATCTCCCTGGATATCTCTTTAAAGAGTTACCTGACAAAGATCCAGGAAGCTCATCCAATTTGTACGATTTCTCTGATGATAAAGAGGAATCGTCCGATAATATAGACTTGTGCTATTCTGACCCAGAAGAACCCTCGTCTCCAAAAGAAATACCAGACTCAACAGGCGATTGGGACTATCTCATAGCAAGCCTTGAGGAGATCACCAATCAAGAAAATCCATGGAAAGGAACAGAGCCTTGGTCTGGTAATGCAGTTGAAACTCCAGAAGGTTTCGTTGAGTTGGAAGCCTCTGAAAATATTGTGGAGGAACCACCTTCGAACCTTCCGACAGAAGATCCTGTTGAAAAGATAAACTTGGGAACACCTGATAACCCACGTCCTATATTCATAAGCAAGAATATAAAGGATGATGAGTTACCCGAGTATATCGCTTTTCTTCGTGAGTTCGTTGATTGCTTTGCATGGTCCTATGCTGAAATGCCTGGTTTAGACCCCAAAATAGCAGTCCACAAACTCAATCTTCAAGAAGAAATCAAGCCTGTCAAACAAGGCCAAAGAAGATTCCGTCCAGATGTGATGGATAAAATTGAACAAGAAGTTCAAAAACTCAAAAGCGTTGGCTTCATCCGTGAGGAACAACATCCAGAATGGTTGGCCAACATTGTCCCCGTGACAAAGAAAAATGGGCAGATCAGAGTCTGTATTGACTATAGAGACTTGAATGGCGCTTGCCCTAAAGATGAATTCCCGCTCCCCATACCGGAGGTGATGATTGACAATACCTGCGGATTCGAGCGAATGACATTCATGGATGGCTTCTCTGGTTACAATCAGATAAAGATGCATCCCGAGGATGAAAAACACACTTCATTTCGGACTCCATTTGGCGTGTATTGCTACACTGTCATGCCATTTGGTCTGAAAAATGCTGGTGCCACATATCAGAGGGCTATGATGAAAATATTCCAAGATATGCAGCACAAGACGGTCGAATGTTACGTTGATGACCTCGCCGTCAAAAGCAGAAGAAAAGAAGACCATCTCGAAGATCTTCGGGAAGTCTTCCTCCGACTCCGCAAACACAAACTGCGGATGAATCCTCTAAAATGCTTCTTCGGCGTCTCGTCGGGTAAGTTTCTCGGATTCCTTGTTCGGAAAGCTGGAATAGAACTTGACCCCATAAAAGTCAAGGCTATTCTAGAAATGCCCTCTCCAAGAACCTTGAGAGAACTAAAAGGGCTCCAAGGGAGATTGGCCTACATCAGACGGTTCATCTCCAATCTTTCGGGGAAATGCCGTCCATTCTCTCGATTGATGAAAAAAGGTGTAGACTTTGTCTGGGATGCCGACTGTGAAGCCGCATTTCAAGATATCAAGTCATACCTGACCAAACCTCCAGTGTTAGCTGCCCCTGCCACTGGAAAACCATTCATCTTGTACACAAGAGCTCTTGATCATTCTGTAGGCGCTCTGCTTGCACAAGAGAATGGTGAGGGAAAAGAAGCTGCTCTATACTACCTCAGCCGTATGCTAGTAGGTGCAGAGCATCGCTACTCTCCAGTCGAAAAAGAATGCCTTGCAGTGATGTTCGCCGTACAAAAGCTACGTCACTACTTGCTTTCCAACACAGTCTACCTAGTCTCGAGGATCAACCACTTGAAGGTCCTTGTCACGAAGGCCGGTTCTCTCAATGCCCGACTGGCAAAATGGTCCATCCTCTTGTCACAATTTGATATTAGGTATGTTCCACAAAAAGCAATCAAAGGCCAAGCTCTAGCAGATTTCCTTGCAGAGCATCCATTGCCTAAAGATTCACCACTCAGAGATGATCTCCCAGACGAACCTGTCTACAACGTGGAGACTTCCTCACCAAATGCCTCCTGGGACATGTACTTTGACGGTGCAACCAGGACAAATGAAAACAGAAAGCTGATCTCGGGAGTTGGCATCCTCTTTGTTAGCCCCGACAAATGCATGATTCCACACGCTTTCTCGCTACTGGAACCATGCACAAACAATGCAGCTGAATACCAAGCTCTGATCCTAGGATTGGAACTCGCCATTGAATCCGGTATCACCATGCTGGAAGTCTTTGGAGACTCTCAACTGATCGTCAACGAGATGAATCAGAAATATGAAGTCAGGAAGCCCGATCTGCTGCCTTATTACAACAAGGCACAATCGCTTCTGCAAAAGTTTGACATCTGCAACATCACCCACATTCGTAGAGGTGAAAACATCCGTGCAGATGCCCTGGCCGGACTTGCCGCATCAATGGCGATCCAGGAAGGGGAAAACATGCAAATTACAGTGTGCGAGAGAAGGACCCTCCCTCCTCTTAACACACACCAAGCAGTTGCTGAATGCCACCGGGTGGTTGGAAGTCGGATCTCTATCCTTCAACCTTCAATCGGCGACTGGAGGGATCCGTTCATTGATTACACTATGTTCGGAATCCTACCTGAAGATCCAAAAGAACGGGTAAGCATCCAAAGGCGAGCCCCAAACTTTCATTTGGATATCCCTTCAAAGATCCTTTACAGGAAATCCTTCAACGGAGTACTTCTACGCTGCTTGTCACAACAAGAAGCTGAAGAAACACTCAAAGAAGTTCACGCTGGTCTTTGTGGAGCTCATCAGGCTGGTCCCAAGCTCTACGACCAAATCAAAAGGTTAGGTTACTACTGGCCTACCATGGTACCCGACGCAATGCAATTTGCTAAGCGCTGCCAACAATGCCAAGTTCATGGAGACTACATTCACATGCCTCCGGAATGGCTACATCCTACAGCAATCTCATGGCCTTTCGAAGCATGGGGCATGGACATCATAGGTCCTATCTCCCCCCCTTCAAGCAAAGGTCATCGCTTCATCTTCGCTGCTACGGATTATTTCTCCAAGTGGTCAGAAGCATTTGCGTTCAACGAAATGAAGACCTCATCAGTTCTTCAGTTCCTGCGCACCAACATCATTTGTCGTTTCGGCATACCCAAGAGATTCGTCCATGATAACGGACCACAATTCCGGGATCATCGATTCTACAGGTTTTGCGACAAATACAAAATTCAAAGCTGTCCTTCGACTCCATACAATCCGGCAGCAAACGGATTAGCAGAAGCCTTCAACAAGACACTCTGCAAAATCCTCAAGAAAATGGTCTCTAGTCACAAAAGAGACTGGAGCGACAAACTGTCTGGAGCTTTGTGGGCCTATCGAACCACCGTTCGAGGACCAACCCATAGTACACCATTCTCCTTGGTCTATGGATGCGAAGCTGTCGTGCCCCTAGAGGTACAAATTCCTTCTCTGAGGGTATCTCTACAAAATGACATGACTCAAGAAAGAAATGTCAAATTGCGACTCCATGAGCTGGACAATCTCGACGAGAGACGGCTCGAAGCTCGACAAAGCATTGAACTTTACCAAGCACGCATGGCAGGATCTTTTGACAAAAGGGTCCGGCAACGCGCCTACAAAAAGGGTGACTTGGTTCTTGCGGTAAAAAGACCAATGGTCTTCGCACACAAATCCAAAGGCAAATTTGAACCAAAATGGGAGGGACCCTACGTCATCGACAAAGTCTTCTCCAACGGCGCATATGCCCTCCTAAACATGGAAGGCGACAGATGTATGCTGCCTATCAATGGCAAGTTCTTGAAGCGATACTACCCTTGAAGACTTACCCAACTGGGTAAGAGCAATGCCTGTATGGCCAAAACCTGTTCTCAGGTACTCGCTCGTCAAACCCACTCTCTTTAGAATTTTCATATCAAATGTCAAAATTTCTAGAGATTCAAAAACAATGCTTACTTTCATCGTTTCATTGTTCAAAAACAAAAAAAAATCCAAGTTTAGGAGCCTCTCCCTGACTTGACCAAAACTTTCGATCCTTGAACCAAAAATCATGGTTTGAAACAAAAATTCGGATTCAGGGATTTCCACCCTAGTCCACCTTACCTTTTACCGCCAAATGGTTTTAGGTCAAAATTTACGACCCTCGTGTCTTTAAAAAAAAAATGGTTTTTCAAAAACCGCGGGGAAGTGACACTTAGTCGATACTCGCAAAACTCAAAAAATCGGAAGGATGCGAACCCCATTCGATACTTCCAAAACCTCTAAAATCGTGGAGACGCAACATTTCAGTTGATATCCACAACCCAAATTTCAAAGGTTCGAGAAAACCTCAAATTTCAAAAATCACGGGGAAACGACATCAAGTCAGTACCCGCAAAATCAAAAGTTTTGGGAAAAGCAGGGAAGCGACGCTTAGTCGATATTTGCACCCCAATTCGCGAGGAAGCGACATTCCATCGATACTTGCAAAACCTAACCCGCGAGGAAGTGACATTCCATCAATACTCGCAAAACCGAATGAGCAAGGAAGCGACATTCCATCGATACTTGCAAGACCATTCAGCGGGGAGGCGACATTTAGTCGATACCTGCATTTTGAAAGCAAAAAAAAAAAAAAAAAATAGAAAGTGTTCACAAGCACTAAAAAAAAAAAACAAAAAAAAAAAAAAGAAAAGTACCAAAAAAAATACATGTGGTACCAAAAAAAAAAGAAAGTGTTCACAAGCACTACAAAAAAAGTACCAAAAAATACATGTGGTACTAAAAAAAAAAAAAGAAGAATGGTTTCTGCTATAAAAAATCAGGAGCTCAGCCAAAAATGGTCTCCAGCCAAAGCTTCAGCTCCTCAAGCAAACTTTTGGCCTCAGCCGTCAGAGTTTCCAAGGCACGCTTCTTCAGGAACTTGCCATGAGATGCTGGCGAATGCCGTAACCCTTCTTTTACACCGGGAAGCTCTTCCCCAGCAGTTTGCCATCGTTCGTTTTCTAGAGTCCTCCTCTCGAGAACTTGACCGGCATCTGCAACCCTGCGAATCAGAGTACTCTCCCTGTCACGAGCCTCTGTTATAGCAGCCCACTTAGCATCGACTTGTGCCTTCAAATGCTCAAGACGTTTCCTGGCCTCCTCAACTTCCCTATCAAAGACGTTAAGGTCATGCCTCAATCCGATGATGGCTAGCTCTTCCTTGTTCTTCTCCCGAACTAGCTGCTTCTTGCTTTGTGTAGCCTCATTCAGGTCAGACTTAGCCTTATCAGCAGGGTCCAAGAACATCTCCTTGAAGAATTGGTCGTCAGGGAAACCCATGGTCTCAAACCACTTGTCACCCAGTGCAATGATCCTATCAACGATCGCCTTGGCACCTGTGACATCCAGACCAACCTCTTCGGTGTCGGTCAGAATCTCCTGTACATGTGGGATCATGCCAAATCCTGCCTCCAAGTGTCCAGAAAGGAGAGTCTTGACCCAAGAACTCAAAACCCGAGCCAGCACCTTCTTCGCAAATTGAAGAGACGAACTGGATGAAGATTCACCCTTCTCCGCTGATCGGCTGCTCATGTCATGTCCCATTGGAAGAGTAACAAAAGAACTCTTTTCACTTGGAGCCACTGGAGAGGGAATCTCAACACGAGGCATCTCCTCAATCATGTCTGAACTGGTCTCTACCTCCGGATCGACCTCTGGCATCCCTTGCTCTGGTTCTGAAGAAAGCGATGGACTCTCTTCTGTCACTTCAAAACCTGCAAATGAAACACAAAAAGGTATGAATATGATCCTGTTCAAAAAAAAAAAAAAAAAAAAAAATCATCAGGGTCATCACTACAAAGTACCTTCTTCGACGACTGGCGGAACACTCTCTTCCTCCACGAACTCATCGGAAGCATCATCAACATTTGCGTCCATTGATGGTTCAAAGTCATCGGAATCATGTGGCAAGTCAGCTGACAAGAGAAATGTTAGCAAATCAAGTCGCAGGCAAAAAAAAAAAAAAAAAGAGAGAAAGCGAAAGAAGTTATACCAATTGGAGATTCTGGAATCATTCCAGAGTCCCTCGGTTCTTCTTCAGATGCCATAACCGGCTCCATCACCGCCTCATCGGTCGGAACCTCAGGCATCGCCAAGTCTTCATCCTCTGCTAAAAAAAAAGAAACAGCAGCAGGGTGAGAAAACAAATCAGAACATGGAAAGCCCCATGAAAGAAGCAGAAAAAGAAAAAGGAAGAATCATACCTTCTCCCAGGCCTGCTGAACGGCCACATTAGAAGATCTAGCAGATCGACGAGGTACGCTTGTAGCAGGCTCTTTACCCTTGTTCGTTCTGGAGGAACCACCTGCAAAGGTTGGAAAAGAAAAGAAAAGAAAAAAAAAAAAAAAAAAAAAAGAAAGATCATCATCAAAATGACAGAATTTCGCTAAAAGCAAATCTGGCGAAATTTTGGCATAGTTCCGGGGCAATTCCGAAGAAAAGGGAAATACCCCGAAAGAAACAGAAAGTTTTGAAGATGGGCTCAACATCGCTGCGAGCTCCGAAACTACAAACTTTCGAAACCTCAAAATCTCCGCAAAATCAAGAAGGGCTCAACATCACTGCAAGCTCCAAATTCCCAAATTTGCAAAGATTTTCAGGTATGCTATCATGCTCAATCTACAAAAAGTACATGCATGAACATCTAGATTTGCATAAAAAACGCATTATCATGATGAGCACAAAAAAAAAAGAAACTTTCTCAAAAAAAAAAAAGGAGAAAGAAAAGAAAAAGAAAAGAAACTTTCTGAAAAAAAAAAAAGAAAAAGAAAAAAAAAAAAAAAGAGACACACGTGAAAAAAAAAGAAATCACGTGGAAAAAAAAAAAAGAGAAGAAGAATAGAAAGAAAAGAAAAAGAAAAGAAAAAAAAAAGAAGAAAAAAAAAGAGAGAAACTTTCTTCTTTTTACCATCCTATTCTCTACATGGAGTTTTCTTGAAAGAAAAAGAGAGAAAACTTACTCGAAGACATTGATGGAGAAGAAGAAGGAAAAAGCTTGAAGATCCTTGAAGAAGAAGCACTCTTGGTCTTGGAGCTCTCTTGAGATTGTTGCAAAAGAAAGCAATAAGAGCAAGAGATCCTACCTTCCTTTGCTTTTATAGGAGAGAGCAAATCAAAGAAGGAAACAAAGAAGAAAGGTAAGTGTTACTAATTAAGTAACCTTACCAAAAGAGAAGGAATTAGAAAGATTCTTTCCCAAAAAGAAAGATGTCTTTGAGAGATTTCCTCCCAAAATCAATCAAATGAGAGATTCTCTCCAACAAAAAAGGATATTGGAGATTTCTTCCCAAAAAGAAAGATACCTTGAGATATTCTCTCCCAAATTAAGGGAATATGAGAGATTCTCTCCCATAAAGATATTTTTAGATATTCTCTATCCAAATGAGATATCTTTAGATATTCTTTACAAAAATGGCCCCACATGAGATCTAAGCCATCCTAAAAAGCTTAAGGTCCCATGGGCTAGCCCATATGAGCCAGGTTTGACCACCTAGGCACTAAAAAAAAAAAAATGGGCTTTTAGTCAGGAAAAAAAATCCCTCTTACCCAAGAGCATACAAAAATGGTTCCATGCCTCTTTTGAGTTGATTAAACCATACAAAAAATTCCAAGCCCCATGAGCTTCCAAAAATCAAACCATCCAGCCTCATATACCAAGTTGAGCCAAAATCTTGAAATTGACATTCCACAAATATCCAAACCACTCCAATGGACCCACACAGTCCCAAAGAGTGACCAAAAACCAAATCCTGGTCCCCTAACTTGCCACATACAGCTTGTTAGGTCACAAGACCAAAACCAAAAACCAAATCATGATCCCCCAACTTGCCACATACAGCTTGTTGGGTCACAAGGTCAAAACCAAAACCCGATCCCCTAACCTGCCATATATAGCTGGTTAGGTCACAAGATCAAAAACAGAAACCCAAATCCACATCCCTGATGTCATCTTCAAAACTTTGCCTCGAGATGGTGTGTGATTCCTTTCACTACCATAAAATTCCCCTGGAAGCTCAAAGGCTACTCTACCAAAGGAAGGATTGCTCAAAGACTCTTGGTCAAGACACAAGCTCTCCTTCAAAAATCTCTTCGAGGCACATCGACTACAAAAGTCAAGCAATTCGTCGCCGTACCTCGAGGGGGCATTTGTTGACACCAAAAATGTCACTTTGCCTCTTCAACATCAAGAAAACTACATGAAGTCGCAACCTGCCATAAATAGGCAATGCAACTTCTCCAAAAAATCAAATCTTGTCAGAATCAAACAAAAACTGCAAGATCCTTCAAGATAGCCAAGAGAAGAGTACACATGAAGTTTCGGGCCATTTCAGAATCATTTGGCCTAACTTCGCTTATCCGACAGCTAAAATGGCGCTCCCGGCGGCGACATCATCGGAGACGTCAAAACTTTGATCAGAGCCTACAGATGACTCCAGCATGTCCCAAAAGGGCTCCATGCCAAATTTCAAGTCAAACCGACAACGTTTGACCCTCCATCAATGCTCGAGCAGCAAAATCAAGCCTCCCGGCGGCGGGAACCACCGAAGTCTTCGCTCATCAAACCAAGTGCATGAGTGGCTTCAACATGCTTCCAAAAGGCTGCACGTCGAATTTCAGGTCATTCCGAAAACGTTTGACCAGGTTTCGATGCTCCGAGAGAAGATCAAGCCTACCGGCGGCGGAGCAACCCGGGACCATGACATCCAAAACGGAGCCCATGGAACGTCTCAAAATGACTCCAATAGGCTCCCCGTCAAATTTCAGGTCAATCGGACATCGTTTGACCACATATCAAAGCTCGGCATTTTCCTCGCAGCAAAATCAAGTGAAGCATCGACGGGACCCCAAATGGCTTCAAAACTCAAACAAAAGCCTATGGTTGGTCTTATTTATTGCTCAGGAGGCTTCACCACAAATTTCAGGTCATTCCGACATCGTTTGACCAAGTTTCAGCTTCTGGCGGAAAATCAGCAGCTCTACGCGACAAAGTCTTCGGCTTTCCCGGAAAATTGGAAACTTTGCACTCTAAAAATGCAAGGATTCTCATCAAGTTTTCTACAGGGAAATCAAGCCAATAAATGAGAAGAAATGTCAAGAAAAATATAGAAGAAAACGGCGACGAAAAAGACCTCAAAACGACCGCAAAACGGGCTCCGAAGGGGAAAAATCCCCCAGGGTCGCAGACCCCTGCGACCATGGCCCATGGTCGCAGGCCCCTGCGACCATGGCCCATGGTCGCCGGTCCATGGTCGCCGGCGACCATGGAGGTCCGGGTCACCGGATTTTCCGCCAGTGACCCGTTTTTCCGTCTTTTTTCGCGTTTCGCGCACTTTGGCCCCTGTGGTTTCCTGAAAATGTGATTTTTAGTGCTCTAAATTGACTCATATCCGACGACATCCGTCAAAATCACGGGTCAACCTCCAAAAGCATAAAATCATCAGTGATCGCTCCAAGATCGCCAACCGGCTGACCAAGAAAGTGCACTTTCTGTCCGACCGATCGTGAAATCGACAAGACAGATGTCACCGGCCCACTCTTAGCTATCAATGTCTGAAGTTACATGTTCATCCGATGTCGATCAGCATGTAGATCCATCGATGATCATCGCCAGAAGAATTCCAGAAGACACGGCATGGCCCGCGACTCTTCGACTGCTCGGCGACCAATTAATGTGGTTAATTGACTAGCTTTATTGCAGTCATTAATTCATTTCTTTGGACGGCCCAATCAGAAGCAAGCATTTGGGAGTTACAAGTCAATTGATTCATGGCATTTAAACCATGAAACTCCTCCCATTATGGTAATTAAGGTGATTAAAAGCCCTTAATCTCCATCGGCCAATCAAATTCAAGGAAAAAGGAGTTACAAAATCAAGAAATAAATCTTGTAACTCCTCCCATTAAAGCCATTAAGGCTCATAAACCCTCCTAAATGGCTACCAAAAGCCTATAAATAGGAGAGCATTCCATTGAAATTGAAGATCGGAAAAAAAATCGGAAAAAAGAGGAGAAAATCAGAAGATCAGAAAAAAAAAAGATCAGAAAGAGATCTGAGAGAAAGAAAAAGAGAGAAAAACTCTGCTGAAGTTCTGCACCGGCCACCACTACAAGGTGACAAAAGTCCCTTGGGGGGCACCCCCCCCAAGATCCTTGCCTTCTCCTGCTGCCTCCAATGGCTTAGACGTGGCTTTTCAGCCCGTCTACTTAGCTTTTTATTGGACATAGGACCTTCTCTTGGTCTTTGTCCTCTAAAAACCTGAGGTTATAGCCAAGCCAAGCGAATCAAGAGCATCTTCTGTTCTCATCTGCATGGATGATGGCGAAGCCCATACATGGCTTGCGACCGTCAATCTGAACGAGTCCCCCACAATCTCCTGAAAAGTTAGATCTTCCTTTTCTTGCTTTTCATTGTAGTTTGTATTTTTCTAAAAGAGACAAAAATCACAACTCTTGTCTTTCATTATTGATGAGAATTGTAAATCGGCTATAAACGCCAAAATCGGCTATAAATGCCAAACAAAATCGCCTTTCACGGCAAACCAAGAAAATGTCTCTTTTCTTAAATATTTGTGCAATGGAAAACTTGAAAGAAGTTGATTTCCTTTTTACTTGCGAAGGTTGATCTCCGGATTACCACTTGCAATTCCAAGTAAAATAGAAAATCTGGCACACCCACACAAAAGAAATGTTGATGCACGCTTCAGGGCCCGCCAGGGCGCGAAAGGGTCGGACCCGACGGACTCCCACGTTCCGCCGACCCCGGTAGCCGCCCCAGCAGGCGCCTCGGAGCGCGTTCCATCAGGCCTGGTGATGCATGATCTGATTTTGGGCCTGTAGGAACAAGCCGGCTCATGCTGGGTTGACTTGGGAGTCAAGTTGGAGATGGGTCTCTCCTCTTTCATGTAGGCAAGAGGGTAGAACTGGTTCTCCTTGAGTGGGGCCAGGTATGCTGGCTTGGTGGAGGTTTGAGACCTCCTTTGTTTTGGGGAGGGTCTTGGAGACCAAGTCTTGGGATAGACCTGGTTGTTTGTGGGTCGAGGCTTCGCGGGGGTGCCGCGGGCTTCAGGCTTTTGGGCGCTCGCCTTTGGTGTCACGGGAGTGACACGTTGAGAGGCGATCTTCTGCCTTTTGGCAGGCGCAGTTCGTTCTTCGGGAAGTGGGAATGGTCCCAGTGTCCCGAAGACGATGGTCCGGGGAGTCGAGGTCGACCCGGAGTTCAGAGAGTTGCCGAGGGAGTTGACGCTTCGGCAGCTGGCGGGGCGCTTGTAAGTGCGCTCGGTTTGCTTCTGTTGAAGCATGAGTTGGTGCTTGTTCTCATCGAAGATAATGGTTAAGGCTGCCATTGTTAGTTTCGAAAAAGTTCTGAAACAAGATCATATCCATTAGTAATCACAAGAATATAATGATCATAAATGGGAATTCCTATGGTTGTCTTTTCAAATCGCTTAAGGGATATGACCCAAGCGACATGAAGAAGGCAAAAAGCCATAGATGGTACAATTGTTCTAACAGCAAGTATGGTGAGCCCAGAATGAGCGTTCCAGTGACTGCTAAAAGCAATTGTAAACCTAAATTCGACTTATCGAGAAGCAGGGCTTGCTCGAGATAAGAAGAATATAAGGTAGGAGTTACAAATGTGCCGGTCACAGATACAGTAGACCCTGAAAGGGCGTACCAGTATTGCTATGCACAAATGTTGGAGATCGCATCCATGAGATGGGATTCTTTGTTTTGAAATGTCAGAAATGGATTCGTCAAAGAGAGCAGGTGGCATTCCGATTCAAATACGGGCTCAACGATTTCCGCGAGCGCCAGTACTCAGAAGGGAAGAGACCACAATTTCTCGAATCTGAATCCAAAAAGTGACGAGTTTTTGGAGATTTTGTTTTTGAAATGATTTTTTTTATTTTTTTTTATTTTATTTTTTTTTATTTTTTTAAAAATATTTTTTTTATTTATTATTTTATTTTATTTTTTTTTGAAAATTTTTGTTTTTTTTTTTTTTTTTAAGATTTAAAGACGAGAGAGTACACATAGGCCTCCTAACCCGGTCTTATGAAACCTCAATTGATAGAATTGCCCCCAGGTAAGGGTAGGATTACTTAATGAACCCGTTTGGAGGACCCTTGCCTAGAACAGTCAAGCTGTCTCCACACTCTGGACAAGGCTTTTCTTGAATCAATCGTGATCAAAGAACGCAATTGGTTTAACCTTAGTGGTCTATGTCTTTTTTTTCATAAAAATCCCAAATAGACTCATCGAAGAGAAACGATGGCCCAAAACCTTAGTCGAACGGGCTCAACATTTCTGCAAGCACCAAAGAACGATAGGATAGGATCAAAGTTTCTCAATTTTGAATCCAAACTAAGAAAACTAAATTTTTTTTTATTTTATTTTTTTTTTAATATTTTTTTTTTGAAATCTCTAATGAACTCATCGAAGAGAAACGATGGTCCAAAACCTTAGTCGAACGGGCTCAACATTTCTGCAAGCACCAAAGAACGATAGGATAGGATCAAGGTTTCTCAATTTTGAATCCAAACTAAGAAAACTGATTTTTTTTTTTTGAAATCTCTAATGAACTCATCGAAGAGAAACGATGGCCCAAAACCTTAGTTGAACGGGCTCAACATTTCTGCAAGCACCAAAGAACGATAGGATAGGATCAAGGTTTCTCAATTTTGAATCCAAACTAAGAAAACTGATTTTTTTTTTTGAAATCTCTAATGAACTCATCGAAGAGAAACGATGGCCCAAAACCTTAGTCGAACGGGCTCAACATTTCTGCAAGCACCAAAGAACGATAGGATAGGATCAAAGTTTCTCAATTTTGAATTCAAACTAAGAAAACTGATTTTTTTTTTTGAAAAGAGAAAGAATGGAAACAAACTCAAAGAAATAGAAATTTCCAAAAAATCCCATCTCATGTTTTTTTTTTTAGGATGCAAAATCCAACATAGGCTACCAGCTAGAAAGTAGCCAAGGAATCCGGAAAAGAAGTATAAGCATAGAGCAAAAAGTATGATATGCAAATATTTCATTTCCAAGCACCGTGTTCTCAAATGAACGAGTCCCACCGGGTGTGCCAGCTTGATGGAACGCGCTCCGAGGCGCCGTTGGGGCGGCTACCGGGGTTGGCGGAACGTGGGAGTCCGTCGGGTCCGGCCCTTTCGCGCCCTGGCGGGCCCTGAAGCGTGCATCAACATTTCTTTTGTGTGGGTGTGCCAGATTTTCTATTTTACTTGGAATTGCAAGTGGTAATCCGGAGATCAACCTTCGCAAGTAAAAAGGAAATCAACTTCTTTCAAGTTTTCCATTGCACAAATATTTAAGAAAATAGACATTTTCTTGGTTTGCCGTGAAAGGCGATTTTGTTTGGCATTTATAGCCGATTTTGGCGTTTATAGCCGATTTACAATTCTTATCAATAATGAAAGACAAGATTTGTGATTTTTGTCTCTTTTAGAAAAATACAAACTACAATGAAAAGCAAGAAAAGGAAGATCTAACTTTTCAGGAGATTGTGGGGGACTCGTTCAGATTGACGGTCGCAAGCCATGTATGGGCTTCGCCATCATCCATGCAGATGAGAACAGAAGATGCTCTTGATTCGCTTGGCTTGGCTATAACCTCAGATTTTTAGAGGACAAAGACCAAGAGAAGGTCCTATGTCCAATAAAAAGCTAAGTAGACGGGCTGAAAAGCCACGTCTAAGCCATTGGAGGCAGCAGGAGAAGGCAAGGACCTTGGGGGGGGGGTGCCCCCCAAGGGACTTTTGTCACCTTGTAGTGGTGGCCGGTGCAGAACTCCAGCAGAGTTTTTCTCTCTTTTTCTTTCTCTCAGATCTCTTTCTGATCTTTTTTCTGATCCTCTGATTTTCTCCTCTTTTTTCTGATCTTTTTCCGATCTTTTTTCCAATGGAATGCTCTCCTATTTATAGGCCTTTGGTAGCCATTTAGGAGGGTTTATGAGCCTTAATGGCTTTAATGGGAGGAGTTACAAGATTTATTTCTTGATTTTGTAACTCCTTTTTCCTTGAATCTGATTGGTCGATGGAGATTAAGGGCTTTTAATCACCTTAATTACCATAATGGGAGGAGTTTCATGGTTTAAATGCCATGAATCAATTGACTTGTAACTCCCAAATGCTTGCTTCTGATTGGGCCGTCCAAAGAAATGAATTAATGACTGCAATAAAGCTAGTCAATTAACCACATTAATTGGTCGCCGAGCAGTCGAAGAGTCGCGGGCCATGCCGTGTCTTCTGGAATTCTTCTGGCGATGATCATCGATGGATCTACATGCTGATCGACATCGGATGAACATGTAACTTCAGACATTGATAGCTAAGAGTGGGCCGGTGACATCTGTCTTGTCGATTTCACGATCGGTCGGACAGAAAGTGCACTTTCTTGGTCGACCGGTTGGCGATCTTGGAGCGATCAATGATGATTTTATGCTTTTGACGGCGGATCCGAGATGTCGTCGGATATGAGTCAATTTAAAGCACTAAAAATCACATTTTCAGGAAACCACAGGGGCCAAAGTGCGCGAAACGCGAAGAAAGAAGGAAAAACGGGTCACCGGCGGAAAATCCGGTGACCCGGACCTCCATGGTCGCAGGGGCCTGCGACCATGGGCCATGGTCGCAGGGGTCTGCGACCCTGGGGGATTTTTCCCCTTCGGAGCCCATTTTGCGGTCGTTTTGAGGTATTTTTCGTCGCCGTTTTCTTCTGTATTTTTCTTGACATTTCTTCTCATTTATTGGCTTGATTTCCCTGTAAAAAACCTGATGAGAATCCTTGCATTTTTAGAGTGCAAAGTTTCCAATTTTCCGGGAAAGCCGAAGACTTTGTCGCGTAGAGCTGCTGATTTTCCGCCAGAAGCTGAAACTTGGTCAAACGATGTCGGAATGACCTGAAATTTGAGGTGAAGCCTCCTGAGCAATAAATAAGACCAACCATAGGCTTTTGTTTGAGTTTTGAAGCCGTTTGGGGTCCCGTCAATGCTTCACTTGATTTTGCTGCGGGGAAAATGCCGAGCTTTGATATGTGGTCAAACGATGTCCGATTGACCTGAAATTTGACGGGGAGCCTATTGGAGTCATTTTGAGACGTTCCATGGGCTCCGTTTTGGATGTCATGGTCCCGGGTTGCTCCGCCGCCGGTAGGCTTGATTTTCTCTCGGAGCATCGAAACCTGGTCAAACGTTGTCGGAATGACCTGAAATTCGACGTGCAGCCTTTTGGAAGCATGTTGAAGCCACTCATGCACTTGGTTTGATGAGCGAAGGCTTCGGTGGTTCCCGCCGCCGGGAGGCTTGATTTTGCTGCTCGAGCATTGATGGAGGGTCAAACGTTGTCGGTTTGACTTGAAATTTGGCATAGAGCCCTTTTGAGACATGCTGGAGTCATCTGTAGGCTTTGATCGAAGTTTTGACGTCTCCGATGATGTCGCCGCCGGGAGCTCCCGTTTAGCTGTCGGAGAAGTGAAGTTAGGCCAAATGTTGTCGAAATGGCCCGAAACTTCATGTGTACTCTTCTCTTGGCTATCTTGAAGGATCTTGCAGTTTTTGTTTGATTCTGACAAGATTTGAATTTTTGGAGAAGTTGCATTGCCTATTTATGGCAGGTTGCGACTTCATGCAGCTTTCTTGATTTGAAGAGGCAAAGTGACATTTTTGGTGTCAACAAACGCATTGCGTTACTATGGATGGCCTCAGCGTTGGTGTAAGTTCCCATGTAATGGTCTTCCATCATTTCTTGATATTCATCCCGATCCTCATAATCACTATCACCCCCATGTTCTGATTCGACAACGTCATCCATAGGAGGTGTTATCTCTCTGCGGTAAATCCAGGTCTTGTAGGATGCCTGCATACCCAAACGGTAAATATGAAAGTTCACAGTGTCGCAATCATGCTGTCGATTGTCCTTGCAAACCCTACACGGGCACCAAACTCAGTAGCATCCCCAGCATTCGCCTTTGCAAATTCAATAAATGACTTCACCCCGTCACGATACTCCCGACCCATTCTCACCGTGCGATCTTGACTATCCAAGGTCATCCAAGTCTTGTCCATATCTTAAAAATGAATAATCAATAAGCTAATCACATTACTCAAAAGGGAACAAACAAAAACATGTGCATATGATTATAAATACAATCAATCACATGATGACCTTGAATGCTTTGATTTGGAATACAGTCAATCACATGATGACTATGATAATATGTTCCACTACTGATGATCTTATGTTTTGCATGCATCTAGTTTGGAACCTACATCCAAGTTTCATCATAAAAAGAAATAAAAAAATGGAATGGGAAACACATTGGAAATGGGTTCTGGCAACCCATTGATTCATGCAACCCTAATAAGTTCACAAAAGATTCCGTACATGCTGATATGCCACCAACTCCAATTTGATTTGATGAGAGGCTAATATTAGGATGATATGCTGCTGTTTAGACAACCATTAACACACCCATGCACACCCATGCAAGTGTACATGCCCTGAGGACTTCTGATGGGAAATAATTGAGTATGGGAAAGAAGTGTAACAAATTAAATCCCAAATCCAACCCATATCCATTCAACATAGCCCAAAAATATTGCATTACCTCACTATCATATCAAGCCCATTCCACTGATCCCATACCCATTAAACACAACGCAAGCCCACTACCATAAGCAACTCCATACAATGAAATTTAAAAAAACCATTCTATAATAATAAACAATGGAAGAGCCTATAGCACAGTTGGAAGATGTGATCAATATCAAAACCTGTCATCCCATTCCCAACTATCTTCACCTATCAAATAAAAAAAAAGGCTTTTTTTGTTGTAGTGACACACATTTGTCATCTGGGTTTCATGACTTGAAGAATTTGCAAAGCAACCTCATCATTCTCAAGAAATGTCAACATCAAACATCAGAATTAGAAACCATTTTGTACACATGCTTTCTGAACAATTTGTCCTCAATATAATAGGCGCAAAGTCCAACCGAAACACCTAGTTGCAAAAAACAACCATATAAAATACGAACATCTGAAATGTAATTTACACAAAAAAAAAAAATCTAACATCAAAACATTACATTCATATACATAATACATCAAACATTCAATTTCCACGAATTCTTACATCTGACAGCTAAGTCACTTAATGGGGGAAAAAAAAAGACCAATGACAAACATTTACATAGTTTCTTAAAATCATATCAAGCTCTCCCTCCACCCCTAGCTAATTCCCATGTATCTCTAGATATTTCAAGTGTAAGTCTTTGCAAGTAGATATCAGCAGGAACAAAAGAATGAAAAAGCTTCTGATGGCAGCAGGATATGTTTTAATAGATGTCATTTTGGGAATAAAAGAATGCACAAATTCTAATCCAACAAAGCTCTTATATCATTCAGGAAACTAACGCTTGCCATATCAAGCAACTTGAGAAACGAGTAGCATAAACCCAAACACAACAAGAGCCTGATCATATATATAAAAACTAACAAAAGGGGTACAAAAGGACAATAAGATCAAATGAAAAAAAAAAAAAAAAACACCCAAACCAGAAAATATAACAGTGAATTAACAACCATAAATGAGCACTTTTTTCCCTTCAAGATTCCTTGTTTTAAGTTGAATGGCTACTCTCCACTGACTTCCTAAATGGCCCTTCCTAGTGTATATCTTAGTGGTCTTCACAGGAAAAAGAAAAAGAAAAAGAAAAATTAAAGACAGAATCAATAAAATCAACATTGACCCATTAATGATTTAATGATGATAAATGTTTGGTTCCATGTATGAGCAATTGATTGTATTTGGAACCGAACTGCTCATACATTGATTTCCTATCAAATGTTCATGCTTGTGGTACAGCTATTGAACAAAACACACAGGCTCAAATCCAACCCAATACAATGGGCCAAAGAGAGAGAAAAAATAACCCTGCACAAGCTGCATCAGTGTTAGGCATGCCCACGCCTATTGGGGCCTTAGGAGAAAGTGGCTTCAGTGACGAGATTCAAACAGAGCAAGGCCCAGTTTGTGCCTCTCATACTTTGGACCGAGGAAGATCCTCACAATTCCCTAGTTAGTCCATGATGTACTTTTGATGCCTTTTGGAAGAGGGGGGGGGGGGGGGGGGGGGGGGTGGTGGTGGTTTGTATTCACTATCAAATTGATCCTGTGTAAAACACGGGAGTCTCTCTTATATATGTATATATTCTCTAATTTTTACAATGGAGCAACACAAGAGTTTGGTGCTTTCCTCTTTTATAGAGGCCACCTTGATGCATATCAATCATATAGTTAAATAAAATGAACCTATTTAAATGAATTAAGGGTGAGCCCACCAATACATTAGTAGAATTTGATGATAGTAATCATTTATGGTTCCCAAAGTTCAAATAGTTTATAAGACCTATACTGTAAGAGCATGTTTGTTTGCATAGAACACAGAGAAATTGCATGCATAAGGATTCATGGTCAAACAAACTCCATCAAAAGATTATTAAAGAGGTGACTGTTGAATGATATGAGGTGAATTCCATGTAGGATACAAGCTAGTGATGAAATGGGATCTTGACTTTCATATGATTTGAATTACAAAATGATGGCTGGGTAATCATTTCTCATCTTCCCTCGATTCAACTTCCATTAAAGAGAAGATTATTTGATGGACATTTTCATATATTCACCTTCTAATTGTTCGCTTTTAACCACTTATACAAATACAAAGTTATAGAAGTCTTGCGAATTCATTTATTATGACACAAACCAGTCCTAAAACTTTCAAGTCTTAAATGATGGGCAAAATTATTATGAAGATGCTGAATAACAATTCATAAATTATTAAGAAGATGCTGAATAACAATTCTTAAATGATGTCTTTTATAAATCTGTCTTATCATGTGATTGGTATGCATCATGGTAGACGGCACCCCAGGTTATCAACCTTATGCCTTGACCATTGTAATTAAAGAGTACAAGAAAGAAAAACGATCCAGACGTCAAAGTCGTGGGCCTTATCAAAGACAAATGTAACTAGAAAGATGGCAATGCATGCATCAGATGTATCACATAGAGAGGCAAGTTGGGATTGAGTTGGAAATAATAAAGGAAAGGAAAAGAAGAAGAAAAGGAGTCCATTCAGAAGAGGATATAGTAAAGTTTATTGATATCATGAGACTTTTTTTTTCATCACTTGCTTCTTGGATAGAGTTTGGTAGGATATATATGCGATGTTTGATAAATTATGTACATGATTTTAAGGATTTTGTATCTTGCAATTTGATGGATGCACTATTCATTTTATTCATCATTTGAATTCACACACATGCATTGTTTTAAATCTTGTAAACCTGATGATTTATGCATGTTTTGGTTTTAAACATGGATGCATTTAAATTTGAAAAAGAATTTTGATAGATCAAGCTAGCCATTGATTTTAAAGTTTCAAATCATATTTGGCTTTTTATGATTCATGATTTTAAAAGCTCTTAGATTGATTTAAAATTATGTTTCCATGCTTGGTTTAATGGCCCAAAAATCCCCTCTTGAAAGTACTTTGAAATATGCAAAAGTTGGGATTTTGTTAAAACTGTCGGTCAGCCTGTCGGTCAGGTTTCGGCTAACCGATCGTGAACCGAGCTCAACCGAACTCCTCTGTCGGTTCAATTTCCAGAGAACTAAATTTTTAGATTTTCTCTATCGGTCAGGTATGTTGATGCCAAAAAAGTCACTATGTCTCCTCCACATCAAGAAGCCTCGTGAAGCTGCATCCTGCTACAAAACAGGCAAGGCTACTTCAAGCATCAGATCTTTTCAGAATCAGACAGAAACTGAGAGATCCTTCAAGACAGCTAAAAGAGGGGTACACCTAAGGTTTCGGGCCATTCTGACAGCGTTTGGCCTACCTTCACTGCTCCGACAGCTAAACAAGCACTCCCGGCGGCGACAACATCAAAGACGCCAAAACTTTGATTAGAGCCTACGGATGACTCCAGAATGTCTCTAAAGGGCTCCATGCCAAATTTCAAGTCAAACCGACAACGTTTGACCCTCCATCAATGCTCGAGCAGTAAAATCAAGCCTCCCGGTGACGGGAACCACAGAAGTCATCACTCATGAAACAAAGTACATGAGTGGCTTCAACATGCCTCCAAAGGGCTGTACGTCGAATTTCAGGTCATTCCGACAAAGTTTGACCAGGTTTCGATGCTCCGAGAGAAAATCAAGCCTACCGGCGGCGGAGCAACCCGAGACCATGACATCCAAAACGGAGCCCATGGAACGTCTCAAAATGACTCCAATAGGCTCCTCGTCGAATTTTAGGTCAATCGGACATCGTTTGACCACATATCAAAGCTCGGCATTTTCCCCGCAGCAAAATCAAGTGAAGCATCGATGGGACCCCAAACGGCTTCAAAACTCAAATAAAATCCCATGGTTGGTCCTATCCACTGCCCACGAACCTTCACCTCAATTTTCAGGTCATTCCGACAACTTTTGACCTAGTTTCGACTCTTGACGGAAAATCGGCTACAAAGTCTTCAGCTTTCCCGAAAAATGGGAAACTTTGTGCTCCGATTTCACGCGGGTTCTAGTCAAGTTTTCTTCAAGAAAATGAAGTCAATAATTGAGGAAAAATGTCAAGAAAAATACAGAAGAAACAAGGAACGAAAAATATGAAAAAACGGCCGAAAACGACGCTCGGCGACCAAACAAGCCAAAGCCTTATGGTCGCCGAGACCTTGGCCCAAGGTCGCTGGCGACCCTGGGTGCATGGTCGCCCGGCGACCCTGGAAATCCGGGTCACCGGATTTTGTACCAAAACGCCCGATTTTCGATCTTTTTCGCGTGTTCTTGCCTCTGTGATTTTCTGAAAATCCAATGTTTGATGCTTGAAAACGACTGATCTTCATCGACATCTCGGATCCGCTGTCAAAAGCATGAAATCATCACCGATCGCCTCAAGATCGCCAACCGGCTGACCAAGAAAGTGCACTTTCTGTCCGACCGATTGTGAAATCGACAAGACAGATGTCACCGGCCCGCCAACATCAATCAATGTCTGAAATTGCACCGCAATCCGACATCAAACAATGCGTGGATCCACCTGTGATGATCGCAAGAAGAATCTCAAAAGGCGCAGTGCGGCCCGCGACTCTTCACTTGCCCTGGCGACCACTTAATGACGTTAATTGACCTGTTTATGACAACTTAATGCGGTCATTAACTCATTATTTTGGATGGCCCAATCAGATTCAAGCATTTGGGAGTTACAAATCCAAGTAATCATGGCATTAAACTCATGAAACTCCCATCATCATGAAGCATAAAGGCAATTAAAAGCCCACTACCTTCATCAGCCAATCACAAGCCATGAAAAAGGAGTTACAAAATCAACTTGTAACTCCTCATCAATGCTCTCATCATGGCTATCAATGCCCATAACCATCCCCTGGCTACAAAAGCCTATAAAAGGAGATCCATTTCCAAGAGAGAGGGGATCATCGAAGGATCATCAGATCGACATCTATCGACTTGAAGTTCTGCACTTCTCCCAAAGAAATCGAGAAGAAGTCCTGCTACTTTGCTTCCGGAAGCACCACAAGGTGATCAACGTCCCTTGGGGGGCCACCCCCCCAAGGTCACCTCCTTCTCCAACATGGCCTAAACGCAACTTTTCAGCCCGTTTACTCGTTTTTCATTGGATATAGGACCTTCTCTTGGTCCTTGTCCTTTAAAAAACCGAGGTTAGGAGCCAAGTCAAAGAATCAAAGCATCACATGTTCTCATTTGAAGGACGATGGCGAAGCCCATACATGACTTGCGACCATTGATCTCAACGTGTCCCCACAATCTCCTGAGAAGTTAGATCCCTTTTCTTCCTTTTCTATTGTAGTTTGTATTTCTTAAAGAGACAAAAGAAATCACAATTCTTGTCTTTCACATTTGATGAGTTTTGTAAAATCGCCTTTCACGGCAAAATCGCCTTTTACGGCAAACAAACAAAAACGCCTCCTACGGCATTCTAAAAAAAAACAAACTTGTCTCTTTTCTTAATATTAATGCAATTTGAAAAGTTAGAAAAAAGGATTGATTTCCTTTCCACTTGTGAAGGTGAATCTCCGGATTATCACCATTCCAAATTCCAAGTAGAAAGTAAATCTGGCATACCCGTACAAAAATGTTGATGTCCGAGATCTTCCCTCCTTCGCCGAGACCCAGGTCAGCCCCCGGGGTGCGGAGGGAGAGGACGGAAGATTCCCCCTTTTTAGGGTCCATCAAGTTGGCATACCCAGTGGGACACATTGACTTGAGAACGTGATGCTTTGATCCCTTGGTTCTTTTCTAGTTGGTACCCTATGTTGCATCTTGCATCTAAAAAAACATGAGATGGGATCAAAAAAAAAAAAAAAAAAAAAACAAATCTGATCTCTTTTTCTTAAAAACTCAACTTTGAGAAATTTTGATCATTCCCTCTTCGAACTTGATAGCTCACAGAAATGTTCGCAGCTATCGTTCATATCGAGGATTGGGCCATCCTTTCTCTTTGATGAGTCCAATTGGGATTTAAAAAAAAAAACACCTTCATTTCAAACTCTTTCAAAAAAAAATGATCTCTCTTTCTCAAGATTCAACTTTGAGAAATTTTGATCCTCTCTTCTTTGAACTTGATAGCTCACAGAAATGTTCGCAGCTATCATTCATATCGGGGATTGGGCCATCTTTTCTCTTTGATGAGTCCAATTGGGATTTCAAAAAAAAAATATAATTTCAAAAAAAAAAAATCAGTTTTCTCTCTTTTCAATTCAAATTTGAGAAACCTTGGTTCCTTCCCTTTCGGATTTAGCGCTCGCAGAAATGTTGAGCCTTTGTTCGGATTGGAACACCATTCGCTCTCTTTGATGAGTTCATTAAAAACCTTTCAAAAAAGAGTTCAAATAAAAAAACACTAAGGTTCCACCAATTGCGTTCTTTGACCAAAGTGGATGTTAGAAAAGCCTTGTCCAGAGTGTGGAGACAGCTAGACTGTTCGAGGCAAGGGTCCTCCAAACGGGTTCATTAAGTAATCCTACCCTTACCTGGGGGCTGATCTATCTACTAAGGTTTCATAAGATCGAATTGGAAATCTATGTGCACCTTTCAAAAAAAAAAATTCTCTAAAAAAAAATCTTTTAAAAAAAAAAGAAAAAAACTTCTGTCACTTTGAATTCAAAGTTGAGAAATCTTGGTTCTTTCCCTTTCGGATTTAGCACTCGCAGAAATGTTGAGCCTTGTTCGGAATGGAACACCATTTGCTCTCTCTTCGATGAATTCAATCTTGACCTTTCAAAAAAAAACTTCCGTCACTTTTGAGTTCAAGTTGAGAAACCTTGGTTCCCTCCCTTTTGGATTTAGCGCTCGCAGAAATGTTGAGCCTTTGTTCGAAACGGAATGCCATTTGCTCTCTTTGATGAATTCAATCTTGACCCTTCAAAAAAAAAAAACTTTCGTCATTACTGGATTCACATCCGAGAAATTCTGGTTCCTTCCCTTCTGAATTTAGCGCTCGCAGAAATGTTGAGCCTTTGTTCGGATTGGAACACCATTTGCTCTCCTTTATGAATCCAAATTTGACCTTTCAAAAAAATCCCATCTCGTGTCCTTTCCAAGGATGCGATTTGCAACATTTGTGCCTAGCGATACTAGTACACCCTTTCGGGTCTACTGTATTCGCGACCGACACATTTGTATCTCCAACCTTATATCATTTTACCTCGAGTGAGCCTTGCTTCTCGGTAATTTGAATTAAGGTCTACAATTGCTTCTAGCAGTCACTGGAACGCTCACTCTGAGCCTACCATACTTGCATTTTAGAACAATTGTATCCTCTATGGCTTTTTGCCTTCTTCATCGTCCTTGGGTTGGGCCATGTCCCCTCAAGTGATTTGAAAAGACAAAACCATAATTGTTCTCCATTTACGATCACCATATTCTTGTGATTACTAATGGATTTGGTCTTGTTTCAGAAGTTTTCCAAAACTAACAATGGCAGCTTCATTGACCATCACTTTCTATGAGAACAAGTACCAGCTTAGGCTTCAAGACAAGCAAAACAAGCATAAGCGCCTTGTCAGTTGCCGAAGCGTCATCTCCCTCGACAACTCTCCAAACACCGGGTCAACTTCAACTCCCCGGACCATCGTCTTCGGATCGCTGGGGCCATTCCCACTTCCCACAGAAGACACTGTACCTGCCAAGAAGCAGAAAACCGCCTCGCAACGTGTCACTAAAATGGCACCAAGGGCGAAAACCAAGAAGCCTGAAGCTCATGGCGTTCCCACGAAGCCTCAACCCACAAGAAACCAGGTTTACACCAAAACTTGGTCCCCGAGATCTTCGCCAAAGCAACGGAGGTCCCAAACATCTGCAAAGCCAGCATACCTAGCCCCTCTCAAGGAGAATCGGTTCTACCCTCTCTCTTACATGAAAGAGGAGAAACCTACCCTCCGCCCCAAAAACAAACAAAATCATCATGAGCCGGCTTGCTCCTACAAGCCCAAAATCAAATCCTGCATCGTTAGGCCTACGTAAAAACATGCTGAAGCATGCACTCGTACGAGTCGACCCTTCATCTCAACAGGGGCCGAGCTCGCAAAATTCAAGTCTTCATTGCGACAGGCAAAGGACCGCGTCCAGATTCTGTCATTGCCCAGCTTCAAAGAAGACAAACTCGGCTGCTGTGCACGGGGGACTACATCCTTCATCGCCAGAGCCCAGCCAGAGCTGACTGAAGCTCAAATTGCTCGTCGTATGCGTCGCCGCACTGCATATCGACAAAAGAGACTCGAGAAACAAAGAACCCAGCGTTCTACTCTCCACGTCTTAAACAAATGGGTCGAAAAAGAAAGACCCGACCAATTCGTTGCTGTTCATATGGTTGGCAAAAACCAGAAAATGCCAGAAGTCAGCAACTAAAATCAGTGTTAGACGTCCAGTGACTCGCAGCGTCTCTCGGACAAGAACGCATCTGGAAGAATCTTCCACTCCTCCAAGCCAAGAACATCGGAGTAACCACTCCTCAGATTCTTCATCCAGAAGAATGAGCCCCAGCTTAGTCACCAGGACGATTTCTTCGTTTGAATCTCGAGGGATGAACGTCTTGGCTACAAGTTCTGAGCTGCCTCCACAGCATGATGATGTAACCGCACACATCCAGCAGTTGGAGCAAGGACAACAGAGAATTAAGGCTTTGATGGAAAACCTCATTCTCACTCTACAGCGTCCACCACCTAACAATGAAACCCCTCCGAATCATGAAGATGATGAGGGTAATGCAGAAAACAATGAGTCTCGCTCCCTTACCAGAAAGGACGTGGACGATATCCTCGCAAAAGCAAAAGAAGAGGATACATTGAAGGAACATGGGATCAAGCCACCCTACCCATTATGGATGGACTCGGTTCCGTTCCCTGCAAAATTCAAACAACCTACTCTCCAAAACATATACTGGGAATGGTTCAGCCAGACAGCATGTCATCCACTTCAAGATCCTGACGGGAGCTATTGCGGATCAAGATGCCCTCAAGATTCGGCTCTTTGTAAGTACCCTAAAAGGTACAGCCTTTGATTGGTACTCCACTTCGCCGGAGAACTCCATCCAGAACTGGGCTATGCTAGAGACACGCTTCCTGACCCACTTCCAAGGTGAGGATCATTCTGTTACTATGGCTCAACTCTGCAGCCTAAAACAAGGAGAGAATGAATCAACATACGACTTCATTCACAAATGGAAGGCAATGGCGTACAAATGCTCAGATGTGCTGCCACAAACGTTGCTAGTCGACATCTGCCGTAACAATATGAGAGCAAAATTCGCTCCATGATTATTGGCAACAAATCAAAGAACCTGGGGGAACTCCTCGAAGCTTTCATGGAAGCTGAAATGGTGATCAAAGACCTCAACAGTCAGAAATCATCAAAGAAAGAGCCGACTGCTGTTACAACCTCAAAACCAAAGAAAAAGGAGGTTCTCAATGTGCAGACTAAGTCAACTCCTCAGCAGCCAAAGAAACCTAAAAATAAAACTGCAGGTAAAAGGCCTGAACTCTCTGATGCCTTCAAAGAACGTGTAGAAAAAAAATATCCGTTCGATGAAGATGTTGAAGAAATCTTTGAAGCTCTCTTAGCAAATGGCAAACTCATTTTGCCAGAGCCCAAAAGACCGGGAGATGTTGGCAAAACCAATGATCCCCGATACTGTCCTTGAAAAATGAGTCCTTGAAAAAGCAAGGAGTCCTTGAAAAAGCAGAAACTTCTTCCACTGCTTCACTCGAGACGACGGAAGAATCCCTTCCCAAAACCTCCAAGGCGGTAAGAAAATTCACTCTTGATGATTTCATGCCACCTCTATACAAAAATGAAAATGTGCAGGGGGCATCATACTCTTGCAACTCGGTAGTTGGATTCTCCATGAATGGATACGAGTCCAGTGATACTGCCAGTGATATCGATGAGTGGGAAGAATCCTTTGAAACAGGAGAATACCTTTCCGACGAGGAATGGATTCCCGAGTATCATCTTATGCCAGTAATCTGGTATAACCCATTACAACCACAAGGATCTTGGTCTGATGATGAAGAAGACCAGGACCCTGTTCAAGAAAACGCTATTAATCCAACACCAGCCAATGCTCCGGTGGAACCCAACATTGGTGAACCACAAGGAGCAAATGACGAACAAGATTTGGCTCCCATGCCTGATCTTGAAGAATATGCAAGAATCTTGCAATATCTTGCCATAGAGCAGGAGCAGGATCGCATCAATCTTCGTCATAATCCAGAGCCGGAAGTCCCTGAAAATCAACGGGAACTTTCTAACTTAACTCCTGAAAATGGAGAAAATAGTTGAATCGATGATCCTCTCACATCCGAGGATGAGTCCGATTCCTTACAGTCTACACTGGGGGCATCTCCTATCAGGATGACCTGTAATACAATAGCTCAGGACGACGGTGCCTCTGAAGCTTCCGAAGACACGTACTCCCCAACCGGTAGCGTATCTTCCAGAGCTACATCCTCTCAGGTGACTTCCACTGAGATAACATTATCTCAGCCCTCGTCTCCTGAGGCTGTGACATCGGAATTCAAGCCTCTCCCGATTGATCATCTTTAAGAAACTTCTGCCAATGAAATCTTCTTCAAGGAAAACTCAGTCAACTGGTCCCAGATACCCTATCTCACGGGCGATGACTGGGCTAATAAAGAAAAGTTGCCGGCTGCTATTCAGGACTTGTTCCCGGAAATTGCTCCGTGCAACACTATTATTGAAGACACCAATGCTGTTACAGAGACGTCTTCAGCAAAGGATCAACCTCTTGATCTCGAGAACGATCTTCCAATAGAAGACCCTTCTCTAGAGGCTCTTGAAGTTGGTAGAGGTACCCGTTCTGGCCGGGATTACCACAAAAATTACAATCAACCCTCTTCTTCTTATGTAAATCCTTCGGGAAAGCAAGATGTAAGTGCCCCAAGTGGCAATAATAATGGAAATGCAGGCCTGAAGGAAGCTTTCAAATATGACTTGATTGAGCACTTCAAACACAAACCTGCACGTCTGCAGATCCTTGACTTATTGCGAATGTCTCCACAAACTCGTGATAGTCTCATTTCAGAATTACAAAGGCTGAATGCGGATGTTGACAAACATGCCCCACAAGTCCTACAAATTGAAATGGACTATAGGGTCAAAAAATCAAATACTCCCTCAAAGGGAGAAAAGAAGAAAACTGAGGGATCAAGCAATGAATGCCTCTCGGTACAAAAAGCAGCAAGTGCAACAATTGCCTTCGACAAGGATGACCTCCTCCTACGCGAAACAAAGCACAACCGTCCCTTGTACTTTACGGGTACGTCAAAGAAATGCCAGTACACAGAGTTCAGATCGATCCAGGTTCTGCACTCAACCTCATCTCTACTTCGGCACTCGAAGAGCTGGGTATCCCACCCAGCAAGCTGAGTCACACGTCCGTATCCATCTTCGGATATGACGGGAGCGCTCAAAGGCCTATCGGCAAAATCAGGTTCAAATTGCAAATCGGTGATCTTATTTCTGAAGTCACTGTGTATGCGATAAGGACCCCTTCATGGTACAATATACTCCTTGGACGCCCCTAGATACATGAGAATGGTGTCGTCCCTTTAACTCTACATCAGTGCATCAAGTTCGTTGGCGACGATTGCCTGATACATCGAGTATTTGTAGACAAAAAGCCCTTCAAAGGCAGAGACGTCCATTTTGCAGATGCTCGAATGTATAAAGATGGAAAAGAAGAACAGGAGGAAAAAATAATTCGCTTTGTCGACAATCTCCAGAAAGATAAAGGCAAGGCTCCTCAGCAATCATCGGAGGTAAACAAACCCTCCACCAAACTCGAATAAGCGGCCAAGCTCCTTTCGTCGTCTCCTTCAAATCTCCAAAGCCTTTGGTAATCATTACCAAAGCAAAGAAGACAAAACAAAAGACTGGGGGCAAGTTCACTGTCTCCTTTGTGTCTATTATGCATGACACGGACTCAGAGTTAGATCCAGAAGATGACACAGCATCGAGCCAAGCTGATACTCAGTGAGATCAGCCCGCTCTCACTCCATTGGAGACACTTGCAGACATAGAAGACTCTACGTCTGCTTCCTTTGTTATTCCGGCAACTTCACGAGAAGAAAAAGCTATGCCTCAGCTATCTCTGTATAGTCCAATGGCACAAGCTATCATGAAGAAAATGGACTATGATGCTCAAAATCGGACTGGTTTGGGAGGTGGCCGTGGTATTCTTACACCATTGGAACCCACCCTGACCAAAAGTCAACCAGAAGATTGAAAAATCCACTTTCAAAAAGGCAAGTCTTCATATGGGTTGGGGTATGATCTTACCGCTCCTATGAGACAGTTGACACCATGGTTGCAAAGTCGCTTTACCGACCAAGCCTCAACATCTCATGAAGACATCGATATCCCTGGATATCTCTTTGAGGAGTTACTCGTCAAAAATCCAGAAAGCTCCTCCAATTGGTATAATTTCTCTGATAATAAAGAGGAATTGCCCGATGACACAGACGAGCGGTTCTCTATCCCAGAAGAATCATCGTCTCCAAAAGAAGTACCCTACTTCAACCCAATTCCAGCAAATGATTGGGACCATCTCATTGCAAGCCTTGAAAAGGATGGCCTTGAGAAGGATACTGATCAAGAAGATTCATGGACAGAAACAGAGCCTCAGTCTGAAAATGCCTCTGGCACTCCAGAAGGTCTTGTTGAGATGGAAGCCTCCGAAAATACTGTGGACCTTCAAACCTTCCGACAGAAGATCATGTCCAAAAGAGAGACTTGGGAACACCTGATAACCCACGTCCTGTATTCATAAGCAATAATATAAAGGATGATGAGTTACCCGAGTATATCTCTTTTCTTCGTGAGTTCGTTGATTGCTTTGCATGGTCTTATGCCGAAATACCTGGCTTGGATCCCGAAGTAGCAGTCCACAAGCTCAACTTGTAAAAAGAAATCAAGCCTATCAAACAAGGCCAAAGAAGATTCCGTCCCGACGTGATGGACAAAATTGAACAAGAAGTTTAGAAACTCAAAAACGTTGGCTTCATTCGTGAGGAACAGCATCCTGAATGGCTGGCCAACATCGTCCCTGTGACAAAGAAAAATGGGCAGATAAGGGTCTGTATCGACTACAGAGACCTGAATAATGCATGTCCTAAAGATGAATTCCCACTCCCCATACCAGAGGTGATGATTGACAACACTTATGGATTCGAGCGAATGACATTCATGGATGGATTCTCTGGCTACAATCAGATAAAGATGAAAGGCATACGTCATTTCGCACACCATTCGGCGTGTATTACTACACTGTTATGCCGTTTGGTCTGAAAAATGCAGGTGCAACATATCATAGGGCTATGATGAAAATATTCCAAGATATGCAGCACAAGACGGTCGAATGCTATGTTGACGACCTCGCCATAACAAGCAGAAGAAAAGAAGACCATCTCAATGATCTTTGAGAGGTCTTCCTCCGACTTCACAAACACAAATTGCGGATGAATCCACTAAAGTGCTTTTTCGGTGTCTCATCGGGTAAGTTTCTAGGATTCATAGTACGGAAAGCTGAAATAGAACTTGACACCACCAAAGTCAAGGCTATCCTGGAAATGCCATCTCCCAGAACCCTAAGAGAATTAAAAGGGCTTCAAGGAAGGTTGGCCTACATTCGATGGTTCATCTCCAATCTATCAGGGAAATGCCGTCCATTCTCTCACCTGATGAAGAAAGGCGTCGACTTTGTTTGGGATGCTGAGTGTCAAAATGCATTTCAAGACATCAAAGCATACCTCACCAAACCTCCAATGCTGGCTGCCCCCACAACTGGAAAACCATTTATCTTGTACACAAGAGCTCTCGACCACTCTTTGGGTGCTCTGCTCACACAAGAAAACGACGACGGAAAAGAAGCTGCTCTATATTACCTTAGCCACATGATGGTAGGTGCAGAGCATCGCTACTCCCCAATCGAAAAAGAATGCATTGCAGTAATGTTCGTTGTACAAAAACTGCGTCACTATCTGCTGTCGAACACAGTCTACCTGATTTCGATGATCAACCTCCTAAAGGTCCTTGTCACAAAAGCAGGTTCTCTCAATGCCCGACTGGCAAAATGGTCCATTCTTCTATCACAGTTTGATATTAGGTATGTACCACAAAAAGCAATCAAAGGCGAAGCTCTAGCAGACTTCCTCTCAGAGCATCCATTGCCTAAAGATTCTCCACTTAGGGATGATCTCCCAGACGAATTTGTCTACAATGTGGAAACTTCCTTGTCAAACGCTTCCTGGGACATGTACTTTGACGGTGCAACCAGGACAAATGAAAAAGGAAAGCAAATATTGGGAATCGGCATCCTCTTTGTCAATCCCGACAAATACATGATTCCACACGCCTTCTCGCTACTGGAACCATGTTCAAACAATGCAGCTGAGTACCAAGCCCTGATTGTAGGATTGGAACTCGCCCTCGAATCCGGCATCACCACGCTGAAAGCTTTTGGAGACTCTCAACTGGTCGTCAACTAGATGAATCAGAAATATGAAGTCAGGAAGCCTGATTTGCTACCTTACTACAATAAGGCCCAGTCGCTTCGACAAAAATTCAACATCTGCCATATCACCCACATCCTCAGAGGTGAAAACATCCGTGCAGATGCCCTGGCTGAACTTGCCGCATCCATGGTAATCCAAGAAGGGGAAAACATGCAAGTCACAGTGTGTCAAAGAAGGATTCTCCCTCCTCTCAACACACACCAAGCAGTTGCTGAATGCCACCAAGTGGTCGGAAGTCGGATGTCAATCCTCAAACCTGCGATCGGCGACTGGAGAGATCCGTTCATTGATTATATCATGTTCGGAATCCTACTTGAAGATCCAAAAGGGAGGGTAAGCATCCAAAGACGAACCCCGAACTTTCATTTGGATATACCTTCAAAAGTACTTTACAGAAAATCCTTCAACGGAGTACTTCTACGCTGCTTATCACAACAAGAGGCTGAGGAAACTCTCAAAGAAGTACATGCTGGTCTTTGTGGAGCCCATCAGGCTGGCCCTAAGCTCTACAACCAGATAAAAAGGCTAGGTTATTATTGGCTACCATGGTAGCTGATGCAATGCAATTTGCCAAGCGCTGCCAAAAATGCCAGATTCAGGGAGATTATGTCCACATGCCTCCAGAATGGCTACATCCAACAGCAATTTCATGGCCTTCCGAAGCCTGGGGTATTGACATCATAGGTCCTATTTCTCCCCCATCAAGCAAAGGTCATCGCTTCATCTTCGCCGCTACAGATTATTTCTCCAAGTGGTCAGAAGCATTTGCGCTCAGCGAAATGAAGACTTCATCAGTCCTTCAGTTCTTGCGCACCAACATTATTTGTCGCTTCGGCATACCTAAAAGATTCGTCCATGATAATGGACCACAATTCCGGGATCACAGATTCTATAGGTTCTGCGACAAGTACAAAATCCAAAGTTGTCCTTCGACTCCATATAATCCAGCAGCGAATGGACTAGCAGAAGCCTTCAACAAGACACTCTGCAAAATTCTCAAGAAAATGGTCTCTAGTCACAGAAAAGACTGGGGCGACAAACTACTAGAAGCTTTGTGGGCCTATCGAACCACCGTTCGAGGACCAACCCATAGCACACCATTCTCTTTGGTCTATGGATGTGAAGCTGTTGTCCCTTTGGAAGTACAAATTCCTTCCTTAAGGGTATCTTTGCAAAATGACATGACGCAAGAAAGCAATGTCAAATTGAGACTCCAAGAGCTGGATAATCTCAATGAAAGACGACTCAAAGCTCTACAAAGCATTGAGTTGCACCAAGCTCGCATGGCAGGATCTTTCGACAAAAAGGTTAGACAACACGCCTACAAAAAGGGTGACTTGGTTCTTGCAGTAAAAAAGACCATAGTCTTTGCCCACAAATCCAAAGGCAAATTCGAACCAAAATGGGAAGGACCCTTCGTCATCGACAAAGTCTTCTCCAACGGTGCATACGCTCTTCTAAACATGGAAGGAGACAGATGTATGCTACCCATCAACGGCAAGTTCTTGAAGCAGTACTACCCTTGAAGACTTCCTCAAACGGGTCAGAGCAATATCTACACGGCTAAAGCGTATTTCCAAGGTACTTGCTCGTCAAACCCACCCCTTTTGAAATTTCATCTTTATGTTGAAGTTTCCAAAAAAAAAAAAAAACAATCTCTCAAAACAACGCTTACTTTCATCGTTTCATTGTTCAAAAGAAAAATCAATCCAAGTTTAGGAGCCTCTTCCCAGATTTGACCAAAATTTTTGATCCTTGAACCCAAAATTCATGGTTTGAAACAAAAATCGGGACTTAGGAATTTTCACCCTAGACCGCCTCGGCTTTTATAACCAAAATGGTTTTAAGTCAAAATTTATGACCTTCGTGTCTTTAAACAAAAAATTTGGTTTTTAGAAACCGCGGGGAAGCGACATTCAGTCGATACTCGCAAAACCCAAAAAAACCAGGAGGATGCAAACCCCATTCGATAATTCCAAAACCCAAAAATCGCAAGGAAGCGAACCCCATTCGATACTTGCAAATTTCAAAAATCGTGGAGAAGCAACAAACCAGTTGATATCCACAACTCAAATTTCAAAAATCGTGGAGAAGCAACAAACCAGTTGATATCCACAACCCAAATTTCAAAAATTGTGGAGATGCAACATACCCGTTGCTATCCACAACCCAAATTTCAAATGGTTCGAGAAAACCTCAAATTTCAAAAATCGCGGAGAAACGACATCAAGTCAGTACCCGCAAAACCAAAAGTTTTGGGAAAAGCAGGGAAGCGACGCTTAGTCGATATCTGCACCCCAATTCGCGAGGAAGCGACATTCCATCGATACCCGTAAAATCTAACCCGCGAGGAAGTGACATTCCATCAATACTCGCAAAACCGAATGAGCAAGGAAGCGACATTCCATCGATACTTGCAAGACCATTCAGCGGGGAGGCGACATTTAGTCGATACCTGCATTTTGAAAACCAAAACTCGGCTATAAACGCCAAAATCCGGCAATAAATGCCAAAATTTGGCTATAAATGCCAAAACAAAATATTTTGGCTATAAATGTCAAAATCGGCTTTCATGCTAATAAAACAAAACTTGGTTTTCAAAAAACTCGGCTATAAACGCCAAAACTTGGCTATAAACGCCAAAATCCGGCTATAAACGCCAAAATCAGGCTATAAATGCCAAAATTCGGCTATAAATGCCAAAACAAAATTTTTTGGCTATAAACGCCAAAATCGGCTTTCATGCCATCTCAAAATGGGCTCTCATGCCACAAACAAAATTTTTGGCTCTCATGCCATCTCAAAATTCGGCTTCTATGCCATTCCAAAATTCGGCTTTGACGCCATCCAAAAAACTTTGGCTCCAATGCCATCTCAAAATTTTGGCTCCCATGCCACAAACAAATTTGGCTCTTACGTCACAAAATTAGGCTTTCATGCCATCCAAAATTTCGGTTTTCAAACCATAAAAAAATCAGGCTTTTCGCCACAAAATTGGCTTTCATGCCCAAAACAACCCTTTGACAAAAGATTTTCACAAAATAACAACCTTTTGATCAAATTCTTAAACAAACATTCCCATCAAACTTTTGCTCAAAATTGTTTTCATCAAAAATGATTTAAGTGAAAGGAAGGGGATACAAAATATAGTACCAATATTGTTTGTACATGGAGGTACCAAAAAAAAGGAAGAAAAAAAAGAGTCTGTTACAACTTAGGAGCTCAATCCGACATGGTCTTCAACCAAAGGTTCAACTCCTCAAGCAGACCCATGGCCTTAACTTCTAAAGTTTTTAGGCCACGCTTCTTCAAAATGTCCCCATAAAACACGGCCGAATGCCGTGACCCATCTGCAGTACGAGGAAGTTCTTCCCAGAGGACCTGCCACTGCTCATGCTCCTGAGTCTTCCTCCGGACATTACCTTCAGCTTCTTCAACCTGGCGAATGAGAGTTCCCTCCTTGTCACGAGCCTCCACAATGGCGGTCCATTTGGCAGTAGCCTCTTCCTCTAAAAGATCAAGACGTTGCCTAGCCTCGACAACCTCCTTATCAAGGCGGTTCAAGTCTTGCTTCGGCCCCATGATGGATAACTCGGTAACGTTCTTCTCCCGAACGATCTGCCTCCGAGTCTTCGTGACCTCGGTCAGCTCAGCTTTGACTTTGCTGGAAGGTTTTATGAACATCTCATCAGAGAAGTCACTATCTGGGAAACTCTTGGTCTCAGTCCATTTGCTCCCCAAGGTGATGATCTCCTCAACAAAATCCTTGGCGCTTGCGATGTCCAGACCGACTTCTTTGCTATCAGCGAGGATGTCCTGCACATGCTTGATCATGCCAAAACCAGCTTCTAAATGACATGAAGAAAGAGTCTCAACCCATGAGCTCAAGATAGTCTTCAACACCTTCCTTGCATACTGAAGGTGCGGTGCAGATGAGGATTCGCCATGCTCTGGTGCCTGACTGCCCACGTCATGCTCCATTGGAAGAGTAATCAATAAACTCTTTCCAATGGAAGAAGCTGACTCATTGAAAGTGGAAGAAGCCCTTACTTCTGGATCAGCAGCAGGTATCCCCTGTTCTGGCTCTGAGGAAGACGGAGGAATCTCTCCTGCTGCTTCACAATCTGTCAAAGAAAAAAAAAAGACAAAAAGGTATGAATATAATCTTGTCAAAAATATATCAAGATTATTATTGCAAATATACCTGCTTCGACGACCGGCGGAGTACTCTCTGCCTCTTTGAGCTCATCCAAAGCATCGTCAAAAGTTGCGTCCATAGATGGCTCAAAATCGTCGGATCCTTAAACGGGCAGACAAAAGTGATTTGGGAACAGCTGTCCCTCTAACCAAACGAATCATAAAGGGATCTTCGTCCTGTGCAACTCCCAAACGATGGAAGCTAGGACAGTGGTATACATACCACGAATAGAAAATATGGGCCGAAAATACCCTGTTCATGGGAAGCCCAAGCCGAACTAGGAAAGCAGCAGCCTGCAGTTCGGTACACAAATATGAGTAAAGAGTAGGTACCAAAGTTAGCCGCTCTCCAAACGCCATCTGACAAGCCGGAAAAATACAGTGCGGCCTGATGTGCGTCCCATCTCCTCCAGCAAAAATAGCCTCACCCAGCCAGTAAGTGAGGTAAACAGCGAAATCTCTCCGCAACGCAATGTCAGGACAAATGGCATCCATGCTTGCGAAGAACTTCTTCAAATCTTCTCGCATAGCAGCGATCTTCTTCAAACTTGATGCTTTAGCCCTAACATCCTGGGCCATGCCATCAGAAGAATCCCCGCTGTCAAAAAAGTTGGAGCTGCAACTTCTCTAACTGCTGCACCTAACTTTCGTGCCCTCCTTCTCCTTCAAAAAATCATAGAAGGCGACGAGCTGAAAGTACACAAGCCTAAACTCCTCAGACTGCTCCTCAAGGACGCTGTCAATGGGCATAAACTCCTCATAAAATTTGCAGAGGATAGGCAATCCGGTGATGGCGCTCAGTTCCTTCAAAGAAAAACCAATGTCACCATTCGTTACAATGAAGGTGTTGGTTTGTGGAAGGAATGACTCCAGTATGGCCATGAAAGCCTCATTGGAGAAAACAACGGTTTGCCAAAAAGCGCGAACCGCATAAAAAATTTCGGCCTCCCGAAGAACGGCCTCGCCAATCCTCAGGGTATGATCAGTCCATGATTCCCAGCTCGAGTCAGCACTAAAACGGCCACGAAATCGAAAAGGCTTCACCCAATTGCTGCCGTCACCCCGAAAAACGCCAAGGCTCACCAGTCTCAAATCAACCGATGGATGATCAGAACCTTGGTAGCCACTGGTTGGCGTCAACATGTCCATACGGACAGGTGGCTTCTCTGCAAAACCGGAAGGTCCACCAACAAAAACCCCGGTCTTGATCACATTGGTCCTCTACACCCAGCTCGGAGGATCTTCCCTCTTAGGGCACGTAGGAGAAAGGCTCAGGATCGAGATGGTCTGATCAAAAGACGACCGGGTAGAAATAGTTCTCTCCTCACCATTTGCTGTGTAAGAGAACTGAAAACATCTCCTTTGGTATGTCAAGTCGTCGGGGACTGCATCACCAAAGAAGAATGTAGGCTTGAGCACAACACTCTGATCGTCTGTAACCCAAGGACGACCGCTTACCATGATCTTATAGAACTCCTCATCTTTGAGAGCGATCAATCGTTGTCTCATCTCATCACGATTGAGGGAATCGCATTCTTCCAAGTTTTTCTCCACAAACCGGACCTTCTCCCAAGCCTGCTGAACGGCAGCATTGGAAGATCTAGCAGACCGACGAGGTGCGTCAGTAACAGGACCTTTACCTTTGTTTGTTCTAGAAGAACTACCTGCAAAAGGTGGAAGACAAAAGATCAATTAACATCAAAATGACAGAATTCTGCTACAAAAATTCTAGCAAAATTTTGACATGGTTCCGGGGAAATTCCAAAGAAAAGGAAAATACTCCCAAAAAGATAGGATGCCTGCAGATGAGCTCAACATCGCTGCGAGCTCATAGTCAATGGAGAATTCTCAAAGAAGGCTTGAACTCAACATCGCTGCGAGAACAAGCCAATCTCATCAAACTTCCGCAAAATCTGGAAAAGAGCTCAACATTGCTGTGAGCTTCAGAATCCAAAAATTGTAAAACTTCCTCAAAATCCAGCAAGACCGAGAAAGAGCTCAACATCGCTGCGAGCTCAAAATCCCGATACTTGCAAAAGATTTTTAGGTATGCATCATCATACTTCCAAATCTATTTACCAAAACTCATGCATCAAAAATATATCATCATGCATTAAATGCTAGGAAAACCTTGACCAAAGTTTGACCAATTCCAACCCAATTTGGTCAAAACCAATCAAACTTTGTCCAAGTCAAAAATCATGTTGGCTTGACCTAGAGACTCTAGCCTTCTATCTTGATGCATCAAACAAAAAAAAAATGCATACATATTGAAATTGCATAGCCTCATTATCATAGTGAGCAAATAAGGAAAAAGGAAAAAGAAAAGGAAAGAGAGAGAAAAAAAATCTCAGCAAAAAAAAAAAAAAAAAAATTTGGCCCACAGGCCGTGGCCCACTGCCACGTGGCAGTACGGTCAGGTCCGTACGGACCTGTCCATACAGCCAGAAAAAAAATAGCAAAAATAAAAAAAAGAAAAGAAGAGAAAAAACGCTGAAAAAAAAACAGAAATCAGCTTGAAAAAAAAAAACAGAAAAAAAAGAGAGTACACGGTTAAAAAAAAAGAAAACCGTGGAAAGAGAAAAAAAAAAGAAAAGAAAAAAATAAAGAAGCTACTTCTACAATGGAGATTCTTGACGAGGAAGAAAACTTACTTGAAGCCATTGATGGAGAAGAAGAAGAAAAGCTTGGAGATCTTTGAAGAAGAGAAAGCACTTCTTATCTTGGAGAGCACTCTTGAAGATTTCTTGCAAAAAGAAAGCAATGGAGCAAAAGAAACAACCCTCTTGCTTTTATAGAAGAGAGCAAGCCAAAAAAGGAAACAAGGAGAAAGAAAAGAGGTAAGTACTAAAATTTAGCCACTTTCCCAAAAAGAGAGATATTTTGAGAGAATCTTTCCACAAAAAGGAAACTTGAGAAATTCTCTCCAGGTAAGGATATTTTTAGATATTCTCTACACAAAAGAGATATTTTTAGAAATTCTTTACAAAAATGACACCATATGAGATCTAGGCCATCTCCAAAGCCTAAGGTCCCATGGGTTAGCCCATATGAGCCAAGTTTGACCACCTAGGCACTAAAAGTGGCTTTTAGTCAAAATATTCCTCTTACCAAAAGCAAAAAAAAAAAAAAAAGAGCAAAAAAGTCCCATGCCTCTTTTGAGTTGATGGGACCATTCAAAAAAAGAAGAAGAAAAAAAAAAGAAAGCCTCATGAGTTTCCAAAAACCAAACCATCCAACCTCATGAACCAAATTGAGCCAAAATCTTGAAATTGACATTTCACAAAACCAAATTCCGGTCTCCTAGCTCGCCACATACAGCTTGTTAGGTCACAAGACCAAAACCAAAATCAAAATCCAAACCAAACCCAAAACCAAAAAACCCCAAAACGGACCCCCCAACTTGCCACATACAGCTTGTTGGGTCATAAGGTCAAAATCAAAATCAAATCCCGACCCCCTAACCTGCCACATACAACTTGTTAGGTCACAAGGTCAAAAACCAAAATCCAAACACCCCATGTCATTTTCAAAACTTTGCCTTGAGATGGTGTGTGATCCCTCTCACTACCATAAAGTTCCCCCAGAAACTCAGAAGGCTATTAAAAAAAAAAAAACTTTTGCTCAAAACTCTTGGTCAAGTTGGAATCTCTCCTCTAAGTTTCTCTTCGAGGCACATCGACTCCAAAAAGCTACTCGTCGCTGTACCTCGAGGGGGCATTTGTTGACACCAAAAAAGTCACTATGTCTCCTCCACATCAAGAAGCCTCATGAATCTACATCCTGCTACAAAACAGGCAAGGCTACTTCAAGCATCAGATCTTTTCAGAATCAGACAGAAACTGAGAGATCTTTCAAGACAGCTAAAAGAGGGGTACACCTGAGGTTTCGGGCCATTCCGACAGCGTTTGGCCTAACTTCACTGCTCCGACAACTAAACAAGCACTCCCGGCGGCGACAATATGAAAGACACCAAAACTTTGATCAGAGCCTACGGATGACTCCAGAATGTCTCCAAAGGGTTCCATGCCAAATTTCAAGTCAAACCGACAACGTTTGACCCTCCATCAATGCTCGAGCAGTAAAATCAAGCCTGCCGGCGACGGGAACCATAGAAGTCATCACTCATGAAACAAAGTACATGAGTGGCTTCAACATGCCTCCAAAGGGCTGCACGTCGAATTTCAGGTCATTCCGACAAAGTTTGACCAGGTTTCGATGCTCCGAGAGAAAATCAAGCCTACCGGCGGCGGAGCAACCCGGGACCATGACATCCAAAACGAAGCCCATGGAACGTCTCAAAATGACTCCAATAGGCTCCTCGTCGAATTTCAGGTCAATCGGACATCGTTTGACCACATATCAAAGCTCGGCATTTTCCCCGCAGTAAAATCAAGTGAAGCATTGATGGGACCCCAAACGGCTTCAAAACTCAAATAAAATCCCATGGTTGGTCCTATCCACTGCCCAAGAAGCTTCACCTCAATTTTCAGGTCATTCTGACATTGTTTGACCTAGTTTCGACTCTTGACAGAAAATCGGTTACAAAGTCTTCGGCTTTCCCGAAAAATGGCAAACTTTGTGCTCCGATTTCACGTGGGTTCTCGTCAAGTTTTCTCCAAGAAAATGAAGTCAATAATTGAGGAAAAATGTCAAGAGAAATGCAGAAGAAAAAAGGAACGAAAAAGATGAAAAAACGGCCGAAAACGACGCTCGGCGACCCTGGCCCAAGGTCGCCGGGCGACCCTGGCCCAGGGTTGCCGGCAACCATGGGTGCATGGTCGCCCGGCGACCCTGCAAATCCGGGTCGCCGGATTTTGCACCAAAACGTCCGATTTTCAATCTTTTTCGCGTTTCGGGTGTTCCTGCCTCTGTGATTTTTTGAAAATCCAATGTTTGATGCTTGAAAACGACTGATCTTCATCGACATCTCGGATCCGCAGTCAAAAGCATGAAATCATCACCAATCACCTCAAGATCGCCAACCGGCTGATCAAGAAAGTGCACTTTCTGTCCGACCGATCGTGAAATCGACAAGATAGATGTCACCGGCCCGCCAACATCAATCAATGTCTGAAATTGCATCGCAATCCGACATCAAACAATGCATGGATCCACCTGTGATGATCGCAAGAAGAATCTCAAAAGGCGCAGCGAGGCCCGCGACTCTTCACATGCCCTGGCGACCACTTAATGACGTTAATTGACCCATTTATGACAACTTAATGCGGTCATTAACTCATTATCTTGGACGGCCCAATCAGATTCAAGCATTTGGGAGTTACAAATCCAAGTAATCATGGCATTAAACCCATGAAACTCCCATCATCATGAAGCATAAAGGCAATTAAAAGCCCACTACCTTCATCAGCCAATCACAAGCCATGAAAAAGGAGTTACAAAATCAACTTGTAACTCCTCATCAATGCTCTCATCATGGCTATCAATGCCCATAACCATCCCATGGCTACCAAAAGCCTATAAAAGGAGATCCATTTCCAAGAGAGAGGGGATCATCGAAGGATCATCAGATCGACATCGATCGACTTGAAGTTCTGCACTTCTCCTAAAGAAATCGAGGTGAAGTCCTGCTACTTTGCTCCCGGAAGCACCACAAGGTGATCAACGTCCCTTGGGGGGCCACCCCCCCCCCCCAAGGTCACCTCCTTCTCCAACATGGCCTAAACGCGGCTTTTCTGCCCGTTTACTCGGTTTTTCATTGGATATAGGACCTTCTCTTGGTCCTTGTGCTTTAAAAAACCGAGGTTAGGAGCCAAGCCAAAGAATCAAAGCATCACATGTTCTCATTTGAAGGACGATGGCGAAGCCCATACATGACTTGCGACCGTCGATCTCAACGTGTCCCCACAATCTCCTAAGAAGTTAGATCCATTTTCTTCCTTTTCTATTATAGTTTGTATTTCTTAAAGAGACAAAAGAAATCACAATTCTTGTCTTTCACATTTGATGAGTTTTGTAAAATCGTCTTTCACGGCAAAATCGCCTTTTACGGCAAACAAACAAAAACGCCTCCTACGGCATTCTAAAAAAAAACAAAGTTGTCTCTTTTCTTAATATTAATGCAATTTGAAAAGTTAGGAAAAAGGATTGATTTCCTTTCCACTTGTGAAGGTGAATCTCCGGATTATCACCATTTCAAATTCCAAGTAGAAAGTAAATCTGGCATACCCGTACAAAAATGTTGATGCCCGAGATCTTCCATCCTCCGCCGAGACCCAGGTCAGCCCCCGGGGTGCGGAGGGAGAGGACGGAAGATTCCCCCTTTTTCGGGTCCATCAAGGTATCGGTCACACTTTCGGTTAACCGAAGTCCAGTTCGGCTAACCGACAAGTTCACTTCAGTCAACAAACTTTTTATGTTTCATGTTTTTAAAACACTTAAATTGATTAAAAACATGTTTTCAGACTTGATTTCTATGGCCCAGAACTTCCACTAGCAAAATACTTTGGAGTAGCTTTCTGCTCAACAATTTTAGAAGGCAAAACTTTTTTTATGCTACAGTACTTGTGCTACAGTACTTTTGCTACAGTACTTTGCTACTGTGTTTTTGCTACAGTGATGTCGGTCAACCGAATTGGATGTCGGTCAACCGAACTCAAGATGTCGGTTAACCGAACCCACTTTGGTTCAAATTCCAGAATGGTCAAATCTAGCCGTTTTTTTACCGTTGGAGTGTCAGTTAACCGAACCCTAACCGACGATAGCCGTTGGGACACTTTTTCTATAAAAGGAAGTTCATTCCAAGGCCAAAATTGATGATTCTTGAAGCCATTTTTGAGGTGTTCTAAGGCCAATCAAAGGGGAATGAACTAAGAAGGCTAAAGGGTCATTAGTAAAGCTAAAGCTTGGATTAATGAAGTTAAATCACCAAGTAAGCTTTGACTTTTCCTAATCATATGTTTTATGCTTTGTCTAAATTATTGGTAAATGATTTTTAGCATATTAACTATGATGTGTTGAATCCATTCCTCTCTTTAATCTTTGATTTAAATCATTGGATTCTTCACCTTGATTTCTAAACAAGTTTGTTTTAATACTTTATAAAACATGTTTTGTCAAAACCTTTAATTTGTTTTATGAACATGTTTCATTAACTTGTTTGAATCATCTTTGTTGTTTTCATTCATTTGAACTTTAGTTAAATTAGTTTGTTTTTTAAAACAACATTGAATATGCATCACATGTTTAGACATAATTAATTTCATACAACTTGTGAGCTTTTGATTTCATATCTTCAACAAGTTTGTATTTGGTACATGTGATTTGCATATTACTTCAATCAAATCTTTTTATGTGTATTAAACTTTAAATTACTTCAAGCATAAATTGATTAAGCTTTATTTTAATATTGATTGAAGTTTCCACACACTCACTTCATAAGCATACATCTTTGCATTCATAGTGTTTGTGTGAGTTTGTTTTACACTTTCATATTCGCCTAATCTAGAGGCAATTAAATTGAGCTTTAATTGTAATCTCTTAGAGTGCTTTGTGAAAACACTTTATTGAGAGAAATCATTTGTTTGTAAAGGTTATTGCTTAGCCTAAGAAAAGCATTGTGTGAAGGTTATTGCTTAGCCTAGAAAAACATCTTGTATAGGTTGTTGTTAAGCCTTGAAAAACAACATTGTAAGGTTATTGCTTATCCTTGGAAAGCATATTGTAGTGGTTATTGCTTAGCCATTTGAAAAGCATAAATAGTGGAAATCTGGTGGGGTGTGAGATCACAAGCCGGTAGTGGATGTAGGCATTGAGGCCGAACCACTATAACTGATTGTGTTATGGTGAATGCTTTTGTGGTGATTGTTGTTGTTTAGCTTTCGCATTTTATTTGTTAATCATCACAAATGGCTAATTGTTTTAAAAGAAGTTTAAAATTGTCATAATTGGTCATTAAGTTGTAGCTCACCCTATTCACCCCCCCCCCCCCCCCCCCTCTAGGGTTAGGATTCCGGACTTTCACATGATGCAATCACATGATTCTTTAATATATGGCTATTCTTCAAAGATGAATGAAAGATAGAAAAACCTAAATCTTTTCAAAGATGAATGAAAGATAGAAAAACCTAAATCTTCATAATCCAAAACTGCAAAACCCTAAATCCTCAAAGGCCCAAACAGAGATTATACCTTGACGAGAAATGAATCTCGGATTGATTGCAGTGGAACTCTTTTCCGGTGGTGTTCTGATCGGCAAGGTCTCAGGAGAAACCGAGAGATGAGCAACCGTAGAGATGAGAAACCGAGATAAACTGTAGAGAAACCGAGAGATGAGCAACCTTAGAGATGAGAAACCGAGAGAAACAGAGAAAAACCGAGAGAAACAGAGAGAAACTGAGAGATGAGCACCGGTAGCACTTTCCAAAGAGACAAACAAAAAACGTGGAGAAGAGGAAAAACGTGGGAAACAATAGATATAATAGAGAAGAAAAACGAGGGAAACAAAAAATTAATTTATAAATTTAGGGTTTTGTAAATTTATAAGAAGGATTAGAACCGACTTACATTCTAATCAAGTTGCCCAAATACCTGCGATACAGTGTAAACTTATCTCACCTTAAAAAAAGCCAAAAAAAAAAAAGAAAAAGAATAAAGGAAAACAGGCTGACGGTTGATATTGATCAATCTGGTAAACTTTGAGTGTTGACCACATAGATCTATCATACCAATGGTCTTTGATAGGGTCCAAATTAGTCTTATGAATATTCTGCCAAATAAAATTGCATACATGTACTAGAAACCAAATCAGGTTAGGGTCATTATTATTAACCGATGAATGATCGATCCGCCCATACCAATAAGTGAGTTTAGTAATGAGGAGTGTACACGAAAAGATGGATCACAATTTCAAGTCCTGATGAGTTCATAATTAACAACATAATATTTCAAGGGTTGGTATTCTCTCGATCTGGTCAAATTGTGCTTTGACCAGTGGCATCACTGCGATGTCCATCTTCTGATCTTCTAAGATCAACTCCTGGATGGGTTGGATCAAATCCAGAAGGGTCTAATTAGAAGGTCACATGCAACCACTAAGCATAACTAGGTAAATACATGGAAACCAAATCAAGTTGCCCAAAACTTTCCTGCCAAACACTGGGGCTGTCATTGAAAATATTTTTTACCGGGAACCTTTATTATGGCCGTTAATATAAGTTAATAAGAAATTTAATTTTAGCAGGTCCAGTTTTGGCAGAGGGTTAGAAATAAATCAAATAGTTGAAAACGACAGAGGGTTGGGAATAAATCAAAGAGTTAAAAACGGTATGCTCAGGTTATTTTGAAAAAAAATTTTTTTTTTTACTAAATGGGGCTTTGCCGACGCAAATCATGTGTTGCCAATGGTGTAGATAAGAAGTCAGAGCTTTCCCAACGCAGACCTGTACATCGCCAATAGGGTTTTCCATAATTTTTGCCAATGCGGTCTTACTTGTGTCGGTAAAAGTAACAATTCTCTGTGACTTTTGCCAACACAGTCCAAATATGCATCGGAAAAAAGACTTCTACCAACGACAATTTTCATTGCGATGCCCAATAGTGTCGAGAAAGTTTTTCCACATCTTTAGCCAACGTAGTCTTACTTGGGTCGGTAAAAGTAACAATTCTCTATGACTTTTACCAACGCAAATTTTCACTGCGTCGGAAAATAGTGTCGGGAAAAGTAAGTTTTTTCATAGATGGGGCTTTGTGGACGCAATAATGCGTTGGCAATTGTACGAATAAAAACTCAGAGCTTTCCCAACGCACATCTGTGCGTCGCCAATAGGCAAGATAATTGCCAACGCATTATTGCGTCGCCATTAGAAAAACACGCGTTGGCAAAACTTTCCCTCTCTTTGGGGGGGGGGGGGGGGGGGTGGTTTTGTTGGCGCCAATATGGTTACCACAGCTTTTGCCAACATGGGCTTACTTGCGTCGGTAAAAGTAGCAATTTTTGTGACTTTTGCCAACGCAGTCCAAATATGCGTTGGAAATAAGAAATTTGCCAATGCAAATTTTCAATGCGTTGGGAAATATTGTCGGGAAAAGTGCATTTTGTTATAGTGGCTTAATTCAAAATTTACCATGGATGTCTATGATTCTGGTAATTGATTTTTTTTAGCCATGTGAATTATGATATAAAATCCAAAAATAAAATTTTCAAAGTGGGTTTTTACATGACTACCAGCTGCAATTGATATTGTAGGGCCCCACGATTGATTGATTACAGTGATTGCAAACATTCTCTCTCTCACACACATAAAAAACTGGCAGTGGTTCAAATTTCGCTTCTGCTTTAGAGAGATTGGCTCTTATTGATAACATGTTTAGAGAAATGTAACTAGAAAAAGGTGTGCCCATTAAAGGTCTTGTTGCTTGTTACTTATTTTCTATTTTTTCTTTATATTTCTAAAAAAGGAAAAGAAATTTCTGTTAACTGTTTTCATTTTCATCACTATAAAATTTATAATTTTCCATGTTTTATATACAATCATCACACAATGTTTGTTTTGAGTATGTAGTATGGAGATTTAAAGGGCCCTCCAAGTGTCCTCTTCGACCAATGAATATGCTCCATGGTTTTACACAACCTCAATTTGTCATAATTTAAGAATTGGTATAACCTCTAATTAGACTACACCGTCGACGTGCTAGAACCCCAAAAGTCACACCAATTAGATAGTTCTCGTTATTTAATATTAGAGAAGAAATCATGCATCATATACATCATCAATTCAATGGAGAATATCACTTCCCTTCCCTCTGACCAAGATATGTAGAGCATTTAATTGCTAGTGTCTTAATTCATAGGTTGGCCATACAATGTAGATGTTAGGAGAGAGTTCATCTGGTTTCCGATTTAATTTTAAACCCAAGGTTCCAACGGTCTCATGATTAGGAGAAGTGAGGGTCAAAATCTGATGTATGCGATCAAAATCAATTAGAGGTAGTATCTTTCATATATAACTAGCATATGGCGCCCGTACTGATCATAGGCAATCAACCAGGCAACACTACAACAACTTGCACTTTTAGCACATTTTTTTGGTGACGCTTTTATAAATTTGTTTGTAAATTTATTATTTACTGATGTATATAATTTCGTCGTTGAAAATCAGCCTTGTACTGACGTTTTATAAAAAAACGTCACTAAAAGCCTGACTTTTAGCGACGTTTTATATAAAACGTCGCTAAAAGGCTGATTTTTAGCGACGTTTTACTAAATAACGTCGGCAAAGTTCAATCTTAGAATTAACTTCATTTTTGAGGAAAAGTCAAAATCAGAGATTATTACCGACGAATTATAAAACGTTGGTAAAAGTCATGACTATGTAACCGTCGGTAAACGTCGGTAAAACTTCATGACCAGAATGGGATCATGTCCTAGAGTTGAGTTCATGAAGACCATAATAATTTGTAGTTGCCTTAACCAAGTTTTTTTGACCAAACACCATAATAATTTGTAGTTGCCTTAACCAATTTTTTTAAATGCAAGCTTTACTTAGCATATATAGCTATATATAGCCATATAATGTTAATGAGATTGTTTTGTGTTTTTTTTTATGCAACATGTGTTATGTTTGGCTTGTTTGATATTGTAAGGGCTCTATTCAGTGAAGTGAGAGGAAAACTGGAAACACAAGATATTGATCTTGTTATGAATTAAAGACTTCTAAGATAAATAACATATTTATCTTCATTGGAAAACAGAATTGAAGTAGGCACAATGAGCTGGACCTCATAAACACATTCAATCTATTCAATATTGGTGAGCAGATTCTATTTCTAATTTCTAATTTCTAATTACTTGTGATTAGGTCAGATATGGACAGGAGTTGGATATTACATTATCAGAACCGATTTGGTGCGGAGTACATAGCTGGGGTGAACTCATTAATTGATTTTGCAAAGGCAAATTCGGGCGGGGCAGTGTTGATTAACTACCTGTGTAAGGATTGTTGTAGCCATCGGAAGCATGACTATGTAACCGTGAGAAATCATTTGCACATTCAAGGAATGATGGTCTCATACCTACATTGGATATATCACGAGGAACCTATAGTTCAACCCGATGATTCAGATGAGAGCGAGGATGAATCAGAAGAGAATCAGGATGAATACGATGAGTTGATAGAGGACCATCGTAGGGAAACTTACTTGGAGGAAGATACTCAAGAGAGGGATGATGTACAGGACTTTGAAAATTTGTTGAAGGCTTCTCAGCGTGGCCTGTACCCAGGTTGCAAAAGCTCAGATACTCTGTTATCGTTTGTCATCAAGATATTGCATGTGAAGGTAGAAAGTGGGTGTAGCAATAAGTCGTTCAACAAGGTTCTGTAGATTTTTAAGGACTTCTTACCCGAAGGTCATGTGGTGCCGGCCTCAGCTTACGAGGTGAAGAAATTATTACGTGACTTGGGCATGGGATACAAGAACATAGAGATGCCTGCAAACACAATTGTGTGTTGTATTGGAAGGAGAATGCTCAATTGGATTAATGTCCAGAATGTGAAGAGCCTAGGTACAAGGTCAATTATGGCAAGCGAAAGAAGATCCCTCATAAGGTGCTTCGTTACTTCCCATTGACATCGAGGTTACGCAGATTGTATATGTCAAGGAAGACAGCTACAGAGATGAAATGGCACAGTAATAAGCGCGTTGACGATGGGATAGCGTGGCATCCAACTGATTCAGTGGAATGGAAAGAATTTGATAAGAAATATCCATAGTTTGCCCAAAAGACACGTAATGTGAGGCTGGGGTTAGCCACCGATGGATTCAATCCTTTCAGCAACATGAGCACCTCTTATAGCATGTGGCCTGTCATACTTATGCTCTATAGTTTGCCACCATGGATGTGCATGAAGGAGCCATTCTTGATGATGTCATTACTTATTACAGGACCAAACTCACCGGGAAATGATATTGATGTATATCTGAGGCCCTTGGTTGATGAGTTGAAGGAGTTATGGGATCATGGTGTATCGACTTATGATGCCTCCAATAAACAGACCTTTCAAATGCATGCGGCTGTGATGTGGACGATAAATGACTTTCCTACGTATGGTAACTTGTCTGGGTGGAGCACAAAAGGTTATAACACTTGCCCCTCGTGTAACGACAGCTCGTTAGGGGTGAAGTTGAAAGATAAGATTGGGTACATTGGCCATTGAAAATACTTGGAACTGAACCACCAATGGTGTAGAAGCAAGGCCTTCAACGGTCAGCCTGAGCGTGAAAAGAATTCTTTGGATTTACCGGGACAAAAGGTACTAGACCAGCTAGAAGAACTAGCGCCGGTCAAGTTTGGCAAGAATAACAAATGACTGCGTGACTCTGGAGAACTAAATTGGACAAAGAAAAGCATCCTATTTGAATGGCCCTACTGGAAGTGCAAAAAGCTTCGACACAACCTTGATCCTATGCACATTGAGAAGAACATTTGTGTAGCTTTGGTTTAAACAATTTTGGGCATAAAGGGAAAAACAAGGACACCAAGAAAGCGCGTAAGGATTTGAAAAATATGGGCATCAGGCCAGAGCTGCATCTAGTGGAGAGGGAAGATGGATCCAGCGTGAAGTTGCATGCCTTTTACACTCTAGAACCAAAACATAGAGATGGATTTTATGAATTCTTGAAGTCGATCAAATACCCAGACGGCTATGCGGCGAACCTCTCGAGGTGTGTAACCTCGAAAAATTATAAATTAGCTGGTTTAAAGAGCCATGATTGCCACATTCTTATCCAACACATCCTTCCTATTGGCAAACGCGACTTTCTGAATAATGATATATGTACAACATTGTTTGAGTTAGGCAACTTTTTCCAAGACCTTTGCTAGAAAACACAGAGACACGATGATTTGAAAAAATTGGAGGAGCAAATAGTTTTGATATTGTGCAAGTTGGAGAGGATTTTCCTCTTACTTTCTTTGATGTGATGGTTCATCTATCGGTTCACTTGCCAGGCGAGGCCATGCTTGGTGGACCAGTGCAATATCAGTGGATGTACCTGATAGAAAGGTAATAGTTGATGACCATTGATTAATTATTTATGTATTAGTGCAATTGCCTTGCATTGTAAATCGTAATTGTTATCATTGGTTGTTTAAAGGTTTCTGAAGACCCTAAAAGGGTACGTTCGCAACCGAGCTCGGCCTGAAGGTTCGATCACCGAGGCTTACATTGTCAAATAGTGTCTCACTTTTTGCTCAATGTATTTAAAGCAGACTAATCCAGTAGAGCATTATGATGATGGTGGCGAACGTGGCCCGGGGATGTCGGTCTTCACACAAACTGTCCGTCCCATCGGACTGATGCCAAGGGCACATGATCCTTCTCAAAGAGAGTGTGACATGGCTCATTGGTTTGTGCTGAATAATTCCCCCAAGGTGGATCCGTATCTACAATATGTGCTTCAATCTAGCCATATTTATGCATTGCTTGTTATCCTTTATTCACTCTTTACTCTACTTATTCAAAAAACTATCTTGAGTAGGGAACACAAGAATTTAGTGCAAGATCAAAGAGGTGGAGATGTCGGGCAGATACAACGAAAAGAATTTGTAGAATGATTCAAACAACGTGCAAGACATAAAATTTTATCATTTTAATTGCTAGATATTATTGGATGACACTTCAAATATCATTAGTTTAATACATTTGTCTTAATTTGCTTATGTAGATTAATCAATTGCAAACTCTAGGGTCACCAGAAGCTTTTGATGAGATGTGGTCATTAGCAAATGGCCCTAGATCCCTAGTGAATCTTTACCAAGGGTGTGATTGCAATTGCTTCCGATACCACACTATAGACCATGAGAAATGCCTTAGGAGCCAGAGTAGCGGCTTGGTCGTCGAAGGGGAATAGGAAGGGGTGAAACATGACTACTATGGCTACATTTGCAAAGTCTGGGAATTGTCCTATCGGCACGGGGGTAAGGTGGTCTTATTTGAATGCGAATGGTACAACACTAGTACCAAGCACAAGATAAACATCGAAGACCATGTTACAAGCATTGATATCACGGGTCGTTGGTGTACGGATGATCCATTTGTCCTACCAGTCTTCTACGTCAATGACACCAGCAGAGGAAAAATTGGAGAGTCGTAGAACGGGTCATGCCTCGGGGAGTATGGGATGTACCCGCTAAGCGGGATGACGACGACGACGACGATGATGTGCCTAATGATGCATTTCAGCAAGACGAAACGGCATTTGTTGTCCCAGTCCTCGTCGATGGTACTAGTATCCAATACTCTAGGGATAATATAGATCCTGGGATTGTTCTCAGTGATGAGTTAGAAGACGAGGATGGCCAAGACGAGGATGAAACACTGGCGGAGTACGAAGATGAAGAAGAAAATGATGTTCATAATTAGGAAGATGATGACATGGAATATGACATGTAGTGTTTGTTTCAGGTTTTGCACATGTAACAATTAAGTAAATTAATAAAGATCTTGTCTTACAAAATAACATTGTCTTCAATTTCATTTTCACTTCTGATTTGTTCATATATGGATAAGACATTTCTACATTTCACATTTTATTCTTATTTCTATATATCATAGTTGCAAAAGATGCCAAATAGAGGGAAAAAATGGGTTAAACCAGGAGAGTTGTCCCATCAAGTGCAAGCATCCAATTATTTATTAAAGAGAAAAAAGACAATTAAGCAGAATGCAGAAAAACTTACATCTCTAGGGCTCCCGTCGACCGCACATACTATATTTGGTTCGGCTAAAGGGACAAACGAGAAGGGAAAGAGGAATGTTAGTGGTAATGATAAGGATGAGAACTACATTCCCCTCGAAGATGATGTAGATGACGAGACATCTTGGTCTCAATCGGATGAGGTAATCTTTCTGTGAATGTCTATGAAGTGTACTTTAAAATATTAGTTTTGATGGTGATACTCATGCTAAAATGATTTTCATTTCCATTTAATGTAAATTGCTGACATTCACGTTACTAATATTATTGATTTTTGCGAATAATTATTTTTTTCCTTGTCACTTTGCTTTAAGCCAGATTGCAGATATGCCTAGGGACAAGAGGGTGTATTGCAGCTGCACTCAGGTTAGCTCATGTAGAGAGCACACCTGAGGCCTCGACACAGCCTCCGCCAGCTGATCTTCTAGTTACACGGTCTGGAGGATCAAGGAGCACCCTTGATTTGGCAGCCACCCAGCCTCTGCTGATTTAGCCTCTGACCACACAGCCCTCACCAACCCAGCCTCAGCCGTCCCAGCCTCCGCGGAGTCCTCATACAGTCGGGAGCAGCGTAGGTGAGAAAATTTTGACCTTTCAAAATCATGAATTCACCTCAATTTAATGATTTGTGTTCACTAACTCATTTAGCACTGTCATCTTAACAGCATCAGCCCTAGTCTCGAAGGTTTCGAGCCATGTAAGGGGTGTCACGTGAGGGAAGAATGTGATAAAGCTGAGGAGACAGCTGAGTCATAACATCTCAGTCCCGATCCCCAGCTCCAGTCATAGGCCAGAAGGGGAACATACTCCATCACTGGTTAACCATCTTGGGTTTGCCATTAGAGAGGTTGGCCCAGTCAGGCCCCATGGTTGGAAGAAGCTTCACAGTGGGATCAAGCTTGCCGTCATTGCTACAGTTCAGGTAAACTGAAACAAAAAATATGCACATGTAACTGATTATAGTTGTACTCCTCATTACAATATCTGATTATATTTTGTTATTATTAATCTTTATATGGCTCTCCCCTAATTGCAGCAAATTTTTGATATCGGGGACTACAAGGGCGATATGCAGCTCAGGGCGGACATTAACCGCCAATGCGGGGTTTTGTATAGGAGTTGGAAGTACGAGCTGCATAGTCACTATATCAAGCTGTTGGACCAGGGGGTTCCCCGACCCCAGGACCACTCGGCAGAGGGTTGTGATCTAGCTGACTGGCAGTTGATGGTCTTGTAGTGCTGGGAATCACCAGCCTGGAAGGTGTTGGAAATAGGTGGGCCTCTAGGATAGGTTTCAAAACTTTTGACCAACTTGATTTAGTGATCAACTATCCAGAAGGCTACAATACCCAATCCAGGATCCATGTCCTCAATCTCAGCTATCATGATCAGTAAATAAACCTATCAAGAAGATGGAACAGTAACCAATAAGTATCCATAAAAATCTACAACATGCAATGAAGTAGATTATACCTTTGGAGCTCGATTGTGCTCTAATGGAGAAGTTGTTCTTTTCTTTGATAATGAAACTCTTTCACGTATCAAATAGGAATCTCCAAGACCCTTTGATCTTCCACGCTATAACCCGTATCAGATTCTCTTCCTCAAGAAGATGGGTGGGATCTCTAAGAGAAAACTCTTAAGAAAACTTGAAGAGAACTAGAAGAGGGAAGAGAGGAGCATGTGCAACTCTTGCACAAACAAGGCTTGGACGTGAATCCCTACGTAGAGATATACCTTAGACGTCCAGCCCTATAATCTCCTCTATATATAGCTTAAAAGCAAACTCCTCTTTGTTTTCTAATTGAAATAGAAGTCTCACATCTCTAACAATTAGTAACTCTCTTCTTTCTAATTTAAATAGAAGTCTCACTTTCATTATAATTAGTAACTTACTATTACCACTATTAGAAGTCACACTTCTAATAGAAATAGTAACTTTCTACTTCCTTTTAGAGTTCTAATATAATTAGTATCTTTCTAATAGCTTGGGCTAGCGTGGAGACCACTAGGGATTCTTTAGAAAGCTGGCTCCAACTCGGACTCGCGACCCCACATCTTATGTGCAATCCAGGCCCATAGTTAATTGCAAATAACTCCACTATATAAATGCAATTGGACTCCAGTCTTAGGAATAAATTACATAGAAGTAGGCCCCTCTATCAATATCCATGGATCAATTCGAATAAAACTGTCTCTTCCGATCTTAGTTCCACATCTTATTATCCTTGAGCCCCAGTTAATTGCAGTGATCATCAGTACCATCCAATTAACTCTTAATCGAAATGGGTGCGTACTTACTAATGACAATCCATTAATTGGCACAAGGGGATAATAGAGATAGATTCCATCTTAATCATTCAATGTTCCCACAATCCTACTACCACATACCCAAGACACCGAAGTGTTGACCTACAGTTGGCCTCACTCATTGGTGACTCAAAGCAAATGAATAGATATAAACTTGAGTTCATCAATGTCTCAGGATTGAGAGCCTATGGCTAGGGAATTATGAGAGCAAACCTTATAATCGAGACAAAATTCCATAAGGTGCTTCTCATGGTCCTTCAATACATCCAATGTACCAATACCATGATCCAGAATCTTTCATTCTGATGATCGAGACAAATCACACTATCTTATAGTGATCAAATTACTGCAACCTTATCAAATGAGATGCCCAGTCTCATCACTGGTTGTGAAGATATTTAAGTATAAGATTTGCTATACATGCCTCTCATATGTGGATCTCATCCATACACATGTATTACATCTAGTATACTTACGTACTCCGGTTCATCTCATGAACCATCATGTCATTTGTATTGGTTATGTGCAAACAAGTAATAAAACACCATTCATCTCATGAAAGGAAAGCAATAATATATTGATAAATAAAGAAATTAATTAATTTGTTCATCATCTAATGGATTGAGACCATATAAACTAACAGAAGGTAACTTTGGGATGTTATCTACAACAATTAATTATATTCCAACGTAATTCTATTAGTAATGATTTTATAAATGACTGCTATTGTATTATTATTTTTCTATGTAGGCGAAGTCGAAAAAAGCACAAGAGAGTCGAACCAAGCTGCCATATAATCATACTAGTGGCTCCAGGTCATTTGCATCGAGGATGTCTCTGATGGTAGTAATTATATTCATATGAAGAAACTTGATTAAGTTTATTAATTTATCAATATGTAGCTAGGTTCATATCTAATACAAAGCTATTTCAAATGATAGACGACACAGAATGCCGGTTAAGCGCCGCATTTTACTCAGTTCTTCTACGACACCCACTACAAACAAAAGAGTAATGAGTGGGTAAATGAGGTGGCTTGGCAGAGACATGTACGTTTGCTAATAAATCAATTATGATCAATAATTCCATAAAAGCATTCTAAATCCCTTATTGATTTAAATGGCAGGAGGCCTTGGTGCAGCGGACTGAGGAGCAGTCGCAGCCTTCTGTCATAGCTCCGATGACTGAGAAACAGATTGTTGTTGATGTGCTTGGGAAGAGGTAAGGATACTTAAAAGGGTATGGGATATACACGAGGACCTCTTCATCTTCGACACAGTCTCAGGCACCGGATCCTGAGGTGATCGCCCTACGGGAGCAGCTAGCCGAGCAGGCTAGGAGGCAAGCTCAGAAGGATAGGAGGCAAGCTGAGCAGGACAGGAGGACACGTGCACTTGAGGCCCTCATTCAACAGTTGGCAGTTGCGGCAAGGATAGATCCGACCAGCTATTTCGACATCACGAGAGGGACCACTTCTGCTGGTGATGGCACGACCACTGGAGATCTTGATGCGACCCTTTGGTACGTGTGTTTTCATATGAAAATGACCTCATTGACACGCCACACTTCATTTACTTATTACATGCATAATGAGCATAAAAAAAACATGATCATGGTTCCAATATGAGTGCAACCAAACCAACCCTCAGATAGAACATGGTTCCAAAATGACCACAATAGGCAAGTAGAACATGGTTCCAAAATGACCACAGTAAGCAAGTTTTGGCACCAAAACTCGATTGCATGGAAGAATTGACTAAATTGGTGGAGATGAATAGATGATACCTTGCCTTTGAATCAACAAGTGAGATGAACATGAGGTCCTATCTTCTGGAAGGGAACATATCTCAAATGATTGCCTTAAACGTGGTTTTTACTCAATCTCACTATTCCCTGTCTCAATGCAATCCGAAGCCATACTTTAGCAACAAGGGTCAGTGTTTTGCATTGTAAGCAATCAGGACTCTCGAGGACAATCCACCCTAGCTGTCTATATACATATCTGTGGCAAGCCAACCACCCCTATTTTGTTCTCAATCTCATAGACATTAACAAATTTGTGAATGGCTTGCTTGCAGAGGGCATCGCCTGCGCTCATGGAGATCTTGCTCAAACTGCACAAAGCATGTAAATTCGCCTCCTCTACTTGAATAGTATATTGGCTTGAACCCGCTACAAGCATTGAAAGATCACTTAGATCTCCTCAGATCCTCATGATTTCATTTCAATGGAACATCTCTATAATTCTATGCTCTTTTTTTTTTTTTTGCTACGCTATAATTCTAAGATTCAGCAGATGAGTTGCATGAAAACTAATGCTCACTTTCATTGTTTATGATAGAGATGAAAGACCAATGGAGATCGATCACTATCTATTTGGATTTGGTTCTGTCAAGTATCATGTTTAGGTACTCCAAAGAGAATTCTAGCATGCACATATTGCATTCCTAGTTGGCATGATACATTGATAGTTTTATTTGTTCTTTGTGAACTTTTAGATGCTTTCAGTAGAATAAAAAATACTAGAAATTCTATCAACTACATTAACAATTTCTAACCCATAGTCACAATTACTTTAATACCAAGACAAAGGACAATTACTGTTACTTTACATTCAATTATTCAAATGCATACAAAGAGCAGAGCCCAATGCAATTAGGACTCCCGGTTAGAGAATAAGAAGCGAAAACACCGGATTTTCCAACACTTAGGCTCGTAAATGGCCCGCCGGGGTCCGGAACGGGAAAAGGCCCCCAAAACAACAGAAAACCTGCACGAGCACCACGTTCAAGGTTATAGTAACTTATAGGAACATACGGCTCACAAATAGGACTCCTGGTTAGAGAATTTGAAGCGAAAAGATCGGATTTTACAACACTTAGGCTCGAAAACGGCCCGCCGGGGGTCCGGAACGGGAAATGGCCCATGGAAAAACCAGAAACCGACACGAACACCTCGCTCGAGGGTATAGTAACTTGTAGGAACTGACGGTTCGCAAATAGGACTTCCGTTTAGAGAATTAGAAGTGAAAACATCGAATTTTCCAACACTTTGACTTGAAAACGGCCTGTCGGGGTTCCAGAACGGGAAACGCCCTGCCGGGGCTCCGGAACGGGAAACGGCCCCTGGAAAAATCAGAAACTGGCACGAGCACTTCGGTCGAGGGTAGATTAACTTGACGGAACTAACAGTTCACAAATAGGACTCCCGATTTGAGAATAAGAAGCAAAAACATCAGATTTTCCAACACTTATGCTCGTAAATGGCCTGCCAGGGTCCGGAACGGGAAATGGCCCCCCAGAAAAATCGAAAACCGGCACGAGCACCATGCTAAAGGTTATAGTAACTTGTAAGAACATACGCTTCGCAAATAGGACTCCCGGTTAGAGAATTTGAAGCCAAAAGATTGGATTTTACAACACTTAGGCTCGAAATCGGCCCGCCGGGGGTCCGGAACGAGAAATGGCCCATGGAAAAATCGGAAATCGACACAAGCACCTTGCTCGAGGGTATAGTAACTTGTAGGAACTGACGGTTCATAAATAAGACTTCCAGTTACAGACTTAGAAGCGAAAACATCGGATTTTCCAACACTTTGGCTCGAAAACGGCCCGCCGGGTTCTTGAATGGTAAACGGCCCGCCGGGGGTCCGGAACGGGAAACGTCCCCTGGAAAAATTAGAAACCGGCATGAGCACTTCGCTCGAGGGTAGATTAACTTGACTGAACTAACGGTTCACAAATAGGACTCTCGGTTAGAGAATAAGAAGCAAAAACATCGGATTTTCGAACACTTAGGCTCGAAAACGGTCCGCCAGGGGTCCGAAACTGGAAACGGCCCTCCGGAAAAATCGAAAACTTGCACGAGTACGACGCTCAAGGTTATAGTAACTTGTAGGAACATACAGTTCGCAAATAGGACTCCCGGTTAGAGAATTTGAAGGGAAATGATCGGATTTTACAACACTTAGGCTCGAAAACGGCCTGCTGGGGGTCTAGAACGGGAAATGGCCCATGGAAAAATCGAAAACTGACACTAGCACCTCGCTTGAGGGTATAGTAACTTGTAGGAACTGACGGTTCGCAAATACGACTTCCGATTATAGAATTAGAAGCGAAAACATCGGATTTTCAAACACTTTAGCTCGAAAATGGCCCCCCGGGGTTCCGAAAAGGGAAACGGCCCGCCGGGGGTCCGGAACGGGAAACGGCCCCTGGAAAAATTAGAAACTGGCATGAGCACTTCGTTCGAGGGTAGACTAACTTGACGGAACTGACGGTTCACAAATAGGACTCCCGGTTAGAGAATAAGAATAAAAAAACATCAGATTTTCCAACACTTAGGCTCGAAAATGGTCCGCCAAGGGTCCGGAATGTGAAACGGCCCCTAGAAAATCGAAAACTGACACGAGCACTTCGCTTGAAGGTAGAGTAACTTGACAGAACTGACGGTTCTCAAATAGGACTCCCGGTTAGGGAATTACAGGAGAAAACATATGACTTTCCAACACATAGGCTTGTACACGGCCCGCCGGGGGTGCGGAACAGGAAGCGGCCCCCGGAAAAATCAGAAACCGGCACGAGCACCTCACTCGAGGGTATAGTAACTTGTAGGAACTAATGGTTCACAAATAGGACTTTCAATTAGAGAATTAGAAGCGAAACATAGGATTTTCCAACACTTTGGCTCGAAAACGGCCCGCCGAGGTTCCGGAAGGGGAAACGACCCGCCAGGGTTCCGGAACGGGAAACGGCCTTTGGAAAGAATAGAAACCGGTACGAGCACTTCGCTCAAGGGTAAAGTAACTTGACGAAACTAACGGTTCGCAAGTAGGACTCTCGGTTAGAGAATAAGAATCGAAAACAGCGGATTTTCCAACACTTAGGCTCGAAAACAGCCCGCCGGGGGTCTGGAAAGGGAAACGGTCCCCGGAAAAATCGAAAACTGGCTTGATCACCTCACTCGAGGGTATAGTAACTTGTAGGAATGGACGGTTCGCAAAGAGGACTCCCCGTTAGAGAAGTAGAAGCGGAAAGATCTGATTTTCCAATAGTTACGCTCGAAAATAGCCCGCCGGGGGTCTGGAATAGGAAACGGCCCCCGAAAATATCGAAAACAAGCATTAGCACCTTGCTTGAGGGTAGAGTAACTTGTAGGAACAAACAATTCACAAATAGGACTCCAGGTTAGAGAATTAGAAGCGAAAACATCGCATTTTCCAACACTTTAGCTCGAAAACGGCCCGCCGGGGGTCCGGAATGGGAAACGGCCCCTGGAAATATCGAAAACCAGCACGAGACTTTGCTTGAGGGTAGAGTAACTTGACGGAACTGACGGTTTGCAAATAAGACCCTCCGTTAGAGAATTAGAAGCGAGAACATCGGATTTCCCAACACTTAAGTTCGAAAACGGCCCGCCGGGGGTCCGGAACGGGAAACGGCCCCCAGAAAAAATAGGAAACCGGCTCGAGCACCTCGCTCGAGGGTATATTACCTTGTAGGAAATGTCGATTCACAAATAGGACTTTGGTTAGAGGATTAGAAGTGAAAACATCGGATTTTCCATCACTTAGGCTCGAAAATAGCCAACCGAGGTTCCGAAACGGGAAACGGCACCCGGAAAATTCGAAAATCGGATGACACCTCGCTTGAAGATATAGTTACTTGTCGGAACATAAGGTTTGAGAATAAGACTTCCTGTTAGAGAATTGGAAGCGGAAAAATCGGACTTTCTAACACTTAGGCTTGAAAACGGCCCGTTCGGGTCCGAAACAGGAAATGGCCCCTAGAAAAATCGGAAACCGGCATGAGTACTTAGCTCGGGGGTAGAATAACTTGGCGAAACTGACGGTTCGCAAATAGGACTCCCGGTTAGAGAATTAGAAGCGAAAACATCGGATTTTCCATTACTTACGCTCGAAACGGCTCGCCGGGGGTTCGAAACGGGAAAGGGCCCCCGGAAAAATTGAAAACTAGCACGAGCACCTCACTCGAGAGTAGAGTAACTTGACGGAACTGACAATTCACAAATAGGACTCCTGCTTTAGATTTAGAAGCGAAAACATCAGATTTTACAATTAGGCTCGAAAACGGCTTGCTGGGGGAGAATTGGGAAACAACCCGCAGAAAAATTGAAAACCGGCACAAGCACCATGCTCGAGGGTATAGCAACTTGTCGAATATGACAGTTTGGAAATAGGACTCCCAGTTAGAGAATTGAAGCGAAAATATCAGATTTTCCAACACTTAGGCCTGACAATGGCCCGCCGGGGGTTCTGAACGGGAAACGGCCCTCGAAAAAATAGGAAACTAGCTCGAGCACCTCGTTCGAGTGTATAGTGACTTGTAAGAAATATCGATTCGCAAATAGGACTCCTGATTTGAGAATTAGAAGCAAAAACATCGGATTTTCCAACACTTAGGCTCGAAAACGGCCCGCCAGGGGTTCGGAATTCGAAATGGCTCCCAAAAAAATTAAAAACCGGCACGACATCTCGCGCGAGGATATAGTAACTTGTAGGAACATATTGGTCACAAACTGGACTTCCGGTTAGAGAATTAGAAACAAAATCATCGGATTTTCCAACACTTAGGCTCAAAAATGGCCCGCTGGGGGTCAGAAACAAGAAACGGCCCACGGAAAAATCAGAAACCGGCATGAGCACTTCGCTCGAGGGTAGATTAACTTACCGGAACTGACGGTTCACAAATAGGACTCCCGGTTAGAGAATAAGAAGCAAAAACATCGGATTTTCCAACACTTAGGCTCGTAATTGGCCCGCCGGAGTCCGGAGCTGGAAATGGCCCCTAGAAAAATAGAAAACTGGCACGAGCACCACGCTCAAGGTAATAGTAACTTGTAGGAACATACGGTTCACAAATTCGACTCCCGGTTAGAGAATTTGCAGCGAAAAGATCAGATTTTATAACACTTAGGCTTGAAATCGGTCCGCTGGGGGTCCGGAACGGGAAATGGCCCTTGGAAAAATCAGAAACCGACATGAGCACCTCGCTCGAGGGTATATTAACTTGTAGGAACTAACGGTTCGTAAATAGGACTTCCTGTTACAGAATTAGAACTAAAGACATCGGATTCTCCAACACTTTGGCTCGAAAACGGCCCACCAGGTGTCCGGAACGGGAAAAGGCCCCTGGAACAAAATAGAAACCGGCATGAGCACTTCGCTCGAGGGTAGATTAACTTGACGGAACTGACGGTTCACAAATAGGACTCCCGGTTAGAGAATAAGAAGCAACAACATTGGATTTTCCAACACTTAGGCTCGTAAATGGACCGCCGGAGTCCGGAACGGGAAATGGCCCCCAAAAAAATCGAAAACCGGCACGAGCACCACGCTCAAGGTAATAGTAAGTTGTAGGAACATACGGTTCGCAAATAGGACTCCCAGCTAGAGAATTTGCAGCGAAAAGATCAGATTCTATAGCACTTAGGCTCGAAATTGGCCCGCTGGGGGTCCGGAACGAGAAATGGCCCATAGAAAAATCGGAAACCGACATGAGCACCTCACTCGAGGGTATAATAACTTGTAGGAACTGACGGTTCGCAAATAGGACTTCCTGTTACAGAATTAGAACTGAAAACATCGGATTTTACAACACTTTGGCTCGAAAACGGCCCGCCGGGTGTCCGGAACGGGAAAAGGCCCCTGGAAAGAATAGAAACCGGCATGAGCACTTCGCTCGAGGGTAGATTAACTTGACGGAATTGACAGTTCGCAAATAGGACTCTCGGTTAGAGAATAAGAAGCAAAAACATTGGATTTTCCAACACTTAGGCTCGAAAACGGTTCGCCAGGCGTCCGGAATGGGAAACAGCCCCCAAAAAAATCGGAAACAGGCATGAGCACCACACTCAAGGCTATAATAACTTGTAGGAACATACGGTTCGCAAATAGGACTCCCGGTTAGAGAATTTAAAGCGAAATGATCGGATTTTACAACACTTAGGCTCGAAAACGGCCCGCCGGGGGTCCGGAATGGGAAATGGCCCATGGAAAAATTGGAAACCGACACGAGCACCTTGCTCAAGCGTATAGTAACTTGTAGGAACCGACGGTTCACAAATAGGACTTCCGGTTATAGAATTAGAAGCGAAAACATCGGATTTTCCAACACTTTGCCTCGAAAACGGCCCCCCGTGGTTCTGGAATGGGAAACGGCCCGCCGGGGGTCCGGAACGAGAAACGGCCATCGGAAAAATCAGAAACCAACATGAGCACTTCTCTCATGGGTAGACTAACTTGACGGAACTGACGGTTCGCAAATAGGACTCCTAGTCGGAGAATAAGAAGTAAAAACATCGGATTTTCAAACACTTAGGCTCGAAAACGGTCCACCAGGGGTCCGGAATGGGAAATGGCCCTCGGAAAAATTGGAAACCAGTACGAGCACTTTGCTTGAGGGTAGAGTAACTTGACGGAACTGACGGTTCTCAAATAGGACTCCCGATTAGAGAATTACAAAAGAAAACATCTGATTTTCCAGCACTTAGGCTCGTACATGGCCCGCCGGGGGCTGGAGCAGAAAACGGCCCCCGGAAAAATTAGAAACCGGCACGAGCACCTTGCTCGAGGGTGTAGTAACTTGTAGGAACTGACGGTTCGTAAATAGGACTTTCGGCTAGAGAATTAGATGCGAAACATCGGATTTTCCAACACTTTGGCTCAAAAACAGCCCGCCGGGGTTCCAAAATTGGAAAAGGCCCCAGGAAAAAATAGAAAACGGCACGAGCACTTCACTCAAGGATAGAGTAACTTGACGGAACTGACGGTTCGCAAATAGGACTCTCGGTTACAGAATAAGAAGCGAGAACATCTGATTTTCCAACACTTAGGCTCGAAAAGAGCCCGCCGGGGGTCCAGAAAGGGAAACGACCCCCGGAAAAATCGAAAACCGGTATGATCACCTAACTCGAGGGTATAGTAACTTGAAGGAACTGACAGTTCGCAAATAGGACTCCCGGTTAGAGAAGTAGAAGAGGAAATATCAAATTTGCCAACAGTTAGGCTCGAAAACAGCCCGTTGGGGGTCTGGAACAGGAAACGGCTCCCCGGAAATATCGAAAACTGGCACGAGCACCTCGTTCGAGGTTAGAGTAACTTATAGGAACAGACGGTTCACAAATAGGACTCCCGGTTCGAGAATTAGAAGCGAAAACATCGCATTTTCAACACTTTGGCTTGAAAACGGCCCGCTGGGGGTTTGGAACCGGAAACGGCCCCTGGAAATATCGAAAAACCAGTACGAGCACTTCGCTCGAGGGTAGAGTAACTTGACGGAATTGACGGTTTGCAAATAAGATCCTCCGTTAGAAAATTAGAAGCGAGAACATCGGATTTTGCAACACTTAAGTTCGAGAATGGCCCGCTGGGGTTCGGAGTGGGAAACGGCCCCCAAAAGAATAGGAAATCAGCTAAAGCACCTCGCTCGAGGGTATAGTACCTTGTAGGAAATGTCGATTCACAAATAGGACTTCCGATTAGAGGATTAGAAGTGAAAACATCGGATTTTTCATCACTTAGGCTCGAAAACGGCCAACCGGGGGTCCGGAACGGGAAAGGCACCCGGAAAATTCAAGAACTGGATGACACCTCGCTCTAAGATATAGGTACTTGTCGGAACATAAGGTTCGAAAATAAGACTTCCGGTTAGAGAATTGGAAGCGGAAAAATTGGATTTTCTAACACTTAGGCTTGAAAACGGCCTATTATGAGTACGGAACGGGAAATGGCCCCTGAAAAAATTGGAAACCGGCAGGAGCACTTAGCTCGAGGGTAGACTAACTTGGCGAAACTGATAGTTCGCAAATAGGACTCCCGGTTAGAGAATTAGAAGCGAAAACATCAGATTTTTCAACACTTAGGCTCGAAAACGGCCCGCCGGGGGTCCGAAACGGGAAAGGCCCCCCGGAAAAATCAAAAACTAGCACGAGCACCACACTTGAGAGTAGAGTAACTTGACGGAACTGACAATTTGCAAATAGGACTCCGGTTTTAGATTTAGAAGCGAAAACATCTGATTTTCCAATTAGGCTCGAAAACGGGCCGCCGGGGGTCCGAAAGGGGAAACAACCCCCAGAAAAATTGAAAACCGGCACGAGCACCACGCTCGAGGGTATAGCAACTTGTCAGATATGACAGTTTGGAAATAGGACTCCCAGTTAGAGAATTGAAGCGAAAATATCAAATTTTCCAACACTTAGGCCCGAAAATGGCCCGCGGGGGGGGGGGGGGTCCGGAACGGAAAACAGCCCCCGAAAAAATCGGAAACCAGGACGAGCACCTCGCTCGAGTGTAGAGTAACTTGGTGGAACTGACGATTCGTAAATAAGACTCCCGGCTACAGAATTAGAAGCGATCGCATCAGATTTTCCAACACTTAGGCTCGAAAACGGCCGGTCAGGGGTTCGGAATGGGAAACAGCCCCCGGAAAAATCGAAAACCAGCATGAGCACCTTGTTCGAGGGTATAGTAACTTGTAGGAACTGACGGTTCACAAATAGGATTCCCTATTAGAGAATTAGAAGCGAAAAGATCGTATTTTCCAACAGTTAGGCTCAAACATAGCCCGCCGGGGTTCCGGAACGAGAAACGGCCCCCGGAAAAAATTGAAAACTAGCAGCTCCAGGCTAGATTAACTTGTAGGAACTGACGGTTCGCAAATAGGACTTCCGGTTAGAGAATTAGAAGCGAACACATCGGATTTTCCAACACTTAGGCACGAAATAGGCCCGCCGGGGTCCGAAACAGGAAACTTCCCCTGGAAAAAATGGCAAACGTTGCAAGCACTTCGTTCGAGGGTAGAGTAACTTGGCAGAACTTACTGTTCGTAAATAGGACTCCCGGTTAGAGAATTAGAAGCGAAAACATCGGATTTTCCAACATTTAAGCTTGAAAACGGCCCGCCATGGGTTCTGAACGGGAAACAGACCGAAAAAATAGGAAACCAGTTCGAGCACCTCGCTCGAGGGTATAGTAACTTGTAGGAAATGTCGATTCGCAAATAGGACTCTATTTGAGAATTCGAAGCGAAAACATTGGATTTTCCAACACATAGGCTCGAAAACGGCCCGCCGGGGGTTCGGAACACGAATGGCTCCCAGAAAAATCAAAATCTGGCACGACACCTCGTTCAAGGATATAGTAACTTGCAGGAACATACGGTTCGCAAACAGGACTTCCGGTTAGAGAATTAGAAGCAAAATAATCGGATTTTCCAACACTTAAGGCTCGAAAACGACCTGCTGGGGGTCTGAAACAGGAAACGGCCCACGGAAAAATTAGAAACCGGCACGAGCACTTCGTTCGAGGGTAGAGTAACTTGACCGAACCGACGATTCGCAAATAGGACTCCCGGTTAGAGAATTAGAAGTGAAAACATCGAATTTTCTGACACTTAGGCTCGAAAATGGCCTGCCGGGGGTACGGAACGGGAAACGACCCCCGGAAAAATCAAAAACCAGCACAATCACCTCACTCGTGGGTAGAGTGACTTAACGAAACTGACGGTTCGGAAATAGGACTCCCGGTTATAGAATTACAAGCGAAAACATCGAATTTTCCAGCAATCATACTCGTAAACGGCCCGCCGGAGGTCCGGAACAGGAAACGACCCCTTGAAAAATCAGCAACCAGTATTAGCACTTCGGTCGAGGGTAGAGTAACTTGACGGAACTGACAGTTCGCATTTAGGACTCCTGGTTAGAGAATTAGTGGCGAAAACATCGGATTTTCCAACAGTTAGGCTCGAAAACGGCCCGCCGGGGGTCCAGAACGGGAACCGGCCCCCGTAAAAAAATGAAAACTGGCCTGAGCACCTAGTTCGAGGGTACAGTAACTTGTAGGAACCGACGGTTCGCAAATAGAATTGCCAGTTAGAGAATTAGAACAGAAACATCGAATTTTCCAACACTAAAGCTCGAAAACGGCCCGCCGGGGGTCCGAAACAGGAAACGTCCCACGGAAAAATCAAAAACCAGCCCGCCAGGGGTCCAGAACTGGAAACATCGCATTTTCCAACACTCTAGCTCTAAAACGGCCCTCCAGGGGTGCAGAACTGGAAACGACCCCTTGAAAAATTGGAAACCAGCTTAAGCACCTTGCTCGAGGGTATAGTAACTTGTAGGAAATGTCGATTCGCAAATAGGACTCCCGATTTGAGAATTAGAAGTGAAAGCATCGGATTTTCCAACACTTAGGCTCGAAAACAGCCCGCCGGTGGTCCGGAATAGAAAATGGCTCCTGGAAAAATCAGAAACCGGCACGACGTTTTCAGAAAGTCCGATTTTTCACTTCTAATTCTCTAACCGGGAGTCCTATTTATCAAACGTATGTTCCTACAAGTTACTATATCCTCAAGCAAGGTGTCGTGCCGGGGGTCCGGAACGGGAAACAACCACCGGAAAACTTGAAAACCAGCATGAACAGCTCGCTCGAGGGTATAGAAACTTGTAGGAACTGACGGTTCGCAATTAGGTCTCCCGGTTAGAGAATTAAAAGCGAAAAGATCGGATTTTCCAACAGTTTGGCTCTAAACAGCCTGCCGGGGGTCTGGAATGGGAAACAGCCCTTGGAAAAATCAGAAACCGACACGAGAACTTCACTCTGGTAGAGTAACTTGGCGGAATTGACGGTTCGCAACTATAACTCCCGGTTAGAAAATTAGGAGCGAAAACATCAGATTTTCAAACACTTAGGCTCGTAAACTGCCCTCCAGGGGTCCGGAACAGAAAACGGCCACTGGAAAAATCGGAAACCGGCACGAACGCATTGTTCGAGGGTATAGTAACTTGATGAAACTAACGGTTTACAAATAGGACCCCCGGTTAGAGAATTTGAAGCAAAAACATCAGATTTTTCAACACTTAGGCTCGAAAATGGCCCATCGGGGGTCCGGAATGGGAAACTGCCCCTAGAAAAATAAAAAACTGGCATGGGCACCTCGTTCGAGGGTATAGTAACTTATAGGAATTGATGGTTCGAAAATAGGACTCCAGGTTAGAGAATTAAAAGCGAAAACATCGCATTTTCCAACACTTTGGCTCGAAAACGGCCGTCGGGGGTCTGGAATTGAAACGACCTCTGAAAAAATCGGAAACCAGCACAAGCACTTCGATCAAGGGTAGAGTAACTTAACAGAACTGACGGTTCGCAAGTAGGACTCCCCGTTATTGAATTAGAAGCGAGAACATCAGATTTTCCAACACTTAAGCTCGAAAACGGCCCGCCGGGGGTCCGGATCGGGAAACAACACCTGAAAGAATAGGAAACTGGCTCGAGCATCTTGCTCGATGGTATAGTAACTTGTAGGAAAGGTCAATTCGCAAATAAGACTCCCGATTAGAGAATTAGAAGCGAAAAATCTGATTTTTCAACACTTAGGCTCGAAAACGGCCCGCCGAGGGTCCGGAAGGGGAAACGGCCCCAAAAAAATCGGAAACTAGCATGAGAACCTTTCTCGAGGGTAGTGTAACTTGATGGAACTGACCGTTCGCAAGTAGGACTCCCGGTTAGAATATTAGAAGCGAAAACTTTGGATTTTCCAACACCAAGGCTAGAAACGGCCGGCCGAGGATAGGACTCCCGATTAGAGAATTAGAAGCGAAAACATCGAATTTTCCAACACTTAGGCTCGAAAACGGCCTGCCAGCGGTCCGGAACGGGAAACGACCCTTGGAAAAATCAAAAACTTTCATGGGCACCTCGCTCGAGAGTATAGTAACTTGTAGGAACTGACGGTTCGAAAATAGGACTCCCGGTTAGAGAATTAGAAGCGAAAAGATAATATTTTCCAACGGTTAGGCTCAAAAACAGCCTACTGGAAGTCCAGAATGGGAAACGACCCTCAGAAAAATCGGAAACCAGTATGAACACCTTGTTCGAGGGTAGAGTAACTTGTTTGAACAGACGGTTCGCAAATAGGACTCTCGGTTAGAGAATTTCGAAGCAAAAACATCTCATTTTCGGACACTTTGGCTAACAAACCGCCCGTCGGGGGTCCAGAACGGGAAACGGCCCCTAGAAAAATTAGAAACCAGCACGAGCTCTTCGATCGAGGGTAGAGTAACTTGATGGAACTGACTGTTCACAAATAAGACTCCCCATTAGAGAATTGGAGGCGAGAACATCGAATTTTCCAACACTTAAGCTCGAAAATGGCCCGCCGAGGGTCCGGAACTGGAAACGGCACCCGAAAAAAATAGGAAACCGGCTCGAGCAACTCGGTCGAGGGTATAGTAACTTGTAGGAAAGGTCGATTCGCAAAAAGGACTCCTGATTTGAGAATTAGAAGCGAAAACATCTGTTTTTCCAACACTTAGGCTCGAAAACGGCCCACCGAGGGTTCGGAAAGGGAAACGGCCCCAAAAAATCGAAACCAGCATGAGAACTTCGCTCGAGGGTAGTGTAACTTGATGGAACTGATGGTTTGCAAGTAGGACTCCCGGTTAGAGAATTAGAAGTGAAAACTTCGGATTTTCCAACACCTAGGCTCGAAAACGACCCGCAGGGTGTCCGAAATGGGAAATGGCCCCCGGAAAAATTGGAAGTCGGCACGACCACCTCGCTCAAGGGTAGAGTAACTTTACGGAACTGACGGTTCGCAAATAGGACTCCCGGTTAGAGAATTAGAAGCGAAAAGACAGGATTTTCCAATACTTTGGCTCGAAAACGGCCCACCGGGGGTCCGGAATGGGAAGCGGCCCCAGAAAAATTGGAAACCGGTACGAGCACCCTGTTCGAGGGTAGAGTAACTTGTACGAACTGACAGTTCACAAATAGGACTCCTTGTTAGATAATTAGAAGCAAAAACATCAGATTTTCCAACACTTTAGCTCAAAAAATTGAAAACCAGCACGAGCACCACGCTCGAGGGTATAACAAGTTGTCAAAAACGACAGTTTGGAAATAGGACTCCCAACTAAAGAACTGAAACGAAAATGTCAGATTTTCCAACACTTTGGCCCGAAAATGGCCCGCAGGGGGACTGGAATGGGAAACAACCCCCGAAAAAATCGAAAACCAGCACGAGCACCTTGCCCTTGGGAAGAGTAACTTGGCAGAACTGACGATTCGCAAATAGGACTCTCGGTTAGAGAATTAGAAGCAAAAACATCAGATTTTCCAACGCTTTGGCTAAAAAAAGGCCCGCCGGGGGTCCAGAATGGAAACAGCCCTCGGAAAAATTGAAAACCGGCATCAGCACTAGTCGAGGGTAGAGTAACTTGTAGGAATTGACGGTTCGCAAATCGGACTCCCGGTTAGAGAATTAGAAGCGAACACATCTGATTTTCCAACACTTAGGCACGAATCGGCCCACCGGGGGTCTGGAACGGGAACGGTCCTTTGGAAAAAATGGAAACTTGTACAAGCACTTCACTCGAGGGTAGAGTAACTTGGCGGAACTGACGGTTCGCAAACAGGACTCCTCGTTAGAGAATTAGAAGCAAAAACATCAGATTTTCCAACATTTAAGCTGGAAAACGGCCTGTCGGGGGTCCTGAACGGGAAACGGCCTCTGGAAAAATAGGAAACCAGCTTGACCACCTCGCTCGAGGGTATAGTAACTTGCAGGAAATGTCGATTCGCAAATAGAACTCCCGATTTGAGAATTAGAAGCGAAAACATCGGATTTTCCAACACTTAGGCTCGAAAACAGCTCACCGGGGTCCGGAATGGGAAATGGCTCCCGGAAATATCAGAAACCGGCATGACACCTCGCTCGAGGATATAGTAACTTGTAGGAACATACGGTTCACAAATAGGACTCCTGATTAGAGAATTATAAGCGAAAACATTGGATTTTCTAACACTTAGGCCCGAAAACGTCGTGATGGGGCTCCGGAATGGGAAATGACCCCCGAAAAAATAGAAAATCAACATGAGCACCTCGCTCGAGGGTATAGAAACTTGTAGGAACTAACGGTTCGCAAATAGGACTCCCGGTTAGAGAATTAAAAGCGAAAAGATCAGATTTTCCAACACTTAGGCACGAAATCGGCCCGCCGGGCGTCCGGAACAAGAAATGACCCCCGAGAAAATACAAAACTAGCACGAGCACCTCGCTCAAGGGAAGAGTAACTTAATGGAACTGACGGCTCGGAAATAGGACTCCCGGTTAGAGAATTAGACGTGAAAAAAATCAAATTTTCCAGAACTCAGGCTCGTAAACGGCCCGCCGGAGGTCCGGAACTGGAAATGTACCCCCAGAAAAATCTGAAACCAGCACGAGTACATCTCTCGAGGGTAGAGTAGCTTGACGGAACTGACGGTTCGCATAGAGGACTCCAAGTTAGAGAATTAGTGGCGAAAACAACGGATTTTCCAACACTTAGGTTCGAAAATGGCCCGTCGGGGGTCCGGAGCAGGAATCGGCCCCCATAAAAATCGAAAAACGGCATGTGGACCTCGTTTGAGGGTATAATAACTTGTAGGAACTGACGGTTCGCAAATAGGATTCCCGGTTAGAGAATTAGAAGTGAAACATCAGATTTTCCGACACTTACGCTCGAAAGCGGCCCGCCGGGGGTCCGGAGTGGGAAACTGCCCTCGGAAAAATCGAAAACAGACATAAGCACTTCGTTCGAGGGTAGAGTAACTTGTAGGAGCTGACGGTTCGCATATCGGACTCCCGGTTAGACAATTAGAAGCGAAAACATCGGATTTTCCAACACTTAGGCTCTAAAACGGCCCGCGGGGGGTCCGGAATGGGAAACGGCCCCTGGAAAAGTGAAAAACCGGCATGGGCACGTCGCTCGAGGGTATAGTAAGTTTTAGGAATTGGTGGTCCGCAAATAGGACTCCTGGTTAGTGAATTAGAAGAGAAACATCGGATTTTCCAACACGTAGGCTCGAAAATGGCCAGCCGGGAGTCCAAAACGGGAAACGGCCCACGGAAAATTCGAAAACCGGCAGGAGCACATTCCTTGAGGGTAGAGTAACATGTAAGAAAAAACAGTTCGCAAATAGGACTCCCGATTAAAGAATTAGAAGTGAAAACATCGGATTTTCCAACACTTTGCCTAGGAAACAGCTTGCTAGGGGTTCGAAATGGGAAACAGCCCCTGGAAAAATCGAAAACCGGCACGAGCACTTCACTCGAGGGTAGAGTAACTTGTAGGAACTGATGGTTCGCATATAGGACTCTTGGTTAGAGAATTAGAAGTGAAAACATCGGATTTTCCAACACTTAGGCTCCAAAACGGCCCGCCAGGGTCCAGAACGGGAAACGGCCCCTGGAAGAATCGAAAACCGGAATGGGCACCTCACTCGAGAGTATAGTAACTTTTAGGAACTGATAGTTCGAAAATAGGACTCCCAGTTAGAGAATTAGAAACGAAAAGATCAGATTTTCCAACAGTTAGGTTTGAAAATAGCCCGCTGGAAGTCCAGAATGGGAAACGACCTGCGGAAAAATCATAAACCAGCATGAACACCTCGTTCGAGGGTAGAGTAACTTGTAGGAATAGATGGTTCACAAATAGGACTCCCGGTTAGAGAATTAGAAGCGAAAACATCGCATTTTTGGACACTTTGGCTCGAAAATTGCACATCGGGGTGCGAAACGGGAAACGGCCCCTGGAAAAATCAGAAACCAGCATGAGCACTTCGATCGAGTGTAGAGTAACTTGACGGAACTGACGGTTCACAAATAAGAGTCTCCATTAGAGAATTAGAAGCGAGAACATCCGATTTTCCAACACTCAAGCTCGAAAACGGCCCGCCGAGGGTCCGGAATAGGAAACGGGACCTGAAAAAATAGGAAACTGTCTCGAGCACCTTGCTCGAGGGTATATTAACTTGTAGGAAAGGTCGATTCGCAAATAGGACTCCCGATTACAGAATTAGAAGCGAAAGGATCAAATTTTCCAACAGTTAGGCTCGAAAACAGCCCGCCGGAAGTCTGGAACGGGAAACGGCCCTCAGAAAAATCAAAAACGGGCACGAGAACCTCACTCAAGGGTAGAGTAACTTGTTGGAACAAACGGTTCACAAATAGGACTCCCGGTTAGAGAATTAGAAGCAAAAACATCGCATTTTCCAACACTTTGGCTCGACAACGGCCCGCCAGGGTCCAAAACTGGAAACGGCCCCTGAAAAAATCAGAAACCGGCACGAGCACTTCGATCGAGGGTAGTCTAACTTGACGGAAATGACAGTTCACAAATAGGACCCGTTGTTAGAGAATTAGAAGCGAGAAGATCGGATTTTCCAACACCTAAGCTTGAAAATGGCCCACTGAGGGTTCGGAATGGGAAACGGCCCCCGGAAAAATGGAAACCAGCACGGGTGCATTGTTTGAGGGTATAGTAACTTGACGGAACTAACGGTTTACAAATAGAACTCCCGGTTAGAGAATTTGAAGTGAAAACATAAGATTTTCCAACACTTAGGGCTCGAAAATGGCCCACTGGGGGTCTGGAATGGGAAACGGCCCCCAGAAATAATGGAAACCGGCATGAGCACCTTACTCGAGGATAACGTAACTTGACAGAGCTGACGGTTCGTAAATAGAACCCCCGGTTAAAGATTTAGAAGCGAAATCATAGGATTTTCCAATACATAGGCTCTAAACCGGCCTGCCGGGGGTCCGAAACGGGAACCGGCCCAAAGAAAAATCAGAAACCAACATGAGCACCTCGCTCGAGGGTAGAGTAACTTGTAGGAACTGACAGTTTGCAAATAGGACTCTCGGTTAGAGAATTAGAAGCGAAAAAATAGGATTTTCTAACACTTAGGCTCGAAAACGGCCTGCCGGGGGTTCAGAACGGGAAACGTCCCCTGGAAAAATCAAAAATCGGCATGGGTACCTCGCTCGAGGGTATAGTAACTTGTAGGAACTGACGGTTCGAAAATAGGACTCCCGGTTAGAGAATTGGAAGCGAAAGTATTAGATTTTCCAACAGCTAGGCTCGAAAACAGCCCGCTGGAAGTCCGGAATGGGAAACGGCCCTCGGAAAAATCGGAAACCAGCTCGAGCACCTCGCTCTAGGGTAGAGTAACTTGTAGGAACAGACGGTTCACAAATAGACCTCCCGGTTAGAGAACTAGAAGCGAAAATATCGCATTTTCCAACACTTTAGCTCGAAAATGGGCCGTTGGGGATCCTAAACAGGAAACGGCCCCCTCAAAAATCGAAAACTAGCTCAAGCAACTCGCTCGAGGGAAAAGTAACTTGTAGGAAAAGTTGATTCACAAATAGGACTCCCGATTTCAGAATTAGAAGGGAAAACATCGGATTTTCCAACACTTAGGCTCAAAAGCGGCCCATCAGGGGTCCGAAACGGGAAACGACCCCTCAAAAAATTGAAAACCGGCATGGATACCTCGATCGAGGGTATAGTAACTTGTAGGAATTGACAGTTCGAAAATAGGACTTCGGTTAGAGAATTAGAAGCGAAAAGATCAAATTTTCCAGCCGTTAAGCTCAAAAACAGCCCGCTGGAAGTCTAGAATGGGAAACGGCCTTCAGAAAAATCGGAAACCGGCACGAGCACCTCGCTCGACGTTAGAGTAACTTGTAGGAACAGACAGTTCACAAAAAAATTGGAAACCGGCACGAGTACTTCGCTTGAGGGTAGTGTAACTTGATGGAACTGACGGTTCACAATTAGGACTCCCAGTTAGAGAATTAGAAGCGAAAACATTGGATTTTCAAACACTAAGGCTCGAAAACGGTCCGCCGGGGGTCCAAAATGGGAAACGGCCCCCGGAAAAATCGGATACTGGCACGAACAGCTCGCTCAAGGGTAGAGTAACTTGTAGGAACTGACGGTTTGCAGATAGGACTCCCGGTTAGAGAATTAGAAGCAAAAAAATTGGATTTTCTAGCAATTAGGCTCGAAAACATCCCTCCGGGGGTCCGGAACAGGAAACGATCCCTGGAAAAATCGAAAAATAGAGATGGGCACGTCGTTCGAGGGTATAGTAACTTGTAGGAGCTGGCGCTTCGAAAATAAGACTCTCGGTTAGAGAAGTAGAAGCGAAAAGATTAGATTTTCCAACAGTTAGGCTCGAAAACAACCCGCTGGAAGTCCGGAATGGGAAACGGCCCTCGGAAAAATCGTAAACCAGCACTAGCACCTCGCTCTAGAGTAGAGCAACTTGTAGGAACAGGTGGTTCACAAATAGAACTCCTGGTTAGGGAATTAGAATAAAAAAATATCGCATTTTCCAACACTTTGGCTCGAAAAAGGGCCGCTGGGGATCCTGAATGGGAAACGGCCCCCACAAAAATCGGAAACTAGCTCGAGCAACTCGCTCGAGGGTATAGTAACTTGTAGGAAATGTTGATTCGCAAATAGGACTCCCGATTTGAGAATTAGAAGCAAAAACATCAGATTTTCCAACACTTAGGCTCGAAAATGGCCCGCTGGGGTTCCGGAAGGGGAAACGGTCCCTCGAAAAATTGAAAACCGGTATGGGCACCTCGCTCGAGGGTATAGTAACTTGTAGGAATTGACTGGTCAAAAATAGGACTCTGGTTAGAGAATTAGAAGTGAAAAGATCAGATTTTCCAGCCGTTGGGCTCGAAAACAGCCCTTTAGAAGTCCGGAACGGGAAACGGCCTTCGGAAAAATCGAAAACCAGCACGAGCACCTCGCTTGAGGTTATAGTAACTTGTAGGAACAGACGGTTCACAAAATAATTGGAAACCAGCACGAGAACTTCACTCGAGGGTAGTGTAACTTGATGGAACTGATGGTTCACAAGTAGGACTCCCAATTTGAGAATTAAAAGCGAAATCTTCGGATTTTCCAACAACAAGGCTCGAGAACGGCCTGCCGGGGGTCCGAAATGGGAAACGACCCCCGGAAAAATCGGATACAGGCACGAACACCTCGTTCAAGGGTAGAGTAATTTGTAAGAACTGACGGTTTGCAAATAGGACTCCCGGTTAGAGAATTAGATGCAAAAAAAAATCGGATTTTCCAACACTTAGGCTCGAAAATGGCCCGCCGGGGATCCGGAACGGGAAACGACCCCTGGAAAAATGAAAAACCGGCATAGGCACCTTGCTCGAGGGTATTGTAACTTATAGGAATTGACGGTTCGGAAAAAGGACTCCCGATTAGAGAATTAGAAGCGAAAAGCACAAAATTTCGAACAGTTAGGCTCGAAAACATCCCGCTGGAAGTCCGGAATGGGAAACGGCCATCGGAAAAATCGAAAAAACCAGCACTAGCGCCTCACTCTAGGGTAGAGTAACTTGTAGGAATAGACAGTTCGCAAATAGCACTCCCGGTTAGAGAATTAGAAGTGAAAACATCGCATTTTCCAACACTTTGGCTCGACAACGGCCCGCCAGGGTCTGAAACTGGAAACGGCCCTGGAAAAATCTTAAACCGGCACGAGCACTTCGATCGAGGGTAGTCTAACTTGACGGAAATGACAGCTTGCAAATAGGACCCGCCGTTAGAGAATTAGAAGCGAGAAGATCAGATTTTCTAACACCTAAGCTTGAAAATGGCCCACTGAGGGTCCGGAACGGGAAACGGCCCCCAGAAAAACGGAAACCAGCACGAGTGGATTGTTCGAGGGTATAGTAACTTTACGGAACTAACGGTTTGCAAATAGAAGTCCCGGTTAGAGAATTTGTAGTGAAAACATAAGATTTTCCAACACTTAGGGCTCGAAAATGGCCCACTAGGGAAATGGAATGGGAAACGGCCCCCAGAAATAATGGAAACCGGCATGAGCACCTTGCTCGAGGATAGCGTAACTTGATAGAACTGACGGTTCGCAAATAGAACCCCCGGTTAAAGATTTAGAAGCGAAATCATAGGATTTTCCAATACATAGGCTCTAAACCGGCCTGCCGGGGGTCCGAAACAGGAACCGGCCCCCAGAAAAATCAGAAATCGACATGAGCACCTTGCTCGAGGGTAGAGTAACTTGTAGGAACTGACGGTTTGCAAATAGGACTCTCGGTTAGACAATTAGAAGCGAAAAAATCGGATTTTCCAACACTTAGGCTCGAAAACGGCCTGCTGGGGGTTCAGAATGGGAAACGTCCCCTAGAAAAATCAAAAACCGGCATGGGCACCTCGCTCGAGGATATAGTAACTTGTAGGAACTGACGGTTCGAAAATAGGACTCCCGGTTAGAGAATTGGAAGCTTAAGTATGAGATTATCCAACAGCTAAGCTCGAAAACAGCCCATTGGAAGTCCGGAATGGGAAATGGCCCTCAAAAAAATCGGAAACCAGCTCGAGCACCTCGCTCTAGAGTAGAGTAACTTGTAGGAACAAACGGTTCACAAATAGAACTCCCGGTTAGAGAACTAGAAGCGAAAATATCGCATTTTCCAACACTAGCTTGAGCAACTCGCTCGAGGGCATAGTAACTTGTAGGAAAGGTTGGTTCGCAAATAGGACTCCCGATTTGAGAATTAGAAGGGAAAACATCGGATTTTCCAACACTTAGGCTCGAAAACGGCCCATCAGGGGTCCGAAACGAGAAACGGCCCCTCAAAAAATTGAAAACCGGCATGGATACCTTGATTGAGGGTGTAGTAACTTGTAGGAAATGACAGTTCGAAAATAGGACTTCGGTTAGAGAATTAAAAGCGAAAAGATCAAATTTTCCAGCCGTTAGGCTCAAAAACAGCCCGCTGGAAGTCCAGAATGGGAAACGGCCTTCAGAAAAATCAGAAACCGGCACGAGCACCTCGCTCGAGGTTAGAGTAACTTGTAGGAACAGACGGTTCACAAAAAAATTGGAAACCGGCACGAGTACTTCGCTCGAGGGTAGTGTAACTTGATGGAATTGACGGTTCACAATTAGGACTCCCAGTTAGAGAATTAGAAGCGAAAACATTGGATTTTCCAACACTAAGGCTCGAAAACGGTCCGCCGGGGGTCCGGAACAGGAAACGACCCCTGGAAAAATCGAAAATCGAGATGGGCAGGTCGTTCGAGGGTATAGTAACTTGTAGGAACTGAAGCTTCGAAAATAGGACTCCCGGTTAGAGAACTAGAAGCGAAAAGATTAGATTTTCCAACAGTTAGGCTCGAAAACAACCCGCTGGAAGTCCGGAATGGGAAACGGCCCTCGGAAAAATCGTAAACCAGCACTAGCACCTCGCTCTAGAGTAGAGTAACTTGTAGGAACAGACGGTTCACAAATAGAACTCCTAGTTAGAGAATTAGAATAAAAAATATCGCATTTTCCAACACTTTGGCTCGAAAAAGGGCCGCTGGGGATCCTGAATGGGAAACGGCCCCCACAAAAATCGGAAACTAGCTTGAGCAACTCGCTCGAGGGTATAGTAACTTGTAGGAAATGTTGATTCGCAAATAGGACTCCCGATTTGAGAATTAGAAGCAAAAACATCAGATTTTCCAACACTTAGGCTCGAAAATGGCCCGCTGGGGTTCCGAAGGGGAAACTGTCCCTCGAAAAATTGAAACCGGTATGGGCACCTCGCTCGAGGGTATAGTAACTTGTAGGAATTGACAATTCAAAAATAGGACTCTGGTTAGAGAATTAGAAGTGAAAAGATCAGATTTTCCAGCCGTTGGGCTCGAAAATAGCCCTCTAGAAGTCCGGAACGGGAAACGGCCTTCAGAAAAATCGGAAACCGACACGAGCACCTCGCTCGAGGTTATAGTAACTTATAGGAACAGACGGTTCACAAAAAAATTGGAAACCGGCACGAGAACTTCGCTCGAGGGTAGTGTAACTTGATGGAACTGATGGTTCACAAGTAGGACTCCCAATTTGAGAATTAAAAGCGAAAACTTCGGATTTTCCAACACCAAGGCTCGAAAACGGCCTGCCGGGGGTCCAAAATAGGAAACGACCCCCGGAAAAATTGGATACAGGCACGAACACCTCGCTCAAGGGTAGAGTAATTTGTAGGAACTGACGGTTTGCAAATAGGACTCCCGGTTAGAGAATTAGATGAAAAAAAAATCGGATTTTCCAACACTTAGGCTCGAAAACGGCCCGCCGGGGACCCGGAATGGGAAACGGCCCCTGGAAAAATGAAAAACCGGCATAGGCACCTCGCTCGAGGGTATTGTAACTTATAGGAATTGACGGTTTGGAAAAAGGACTCCCGGTTAGAGAATTAGAAGCGAAAAGAACACAATTTCCAACAGTTAGGCTCGAAAACAGCCCGCTGGAAGTCCGAAATGGGAAACGGCCATTGGAAAAATCGGAAACCAGCACTAGCGCCTTGCTCTAGGGTAGAGTAACTTGTAGGAATAGACAGTTCGCAAATAGCACTCCCGGTTAGAGAATTAGAAGTGAAAACATCGCATTTTCCAACACTTCGGCTCGAAAACGGCCCACTGGGGATCCTGAATGGGAAACAACCCCCAGAAAATCAGAAACTAGCTCGGGCACCTCTCGCAAGGGTATAGTAACTTTTAGGAAATGTTGATTCACAAATAGGACTCCCAATTTGAGAATTAGAAGCGAAAACATCAGATTTTCCAACACTTAAGCTCGAAAACGGCCCGCCGGGGGTCCGGAAAGGGAAATGGCCCCAAAAAACTTGGAAACCAGCACGAGAACTTCATTGGAGGGTAGTGTAACTTGATGGAACTGACGGTTTGCAAGTAGGACTCCCGGTTAGACAATTAGAAGCAAAAAACCTCAGATTTTCCAACTCTTAGGCTCGAAAACGGCTCGCCGGGGGTCCGAAACGGGAGACGGCCCCCAGAAAAATCGAAAATTGACGGAACTGACGGTTCGCAAATAGGACTCTCGGTTAGAGAATTAGAAGCGAAAACATCGGATTTTCCAACACCTAGGCTCGTAAATGGCCCGTCGGGGGTCCGGATCTAGACATGGCCCCTGGCAAAATAGGAAACCGGCACGAACACCTCGCTCGAGGGTAGAGTAACTTGACGAAACTGACGGTTCGCAAATAGGACTCCCGGTTAGAGAATTAGAAGCAAAAATATCGGATTTTCTAACACTAGGGCTCGAAAACGGCCTGCCGGGGGTCCGGAATGGAAAACGCACCTGGAAAAATTGAAAACCAGTACGAGCACCTCGCTCGAGGGTATAGAAACTTTTAGGAACTGACGGTTCATAAATAGGACTCCCGGTTAGAGAATTAGTAGCGAAAAGATTCAGATTTTCCAACACTTAGGCTCGAAAATGGCCCGCCGGGGCTCCAGAATGAGAAACGACCCCCGAAAAAATTGAAAACCGGCACGATCACCTCGTTCAAGGGTTGAGTAACTTAACGGAACAGACGGTTCGGAAATAGGACTCCCGGTTAGGGAATTAGAAGCGAAAACATCGAATTTTCCGACACTTAGGCTCATAAACTGCCCGCCGGATGTCCCGAACTGGAAACGACCCCCTGAAAAATTTGAAACAGGCACGACCACTTTGCTTGAGGGTAGTGTAACTTGACGGAACTGACAGCTCTCATATAGGACTCTCGGTTAGAGAATTAGAAGTGAAAACATCGAATTTTCCAACACTTTCGCTATAAAATGGCCCGCCAGGGTCCGAAACGGGAAACGGCTATTGGAAAAATAGAAAACCGGCCTGGGTACCTCGCTCGAGGGTATAGTTACTTGTAGGAACTGACGGTTAGAAAAAAGGACTCCCAGTTACAGAATTAGAAGCCAAAGGATCAAATTTTTCAACAGGTAGACTCGAAAACAGCCCGCCAGGGGTCCGGATCAAGAAACGGCCCCTTTGAAAAAATTGAAAACTGGTACGAGCACCTCGTTCGAGGGTAGAGTAACTTGTATGAATAGAAGGTTCGCAAATAGGACTACCGGTTAGAGAATTAGAAGTGAAAACATCGCATTTTCCAACACTTTGGCTCGAAAACGGCTAGCCGAGGGTCCGGAATGGGAAACGGCTCCTGGAAAAATTGAAAACCGGTACGAGCACTTCACTCGAGGGTAGAGTAACTTGACGGAACTGACTGCTTAACGATAGGACCCTCCGTTAGAGAATTAGAAGCGAGAACATCGGATTTTCCGACACTAAAGCACAAAAACGGCCCGCCGAGGGTACGAAAGCTCGATTACAGCCCCCGCAAAAATAGGAAACCGGCTCGAGCACCTCTCTCGTGGGTATAGTAACTTGTAGTAAACGTTGATTCGCAAATATGACCCCCGATTAGAGAATTAGAAGCAAAAACATCGGATTTTCTGACACTTAGGCTCGAAAACGGCCCGCCAGGGGTCCGGAATGGGAAACGGCCCCCGGAAAATCGGAAACTGGCACAAGCACCTCACTCAAGGGTATAGTAACTTGTAGGAATTGACGGTTTACAAATAGGACTCCCGGTTAGAGAATTAGAAGCGAAAAGATCAGATTTTCCAACACTTAGGCTCGAAAACGACTCGCCAGGGGTCCGGAACGGGAAACAACCCCCAGAAAAATTGAAAATGGCACGAGCACCATGCTCGAGGGTATAGTAACTTGTCGGAAATGATGGTTTGGAAGTAGGACTCATGGTTAGACAATTGAATCGATAATATCAAAATTTCCAACACTTAGGCCCGAAAATGGCCCGCCGGGGGTCCGGTACGGGAAACGGGCCCCGGAAAAATCGGAAACCAGCACGAGCACCTCTCTCTCAAGAAGAGTAACTTGGCGGAACTGACGGTCGCAAATAGGACTCCTGGTTAGAGAATTCGAAGCGAAAACATCGGATTTTCTAACACTTAGGTTTGTAAACTGACAGCAGGGGGTTCGGAACGGAAAACGGCGACTAGAAAAATTGAAAACCGGCACAAGCGCGTCATTTAAGGGTATATTAACTTGTCGGAACTGACGGTTCAAAAATAGGACTCCCTGTTAAAGAATTAGAAGTGAAAACATCGGATTTTCCAACACTTAGGCTCGAAAATGGCCCACCGGGGGTCTGAAACGGGAAACGGTCCCCTGCAAAAATTGAAAATCGGCACAAGCATCTCGCTTGAGTGTAGAGTAACTTGTTTGAAATGACGGTTCACAAATAGAACTCCCGGTTAGAGATTTAGAAGCGAAAACATCGGATTTTCCAACACTTGGCTCGAAATCGGCCCACCGGGGTTCCGAAACGGTAAACGTCCCACGAAAAAATCGAAAACCGGCAGGAGCACCTCGCTCGAGGGTAGAGTAACATGTAGGAACAGATAGTTCATAAATAGGACTCCTAGTCAAAGAATTAGAAGCGAAAACATCGGATTGTCCAACACTTTAGCTCAAAAACAGCCTGTTGGGGGTCCGGAATGGGAAACAAGCCCCGGAAAATTCAGAAACCAGTACGAGCATTTCGTTCGAGAGTAGTGTAACTTGACGGAACAGACGATTCGCTTAAACATCAGATTTTCCAACACTTAAGCTTGCAAACTGCCCGTCGGAGGTTCGGAACGGGAAACAGCACCCGAGAAAATCGAAAACCGGCACGAGCGCGTTGTTCGAGGGTATAGTAACTTGATGGAATGAACGGTTTGCAAATAGGACTCCCTGTTAGAGAATTTGAAGCGAAAACATCAGATTTTCCAACACTTAGGCTCGAAAATGGCCACTGGGGGCCGGAACAAGAAACGGCCACCAAAAAAATTGAAAATCGGCACGACCATCGCTTGAGGATAACTTAACTTAACAGAACTAATGTTTCGCAAATAGAACTCCCGGTTAGAGATTTAGAAGTGAAAACTTATGATTTTCCAACACTTAGGATCGAAACCGGCTTGCCGGGGGTATGAAACGAGAACCGCGCCATGGACAAATCAGAATCTGGCATGAGCAACTCGTTGAGGGTATAGCAACTTGTTGGAACTAACGGTTCGCAAATAGAACTCCCGGTTAGAGAATTAGAAGCGAAACATCGGATTTTCCAACACTTAGGCTCGAAAACTGCCCGCCGGGGGTCCGAAACGGTAAACGGCCCTTGGAAAAATCAAAAATCGGTAGAAGTACCTCGCTCGAGGGTATAGTAATATGTAGGAACTGACAGTTTGCAAATAGGACTCCCGGTTAAAGAAGTAGAAGCGAAAACATCGAATTTTCCAACATTGTGGCTCGAAAATAGCCTGCCGGGGGTCCGGAAGAAGAAACGGCCCCCGAAAAAATCTGAAACCGGTACTAGCACTTCGATCGTGGGTAGAGTAACATGACAGAATTGACGGATCGCACATAGGACTCCCGATTAGAGAATTAGAAGCGAAAACATCAAAATTTTCAACACTTAGGCTCGAAAACGGCCCGCCGGGGGTTCGGAATGGGAAACAGCCCCTGGAAAAATCGAAAACTAGCATCAGAACCTTGCTTAAGGGTATACTAACATGTAGGAATTGACGGTTTGAAAATAGGACTCCCGGTTAAAGAATTAGAAGCAACAAGATCGGATTTTCTAATAGTTAGTGATGGATCCGAAAATGGAATCTTCCGTCCTCTCCCTCCGCACCCCGGGGGCTGACCTGGGTCTTGGCGGAGGAGGGAAGATCTCGGGCATCAACATTTTTTTGTACGGGTATGCCAGATTTACTTTCTACTTGTAATTTGGAATCGTAATAATCCGGAGATTCACCTTCACAAGTGGAAAGGAAATCAATCCTTTTTTCTAACTTTTCAAATTGCATTAATATTAAGAAAAGAGACAAGTTTGTTTTTTTAGAATGCCGTAGGAGGTGTTTTTGTTTGTTTGCCGTGAAAGGCGATTTTGCCGTGAAAGGCGATTTTACAAAACTCATCAAATATGAAAGACAAGAATTGTGATTTCTTTTTTTGTCGCTTTAAGAAATACAAACTACAATAGAAAAGTAAGAAAAGGGATCTAACTTCTCAGGAGATTGTGGGGACACGTTGAGATCGACGGTCGCAAGTCATGTACGGGCTTCGCCATCGTCCTTCAAATGAGAACATGTGATGCTTTGATTCTTTGGCTTGGCTCCTAACCTTGGTTTTTTAAAGGACAAGGACCAAGAGGAGGTCCTATATCCAATGAAAAACCAAGTAAACGGGTTGAAAAGCCACGTTTAGGCCACGTTGGAGAGGGAGGTGACCTTCGGGGGGGGGGGGGGGGGGGGTGGTGGCCCCCAAGGGACATTGATCACCTTGTGGTGCTTTCGGGAGCAAAGCAACAGAACTTCGTCTCTCTCTTGGATTTTCTGGATTTTCAGAGCTTGCACTTGGGATCTATATTTCTCCTTTTTTCTTCTTGGAATGGACCTCCTTTTATAGGCTTTTGGTAGCCATGAGATGTTTATTGGCATTGATGGCCATGATGAAAGAATTGATGAGGAGTTACAAGTTGATTTTGTAACTCCTTTTTCAAGGCTTGTGAATGGCCGATGAAGGTAGTGGGCATTTAATCACTTTTATGCTTCATGATGATGGGAGTTTCATGGGTTTAATGCCATGATTGCTTGGATTTGTAACTCCCAAATGCTTGAATCTGATTGGGCCTTCCAAAATAATGAGTTAATGACGGCATTAAGTTGTCATAAACGGGTCAATTAATGTCATTAAGTGGTCGCCCAGGCATGTGAAGAGTCGTGGGCCGCACTGCGCCTTTTGAAATTCTTCTTGCGATCATCACAGGTGGATCCACGCATTGTTTGATGTCGGATTGCAATGCAATTTCAGACATTAGTTGATGTTGGTGAGCCGATGACATCTGTCTTATCAATTTCACAATCGGTCGGACAGAAAGTACACTTTCTTGGTCAGCCGGTTGGCGATCTTGAGGCGATCGGTGATGATTTCATGCTTTTGACGGCGGATCTGAGATGTCGACGAAGATCAGTCGTTTTCAAGCATCAAACATTGGATTTCCGAAAATCACAGAGGCCGGAACACCCGAAACGCGAAAACCATCGAAAAACGGACGCTTTGGTGCAAAATCTGGCGACCCAGATTTGCAGGGTCGCCGGGCGACCATTCACCCAGGGTCGCCGACGACCCTAGGGTTTTTTGCCCTTTGGTCGCCGAGCTTCGTTTTCTGCCGATTTTGCGTCTTTTTCGTTCCTTTTTTCTTCTGTATTTTTCTGGACATTTTTCCTCAATTATTGACTTCATTTTATTGGAGAAAACTTGACGAGAACCCACACGAAATCGGAGCACAAAGTTTCCCATTTTTCGGGAAAGCCGAAGACTTTGTAGCCTATTTTCCGTCAAGAGTTAAAACTAGGTCAAACGATGTCGGAATGACCTGAAAATTGAGGTGAAGCTTCTTGAGCAGTGGATAGGACCAACCATGGGCTTTTATTTGAGTTTTGAAGCCGTTTGGGGTCCCATCGATGCTTCACTTGATTTTGCTGCGGGGAAAATGCCGAGCTTTGATATGTGGTCAAACGATGTCCGATTGACCTGAAATTCGACGAGGAGCCTATTGGAGTCATTTTGAGACATTCCATGGGCTCCGTTTTGGATGTCATGGTCCCGGGTTGCTCCGCCGCCGGTAGGCTTGATTTTCTCTCGGAGCATCGAAACTTGGTCAAACTTTGTCGGAATGACCTGAAATTCAACGTGCAGCCCTTTGGAGGCATGTTGAAGCCACTCATGTACTTTGTTTCATGAGTAATGACTTCTGTGGTTCCCGCCACCGGGAGGCTTGATTTTCTCTCGGAGCATCAAAACCTGGTCAAACTTTGTCGGAATGACCTGAAATTCGACGTGCAGCCTTTTGGAAGCATGTTGAAGCCACTCATGTATTGTGTTTGATGAGTGATGGCTTCGGTGGTTCCCGCCGCCGGGAGGCTTGATTTTACTGCTCGAGCATTGATGGAGGGTCAAACGTTGTCAATTTGACTTGAAATTTGGCATGGAGCCCTTTGGAGACATTCTGGAGTCATCCGTAGGCCTGATCAAAGTTTTGGTGTCTTTGATGATATCGCCATTGGAAGCGCTTGTTTAGCTGTCGGAGCAGTGAAGTTAGGCCAAACGCTATCGGAATGGCCCGAATCCTCAGGTGTACCCCTCTTTCAGCTGTTTTGAAGGATCTCTCAGTTTATGTCTGATTCTGACAAGATCTGATGCTTGAAGTTGCTTTGCCTGCTTTATACAAGGATGCAGCTTGACGAGGCTTCTTGATGTGGAGGAGACATAGTGACTATTTTGGTGTCAACAAATGCCCCCTCTAGGTACAGCGACGAGCAGCTTTTTGGAGTCGATGTGACTCGAAGAGAAACTTGGAGGAGAGATTCCAACTTGACCAAGAGTCTTGAGCTTTTTCTTTTTTTTTTTTTTTTTTGAATAGCCTTCTAAGTTTCCGGGGGAATTTTATGGTAGTGAAAGGGATCACACACCATCTCAACGCAAAGTTTTGAAAATGACATGGGGTGTTTGGATTTTGGTTTTTGTATTTTGACCTTGTGACCTAACAAGTTGTATGTGGCAGGTTAGGAGGTCGGGGTTTGATTTTGATTTTGACCTTGTGACCCAACAAGCTGTATGTGGCAGGTTGGGGGGTCAGATTTTGTTTGTTGGTTTTTGATTTTTGTTTTGGTCTTGTGACTTAACAAGCTGTATGTGGCGAGCTAGGGGACCGGAATTTGGTTTTGTGAAATGTCAATTTCAAGATTTTGGCTCAATTTGGTTCATGAGGTTGGATGGTTTGGTTTTTGGAAACACATGAGACTTTCTTTTCTCTTTTTTTTTTGAATGGTCCCATCAACTCAAAAGAGGCATGGGACTTTTTTTTTTTTGCTCTTTTCTCTTTTTTTTGCTCTTGGTAACAGGAATATTTTGACTAAAAGCCACTTTTAGTGCCTAGGTGGTCAAACCTGGCTCATATGGGCTAACCCATGGGACCTTAGGCTTTGGAGATGGCCTAGATCTCATATGGTGTCATGTTTGTAAAGAATATCTAAAAATATCTCCTTTGTGTAAAGAATATCTAAAAATATCTTTACTTGGAGAGAATTTCTCAAGTTTTCTTTTTGTGGAAGGATTCTCTCAAAATATCTTTCTTTTTGGGAAAGTAGCTAAATTTTAGCACTTACCTCCTTTCTTTCTCCTTGTTTCCTCTTTTGGCTTGCTCTCTTCTATAAAAGCAAGAGGGTTGATGCTTTTGCTCCATTGCTTTCTTTTTGCAAGTAATCTTCAAGAGTGCTCTCCAAGATAAGAAGTACTTTCTGTTCTTCAAGGATCTCCAAGCTTTTCTTCTTCTTCTTCTCCATCAATGGCTTCAAGTAAGTTTTCTTCCTCCTCAAGAATCTCCATTGTAGAAGTAGCTTCTTCATTTTTTTTCTTCTCTTCTTCTTTTTCCTTTCTTTCTTCTTTTTTTTTTCAAGCATGTTTTTCCCCTTTTTTTTGTGCTTCTTCTCTCTCTCTCTCTTTTTTTTTTGTTTGTTTTTTTTATTCTTTTCACGGCTTTTTTTTTCATCGTGTACTTTCTTTTTTTTTTCACACGCTAATTTCTTTCTCTCTTTTTTTCTGTTTCAGCATTTTTTTTTCTGTTTTCTGTTTTTTTTTTACGCTGATTTCTGTTTTTTTTTCAGCGTTTTTCCTTTCATTTTTTTTTTGCTGTTTGTGTTTTTTTTTTGTTCTTTTTTTTCCCTGGCTGTACAGACAGGTCCGTACGGACCTGACCGTACTGCCATGTGGCAGTGGCCAAATTTATTTATTTTTGCTGAGATTTTTTTTCTCTCTCCCTTTCCTTTTCTTTTTCCTTGTTTGCTCACCATGATAATGAGGCTATGCAATTTCAATATATTCATGCATTTTTTGTTTGATGCATCAAGATAGCAGGCTAGAGTCTCTAGGTCAAGCCAACATGATTTTTGACTTGGACAAAGTTTGATTGGTTTTGACCAAATTGGGTTGGAATTGGTCAAACTTTGGTCAAGGTTTTCCTAGCATCTAATGCATGATGATATTGTTTGATGCATGATTTTTGTAAATGGATTTGGAAGTATGATGATGCATACCTGAAAATCTTTGCAAGTATCGGGATTTTGAGCTCGCAGCGATGTTGAGCTCTTTCTCGGTCTTGCTGGATTTTGAGGAAGTTTGCAACTTTTGGATTCTGAAGCTCGCTGCAATGTTGAGCTCTTTTCCAGATTTTGCGGAAATTTGATGAGATTGGCTTGTTCTCGCAGCGATGTTGAGTTCGAGCCTTCTTTGAGAATTCTCCACTGACTATGAGCTCGCAGCAATGTTGAGCTCATCTTCAGGCTTCCTGTCTTTTTCGGAGTATGTTCCTTTTCGTTGGAATTGCCCCGGAACCATGTCAAAATTTTGCTAGAATTTTTGTAGCAGAATTCTGTCATTTTGATGTTGATTGATCTTTTCTTTTCCATCTTTTGCAGGCAGTTCTTCTAGAACGAACAAGGGTAAAGGTCCTGTTACTGACGCACCTCGTCGGTCTGCTAGATCTTCCAATGCTGCCGTTCAGCAGGCTTGGGAGAAGGTCCAGTTTGTTGAGAAGAACTTGGAAGAGTGTGATTCCCTCAATCGTGATGAGATGAGACAGCGATTGATCGCTCTCAAAGATGAGGAGTTCTATAAGATCATGGTAAGCAGTCGTCCTTGGGTTACGGACGATCAGAGTGTTGTGCTCAAGCCTACCTTTTTCTTCGGTGATGCAGTCCCCGATGATTTGACATACCAAAGGAGATGTTTTCAGTTCTCTTACATAGCAGATGGTGAGGAGAGAACTATTTCTACCCGGTCGTCTTTTGATCGGACCATCTCGATCCCGAGCCTTTCTCCCACGTGCCCTAAGAGGGAAGATCCTCCGAGCTGGGTGAAGAGGACCAGTGTGATCAAGAGCGGGGTTTTTGTTGGCGGCCCTTCTGGTTTTGCAGAGAAGCCACCTACGGACATATTGATGCCGGCCAGTGGCTACTGATGGACCTGAAAAAAAAGGGGGGAATCTTCCATCCTCTCCCTCCGTACCCCAGGGGCTGACCTGGGTCTCGGCGGAGGAGGGAAGATCTCGGGCATCAACATTTTTGTACGGGTATGCCAGATTTACTTTCTACTTGGAATTTGGAATAGTGATAATCCGGAGATTCACCTTCACAAGTGGAAAGGAAATCAATCCTTTTTTCTAACTTTTGAAATTGCATAAATATTAAGAAAAGAGACAAGTTTTTAAAATACCGTAAGAGGCATTTTTGTTTGTTTGCCGTGAAAGGCGATTTTGCCGTGAAAGGCGTTTTTACAAAAGTCATCAAATATGAAAGACAAGAATTGTGATTTCTTTTTGTCTCTTTAAGAAATACAAACTACAATAGAAAAGGAAGAAAAGGGATCTAACTTCTCAGGAGATTGCGGGCACACGTTGAGATCGACGGTCGCAAGTCATGTATGGGCTTCGCCATCGTCCTTCAAATGAGAACATGTGATGCTTTGATTCTTTGGCTTGACTCCTAACCTCAGTTTTTTAAAGGACAAGGACCAAGAGAAGGTCCTATATCCAATGAAAAACCAAGTAAACGGGCTGAAAAGCCGCGTTTAGGCGATGTTGGAGAAGGAGGAGACCTTGGGGGGGGGGGGGGTGGCCCCCCAAGGGACGTTGATCACCTTGTGGTGCTTCCGGGAGCAAAGTAGGAGGACTTCGTCTCTCTCTAGGATTTTCTGGTTTTTCAGAGCTTGCACTTGGGATCTCTTTTCATCATGCTTTCTTCTTGGAATGGACCTCCTTTTATAGGCTTTTGGTAGCCATGAGGTGTTTATTGGCATTGATGGCCATGATAAAAGAATTGATGAGGAGTTACAAATCGATTTTGTAACTCCTTTTTCAAGGCTTTTGATTGGCCGATGAAGGTAGTGGGCATTTAATCACCTTTATGCTTCATGATGATGGGAGTTTCATGGGTTTAATGCCATGATTGCTTGGATTTGTAACTCCCAAATGCTTGGTTCTGATTGGGCCGTCCAAAATAATGAGTTAATGACTGCTTTAATGGGTCAATTAACGACATTAAGTGGTTGCCAAGGCATGTGAAGAGTCGCGGGCCGTGCTGCGCCTTTTGAGATTCTTCTTGCGATCATCACGGGTGGATCCACACATTATTTGATGTCGGATTGCGATGCAATTTCAGACATTGATTGATGTTGGCGGGCCGGTGACGTCTGTCTTGTCGATTTCATGATCGGTCGGACAGAAAGTGCACTTTCTTGGTCAGCCGGTTGGCGATCTTGAGGCGATCGGTGATGATTTCATGCTTTTGATGGCGGATCCGAGATGTCGACGAAGATCAGTCGTTTTCAAGCATTAAACATTGCATTTTTCGAAAATCACAGAGGCCGGAACACCCGAAACGCGAAAACCATCGAAAACGGACACTTTGGTGCAAAATCCGGCGACCCGGATTTCCAGGGTCGCCAGGCGACCATGCACCCAGGGTCGCCGGCGACCATAGGGTTTCGGCCCGTTTGGTCGCCGAGCGTCGTTTTCGACCGTTTTTTCGTCTTTTTCGTTCCTTTTTTCTTCTGTATTTTTCTTGACATTTTTCCTCAATTATTGACTTGATTTTCTTGGAGAAATCTTGAAGAGAACCCTCGCGAAGTCGGAGCACAAAGTTTCCTATTTCTCGGGAAAGCCGAAGACTTTGTAGCTGATTTTCCGTCAAGCATCGAAACTAGGTCAAACGATGTCGGAATGACCTGAAAATTGAGGTGAAGCTTCTTGAGCAGTGGATAGGACCAACCATGGGATTTTATTTGAGTTTTGAAGCCGTTTGGGGTCCCATTGATGCTTCACTTGATTTTGCTGCGGGGAAAATGCCGAGTTTTGATATGTGGTCAAACGATGTCCGATTGACCTGAAATTTGACGGGGAGCCTATTGGAGTTATTTTGAGACGTTCCATGGGCTCCGTTTTGGATGTCATGGTCCCGGGTTTCTCCGCCGCCGGTAGGCTTGATTTTCTCTCGAAGAATCGAAACCTGGTCAAACGTTGTCGGAATGACCTGAAATTTGACGTGCAGCCTTTTGGAAGCGTGTTGAAGCCACTCATGTTTTTTGTTTAATGAGTGATGGCTTCGGTGGTTGCCGCCGCCGGGAGGCTTGATTTTGCTGCTCGAGCATTGATGGAGGATCAAACGTTGTCGGTTTGACTTGAAATTTGGCATGGAGCCCTTTGGAGACATTCTAGAGTCATCCATAGGCTTTGATCAAAGTTTTGGTGTCTTTGATGATGTTGCCGCCGGGAGCGCTTGTTTAGCTGTCGGAGCGGTGAAGTTGGGCCAAACGATGTCAGAATGACCCGAAACCTCAGGTGTACCCCTCTTTTAGCTGTCTTGAAGGATCTCTCAGTTTCTGTCTGATTCTGACAAAATCTGATGCTTGAAGTAGCCTTGCCTATTTTTAGCAGGATGCAACTTCAGGAGGCTTCTCGATGTTGAGGAGACATAGTGACTTTTTTGGTGTCAACAAATGCCCCCTCGAGGTACAGCGACGAGTAGCTTTTGGAGTCGATGTGCCTCGAAGAGAAACTTGGAGGGGAGATTCCAACTTGACCAAGAGTCTTGAGCTTTTTTTTTTTTTTTTTTTTTTTTTTTTTTTGAATAGCCTTCTGAGTTTCCGGGGGAATTTTATGGTAGTGAGAGGGATCACGTACCATCTCAAGGCAAAGTTTTGAAAATGACATGGGGTATTTGGATTTTGGGTTTTGGATTTTGGTTTTTGACCTTGTGACCTAACAAGCTGTATGTGGCAGGTTAGGGGGTCGGGGTTTGATTTTGATTTTGACCTTGTGACCCAACAAGCTGTATGTGGCAGGTTGGGGGGTCAGATTTGGTTTGTTGGTTTTGGATTTTGATTTTGGTTTTGGTCTTGTGACCTAACAAGCTGTATGTGGCGAGCTAGGGGACCGGATTTTAGTTTTGTGAAATGTCAATTTCAAGATTTTGGCTCAATTTGGTTCATGAGGTTGGATGGTTTGGCTTTTGGAAACTCATGGGACTTTCTTTTTTTTTTCTTTTGAATGGTCCCATCAACTCAAAAGAGGCATGGGACTTTTTTTTTTTTTTTTTTTTGCTCTTTTCTTTTTTTGCTCTTGGTAAGAGGAATACTTTGACTAAAAGCCAATTTTAGTGCCTAGGTGGTCAAACCTGGCTCATATGGGCTAACCCATGGGACCTTAGGCTTTAGAGATGGCCTAGATCTCATATAGTGTCATATTTGTAAAGAATATCTAAAAATATCTCTTTTGTGTAGAGAATATCTAAAAATATCTTTACTTGGAAAGAATTTCTCAAGTTTTCTTTTTGTGGAAAGATTATCTCAAAATATCTTTCTCTTTGGGAAAGCTTGCTCTCTTCTATAAAAGCAAAGAGGGTTGGTGCTTTTGTTCCATTACTTTCTTTTTGCAAGAAATCTTCAAGAGTGCTCCCCAAGACAAGAAGTGCTTTTTCTTCTTCAAGGATCTCCAAGCTTTTCTTCTTCTTCTCCATCAATGGCTTCAAGTAAGTTTTCTTCCTCGTCAAGAATCTCCATTGTAGAAGTAGCTTCTTCATCATTTTTTTTCTTCTTTTTCTTTTCTTTTCTTTCTTCTTCTCTTTTTTTTTCTTTTCTTTTCTTTTCATGCACGTTTTTCTTTTTCTTTTTTTTTCGTGCTTCTCTTTTTTTCTTTCTTTCTTTTTTTCTCTGTTTTTTTTCTTTTCATGGTTTTCTCTTCTTTTTTTCTTTTTTTAAAACCGTGTACTCTCTTTTTTTTTCTGTTTTTTTCCCCACGCTGATTTCTCTTTTTTTTCAGCGTCTTTCTTTTCTCTCTTTTTTTTTTTGTTTTTTTTTTCTCTCTGACTGTACGGACAGGTCCGTACGGACCTGACCGTACTGCCACGTGGCAGTGGGCCACGGCCTGTGGGCCAAAATTTTATTTCTTTTTTAGCAGAGGATGATGACCTGGTGATGCCTGAGGTTCCTGCCGATGAGGCGATGACGGATCCAGTCGTGGCATCTGAGGAAGAGCCCAGGGACTCTAGAGTGGTTCCAGAACCTTCACCTGGTATGATTTGCTTTGGCTTTTGCTTTTTTGTCTTCTTTTGCTGTCATTTGCTAACATGTAGCTGACTTGCCAGAGGATTCCGACGATTTCGAGCCATCCATGGACGCAACTTTTGACGATGCTTCGGATGAGCTCAAAGAGGCAGAGAGTACTCCCCCGGTCGTCGAAGCAGGTATACTTGCAATAATAATCTTGATATATTTTTGACAAGATTATATGCATACCTTTTTGTCTTTTTATTTTTTTCTTTGACAGATTGTGAAGCAGCAGGAGAGATTCCTCCGTCTTCCTCAGAGCCAGAACAGGGGATACCTGCGGCTGATGCAGAAGTAGGGGCTTCTTCCACTTTCAATGAGTCAGCTTCTTCCGTTGGAAATAGTTTATTGATTACTCTTCCAATGGAGCATGACGTGGGCAGTCGGGCACCAGAGCATGGCGAATCCTCATCTGCACCGCACCTTCAGTATGCAAGGAAGGTGTTGAAGACTGTCTTGAGCTCATGGGTTGAGACTTTTTCTTCAGGTCATTTGGAAGCTGGTTTTGGCATGATCAAGCATGTGCAGGACATCCTTGCTGATAGCAAAGAAGTCGGTCTGGACATTGCAAGTGCCAAGAATTTTGTTGAGGAGATCATCACCTTGGGGAACAAATGGACTGAGACCAAGAGTTTCCCAGATGGTGACTTCTTTGATGATTGTTCTTAAAACCTTCCAGCAAAGTCAAAGCTGGGCTGACGGAGGTCACGAAGACTCGGAGGCAAATCGTTCGGGAGAAGAACGTTACCGAGTTATCCATCATGGGGCTGAAGCAAGACTTGGACCGCCTTGATAAGGAGGTCGTTGAGGCTAGGCAATGTCTTGATCTTTTAGAGGAAGAGGCTGCTGCCAAATGGACCGCCATTGTGGAGGCTCGTGACAAGGAGGGGACTCTCATTCGCCAGGTTGAGGAAGCTGAAGGTAATGTCCGGAGGAAGACTCAGGAGCATGAGCAGTGGCAGGTCCTTTGGGAGGAACTTCCTCGTGCTGCAGATGGGTCACGTCATTCGGCCGCGTTTTATGGGGACATTTTGAAGGAGCGTGTCCTAAAAACTTTGGAAGTTAAGGCCAAGGGTCTGCTTGAGGAGTTGAACCTTTGGTTGAAGACCATGTAGGATTGAGCTCCTGAGTTGTAACAAACTCTTTTTCCTTTTTCTTTTTTTTTTTTTTGATGAAAACAATTTTGAGCAAAAGTTTGATGGGAATGTTTGTTTAAGGATTTGATCAAAAGGTTGTCATTTTGTGAAAATCTTTTGTCAAAGGGTTGTTTTGGGCATGAAAGCCAATTTTGTGGTGGAAAGCCTTGTTTTTGATGGTTTGAAAACCAAAATTTGGATGGCGAAAAAGCCTAATTTTGTGGCGTAAGAGCCAAAATTTGTTTTGCGGCATGGGAGCCAAAATTTTTGGATGGCGTGAAAGCCGAATTTTAGAATAGCATAGAAGTCGAATTTTGTTTTGTTTGTCTTGGCATTTATAGCCGAATTTTGGCATTTATAGCCAGATTTTGGCGTTTATAGCCGATTTTTTTTTTTGGCATTTATAGCCGAATTTTGGCGTTTATAGCCGAATTTTGAGATGGCATGAGAGCCAAAAATTTTGTTTGTGGCATGAGAGCCGATTTTGAGATGGCATGAAAGCCGATTTTGGCGTTTATAGCCGAAAAATTTTGTTTTTGGCATTTATAGCCGGATTTTGGCATTTATAGCCGGATTTGGTGTTTATAGCCGAGTTTTGGCGTTTATAGCCAGATTTTGGCGTTTATAGCCGAGTTTTTTGAAAACCAAGTTTTGTTTTATTGGCATGAAAGCCGATTTTGGCGTTTATAGCCGAAAAAAATTTTGTTTTTGGCATTTATAGCCGGATTTTGGCGTTTATAGCCGAGTTTTGGTTTTCAAAATGCGGGTATCGACTAAATGTCGCCTCCCCGCTGAATGGTCTTGCAAGTATCGATGGAATGTCGCTTCCTTGCTCATTCGGTTTTGCGAGTATTGATGGAATGTCACTTCCTCGCGGGTTAGGTTTTGCAAGTATCGATGGAATGTCGCTTCCTCGCGAATTGGGGTGCAAATATCGACTAAGCGTCGCTTCCCTGCTTTTCCTAAAACTTTTGGTTTTGCAGGTACTGACTTGATGTCGTTTCTCCGCGATTTTTGAAATTTGAGGTTTTCTCGAACCATTTGAAATTTGGGTTGTGGATAGCAACTGGTATGTTGTATCTCCATGATTTTTGAAATTTGGGTTGTGGATATCAACTGGTTTGTTGCTTCCCCACGATTTTTGAAATTTGGGTTGCGGATATCAACTGGTTTGTTGCTTCTCCACGATTTTTGAAATTTACAAGTATCGAATGGGGTTCGCTTCCTTGCGATTTTTGGGTTTTGGAAGTATCGAATGGGGTTCGCATCGTTCCGATTTTTGGGTTTTGCGAGTATCGACTGAATGTCGCTTCCCCGCGGTTTCTAAAGACCAAAATTTTTGTTTAAAGACACGAAGGTCATAAATTTTGACTTAAAACCATTTTGGTTGTAAAAGCCGAGGCGGTCTAGGTTGAAAATTCCTAAGTCTCGATTTTTGTTTCAAACCATGAATTTTGGGTTCAAGGATCGAAATTTTGGTCAAGTCTGGGAAGAGGTTCCTAAACTTGGATTTTTGGATTTGATTTTTCTTTTGAACAATGAAACGATGAAAGTAAGCATTGTTTTGAGAGATAGTTTTTTTTGGAAACTTCAACATAAAGATGAAAATTTCAAAAGGGGTGGGTTTGATGAGCAAGTACCTTGGAAATACGCTTTAGCCATGTAGATATTGCTTTGACCCGTTTGAGGAAGTCTTCAAGGGTAGTACCACTTCAAGAACTTGCCGTTGATAGGTAGCATACATCTGTCTCCTTCCATGTTTAGAAGAGCGTATGCACCGTTGGAGAAGACTTTGTCGATGACGAAGGGTCCCTCCCATTTTGGTTCGAATTTGCCTTTGGATTTGTGGGCAAAGACTATGAGTCTTTTTACTGCAAGAACCAAGTCACCCTTTTTGTAAGTGCATTGCCTGACCTTCTTGTCGAAAGATCCTGCCATGCGTGCTTGGGACAACTCAATGCTTTGTAGAGCTTCGAGTCGTCTTTCATCGAGATTATCCAACTCTTGGAGTCTCAGTTTGACGTTACTTTCTTGCGTCATGTCATTTTGCAAAGATACCCTTAAGGAAGGAATTTGTACTTCTAAAGGGACAACTGCTTCGCATCCATAGACCAAAGAGAATGGTGTGCTATGGGTTGGTCCTCGAACGGTGGTTCGATAGGCCCACAAAGCTTCTAGTAGTTTGTCACCCTAGTCTCTTCTGTGACTATAGACCATTTTCTTGAGAATTTTGCAGAGTGTCTTGTTGAAGGCTTCTGCTAGTCCGTTCGCTGCTAGATTATATGGAGTCGAAGGACAACTTTGGATTTTGTACTTGTCGCAGAACCTGTAGAATCTGTGATCCCGGAATTGTGGTCCGTTATCATGGACGAATCTTTTAGGTATGCCGAAGCGACAAATAATATTGGTGGGCAAGAACTGAAGGACTGATGAAGTCTTCATTTCGCTGAGCGCAAATGCTTCTGACCACTTGGAGAAATAATCCGTAGCGGCGAAGATGAAGCGACGACCTTTGCTTGATGGGGGAGAAATAGGACCTATGATGTCCATACCCCAGGCTTCGAAAGGCCATGAGATTGCTGTTGGATGTAGCCATTCTGGAGACATGTGGACATAATCTCCGTGAATCTGGCATTTTTGGCAGCGCTTGGGAAATTGTATTGCATCAGCTACCATGGTAGGCCAATAATAACCTAGCTTTTTTATCTGGTTGTAGAGCTTAGGGCCAGCCTGATGGGCTCCACAAAGACCAGCATGTACTTCTTTGAGAGTTTCCTCAGCCTCTTCTTGTGATAAGCAGCGTAGGAGTACTCCGTTGAAGGATTTTCTGTAAAGTGCTTTTGAAGGTATATTCAAATGAAAGTTTGGGGCTCGTCTTTGGATGCTTACCCACTCTTTTGGATGTTCAGGTAGTATTCCGAACATGATATAATCAATGAACGGATCTCTCCAATCGCCAATCGAAGGTTTGAGGATGGACATCCGACTTCCAACCACTTGGTGGCATTCAGCAACTGCTTGGTGTGTGTTGAGAGGAGGGAAAATCCTTCTTTGACACACTATGACTTGCATGTTTTCCCCTTCTTGGATTGCCATGGATGCGGCAAGTCCAGCCAGGGTATCTACACGGATGTTTTCACCTTTGAGGATGTGTGTGATATGGCAGATGTTGAATTTTTGTTGAAGCGACTGCGCGCCTTATTGTAGTAAGGTAGCAAATCAGGCTTCCTGACTTCATATTTTTTATTCATCTGTTTGACGACCAGTTGAGAGTCTCCAAAAGCTTCCAGCGTGGTGATGCCGGATTCGAGGGCGAGTTCCAATCCTACAATCAGGGCTTGGTACTCAGCTGCATTGTTTGAACATGGTTCCAGTATCGAGAAGGCGTGTGGAATCATGTATTTGTCAGGACCGACAAAGAGGATGCCAATTCTAGATATTTGCTTTCCCTTTTCATTTGTCCTGGTTGCACCGTCAAAGTACATGTCCCAGGAAGCATTTGATAAGGAAGTTTCTACATTGTAGACAAATTCGTCTGGGTGATCATCCCTGAGTGGAGAATCTTTAGGCAATGGATGCTCTGCGAGGAAGTCTGCTAGAGCTTGGCCTTTTATTGCTTTTTGTGGTACATACCTAATATGAAATTGTGATAGAAGAATGGACCATTTTGCCAGTCGGGCATTGAGAGAACCTGCTTTTGTGACAAGAACCTTTAGGAGGTTAATCCTCGAAATCAGGTAGACTGTGTTCGACAGCAGATAGTGACGCAGCTTTTGTACAGCGAAGATTACTGTAAGGCATTCTTTTTCGACTGGGGTGTAGCGATGCTCTGCACCTACCATCATGCGGCTAAGGTAATATAGAGCAGCTTCTTTTCCGTCGTCGTTTTCTTGTGCGAGCAGAGCACCCAAAGAGTGGTCGAGAGCTCTTGTGTACAAGATAAATGGTTTTCCAGTTGTGGGGGCAACCAGCACTGGAGGTTTGATGAGGTATGCTTTGATGTCTTGAAATGCACTTTCACATTCAGCATCCCAGACAAAGTCCACGCCTTTCTTCATCAGGCGAGAGAATGGATGGCATTTCCCTGATAGATTGGAGATGAACCGTCGAATGTAGGCCAGCCTTCCTTGAAGTCCTTTTAATTCTCTTAGGGTTCTGGGAGGTGGCATTTCCAGGATAGCCTTGACTTTGGTGGGGTCAAGTTCTATTACAGCTTTCCGTACTATGAATCTGAGAAACTTACCCGATGAGACACCGAAAAAGCACTTTAGTGGATTCATCCGCAATTTGTGTTTGCGAAGTCAGAGGAAGACTTCTCGAAGATCATTGAGATGGTCTTCTTTTCTTCTGCTTTTTATGGCGAGGTCGTCAACATAGCATTCGACCGTCTTGTGCTGCATATCTTGGAATATTTTCATCATAGCCCTCTGATATGTCGCATCTGCATTTTTCAGACCAAACGGCATAACAGTGTAGCAATACATGCCGAATGGTGTCCGAAATGATGTATGCCTTTCATCTTCAGGATGCATCTTTATCTGGTTGTAGCCAGAGAATCCATCCATGAACGTCATTCGCTCGAACCCATAGGTGTTGTCAATCATCACCTCTGGTATGGGGAGCGGGAATTCATCTTTAGGACATGCAGTATTTAGGTCTCTGTAGTCGATACAGACCCTTATCTGCCCATTTTTCTTTGTCACGGGGACAATGTTGGCCAACCATTCAGGATGCTGTTCCTCGCGGATGAAGCCAACGTTTTTGAGTTTCTGAACTTCTTGTTCAATTTTCTCCATCACATCGGGACGGAATCTCCTTTGGCCTTGTTTGATAGGCTTGATTTCTTTTTGCAAGTTGAGCTTGTGGACTGCTACTTTGGGATCCAAGCCAGGCATTTCGGCATAAGACCATGCAAAGCAATCAACGAACTCACGAAGAAAAGAGATATACTCGGGTAACCCATCATCCTTTATATTCTTGCTTATGAATACAGGACGTGGGTTATCAGGTGTTCCCAAGTCTATCTTTTGAACAGGGTCTTCTGTCGGAAGGTTTGAAGGTGGTTCCTCCACAGTATTTTCGGAGGCTTCCAAGTCAACAAGACCTTCTGGAGTGCCAGAGAAATTTTCAGACTGAGGCTCTGTTTCTGTCCATGAATCTTCTTGATCAGTATCCTTCTCAATGCTATCCTTCTCAAGGCTTGCAATGAGATGGTCCCAATCATTTGCTGGAATTGGGTTGAAGTAAGGTACTTCTTCTGGAGACGATGATTCTTCTGGGACAGAGAACCGCTCGTCTACGTCATCGGGCAATTCCTCCTTATTATCAGAGAAATTATACCAATTGGAGGAGCTTTCAGGATTTTTGACGAGTAACTCCTCAAAGAGATATCCAGGGATATCGATGTCTTCATGAGATGTTGAGGCTTGGTCGGTAAAGCGACGTTGCAGCCATGGTGTCAACTATCTCATAGGAGCGGTAGGATCATACCCCAACCCATATGAAGACTTGCCTTTGTAAAGGTGGATTTTCCAATCTTCTGATTGACTTTTGGTTAGGGTGGGTTCCAATGGTGTAAGACTACCACGGCCACCTCCCAAACCAGTCGGGTTTTGAGCATCGTAGCCCATTTTCTCTATGATAGCTTGTGCCGTTGGACTATACAGGGATAGCTGAGGCATACCTTCGTTTTGGATAGATTCAAGCAGAGAGTTCAGTGGAGATGCTCCCAACCTGTGGAAGAAGATTGTTTTTTCTTCTGGCGAAGTTACCGGGATAACAAAGGAGGCAGACGTAGGATCTTCTATGTCTACAAGTGTCTCCAATGGAGTGAGAGTGAGCTGATCTTGCTGAGTATCAGCTTGGCTCGATGCTGTGTCATCTTCTGACTCTGACTCTGAGTCTGTGTCATTCATAATAGACACAAAGGAGACAGTGAACTTGCCCCCAGTCTTTTGTTTTGTCTTCTTTTCTTTGGTAATGATTACCAAAGGCTTTGAAGATTTGAAGGAGACGACGAAGGGAGCTTGGCCGCTTACTTCGAGTTTGGTGGAGGGTTTGTTTTCCTCCGATGATTGCTGAGGAGCCTTGCCTTTATCTTTCTGGAGACTGTCGACAAAGCGAATTGTTTTTTCCTCCTGTTCTTCTTTTCCATCTTTATACATTTAAGCATCTGCAAAATGGACATCTCTGCCTTTGAAGGGCTTGTTGTCTGCAAATACTCGATGTATCAAGCTATCGTTGCCAACGAACTTGATGCACTGATGTAGAGTTGAAGGGACGACACCATTCTCATGTATCCAGGGCGTCCTAGGAGTATATTGTAGCATGAAGGGGTCCTTATTGCATACACAGTGACTTCAGAAATAAGATCACCGATTTGCAATTTGAACCTGATTTTGTCGATAGGCCTTTGAGCGCTGCCATTATATCCGAAGATGGATACGGACGTGTGACTTAGTTTGCTAGGTGGGATGCCCAGCTCTTCGAGTGCCGAAGTAGAAATGAGGTTGAGTGCAGAACCTGGATCGATCTGAACTCTGTGTACTGGCATTTCTTTGACGTACCCTGTAAAGTACAAGGGTCGGTTGTGCTTTGTTTCGCCTAGAAGGAGGTCATCCTTGTCGAAGGCAATTGTTGCACTTGCTGCTTTTTGTACCGATAGGCATTCATTGCTTGATCCCTCAGTTTTCTTCTTTTCTCCCTTTGAGGGAGTATTTGATTTTTTGACCCTATAGTCCATTTCAATTTGTAGGACTTGTGGGGCATGTTTGTCGACATCCGCATTCAGCCTTTGCAATTCTGAAATGAGACTATCACGAGTTTGTGGAGACATTCGTAATAGATCAAGGATGTGCAGACGTGCAGGTATGTGTTTGAAGTGCTCAATCAAGTCGTACTTGAAAGCCTCCTTCGGGCCTGCATTTTCATTATTATTGCCACTTGGGGCGCTTACAACTTTCTTTTCCGAAGGATTTACATAAGAAGAAGAGGGTTGATTGTAATTTTTGTTGTAATCCTGGCCAGAACGGGTACCTCTACCAACTTCAAGAGCCTCTAGAGAAGGGTCTTCTTTTGGAAGATCGTTCTCAGGATCAAGAGGTTGATCCTTTGCTGAGGACGTCTCTGTAACAGCATTGGCGTCTTCAGTGATTATGTTGCATGGAGCAATTTCTGGGAACAAGTCCTGAATAGTAGCCGGCAACTTTTCTTTATTAGCCCAGACATTGCCCGTGAGATCGGGTATCTGGGACCAATTGACTGAGTTTTCATTGAAGAAGATTTCATTGACAGAAGTTTCTTCAAGATGATCAATCGGGAGTGGCTTGAGTTCCTATGTCACAGCTTCAGGAGACGAAGGTTGAGAGGATGTTATCTCAGTGGAAGTCACCTGAGAGGATGTAGCTCCGGAAGATACGCTACCGGTTGGGGAGTATGTGTCTTCGGAAGCTTCAGAGGCACTGTCGTCCTGAGCTATTGCATTGCAGGTTATCCTGACAGGAGATGCCCCCAGTGTAGACTGTTGGGAATCGGACTCATCCTCGGATGTGAGAGGATCATTGATCCAACAGTTTTCTCCATTTTCAGGAGTTAAGGGAGAAAGTTCCCGCTGATTTTCAGGGACTTCCGGTTCTTGGTCATGACAAAGATTGATGCGATCCTGCTCCTGCTCTATGGCAAGATGTTGCAAGATTCATGCATATTCTTCAAGATCAGGTATGAGAGCCAAATCTTCTTCGTCATTTGCTCCTTGTGGTTCACCAATGTTGGGTTCCACCAGAGCATTGTTTGGTGCTGGATCGACAGTGTTTTCTTGAACAGGGTCCTGGTCTTCTTCATCATCAGACCAAGATCCTTGTGGCTGTAATGGGTTATACCAGATTACTGGCATAAGATGAGACTCGGGAATCCATTCCTCGTCGGAGAGGTATTCTCCTGTTTCAAAGAATTCTTCCCACTCATCTATATCACTGGCAGTATCACTGGACTCATATCCATTCATGGAGAATCCAACTACCGAGTTGGAAGAGTATGATGCCCCCTGCACATTTTCAATTTTGTATAGAGGTGGCATGAAATCATCAAGAGTGAATTTTCTTACCGCCTTGGAGGTTTTGGGAAGAGATTCTTCCATCGTCCCTAGTGAAGCAGTGGAAGAAGTTTCTGCTTTTTCAAGGACTTCTTGTTTTGGTTAAGACTTCTGCCGCTGTTTGAGCTTGCGGAGCTGTCTCTTGGCTTGCCTTCGCTGCTGAGCAGTCGGCTTTGTTTTGACGATCTCCCAATTTTCATCATCTAGGAGATCGGGATGCACCCATATAGGTTGTCCATCTGGTGTTGGATAGGGAACCAATTCTTGGGATGCTTGAGCCATTTTTATCACCTTGAATGAAGTAGTGATTTTCTCCTTCGGTGACTTTGAAGTTTGCCGACATGACACCATGTTGACAGAGGCGGGGCCATAGTTTTTATCAAAGGTTATGACTCCGTTTTTCCACATCTTATTGATCTTCTCTATCACAACGAAGCATTGATTGAGAGGATGTGAGATTACCTGATGGTATGGATAGTATCGGGGATCATTGGTTTTGACAACATCTCCCGGTCTTTTGGGCTCTGGCAAAATGAGTTTGCCATTTGCTAGGAGAGCCTCAAAGATTTCTTCAACGTCTTCATCGAACGGATATTTCTTTTCTACACGTTCTTTGAAGGCATCAGAGAGTTCAGGCCTTTTACCTGCAGTTTTGTTTTCAGGTTTCTTTGGCTGCTGAGGAGCTGACTTAGTCTACACATTGAGAACCTCCTTTTTCTTTGGTTTTGAGGTTGTAACAGCAGTCGGCTCTTTCTTTGATGATTTCTGACTGTTGAGGTCTTTGATCACCATTTCAGCTTCCATGGAAGCTTCGAGGAGTTCCCCCAGGTTCTTTGATTTGTTGCTGATGATCATGGAGCGAATTTTTGCTCTCATATTGTTACGGCAGATGTCGACTAGCGACGCTTGTGGCAGCACATCTGAGCATTTGTACGCCATTGCCTTCCATTTGTGAATGAAGTCGTATGTTGACTCATTCTCTCCCTGTTTTAGGCTGCAGAGGTGAGCCATAGTAGCAGGATGATCCTCACCTTGGAACTGGGTCAGGAAGCGTGTCTCCAGCATAGCCCAGTTCTGGATGGAGTTCTCCGGCAGAGTGGAGTACCAATCAAAGGCTGTACCTTTTAGGGTACTTGCGAAGAGGCGAATCTTGAGGGCATCTTGATCCGCAATAGCTCCTGTCAGGATCTTGAAGTGGATGACATGCTGTCTGGCGGAACCTTTCCCAGTATATGTCTGGAGAGTAGGTTGTTTGAATTTTGCAGGGAACCGAACCGAGTCCATCCATAGAGGGTAGGGTGGCTTGATCCCATGTTCCTTCAATGTATCCTCTTCTTTTGCTTTTGCGAGGATATCATCCACGTCTTCTCTGGTAAGGGGGCGAGACTCATTGTTTTCTGCATTGCCCTCGTCATCTTCATGATTCGGAGGGGTTTCATTGTTAGGTAGTGGACGCTGTAGAGTGAGAATCAAATTTTCCATCAGAGTCTCAATTCTCTGTTGTCCTTGCTCCAACTGCTGGATGTGTGCAGTTATGTCATCATGCGGTGGAGGCTGCTCAGAACTTGTAGCCATGACGTTCATCCCTCGGGATTCGAACGAAGAAATCGTCCTGGTGACTGAGCTGGGGCTCATTCTTCTGGATGAAGAATCTGAGGAGTGGTTACTCCGATGTCCTTGGCTTGGAGGAGTGGAAGATTCCTCCAGATATGTTTGTGTCCGAGAGACGCTGCGAGTCACTGGACGTCTAACACTGATTTTGGTTGCTGACTTCTGGCGTTTTCTGGTTTTGCCAACCATATGAGCATCAACGAATTGGTCGGGTCTTTCTTTTTCGACCCATTTCTTTGTGACGTGGAGAGTAGAACGCTGGGTTCTTTGTTTCTTGAGTCTCTTTTGTCGATATGCAGTGCAGCGACGCATACGACGAGCAATTTGAGCTTCAGTGAGCTCTGGATGGGCTCTGGCGAAGAAGGATGTAGTCCCTTGTGCGCAGCAGCCGAGTTTGTCTTCTTTTGAAGTTTGGCAAGGACAGAATCTGGACGCGGTCCTTTGTCTGTTGCAATGAAGACTTGAATTTTGCGAGCTCAGCCCCTGTTGAGATGAAGGGTCGACTTGCGGGAGTGCAAGCTTCAGCATGTTTTTGCATAGGCCTAACGGTGCAGGATTTGATTTTGGACTTGTAGGAGCAAGCTGGCTCATGATGATTGTGTTTATTTTTTGGGTGGAGGGTAGGTTTCTCCTCTTTCATGTAAGAGAGGGGGTAGAACCGATTCTCCTTGAGAGGGGCCAGGTATGCTGGCTTTGCAGATGTTTGGACCTCCGTTGTTTTGACGAAGATGTCGGGGACCAGGTTTTTGTGTAAACCTGGTTTCTTGTGGGTTGAGGCTTCGTGGGAACGCCACGGGCTTCAGGCTTCTTGGTGTTCGCCCTTGGTGCCATTTTAGTGACACGTTGCGGGGCGGTTTTCTGCTTCTTGGCAGGTACAATATCTTCTACGGGAAGTGGGAATGGTCCCAGCGATCCGAAGACGATGGTTCGGGGAGTTGAAGTTGACCCGATGTTTAGAGAGTTGTCGAGTCGAGGGAGATGATGCTTCGGCAACTAGCAAGGCGCTTATGCTTGTTTTGCTTATCTTGAAGCATAAGCTGGTACTTGTTCTCATCGAAAGTGATGGTCAATGAAGCTGCCATTGTTAGTTTTGGAAAACTTGTGAAACAAGACCAAATCCATTAGTAATCACAAGAATATGGTGATCGTAAATGGAGAACAACTATGGTTTTGTCTTTTCAAATCACTTGAGGGGACATGGCCCAACCCAAGGACGATGAAGAAGGCAAAAAGCCATAGAGGATACAATTGTTCTAAAATGCAAGTATGGTAGGCTCAGAGTGAGCGTTCCAGTGACTGCTAGAAGCAATTGTAGACCTTAATTCAAATTACCGAGAAGCAAGGCTCACTAGAGGTAAAATGATATAAGGTTGGAGATACAAATGTGTCGGTCGGGAATACAGTAGACCCGAAAGGGCGTACTAGCACCGCTAGGCACAAATGTTGCAAATCGCATCCTTGGGAAGGACACGAGATGGGATTTTTTTTGAAAGGTCAAATTTGGATTCATAAAGGAGAGCAAATGGTATTCCAATCCGAACAAAGGCTCAACATTTCTGCGAGCGCTAAATTCAGAAGGGAAGGAACCATAATTTCTCGGATGTGAATCCAGACGTGACGGAAGTTTTTTTTTTGAAAGGTCAAGATTGAATTCATCGAAGAGAGCAAATGGTGTTCCATTCCGAATAAGGCTCAACATTTCTGCGAGCGCTAAATCCGAAAGGAAAAGAACCAAAATTTCTCAACTCTGAATTCAAAAGTGACAAAAGTTTTTTTTTTGAAAGGTCAAGATTGAATTCATCGAAGAGAGCAAATGGTGTTCCATTCCGAACAAGGCTCAACATTTCTGCGAGTGCTAAATCCGAAAGGGAAAGAACCAAGATTTCTTAACTCTGAATTCAAAGTGACAGAAGTTTTTTTTTTTTTTAAGGATTTTTTTTTTAGAGATTTTTTTTTGAAAGGTGGACATAGATTTCCAATTCGATCTTATGAAACCTTAGTAGATAGATCAGCCCCCAGGTAAGGGTAGGATTACTTAATGAACCCGTTTGGAGGAACCTTGCCTCGAACAGTCTAGCTGTCTCCACACTCTGGACAAGGCTTTTCTTACATCCACTTTGGTCAAAGAACGCAACTGGTGGAGCCTTAGTGTTTTTTTTTTTTTTAAATCCCTTTTTTTTAAAGGTTTTTTATAAACTCATTAAAGAGAACGAATGGTGTTCCAATCCGAACAAAGGCTCAACATTTCTGCGAGCGCTAAATTCGAAGGGAATGAACCAAGGTTTCTCAAATTTAAATGCAAAAGAAAGAAAGCTAAAATTTTTTTGAATTTATAATTTTTTTTGAAATCCCAATTTGGACTCATCAAAGAGAAAAGATGGCCTAATCCCCGATATGAACGATAGCTGCGAACATTTCTATGAGCTATCGAGTTCAAGGAGGAGAGGATCAAAATTTCTCAAAGTTGAGTTTTTAAGAAAAAGAGATCAGATTTGTTTTTTTTTTTTGAAGTGAGAAAGAACAATTGAAATCCCATCTCATGTTTTTTAGATGCAAAATGCAACATAGGCCACCAACTAGAAAGGAGCCAAGTGATCAAAGCATCACGTTCTCAAGTCAACGTGTCCCACCGGGTATGCCAACTTGATGGACCTAAAAAAAAAGTGGGGAATCTTCCGTCCTCTCCCTCCGCACCCAGGGGGCTGACCTAGGTCTCGGCGGAGGAGGGAAGATCTCGGGCATCAACATTTTTGTACGGGTATGCCAGATTTACTTTCTACTTGATTTTGCTGCTCGAGCATTGATGGAGGGTCAAACGTTGTCGGTTTGACTTGAAATTTGGCATGGAGCCCTTTGGAGACATTCTGGAGTCATCCGTAGGCTTTGATCAAAGTTTTGGTGTCTTTGATGATGTTGCCGCCGGGAGCGCTTGTTTAGCTGTCGGAGCGGTGAAGTTGGACCAAACGATGTCGGAATGACCTGAAACCTCAGGTGTACCCCTCTTTTAGCTGTCTTGAAGGATCTCTCTGATTCTGACAAAATCTGATGCTTGAAGTAGCCTTGCCTATTTTTAGTAGGATGCAGCTTCAGGAGGCTTCTCGATGTTGAGGAGACATAGTGACTTTTTTGGTGTCAACAGCTACCAAGGTTCTGATCATCCATCGGTCGATTTGAGACCGGTGGGCCTTGGTGTTTTTCGGGGTGACGGCAGCAATTGGGTGAAGCCTTTTCGACTTCGTGGCTGTTTCAGTGCTGACTCGAGCTGGGAGTCATGGACTGATCACACCCTGAGGATTGGTGAGGCCGTTCTTCGGGAGGCCGAGATTTTTTATAATGTTCGCGCTTTTCGGCAAACCGTCGTTTTCTCCGATGAGGCTTTCATGGCCATGCTGGAGTCATTCCTTCCACAAACCAACACCTTCATTGTGATGAATTGTGAGATTGGTTTTTCTTTGAAGGAGCTGAGCGCCATCACCGGATTGCCTATCCTCGGCAAACTCTATGAGGAGTTCATGCCTATTGATAGCGTCCTTGAGGAGCAGTCTAAGGAGTTTAGGCTTGTGTACTTTCAGTTCGTCACCTTTTATGATTTTTTGAAGGAGAAGGAGGGCTCGAAAGTTAGGTGCAGCAGTTGGAGAAGTTGCAGCTCCAACTTTTTTGACAGCGGGGATTCTTCTGATGGCATGGCCCAGGATACTAGGGCTAAAACATCAAGTTTGAAGAAGATCGCTGTTATGCAAGAAGATTTGAAGAAGTTCTTCGCAAGCACGGATGCCATTTGTCCTGACATTGCGTTGCGGAGAGATCTCACTGTTTACCTCACTTACTGGCTAGATGAGGCTGTCTTTGCTGGAGGAGATGGGACGCACATTAGGCCGCACTGTATTTTTCCGGCTTGTCAGATGGCGTTTGGAGAGCGGCTGGCTTTGGTACCTGCTCTCTACTCCTATTTGTGTACCTAACTATAGGCTGCTGCTTTCCTGGTTCGGCTTGGCTTCCCATGAACAGGGTGCTTTCTGCCCACATCTTCTATTCGTGGTATGTATACCACTGTCCTAGCTTCCATCGTTTGGGAGTTGCACAGGACGAAGATCCCTTTATGATTCGTTTGGCTAGAGGGACAGCCGTTCCCGAATCACTTTTATCTGCCCGTTTGAGGATCCGACGATTTAGGGACGTCGAGATTGGGCAGTCTTCGGTGAAGCTTTCTCTGGGCTTGTGGAAGAAGGCTTTTGACTTTGGTGTCTCCCGTGATTCGACCAGGGCAGGGTCGGGAAGACACTATGCTTTGACGGACGCGGAGAAGAGGTGGCTCTTCAACATACGGGTTGGTACGATGGTGTACCGCATACATCTTTTCGTCGATATCCAGCCGTATGTCCCTTCGCGTTTTGCATTGCAGCTTGGCTTCTCTCAAGGCGTTGTTGGAGCGCCTTCGAGCATGGTGAAGCGTTTTGGAGGTCTGCAGGATGGGAGAAATGCATGGGCTTTTTATAGCGCCGAGGACACTACCACCTGATTTCCTATCCTGAGCTGCCCACCTTCCAGACTGCTGGCATCACGAAGTGGTTCGTGGAGAGCCTCTCAGTGCACCGGGGGCTTTCCAAGAAAGAGCTCGATATCAAGCAATCTCCTGGGAAAGGTCTTGGCAAATCGGATGGTGTCTGTCGGGAGGAAGTTTTGGCCTTCCTTTCTGGAGAGAAGCACAAGATAGGCTTTCTCAACGGGCAGGACATCATCAGATCAGGAGCTGAACAGGGGATTCCTAGTGAGGTCTTGAGACAGCTCGAGGAGGAGGAGGCCGAGATCGATGCTATGATACAGGCAGAGCATACGAAGGCTTTCATGGAGTCTACTAAGAAGAGTAGACCATCCAGTGAGGACACTTGTGAGAGGCCTGATACTGATAGTGGGGCAGGATCGTCGAGCAGATTGACCCGCCGAGGCAAGAGGAGGAGAGGACAACGCCGTAACATGAGGCGGCACGATAGTCCTTCTGATCTTGAAGTTCCTCTCACCATTGCTGAGGAGGTGTCTGAGGATGCTGACGAGCCTCCGGAGAAGAGAAGTAGAGAAGAGGAGACATCTGGTATGATCCTCTTTCTTTCCTTTGTTTCTTCTCCTTTTTTTTTCTTCTTGTGAAAGATTTTGTTTTGATCTGCTGCCTCTTTTTTTTTAGCAGAGGACGATGACCTGGTGATGCCAGAGGTTCCGGCCGATGAGGCAATGACGGATCCAGTCGTGGCATCTGAGGAAGAGCCCAGGGACTCTGGAGTGGTTCCAGAACCTTCACCTGGTATAATTTGCTTTGGCTCTATTTTTTTTTTTGTTTGTGCTGTCATTTGCTAACATGTAGCTTTTGTTTTCTTGTCAGCTGACTTGCCAGAGGATTCTGACGATTTCGAGCCATCCATGGACGCCACTTCTGACGATGCTTCGGATGAGCTCAAAGAGGCAGAGAGTACTCCGCCGGTTGTCAAGCAGGTATATTTGCAGTAATAATCTTGATGTATTTTTGACAAGGACAAGATTATATTCATACCTTTTGGTCTTCTTCCTTGATAGATTGTGAAGCAGCAGGAGAGGTTCCTCCGTCTTCCTCAGAGCCAGAACAGGGGTTACCTGCGACTGATCCAGGAGTAGGGGTTTCTCCTTCTTTCAATGAGTCAGCTTCTTCTGTTGGAAAGAGTTTATTGATTACTCTTCCAATGGAGCATGACGTGGGCAGTCGGGCACCAGAGCATGGCGAATCCTCATCTACACCGCACCTTCAGTATGGAAGGAAGTTGTTGAAGACTGTCTTGAGCTCATGGGTTAAGACTCTTTCTTCAGGTCATTTGGAAGCTGGTTTTGGCATGATCAAGCATGTGCAGGACATCCTTGCTGATAGCAAAGAAGTCGGTCTGGACATCGCAAGCGCCAAGGATTTTGTTGAGGAGATCATCACCTTGGGGAACAAATGGACTGAGACCAAGAGTTTCCCAGATGGTGACTTCTTTGATGAGATGTTCGTAAAACCTTCCAGCAAAGTCAAAGCTGAGCTGACTGAGGTCACGAAGACTCGGAGGCAGATCGTTCGGGAGAAGAGCGTTACCGAGTTATCCATCATGGGGCTTAAGCAAGACTTGGACCGCCTTGATAAGGAGGTTGTCGAGGCTAGGCAACGTCTTGATCTTTTAGAGGAAGAGGCTGCTGCCAAATGGACCGCCATTGTGGAGGCTCGTGCCAAGGAGGGGACTCTCATTCGCCAGGTTGAGGAAGCTGAAGGTAATGTCCGGAGGAAGACTCAGGAGCATGAGAAGTGGCAGGTCCTCTGGGAAGAACTTCCTCGTGCTGCAGATGGGTCACGGCATTCAGCCGCGTTTTATGAGGACATTTTGAAGAAGCGTGGCCTAAAAACTTTGGAAGTTAAGGCCAAGGGTCTGCTTGAGGAGTTGAACCTTTGGTTGAAGACCATGTCGGATTGAGCTCCTGAGTTGTAACAAACTCTTTTTCCTTCTTTTTTTTTGGTACCTCCATGTATAAACAGTTTTGGTACTATATTTTGTATCCCCTTCCTTTCACTTAAATCATTGATGAAAACAATTTTGAGCAAAAGTTGATGGGAATGTTTGTTTAAGAATTTGATCAAAAGGTTGTCATTTTGTGAAAATCTTTTGTCAAAGAGTTGTTTTGGGCATGAAAGCCAATTTTGTGGCGAAAAGCCTCGTTTTTTTATGGTTTGAAAACCAAATTTTGGATGGCGTGAAAGCCTAATTTTGAGGCGTAAGAGCCAAATTTGTTTCTGGCATGAGAGCCAAAGTTTTTTGGATGGCGTCAAAGCCAAATTTTGGAATGGCATAGAAGCTGAATTTCATTTTGTGGCATGGGAGCCAAATTTTGTTTGTGGCATGAGAGCCAAAATTTTTATTTGTGGCATGAGAGCCAAGGTTTTTTGTTTGTGGCATAAGAGCCAAAGCTTTTTGGATGGCGTGAAAGCCGATTTTTTGGAATGGCATAGGAGCCGAATTTTGTTTTGTTTGTTTTGGCATTTATAACCGAATTTTGGCATTTACAACTAGATTTTGGCGTTTATAGCCGATTTGGCGTTTATAGCTGAGTTTTGGCGTTTATAGCCGAGTTTTTTTTTTTGAAAACCAAGTTTTGTTTTGTTGGCATGAAAGCCGATTTTGGCGTTTATAGCCGAATTTTTTGTTTGTTTTGGCATTTATAGCCGAATTTTGGCATTTATAGCCAGATTTTGGCGTTTATAGTCGGATTTTGGTGTTTATAGCCGAGTTTTGGCGTTTATAGCCGGATTTTGGTTTTCAAAATGCAGGTATCGACTAAATGTCGCCTCCCCACTGAATGGTCTTGCAAGTATCGATGGAATGTCGCTTCCTTGCTTATTTGGTTTGCGAGTATTGATGGAATGTCACTTCCTCGCGGGTTGGGTTTTGCGAGTATCGATAGAATGTCGCTTCCTCGCGAATTGGGGTACAAGTATCGACTATGCATCGCTTCCCTGCTTTTCCCAAAACTCTTGGTTTTGCCAGTACTGACTTGGTGTCAGTTCCCCGCGATGTTTTTTGAAATTTGAGGTTTTCTCGAACCATTTGAAATTTGGGTTGTGGATAGCAGCTGGAATATTGCGTCGCCACGATTTTTGAAATTTGGGTTGTGGATATCAACTGGCTTGTTGCTTCTCCACGATATTTGAAATTTGGGTTGTGGATATCAACTGGTTTATTGCTTCTCCACGATTTTTGAAATTTTGCAAGTATTGAATGGGGTTCGCTTCCTTGCAATTTTTTGGGTTTTGGAAGTATCGAAAGGGGTTCGCATCCTTCCTGTTTTTGGGTTTTGCGAGTATCGACTAAGTGTTGCTTCCCCGCGGTTTCTAAAAATTCATTTTTTGTTCAGAGACACGAGGGTCATAAATTTTGGCTTAAAACCATTTCGGTTGTAAAAGCCGAGGCGGTCTAGGGTGAAAATTCCTAAGTCCCGAATCTTATTTCAAACCATGAATTTTGGGTTCAAGGATTGAAAATTGTGGTCAAGTCTGGAAAGAGGCTCCTAAACTTGGATTTTGGATTTGATGATTTTTTTTTGAACAATGAAACGATGAAAGTAAGCATTGTTTTGAAAGTTTTTTTTTTGAAAACTTCAACATAAAGATGAAAATTTCAAAAGGGGTGGGTTTGACGAGCAAGTACCTTGGAAATAGGCTTTCGCTATGTAGATATCGCTCTAACCCGTTTGAGGAAGTCTTCAAGGGTAGTACGGCTTCAAGAACTTGCCGTTGATGGGTAGCATACATCTGTCTCCTTCCATGTTTAGAAGAGCGTATGCACCGTTGGAGAAGACTTTGTCGATGATGAAGGATCCCTCCCAGTTTGGTTCGAATTTGCCTTTGGATTTGTGGGCAAAGACTATGGGTCTTTTTACTGCAAGAACCAAGTCACCCTTTTTGTAGGCGCGTTGCCTGACCTTTTTGTCAAAAGATCATGCCATGCGTGCTTGGTACAACTCAATGCTTTGTAGAGCTTTAAGTCGTCTTTCATCGAGATTATCCAGCTCTTGGAGTCTCAATTTGACGTTGCTTTCTTACGTCATGTCATTTTACAAAGATACTCTTAAGGAAGGAATTTGTACTTCCAAAGGGACAACTGCTTCGCATCCATAGACCAAGGAGAATGGTGTGCTATGGGTTGGTCCTCGAACGGTGGTTCGATAGGCCCACAAAGCTTCTAATAGTTTGTCGCCCCAGTCTCTTTTGTGACTAGAGACCATTTTCTTGAGAATTTTGCAGAGTGTCTTGTTGAAGGCTTCCACTAGTCCGTTCGCTGCTGGATTATATGGAGTCGAAGGACAACTTTGGATTTTGTACCTGTCGCAGAACCTGTAGAATCTGTGATCCCGGAATTGTGGTCCGTTATCATGGACGAATCTTTTAGGTATGCCGAAGCGACAAATATTGGTGCGCAAGAACTGAAGGACTGATGAAGTCTTCATTTCGCTGAGCGCAAATGCTTCTGACCACTTGGAGAAATAATCCGTAGCGGCGAAGATGAAGCGATGACCTTTGCTTGATGGGGGAGAAATAGGACCTACGATGTCCATATCCCAGGCTTCGAAAGGCCATATGATTGTTGTTGGATGTAGCCATTCTGGAGGCATGTGGACATAATCTCCCTGAATCTGGCATTTTTGGCAGCGCTTGGCAAATTGCATTGCATCAGCTACCATGGTAGGCCAATAATAACCTAGCCTTTTTATCTGGTTGTAAAGCTTAGGGCCAGCCTGATGGGCTCCACAAAGACCAGCATGAACTTCTTTGAGAGTTTCCTCAGCCTCTTGTTGTGACAAGCAGCGTAGGAGTACCCCGTTGAAGGATTTTCTGTAAAGTGCTTTTGAAGGTATATCCAAATGAAAGTTCGGGGCTCGTCTTTGGATGCTTACCCGTTCTTTTAGATCTTCAGGTAGGATTCCGAACATGATGTAATCAATGAACGGATCTCTCCAGTCGCTAATCGGAGGTTTGAGGATGGACATCCGGCTTCCAACCACTTGGTGGCATTCAGCAACTGCTTGGTGTGTGTTGAGAGGAGGGAGAATCCTTCTTTGACACACTGTGACTTGCATATTTTTCCCTTCTTGGATTGCCATGGATGCTGCAAGTCCAGCCAGGGCATCTGCACGGATGCTTTCACCTCTAAGGATGTGGGTGATGTGACAGATGTTGAATTTTTGATGAAGCGACTGCGCCTTATTGTAGTAAGGTAGCAAATCAGGCTTTTTGACTTCATATTTCTGATTCATCTGGTTGACGATCAGTTGAGAGTCCCCAAAAGCTTCCAGCATGGTGATGCCAGATTCGAGGGCGAGTTCCAATCCTACAATCAGGGCTTGGTACTCAGCTGCATTGTTTGAACATGGTTCTAGTAGCGAGAAGGCGTGTGGGATCATGTATTATTCGGGGTTGTCGGGACTGACAAAGAGGATGCCGATTCCCGATATTTTCTTTCCTTTTTCATTTGACCTGGTTGCACCGTCAAAGTACATGTCCTAGGAAGCGTTTGACAAGGAAGTTTCCACATTGTAGACAAATTCGTTTGGGAGATCATCCCTGAGTGGAGAATCTTTAGGTAAAGGATGCTATGCGAGGAAGTCTGCTAGAGCTTGGCCTTTGATTGCTTTTTGTGGCACATACCTAATATCAAACTGTGATAAAAGGATGGACCATTTTGCCAGGCTGGCATTGAGAGAACCTGTTTTTGTGACAAGGACCTTTAGGAGGTTGATCCTTGAAATCAGGTAGACTGTGTTTGACAGCAGATAGTGACGCAGCTTTTGTACGGTGAACATTACTGCAAGGCATTCTTTTTCGACTGGGGAGTAGCGATGTTCTGCACCTACCATCATGCGGCTAAGGTAATATAGAGCAACTTCTTTTCCGTCGTCGTTTTCTTGTGCGAGCAGAGCACCCAAAGAGTAGTCGAGAGCTCTTGTGTACAAGATAAATGGTTTTCCAGTTGTGGGGGCAACCAGCACTGGAGGTTTGGTGAGGTGTGCTTTGATGTCTTTAAATGCATTTTCACATTCAGCATCCCAGACAAAGTCGACGCCTTTCTTCATTAGGCGAGAGAATGGACGGCATTTCCCTGATAGATTGGAGATGAACCGTCGTGTGTAGGCCAGCCTTCCTTGAAGCCCTTTTAATTCTCTTAGGGCTCTGGGAGATGGCATTTCCAGGATCGCCTTGACTTTGGTGGGGTCAAGTTCTATTCCAGCTTTCCGTACTATGATCCGAGAAACTTATCCGATGAGACGCCGAAGAAGCACTTTAGTGGATTCATCCGTAATTTGTGTTTGCGAAGTCGGAGGAAGACTTCTCGAAAATCATCGAGATGGTCTTCTTTTCTTCTGCTTTTGATGGCGAGGTCGTCAACAAAGCATTCGACCGTCTTGTGCTGCATATCTTGGAATATTTTCATCATAGCCCTCTGATATGTTGCACCTGCATTTTTCAAACCAAATGGCATGACAGTGTAACAATACACGCCAAATGGTGTCTGAAATGATGTATGCCTTTCATCTTCAGGATGCATCTTTATCTGGTTGTAGCCAGAAAATCCATCCATGAATGTCATTCGCTCGAACCCATAGGTGATGGAACGCGCTCCGAGGCGCCGTGGGGGCGGCTACCGGGGTCGGCGGAACGTGGGAGTCCGTCGGGTCCGGCCCTTTCGCGCCCTGGCGGGCCCTGAAGCGTGCATCAACATTTCTTTTATGTGGGTGTGCCAGATTTTCTATTTTACTTGGAATTGCAAGTGGTAATCCGGAGATCAACCTTCGCAAGTAAAAAGGAAATCAACTTCTTTCAAGTTTTCCATTGCACAAATATTTAAGAAAAGAGACATTTTCTTGGTTTGCCGTGAAAGGCGATTTTGTTTGGCATTTATAGCCGATTTTGGCGTTTATAGCCGATTTACAATTCTTATCAATAATGAAAGACAAGATTTGTGATTTTTGTCTCTTTTAGAAAAATACAAACTACAATGAAAAGCAAGAAAAGGAAGATCTAACTTTTCAGGAGATTGTGGGGGACTCGTTCAGATTGACGGTCGCAAGCCATGTATGGGCTTCGCCATCATCCATGCAGATGAGAACAGAAGATGCTCTTGATTCGCTTGGCTTGGCTATAACCTCAGATTTTTAGAGGACAAAGACCAAGAGAAGGTCCTATGTCCAATAAAAAGCTAAGTAGACGGGCTGAAAAGCCACGTCTAAGCCATTGGAGGCAGCAGGAGAAGGCAAGGACCTTGGGGGGGGGTGCCCCCCAAGGGACTTTTGTCACCTTGTAGTGGTGGCCGGTGCAGAACTCCAGCAGAGTTTTTCTCTCTTTTTCTTTCTCTCAGATCTCTTTCTGATCTTTTTTCTGATCCTCTGATTTTCTCCTCTTTTTTCTGATCTTTTTCCGATCTTTTTTCCAATGGAATGCTCTCCTATTTATAGGCCTTTGGTAGCCATTTAGGAGGGTTTATGAGCCTTAATGGCTTTAATGGGAGGAGTTACAAGATTTATTTCTTGATTTTGTAACTCCTTTTTCCTTGAATCTGATTGGCCGATGGAGATTAAGGGCTTTTAATCACCTTAATTACCATAATGGGAGGAGTTTCATGGTTTAAATGCCATGAATCAATTGACTTGTAACTCCCAAATGCTTGCTTCTGATTGGGCCGTCCAAAGAAATGAATTAATGACTGCAATAAAGCTAGTCAATTAACCACATTAATTGGTCGCCGAGCAGTCGAAGAGTCGCGGGCCATGCCGTGTCTTCTGGAATTCTTCTGGCGATGATCATCGATGGATCTACATGCTGATCGACATCGGATGAACATGTAACTTCAGACATTGATAGCAAAGAGTGGGCCGGTGACATCTGTCTTGTCGATTTCACGATCGGTCGGACAGAAAGTGCACTTTCTTGGTCGACCGGTTGGCGATCTTGGAGCGATCAATGATGATTTTATGCTTTTGACGGCGGATCCGAGATGTCGTCAGATATGAGTCAATTTAAAGCACTAAAAATCACATTTTCAGGAAACCACAGGGGCCAAAGTGCGCGAAACGCGAAGAAAGACGGAAAAACGGGTCACCGGCGGAAAATCCGGTGACCCGGACCTCCATGGTCGCCGGCGACCATGGACCGGCGACCATGGGCCATGGTCGCAGGGGCCTGCGACCATGGGCCATGGTCGCAGGGGTCTGCGACCCTGGGGGATTTTTCCCCTTCGGAGCCCATTTTGCGGTCGTTTTGAGGTCTTTTTCGTCGCCGTTTTCTTCTGTATTTTTCTTGACATTTCTTCTCATTTATTGGCTTGATTTCCCTGTAAAAAACCTGATGAGAATCCTTGCATTTTTAGAGTGCAAAGTTTCCAATTTTCCGGGAAAGCCGAAGACTTTGTCGCGTAGAGCTGCTGATTTTCCGCCAGAAGCTGAAACTTGGTCAAACGATGTCGGAATGACCTGAAATTTGAGGTGAAGCCTCCTGAGCAATAAATAAGACCAACCATAGGCTTTTGTTTGAGTTTTGAAGCCGTTTGGGGTCCCGTCAATGCTTCACTTGATTTTGCTGCGGGGAAAATGCCGAGCTTTGATATGTGGTCAAACGATGTCCGATTGACCTGAAATTTGACGGGGAGCCTATTGGAGTCATTTTGAGATGTTCCATGGGCTCCGTTTTGGATGTCATGGTCCCGGGTTGCTCCGCCGCCGGTAGGCTTGATTTTCTCTCGGAGCATCGAAACCTGGTCAAACGTTGTCGGAATGACCTGAAATTCGACGTGCAGCCTTTTGGAAGCATGTTGAAGCCACTCATGCACTTGGTTTGATGAGCGAAGGCTTCGGTGGTTCCCGCCGCCGGGAGGCTTGATTTTGCTGCTCGAGCATTGATGGAGGGTCAAACGTTGTCGGTTTGACTTGAAATTTGGCATAGAGCCCTTTTGAGACATGCTGGAGTCATCTGTAGGCTTTGATCGAAGTTTTGACGTCTCCGATGATGTCGCCGCCGGGAGCTCCCGTTTAGCTGTCGGAGAAGTGAAGTTAGGCCAAATGTTGTCGAAATGGCCCGAAACTTCATGTGTACTCTTCTCTTGGCTATCTTGAAGGATCTTGCAGTTTTTGTTTGATTCTGACAAGATTTGAATTTTTGGAGAAGTTGCATTGCCTATTTATGGCAGGTTGCGACTTCATGCAGCTTTCTTGATTTGAAGAGGCAAAGTGACATTTTTGGTGTCAACAAATGCCCCCTCGAGGTACAGCGACGAATTGCTTGACTTTTGTAGTCGATGTGCCTCGAAGAGATTTTTGAAGGAGAGCTTGTGTCTTGACCAAGAGTCTTTGAGCAATCTTTCCTTTGGTAGAGGTGCCTTTGAGCTTCCAGGGGAATTTTATGGTAGTGAAAGGAATCACACACCATCTCGAGGCAAAGTTTTGAAGATGACATCAGGGATGTGGATTTGGGTTTCTGTTTTTGATCTTGTGACCTAACCAGCTATATATGGCAGGTTAGGGGATCGGGTTTTGGTTTTGACCTTGTGACCCAACAAGCTGTATGTGGCAAGTTGGGGGATCATGATTTGGTTTTTGGTTTTGGTCTTGTGACCTAACAAGCTGTATGTGGCAAGTTAGGGGACCAGGATTTGGTTTTTGGTCACTCTTTGGGACTGTGTGGGTCCATTGGAGTGGTTTGGATTTTTGTGGAATGTCAATTTCAAGATTTTGGCTCAACTTGGTATATGAGGCTGGATGGTTTGATTTTTGGAAGCTCACGGGGCTTGGAATTTTTTGTATGGTTCAATCAACTCAAAAGAGGCATGGAACTATTTTTGTATGCTCTTGGGTAAGAGGAATTTTTTTTCCTGACTAAAAGCCCATTTTTTTTTTAGTGCCTAGGTGGTCAAACCTGGCTCATATGGGCTAGCCCATGGGACCTTAAGCTTTTTAGGATGGCTTAGATCTCATGTGGGGTCATTTTTGTAAAGAATATCTAAAGATATCTCATTTGGATAGAGAATATCTAAAAATATCTTTATGGGAGAGAATCTCTCATATTCCCTTAATTTGGGAGAGAATATCTCAAGGTATCTTTCTTTTTGGGAAGAAATCTCCAATATCCTTTTTTGTTGGAGAGAATCTCTCATTTGATTGATTTTGGGAGGAAATCTCTCAAAGACATCTTTCTTTTTGGGAAAGAATCTTTCTAATTCCTTCTCTTTTGGTAAGGTTACTAATTAGTAACACTTACCTTTCTTCGTTGTTTCCTTCTTTGATTTGCTCTCTCCTATAAAAGCAAAGGAAGGTAGGATCTCTTGCTCTTATTGCTTTCTTTTGCAACAATCTCAAGAGAGCTCCAAGGCCAAGAGTTTTTCTTCTTCAAGGATCTTCAAGCTTTTTCCTTCTTCTTCTCCATCAATGGCTTCAAGTAAGTTTTCTCTCTTTTTCTTTCAAGAAAACTTTATGTAGAGAATAGGATGGTAAAAAAAGTGTCTTCTCTCTTTTTTTTTTTTCTTTTTTTTTTTTCTTTCTTTTCTTTCTATTCTTCTTCTCTCTTTTTTTTTTTTTTTTTTTCACGTGATTTCTTCATTTTTTTTTTTTTTGTTTTTTTTCACGTGTGTCCCTTTTCTCTTTTTTTTTTTTGCCTGCGACTTGATTTGCTAACATTTTTCTTGTCAGCTGACTTGCCACAGGATTCCGATGACTTTGAACCATCAATGGACGCAAATGTTGATGATGCTTCTGATGAGTTCATGGAGGAAGAGAGTGTCCCGCCAGTCGTCGAAGAAGGTACTTTGTAGTGATGACCCTGATGATTTTTTTTTTTTGAACAGGATCATATTCATACCTTTTTGTGTTTCATTTGCAGGTTTTGAAGTGACAGAAGAGAGTCCATCGCCTCCTTCAGAACCAGAGCAAGGGATGCCAGAGGTCGATCCGGAGGTAGAGACCAGTTCTGACATGATTGAGGAGATGCCTCGTGTTGAGATTCCCTCTCCAGTGGCTCCAAGTGAAAAGAGTTCTTTTGTTACTCTTCCAATGGGACATGACATGAGCAGCCGATCAGCGGAGAAGGGTGAATCTTCATCCGGTTCGTCTCTTCAATTTGCGAAGAAGGTGCTGGCTCGGGTTTTGAGTTCTTGGGTCAAGACTCTCCTTTCTGGACACTTGGAGGCATGATTTGGCATGATCCCACATGTACAGGAGATTCTGACCGACACCGAAGAGGTTGGTCTGGATGTCACAGGTGCCAGGGCGATCGTTGATAGGATCATTGCACTGGGTGACAAGTGGTTTGAGACCATGGGTTTCCCTGACGACCAATTCTTCAAGGAGATGTTCTTGGACCCTGCTGATAAGGCTAAGTCTGACCTGAATGAGGCTACACAAAGCAAGAAGCAGCTAGTTCGGGAGAAGAACAAGGAAGAGCTAGCCATCATCGGATTGAGGCATGACCTTAACGTCCTTGATAGGGAAGTTGAGGAGGCCAGGAAACGTCTTGAGCATTTGAAGGCACAAGTCGATGCTAAGTGGGCTGCTATAACAGAGGCTCGTGACAGGGAGAGTACTCTGATCCGCAGGGTTGCAGATGCCGGTCAAGCTCTCGAGAGGAGGACTCTAGAAAACGAACGATGGCAAACTGCTGGGGAAGAGCTTCCCGGTGTAAAAGAAGGGTTACGTCATTCGCCAGCATCTCATGGCAAGTTCCTGAAGAAGCGTGCCTTGGAAACTCTGACGGCTGAGGCCAAAAGTTTGCTTGAGGAGCTGAAGCTTTGGCTGGAGACCATTTTTGGCTGAGCTCCTGATTTTTTATAGCAGAAACCATTCTTCTGTTTTTGGTACCACATGTATTTTTTGGTACTCTTTTTTTTTTGTAGTGCTTATAAACACTTTCTTTTTTTTTTGGTACCACATGTATTTTTTGGTACTTTTCTTTTTTTCTTTTGTAGTGCTTTTTTTTTTTTTGCTTTGGTACCACATGTATTTTTTTGGTACCTTTTTTTTGTTTTTTTCCTACGTTCACTCAAATCTTTTTGTGATGAAAGCAATTGCTAAATGGGATTTGATCAAAAGCTTTGTCATTTGGTGAAAATCTTTTGTCAAATGGTTGTTTTGGCATGGGAGCCTGATTTTGGTTGTGGCGTGAAAGCCGATTTTGAGATGGCATGGAAGCCGAAATTTTATGGCGTAAAAGCCAAAATTTGGGTTGGCATGGAAGCCGAAATTTTGTGGCATTTACAGCCAGTTTGGTGGCACTGATAGCCAATTTGTGGCATTTATAGCCGGTTTTGTGGCATTGATAGCCATTTTTTGAAAGCCAAGCTTTGGTTTGTCGGCGTGAAAGCCAATTTTTCGTGGCATTGATAGCCGGTTTGTGGCATTTATAGCCGGATTTTTGTGGCATTTACAGCCAGTTTGGTGGCATTGATAGCCAATTGGTGGCATTTATAGCCGGTTTTGACATGAGAGTCAGGTTTTTTTTTTGTGTGGCATTTATAGCCGGTTTTGACATGAGAGTCAGGTTTTTTTTTTGTGTGGCATTTATAGCCGAGTTTTTTTTGAAAACCGAGTTTTGTTTTATTGGCATGAAAGCCGATTTTGGCGTTTATAGCCGGAAATTTTTGTTTTGGCATTTATAGCCGGATTTTGGCATTTTATAGCCGAGCTTTGGTTTTCAAAATGCAGGTATCGACTAAATGTCGCCTCCCCACTGAATGGTCTTGCAAGTATCGATGGAATGTCGCTTCCTTGCTCATTCGGTTTTGCGAGTATTGATGGAATGTCACTTCCTCGCGGGTTAGGTTTTGCAAGTATCGATGGAATGTCGCTTCCTCGCGAATTGGGGTGCAAATATCGACTAAGCGTCGCTTCCCTGCTTTTCCCAAGACTTTTGGTTTTGCGGGTACTGACTTGATGTCGTTTCTCCGCGATTTTTGAAATTTGAGGTTTTCTCGAACCATTTGTAATTTTGGGTTGTGGATAGCAACTGGTATGTTGCATCTCCATGATTTTTTAAATTGGGTTGTGGATATCAACTGGTTTGTTGCTTCTCCACGGTTTTTGGATTTTGCAAGTATCGACGGAATGTCGCTTCCCTGCGATTTTGGGTGCAAGTATCGATGGAATGTCGCATCCTTGCTTTTTTTCAAAATTTTTGTTTTGCGGGTACTGACTTTGATGTCGTTTCCCCACGATTTTTGAAAAACCATTTTTTTTGTTTAAAGACACGAGGGTCGTAAATTTTGACCTAGAACCATTTGGCGGTAAAAGGTAAGGTGGACTAGGGTAGAAATCCCTGAATCCGGATTTTTGTTTCAAACCATGAATTTTGGTTCAAGGATCGAAAGTTTCGGTCAAGTCAGGGAGAGGCTCCTAAACTTGGATTTTTTTTTTTTTGTTTTTGAACAATGAAACAATGAAAGTAAGCATTGTTTTTGAATATCTAGAAATTTTGACATTTGATATGAAAATTCTAAAGAGAGTGGGTTTGACGAGCGAGTACCTGAGAACAGGTTTTGGCCATACAGGCATTGCTCTTACCCAGTTGGGTAAGTCTTCAAGGGTAGTACCGCTTCAAGAACTTGCCGTTGATAGGCAGCATACATCTGTCGCCTTCCATGTTTAGGAGGGCATATGCGCCGTTGGAGAAGACCTTGTCGATGACGTAGGGTCCCTCCCATTTTGGTTCAAATTTGCCTTTGGATTTGTGTGTGAAGACCATTGGTCTTTTTACCGCAAGAACCAAGTCACCCTTTTTGTAGGCGCATTGCCGGACCCTTTTGTCAAAAGATCCTGCCATGCGTGCTTGGTAAAGTTCAATGCTTTGTCGAGCTTCGAGCCGTCTCTCGTCGAGATTGTCCAGCTCATGGAGTCTCAATTTGACATTGCTTTCTTGAGTCATGTCATTTTGTAGAGATACCCTCAGAGAAGGAATTTGTACCTCTAGGGGCACGACAGCTTCGCATCCATAGACCAAGGAGAATGGTGTGCTATGGGTTGGTCCTCGAACGGTGGTTCGATAGGCCCACAAAGCTTCAGACAGTTTATCGCTCCAGTCTCTTTTGTGACTAGAGACCATTTTCTTGAGGATTTTGCAGAGTGTCTTGTTGAAGGCTTCTGCTAATCCGTTTGCTGCCGGATTGTATGGAGTCGAAGGACAGCTTTGAATTTTGTATTTGTCGCAAAACCTGTAGAATCGATGATCCCGGAATTGTGGTCCGTTATCATGGACGAATCTCTTGGGTATGCCGAAACGACAAATGATGTTGGTGCGTAGGAATTGAAGAACTGATGAGGTCTTCATTTCGTTGAACGCAAATGCTTCTGACCACTTGGAGAAATAATCCGTTGCGGCGAAGATGAAGCGATGACCTTTGCTTGAAGGGGGAGAGATAGGACCTATGATGTCCATGCCCCATGCTTCAAAAGGCCATGAGATTGCTGTAGGATGCAGCCATTCCGGAGGCATGTGAATGTAATCTCCGTGAACTTGGCATAGCTGGCAGCGTTTGGCAAATTGCATTGCATCAGCAACCATGGTAGGCCAATAGTAACCTAACCTTTTTATCTGATCATAGAGCTTAGGACCTGCCTGATGGGCTCCACAAAGACCAGCATGAACTTCTTTAAGTGTTTCTTCGGCCTCTTGTTGTGACAAGCAGCGTAGAAGTACTCCGTTGAAGGATTTCCTGTAGAGGATTTTTGAAGGAATATCCAAATGAAAGTTTGGGGCTCGCCTTTGTATGCTTACCCGTTCTTTTGGATCTTCAGGTAGGATTCCGAACATAGTGTAATCAATGAACGGATCCCTCCAGTCGACGATTGAAGGTTGAAGGATAGAGATCCGACTTCCAACCACTCGGTGGCATTCGGCAACTGCTTGGTGTGTGTTAAGAGGAGGGAGGATCCTTCTCTCGCACACTGTAATTTGCATGTTTTCCCCTTCCTGGATCGCCATTGATGCGGCAAGTCCGGCCAGGGCATCTGCACGGATATTTTCCCTCTACGAATGTGGGTGATGTTGCAGATGTCAAACTTTTGCAAAAGCGATTGTGCCTTGTTGGAATAAGGCAACAGATCGGGCTTCCTGACTTCATATTTCTGATTCATCTGGTTGACGATCAGTTGAGAGTCTCCAAAGACTTCCAGCATAGTGATACCGGATTCGATGGCGAGTTCCAATCCTAGGATCAGAGCTTGGTATTCAGCTGCATTGTTTGTGCATGGTTCCAATAGCGAGAAAGCATGTGGAATCATGTATTTGTCGGGGCTAACAAAGAGGATGCCAACTCCCGAGATCAGCTTTCTGTTTTCATTTGTCCTGGTTGCACCGTCAAAGTACATGTCCCAGGAGGCATTTGGTGAGGAAGTCTCCACGTTGTAGACAGGTTCGTCTGGGAGATCATCTCTGAGTGGTGAATCTTTAGGCAATGGATGCTCTGCGAGGAAATCTGCTAGAGCTTGGCCTTTGATTGCTTTTTGTGGCACATACCTAATATCAAATTGTGACAAGAGGATGGACCATTTTGCCAGTCGGGCATTAAGAGAACCTGCCTTTGTGACAAGGACCTTCAAGAGGTTGATCCTTGAGACGAGGTAGACTGTGTTGGAAAGCAAGTAGTGACGTAGATTTTGTACGGCAAACATCACTGCAAGGCATTCTTTTTCGACTGGAGAGTAGCGATGCTCTGCACCTACTAGCATGCGGCTGAGGTAGTACAGAGCAGCTTCTTTTCCCTCACCATTCTCTTGTGCAAGCAGAGCGCCTACAGAATGATCAAGAGCTCTTGTGTACAAGATGAATGGTTTTCCAGTGGCAGGGGCAGCTAACACTGGAGGTTTGGTCAGGTATGACTTGATATCTTGAAATGCGGCTTCACAGTCGGCATCCCAGACAAAGTCTACACCTTTTTTCATCAATCGAGAGAATGGACGGCATTTCCCCGAAAGATTGGAGATGAACCGTCTGATGTAGGCCAATCTCCCTTGGAGCCCTTTTAGTTCTCTCAAGGTTCTTGGAGAGGGTATTTCTAGAATAGCCTTGACTTTTATGGGGTCAAGTTCTATTCCAGCTTTCCGAACCAGGAATCCGAGAAACTTACCCGACGAGACGCCGAAGAAGCATTTTAGAGGATTCATCCGCAGTTTGTGTTTGCGAAGTCGGAGGAAGACTTCCCGAAGATCTTTGAGATGGTCTTCTTTTCTTCTGCTTTTGACGGCGAGGTCATCAACGTAACATTCGACCGTCTTGTGCTGCATATCTTGGAATATTTTCATCATAGCCCTCTGATATGTGGCACCAGCATTTTTCAGACCAAATGGCATGACAGTGTAGCAATACACGCCAAATGGAGTCCGAAATGAAGTGTGTTTTTCATCCTCGGGATGCATCTTTATCTGATTGTAACCAGAGAAACCATCCATGAATGTCATTCGCTCGAATCCGCAGGTATTATCAATCATCACCTCCGGTATGGGGAGCGGGAATTCATCTTTAGGGCAAGCGCCATTCAAGTCTCTATGGTCAATACAGACTCTGATCTGCCCATTTTTCTTTGTCACGGGGACAATGTTGGCCAACCATTCTGGATGTTGTTCCTCACGGATGAAGCCAACGCTTTTGAGTTTTTGAACCTCTTGTTCAATTTTATCCATCACATCTGGACGGAATCTTCTTTGGCCTTGCTTGACAGGCTTGATTTCTTCTTGAAGATTGAGTTTGTGGACTGCTATTTTGGGGTCTAAACCAGGCATTTCAGCGTAGGACCATGCAAAGCAATCAACGAACTCACGAAGAAAAGCGATATACTCGGGTAACTCATCATCCTTTATATTCTTGCTTATGAATACAGGACGTGGGTTATCAGGTGTTCCCAAGTTTATCTTTTGAACAGGATCTTCTGTCGGAAGGTTCGAAGGTGGTTCCTCCACAATATTTTCGGAGGCTTCCAACTCAACGAAACCTTCTGGAGTTTCAACTGCATTACCAGACCAAGGCTCTGTTCCTTTCCATGGATTTTCTTGATTGGTGATCTCCTCAAGGCTTGCTATGAGATAGTCCCAATCGCCTGTTGAGTCTGGTATTTCTTTTGGAGACGAGGGTTCTTCTGGGTCAGAATAGCACAAGTCTGCATTATCGGACGATTCCTCTTTATCATCAGAGAAATCATACCAATTGGATGAGCTTCCTGGATCTTTGTCAGGTAACTCTTTAAAGAGATTTCCAGGGAGATCGATGTCTTTAGATGTTGAGGCTTGGTCGGTAAAACGACTTTTAAGCCTTTGTGTCAACTGTCTCAGAGGAGTATCAGGATCATACCCTAACCCATATGAAGACTTTTCTACATGACCGTAGAGTCTCCACTCTTCCAGCTGGCTTTTGGTCAAGGCGGGCTCCAATGGCGTGAGAATACCGCGTCTTTCTCCCAAACCGACTGGGTTTTGAGCGTCAAAGCCCATTTTCTTCATAATTGCTTGTGCCACAGGACTATATAGAGATAGCTGAGGCATACCTTCATTTTGAAAAGGTTCCAGCATGGAGTTTGATGAAGAAGCGTCCGATCTATGGAAGAAGATCGGCCTTTGCTTTGGTGATGTTGCCGGAACAACAAAGGTAGCTGACGTAGGATCTTCTACATCAGCAGGTGTCTCCATCGGAGTGAGAGCAGGCTGAACTTGCTGAGTGTCAGCTTGGCTTGACGATGCATCGTCTTCTGGCTCTGAGTCCGAGTCTGTGTCTTGCATGATAGACACGAGAGAGACAACAAATTTGCCCCCAGGCTTTTGTTTCGCCTTCTTCACTTTAGTCGTGATGACCAAAGGTTTTGAATTCTTGAGGGAGATAACGAAGGGAGATTGACTACTCTCTTCTAATTTGCCGGAGGGTTTGTTTTCTTCCGGTGATTTTTGAGGAGCCTTGCCTTTATCTTTCTGGAGATTTTCAGCAGGGGGTGCTATTTCCTCTTCTTCTTTTTCTCCTTCATACATTTGGGAGTCTGCGAAGTGGACTTCTTTACCTTTGAAGGGTTTCCTGTCCGCAAAGACTCGATGTACCATGCCGTCGTCGCCGACAAACTTGATGCATTGATGTAGAGTTGAAGGAACAACACCATTCTCGTGTATCCAAGGACGTCCGAGAAGGATGTTGTAGCATGAGGGGGTTTTTATTGCATACACAGTGACCTCAGAGATAAGATCACCGATTTGCAATTTGAACCTGATTTTGCCGATAGGCCTTTGAGTGCTCCCATCGTATCCAAAGATAGATACAGATGTGTGGCTTAGCTTGCCGGGTGGGATGCCCAACTCTTCAAGAGCCGATGTGGAGATAAGGTTGAGTGCAGAACCTGGGTCGATCTGAACTCTATGTATCGGCATTTCTTTGATGTACCCTGTGAAGTACAGGGGTCGGTTGTGCCTTGCTTCGCCAAGTAGGAGGTCTTCCTTAGTGAAGGCGATGGTTGCACTGGCTGCCTTTTGAACCGAGAGGCATTGGATGCATGATCCCTCGCTTTTCTCTTTTTCTCCTTTTAAGGAGGTTTCTGAGTTTTTGACCCGGTAGTCCATTTCAATTTGGAGGACTTGTGGGGCATGTTTATCGACATCCTCATTCAGTTTTTGTAATTCTGAAATGAGATTATCACGAGTGCGTGGAGACATTCGCAATAAGTCTAGGATGTGAAGACGTGCAGGTATGTGTTTGAAGTGCTCAACCAAGTCATACTTGAAAGCCTCCTTGGGGCCTGCATGTTCATTGTTTTTGCCACTGGGGGCGCTTACAACATCTTTTCCCAAAGGATTTACATAAGTAAAGGAAGATTGGTTGTAATTTTTGTGGTAGTCCCGGCCCGAACGGGTGCCTCTACCAACTTCGAGAGCTTCTTGAGAAGGATCTTCGTTTGGAAGATTGTCTTCAGGATCAAGAGGCTGTCGTTTTTCATCTACTGGGGATGTATCTGCAGCAGAGTTGCCATCCTCAGTGATTGTGTTGCACGGAGCATTTTCCGGGAGCAAGTCCTGAACAGCATCCAGCAGCTCTTCTTCTTCGTTGACCCATCCATCACCCCAAGTTGGGTTTTCTTCATGATGATGAGTCGGGAAGAATGTGTATCCTGAAGTCACAGTCTCAGGAGAAGAAACCTGAGAGGGTGTCATCTCTGTGAAAGTCACGTGAGACGAGGTAGCTCCAGAGGATACATTGCTAGGCGTCGTCGGAGTGTAGGTAATCTCATCAGACGATGCTTCAGAAGAGCTATAATCCTGATATATTACATTACAGGAAGCTCTGATAGAAGATGTTGCCTGCTCGGAGTCAGACTCATCCTCGGATGTAAGAGGATCGTCAATCCAGCAATGTTCTCCATTTTCAGGAGTTGAGGGAGGAGGTACCTGATGGGCTTCAGGGACTTCCGGCTCTGGATTGTGAGGAATCTCGTTGACGCGGTCTTGCTCTTGTTCTAGAGCGAGACGCTGCAAGATCCTTGCATATTCTTCAAGATCAGGCATGGGAGCCAGATCCTCTTCTTCGTCTTCTCCGTGTGGCTCAACATAGTTGATTTCCACTGGAGCAATGACAGGTGCTGGGTTAACAGCATCTTCTTGTGCAGCCTCTTGGTCTTCTTCATCATCAGACCAGGATCCTTGTGGTTGCAAGGGGTTATACCAGATTACTGGCATAAGGTGAGTTTCAGGAACCCATTCTTCATCGGAGAGATATTCTCCTGTTTCAAGAGATTCCTCCCACTCATCGGTGTAGTTGGGCTCGAATCCATCGTCGGTATCGCTGGACTCGTATCCATCAATGGAGAATCCAACTACCGAGTTGCAAGAGTATGATGCCCCCTGCATGGCTTCTTTTTTGAATTGAGGTGGCATGAAATCACTGAGAGTGAAGTTTCTTACCGCCTTTGAAGTCTCTGGAGGGGACGTTTCTGTTGCCCCGAGTGAAGTGGTAGAGGAGGCCTCTGCCTTTTCATGAACTTCTTGTTTTGGCTGGGTCTTCTCTTCCCGTTTGAGCCTGAGGAGATGTTTCCTAGCCTGCCTTCGCTGTTGAGCGGTCGGCTTTGTTTTGACGATCTCCCAATTTTCATCTTCCAGGAGATCGGGATGTACCCATATGGGTTGTCCGTCTGGTGTCGGGCAAGGAACCAACACTTCGGACGTTTGAATTCTTTTTATCACCTTGAAGGAAGTAGTGATCTTCTTCTTCGGTGATTTTGGTGTTTGTCCACATGACACCATGTTGACGGAGGCAGTCCCATAGTTTTTGTCAAAGGTGATGACTCCGTTTTTCCACATCTCGTTTATCTTCTCTCTCACAACAAAGCTTTGATTGAGAGGATGCGAGACCATCTGGTGGTATGGACAGTACCGAGGATCATTGGTTTTGCCAACGTCTCCAGGTCTTTTGGGCTCTGGCAAAATGAGTTTGCCATTTGCTAGGAGAGCCTCAAAGATTTCTTCGACGTCTTCATCGAACGGATATTTCTTTTCTACTCGCTCTTTGAAGGCATCAGAGAGTTCAGGTCTCTTACCTGCAGCTCTATTTTCAGCTTTCTTTGGTTGCTGAGGAGCTGACTTAGTCTGCACATTGAGAACCTCCTTCTTCTTTGGTTTAGAGGTTGCAACAGCAGTCGGCTCTTTCTTTGATGATTTCTGACTGTTGAGGTCTTTGATCACCGTTTCAGCTTCCATGGAAGCTTCCAGGAGTTCCCCCAGGTTCTTTGATTTATTGCCGATGATCATGGAGCGGATTTTAGCTCTCATGTTGTTTCGGCAGATGTCGACTAGCGACGCTTGTGGCAGTACATCTGAGCATTTGTACGCCATTGCTTTCCACTTGTGAATGAAGTCATAAGTTGACTCATTCTCTCCCTGTTTTAGGCTGCAGAGCTGAGCCATAGTAACAGGATGATCCTCACCTTGGAAGTGGGTCAGGAAGCGTGTCTCCAGCATAGCCCAGTTCTGAATGGAGTTCTCCGGCAGAGTGGAGTACCAATCGAAGGCCGTACCTTTTAGGGTACTTGCAAAGAGGCGAATCTTGAGTGCATCTTGATCCGCGATAGCTCCCGTCAAGATCTTGAAGTGGATGACGTGCTGTCTGGCTGATCCTTTCCCCGTATATGTTTGGAGAGTAGGATGCTTGAATTTTGTGGGGAACGGGACCGAGTCCATCCATAAAGGATATGGTGGCTTGATCCCATGCTCTTTGAGTATATCCTCTTCTTTAGCTTTGGCGAGGATACTGTCTACGTCCTTTTTGGTAAGGGCGCGTGACTCATTTTCTTCTCCATTTTCCTCGTTATTGCCATGATTCGGAGGAGGCTCATTGTTCACCTGATTTTGGACAACGAGGAGAAGGTTTTCCATCAGATTTTCAATCCTCTGCTGGCCTTGTTCCAACTGCTGGATGCGTGTGAGCGCATCATCTCGAGGTGGATTCTGAGGTGGCGGCTCAGAACTTGTAGCCAAGACGTTCATCCCTCGGGATTCGAACGAAGAAATCGTCCTGGTGACCGAGCTGGGGCTCATTCTTTTTGATGAAGAGCTTAATGAAGGATTACTCTCCCGTCCTTGGCTGGAAGGGGCAGGAGATTCTTCGGGATGTCTTTGTGTCCTGGTGATGCTACGGGTCACCGGACGTCGGACATGGATTTTTGATGCTGACCTTTGGCGTCTTCTGGTTTTTCCAACCATATGGACGGCAGCAACTTGGTCGGGTCTTTCTTTTTCGACCCATTTGTGGGAGACTTGAAGTGTAGGAGGCTGGGTCCTTTGCTTCTCTAGTCTCTTTTGTCGATATGACGCACGGCGGCGTGCTCGACGAGCGATTTGAGCTTTGGTCAGCTCCGGCTGGGCTCTGACGATGAAGGATGTGCTCCCTCGGGCGCAGCAGCCGAGCTTGTCTTCTTTGTGGTTGGGCAAGGACAGGATGCGGACCCGGTCCTTTGACTATTACAGCGAAGCTTTGAACCTTTCGAGTTCGGCCCCTGTAGAGATGAAGGGTCGAACTGAAGGAGTGTAGGCCTTAGCAGGTGCTTGGAGAGGCCTGGTGATGCATGATCTGATTTTGGGCCGTAGGAACAAGCCGGCTCATGCTGGGTTGACTTGGGAGTCAAGTTGGAGATGGGTCTCTCCTCTTTCATGTAGGCAAGAGGGTAGAACTGGTTCTCCTTGAGTGGGGCCAGGTATGCTGGCTTGGTGGAGGTTTGAGACCTCCTTTGTTTTGGGGAGGGTCTTGGAGACCAAGTCTTGGGATAGACCTGGTTGTTTGTGGGTCGAGGCTTCGCGGGGGTGCCGCGGGCTTCAGGCTTTTGGGCGCTCGCCTTTGGTGTCACGGGAGTGACACGTTGAGAGGCGATCTTCTGCCTTTTGGCAGGCGCAGTTCGTTCTTCGGGAAGTGGGAATGGTCCCAGTGTCCCGAAGACGATGGTCCGGGGAGTCGAGGTCGACCCGGAGTTCAGAGAGTTGCCGAGGGAGTTGACGCTTCGGCAGCTGGCGGGGCGCTTGTAAGTACGCTCGGTTTGCTTCTGTTGAAGCATGAGTTGGTGCTTGTTCTCATCGAAGATAATGGTTAAGGCTGCCATTGTTAGTTTCGAAAAAGTTCTGAAACAAGACCACATCCATTAGTAATCACAAGAATATAATGATCATAAATGGGAATTCCTATGGTTGTCTTTTCAAATCGCTTAAGGGATATGACCCAAGCGACATGAAGAAGGCAAAAAGCCATAGATGGTACAATTGTTCTAACAGCAAGTATGGTGAGCCCAGAATGAGCGTTCCAGTGACTACTAAAAGCAATTGTAAACCTAAATTCGACTTATCGAGAAGCAGGGCTTGCTCGAGATAAGAAGAATATAAGGTAGGAGTTACAAATGTGCCGGTCACAGATACAGTAGACCCTGAAAGGGCGTACCAGTATTGCTATGCACAAATGTTGGAGATCGCATCCATGAGATGGGATTCTTTGTTTTGAAATGTCAGAAATGGATTCGTCAAAGAGAGCAGGTGGCATTCCGATTCAAATACGGGCTCAACGATTTCCGCGAGCGCCAGTACTCAGAAGGGAAGAGACCACAATTTCTCGAATCTGAATCCAAAAAGTGACGAGTTTTTGGAGATTTTTTTTTTGAAATGATTTTTTTTATTTTTATTTTATTTTATTTTATTTTATTTTTTTTAAAATATTTTTTTTTATTTATTATTTTATTTTATTTTTTTTTGAAAATTTTTTTTTTTTTTTTTTTTTTAAGATTTAAAGACGAGAGAGTACACATAGGCCTCCTAACCCGGTCTTATGAAACCTCAATTGATAGAATTGCCCCCAGGTAAGGGTAGGATTACTTAATGAACCCGTTTGGAGGACCCTTGCCTAGAACAGTCAAGCTGTCTCCACACTCTGGACAAGGCTTTTCTTGAATCAATCGTGATCAAAGAACGCAATTGGTTTAACCTTAGTGGTCTATGTCTTTTTTTTCATAAAAATCCCAAATAGACTCATCGAAGAGAAACGATGGCCCAAAACCTTAGTCGAACGGGCTCAACATTTCTGCAAGCACCAAAGAACGATAGGATAGGATCAAAGTTTCTCAATTTTGAATCCAAACTAAGAAAACTAAATTTTTTTTTATTTTATTTTTTTTTAATATTTTTTTTTTTGAAATCTCTAATGACCTCATCGAAGAGAAACGATGGCCCAAAACCTTAGTCGAACGGGCTCAACATTTCTGCAAGCACCAAAGAACGATAGGATAGGATCAAAGTTTCTCAATTTTGAATTCAAACTAAGAAAACTGATTTTTTTTTTTGAAAAGAGAAAGAATGGAAACAAACTCAAAGAAATAGAAATTTCCAAAAAATCCCATCTCATGTTTTTTTTTTAGGATGCAAAATCCAACATAGGCTACCAGCTAGAAAGTAGCCAAGGAATCCGGAAAAGAAGTATAAGCATAGAGCAAAAAGTATGATATGCAAATATTTCATTTCCAAGCACCGTGTTCTCAAATGAACGAGTCCCACCGGGTGTGCCAGCTTGATGGAACGCGCTCCGAGGCGCCGTGGGGGCGGCTACCGGGGTCGGCGGAACGTGGGAGTCCGTCGGGTCCGGCCCTTTCGCGCCCTGGCGGGCCCTGAAGCGTGCATCAACATTTCTTTTATGTGGGTGTGCCAGATTTTCTATTTTACTTGGAATTGCAAGTGGTAATCCGGAGATCAACCTTCGCAAGTAAAAAGGAAATCAACTTCTTTCAAGTTTTCCATTGCACAAATATTTAAGAAAAGAGACATTTTCTTGGTTTGCCGTGAAAGGCGATTTTGTTTGGCATTTATAGCCGATTTTGGCGTTTATAGCCGATTTACAATTCTTATCAATAATGAAAGACAAGATTTGTGATTTTTGTCTCTTTTAGAAAAATACAAACTACAATGAAAAGCAAGAAAAGGAAGATCTAACTTTTCAGGAGATTGTGGGGGACTCGTTCAGATTGACGGTCGCAAGCCATGTATGGGCTTCGCCATCATCCATGCAGATGAGAACAGAAGATGCTCTTGATTCGCTTGGCTTGGCTATAACCTCAGATTTTTAGAGGACAAAGACCAAGAGAAGGTCCTATGTCCAATAAAAAGCTAAGTAGACGGGCTGAAAAGCCACGTCTAAGCCATTGGAGGCAGCAGGAGAAGGCAAGGACCTTGGGGGGGGGTGCCCCCCAAGGGACTTTTGTCACCTTGTAGTGGTGGCCGGTGCAGAACTCCAGCAGAGTTTTTCTCTCTTTTTCTTTCTCTCAGATCTCTTTCTGATCTTTTTTCTGATCCTCTGATTTTCTCCTCTTTTTTCTGATTTTTTTCCGATCTTTTTTCCAATGGAATGCTCTCCTATTTATAGGCCTTTGGTAGCCATTTAGGAGGGTTTATGAGCCTTAATGGCTTTAATGGGAGGAGTTACAAGATTTATTTCTTGATTTTGTAACTCCTTTTTCCTTGAATCTGATTGGCCGATGGAGATTAAGGGTTTTTAATCACCTTAATTACCATAATGGGAGGAGTTTCATGGTTTAAATGCCATCAATCAATTGACTTGTAACTCCCAAATGCTTGCTTCTGATTGGGCCGTCCAAAGAAATGAATTAATGACTGCAATAAAGCTAGTCAATTAACCACATTAATTGGTCGCCGAGCAGTCGAAGAGTCGCGGGCCATGCCGTGTCTTCTGGAATTCTTCTGGCGATGATCATCGATGGATCTACATGCTGATCGACATCGGATGAACATGTAACTTCAGACATTGATAGCTAAGAGTGGGCCGGTGACATCTGTCTTGTCGATTTCACGATCGGTCGGACAGAAAGTGCACTTTCTTGGTCGACCGGTTGGCGATCTTGGAGCGATCAATGATGATTTTATGCTTTTGACGGCGGATCCGAGATGTCGTCAGATATGAGTCAATTTAAAGCACTAAAAATCACATTTTCAGGAAACCACAGGGGCCAAAGTGCGCGAAACGCGAAGAAAGACGGAAAAAACGGGTCACCGGCGGAAAATCCGGTGACCCGGACCTCCATGGTCGCCGGCGACCATGGGCCATGGTCGCAGGGGCCTGCGACCATGGGCCATGGTCGCAGGGGTCTGCGACCCTGGGGGATTTTTCCCCTTCGGAGCCCATTTTGCGGTCGTTTTGAGGTCTTTTTCGTCGCCGTTTTCTTCTGTATTTTTCTTGACATTTCTTCTCATTTATTGGCTTGATTTCCCTGTAAAAAACCTGATGAGAATCCTTGCATTTTTAGAGTGCAAAGTTTCCAATTTTCCGGGAAAGCCGAAGACTTTGTCGCGTAGAGCTGCTGATTTTCCGCCAGAAGCTGAAACTTGGTCAAACGATGTCGGAATGACCTGAAATTTGAGGTGAAGCCTCCTGAGCAATAAATAAGACCAACCATAGGCTTTTGTTTGAGTTTTGAAGCCGTTTGGGGTCCCGTCAATGCTTCACTTGATTTTGCTGCGGGGAAAATGCCGAGCTTTGATATGTGGTCAAACGATGTCCGATTGACCTGAAATTTGACGGGGAGCCTATTGGAGTCATTTTGAGACGTTCCATGGGCTCCATTTTGGATGTCATGGTCCCGGGTTGCTCCGCCGCCGGTAGGCTTGATTTTCTCTCGGAGCATCGAAACCTGGTCAAACGTTGTCGGAATGACCTGAAATTCGACGTGCAGCCTTTTGGAAGCATGTTGAAGCCACTCATGCACTTGGTTTGATGAGCGAAGGCTTCGGTGGTTCCCGCCGCCGGGAGGCTTGATTTTGCTGCTCGAGCATTGATGGAGGGTCAAACGTTGTCGGTTTGACTTGAAATTTGGCATAGAGCCCTTTTGAGACATGCTGGAGTCATCTGTAGGCTTTGATCGAAGTTTTGACGTCTCCGATGATGTCGCCGCCGGGAGCTCCCGTTTAGCTGTCGGAGAAGTGAAGTTAGGCCAAATGTTGTCGAAATGGCCCGAAACTTCATGTGTACTCTTCTCTTGGCTATCTTGAAGGATCTTGCAGTTTTTGTTTGATTCTGACAAGATTTGAATTTTTGGAGAAGTTGCATTGCCTATTTATGGCAGGTTGCGACTTCATGCAGCTTTCTTGATTTGAAGAGGCAAAGTGACATTTTTGGTGTCAACAATAGGTGTTGTCAATCATCACCTCTGGTATGGGGAACGGGAATTCGTCTTTAGGACATGCATTATTCAGGTCTCTGTAGTCGATACAGACCCTTATCTGCCCATTTTTCTTTGTCACGGGGACAATGTTGGCCGACCATTCAGGATGCTGTTCCTCGCGGATGAAGCCAACGTTTTTGAGTTTCTGAACTTCTTGTTCAATTTTGTCCATCACGTCAGGACGGAATCTCCTTTGGCCTTGTTTGATAGGCTTGATTTCTTTTTGCAAGTTGAGCTTGTGGACTGCTACTTCGGGATCCAAGCCAGGCATTTCGGCATAAGACCATGCAAAGCAATCAACGAACTCACGAAGAAAAGAGATATACTCGGGTAACTCATCATCCTTTATATTCTTACTTATGAATACAGGACGTGGGTTGTCAGATGTTCCCAAGTCTATCTCTTGAACAGGATCTTCTGTTGGAAGGTTTGAAGGTGGTTCCTCCACAATGTTTTCGGAGGCTTCCAACTCAACAAGACCTTCTGGAGTGCCAAAGGCATTTTCAAACTAAGGCTCTGTTTCTGTCCATGGATCTTCTAGATCAGTGTCCTTCTCAAGGCTTGCAATGAGATGGTTCCAATCATTTGCTGGAATTGGATTGAAGTAGGGTACTTCTTTTGGAGACGATGGTTCTTCTGGATCAGAGAACCGCGCGTCTATGTCATCGGGCAATTCCTCTTTATTATCAGAGAAATCATACCAATTGGAGGAGCTTTCTGGATTTTTGATGAGTAACTCCTCAAAGAGATATCCAGGGATATCAATGTCTTCATGAGATGTTGAGGCTTGGTCGGTAAAGCGACTTTGCAGCCATGGTGTCAACGGTTTCATAGGAGCGGTAAGATCATACCCCAACCCATATGAAGACTTGCCTTTGTGAAGGTGGATTTTCCAATCTTCTGGTTGACTTTTGGTCAGGGTGGGTTCCAATGGTGTGAGAATACCACGGCCACCTCCCAAACCAGTCGGATTTTGAGCGTCGTAGCCCATTTTCTTCATGATAGCTTGTGCCATTGGACTATACAAGGATAGCTGAGGCATACCTTCGTTTTGGAAAGGTTCAATAGAGGGTTCAGTGGAGATGCTCCTGCTCTGTGGAAGTAAATCACTTTTTCTTCTGGCGAAGTTGCCGGAATAACAAAGGAAGCAGACGTAGGATCTTCTATGTCTGCAGGTGTCTCCAATGGAGTGAGAGCGGGCTGATCTTGCTGAGTATCAGCTTGGCTTGATGTTGTGTCATCTTCTGACTCTGACTCCGAGTCTGTGTCATGTATAATAGACACAAAGGAGACAATGAACTTGCCTTCTGACTCTGACCCCCAGCCTTTTGTTTTGTCTTCTTTACTTTGGTAGTGATTACCAAAGGCTTTGGAGATTTGAAGGAGACGACGAAGGGAGCTTGACTGCTTACTTCGAGTTTGGTAGAGGGTTTGTTTACCTCCGGTGATTGCTGAGGAGCCTTGCCTTTATCTTTCTGGAGACTGTCGGCAAAGTGAATTGTTTTTTCCTCCTGTTCTTCTTTTCCATCTTTATACATTTGAGCATCTGTAAAATGGACATCTCTGCCTTTGAAGAGCTTCTTGTCTGCAAACACTCGATGTATCAAGCCATCGTTGCCAACGAACTTGATGCACTGATGTAGAGTTGAAGGGACGACACCATTCTCATGTATCCAGGGGCGTCCTACGAGTATATTGTAGCATGAACGGGTCCTTATTGCATACACGGTGACTTCAGAAATAAGATCACCGATTTGCAATTTGAACCTGATTTTGCCGATAGGCCTTTGAGCGCTCCCGTCATATCCGAAGATGGATACGGATGTGTGACTCAGCTTGCTAGGTGGGATGCCCAGCTTTTCGAGTGCCGAAGTAGACATGAGATTGAGTGCAGAACCTGGATCGATCTGAACTCTATGTACTGGCATTTCTTTGACGTACCCTTTAAAGTACAAGGGTCGGTTGTGCTTTGTTTCGCCTAGGAGGAGGTCATCCTTGTCGAAGGCAATTGTTGCACTTGCTGCTTTTTGTACCGAGAGGCATTCATTGCCTGATCCCTCAGTTTCTTTCTTTTCTCCCTTTGGGGGAGTATTTGATTTTTTGACCCTATAGTCCATTTCAATTTGTAGGACTTGTGGGGCATGTTTGTCGACATCCGCATTCAGCCTTTGTAATTCTGAAATGAGACTATTCACGAGTTTGTGGAGACATTCGTAATAAGTCAAAGATGTGCAGACGTGCAGGTATGTATTTGAAGTGCTCAATCAAGTCGTACTTAAAAGCCTCCTTCGGGCCTGCATTTTCATTATTATTGCCACTTGGGGCGCTTACAACTTGTTTTCCCGAAGGATTTACATAAGAAGAAGAGGGTTGATTGTAATTTTTGTGGTAATCTCGGCCAGAACAGGTACCTCTAGCAACTTCAAGAGCCTCTAGAGAAGGGTTTTCTTTTGGAAGATCGTTCTCAAGATCAAGAGGTTGATCCTTTACTGAGGACGTCTCTGTAACAACATTGGCGTCTTCAGTGATTGTGTTGCACGAAGCAATTTCCGGGAACAAGTCCTCAACAGCAGTCGGCAACTTTTCTTTATTAGCCCAGACATCGCCCGTGAGATAGGGTGTCTGGGACCAGTTGACTGAATTTTCATTAAAGAAGATTTCATTGGCAGAAGTTTCTTCAAGATGATCAATTGGGAGAGGCTTGAGCTCTGATGTCACAGCTTCAGGAGACGAGGGCTGAGAGGATGTTATCTCAGTGGAAGTCACCTGAGAGGATGTAGCTCCGGAAGATACGCTACCAGTTGGGGAGTACGTGTCTTCGGAAGCTTCAGAGGCACTGTCGTCCTGAGCTATTGCATTGCAAGTTATCCTGACAGGAGATGCCCCCAGTGTAGACTGTTGGGAATCGGACTCATCTTCAGATGTAAGAGGATCATCGATCCAACTGTTTTCTCCATTTTTAGGAGCTAAGGGAGAAAGTTCCCGCTGATTTTCAGGGACTTCCGGTCCTGGGTCATGACGAAGATTGATGCGATCCTGCTCCAGCTCTATGGCAAAATGGATCAAGATTCTTGCATATTCCTCATGATCAGGCATGTGGGCCAAATCTTCTTCGTCATTTGCTCCTTGTGGTTCGCCCATGTTGGGTTCCACTGAAGCATTTGCTGGTGCTGGATCGACAGCGTTTTCTTAAATATGGTCCTGGTCTTCTTCATCATCAGACCAATATCCTTGTGGCTGTAATGGGTTATACCAGATTACTGGCATAAGATGAGACTCGGGAATCCATTCCTCGTCGGAGAGGTATTCTCCTGTTTCAAGGGATTCTTCCCACTCATCTATATCACTGGCAGTATCACTGGACTCGTATCCATTCATGGAGAATCCAACTATCGAGTTGCAAGAGTATGATGCCCCCTGCATATTTCCATTTTTGTATAGAGGTGGCGTGAAATCATCAAGAGTGAATTTTCTTACCGCCTTGGAGGTTTTGGGAAGAGATTCTTCCGTCATCCCTAGTGAAGCAGTGGAAGAAGTTTCTGCTTTTTCAAGGACTTCTTATTTTGGTTGAGAATTCTGCTGCTGTTTGAGCTTGCGGAGTTGTCTCTTGGCTTGCCTTCGCTGCTGAGTGGTCGGCTTTGTTTTGACGATCTCCCAATTTTCATCATCTAGGAGATCGGGATGCACCCATATAGGCTGTCCATCTGATGTTGGATAGCGAACCAATTATTGGGACGCTTGAGCCATTTTTATCACCTTGAATGAAGTAGTGATCTTCTCCTTCGGTGACTTTGAAGTTTGCCGACATGACACCATGTTGACAGAGGAGGGGCCATAGTTTTTATCAAAGGTTATGACTCCGTTTTTCCACATCTCATTGATCTTCTCTCTCACAACGAAGCATTGATTGAGAGGATGTGAGATCATTTGATGGTATGGACAGTATCGGGGATCATTGGTTTTGCCAACATCTCCCGGTCTTTTGGGCTCTGGCAAAATGAGTTTGTCATTTGCTGGGAGAGCCTCAAAGATTTCTTCAACGTCTTCATCGAACGGATATTTCTTTTCTACACGTTCTTTGAAGGCATCAGAGAGCTCAGGTCTTTTACTTGCAGTTTTGTTTTCAGGTTTCTTTGGTTGCTGAGGAGCTGACTTAGTCTGCACATTGAGAACCTCCTTTTTCTTTGGTTTTGAGGTTGTAATAACAGTCGGCTCTTTCTTTGATGATTTTTGACTGTTGAGGTCTTTGATCACCATTTCAGCTTCCATGGAAGCTTCGAGGAGTTCTCCCAGGTTCTTTGATTTGTTGCCGATGATCATGGAACGAATTTTTGCTCTCATATTGTTACGGCATATGTCGACTAGCGACGCTTGTGGCAGTACATCTGAGCATTTGTACGTCATTGCCTTCCATTTGTGAATGAAGTCGTATGTTGACTCATTCTCTCCCTGTTTTAGGCTGCAGAGTTGAGCCATAGTAACAGGATGATCCTCGCCTTGAAAGTGGGTCAGGAAGAGTGTCTCGAGTATAGCCCAGTTCTGGATGGAGTTCTACGGCAGAGTGGAGTATCAATCAAAGGTTGTACCTTTTACGGTACTTGCAAAGAGGCGAATCTTGAGGGCATCTTGATCCGCAATAGCTCCCATCAGGATCTTGAAATGGATGACGTGCTGTCTGGCCGAACCTTTCCCCGTATATGCCTGGAGAGTAAGTTGTTTGAATTTTGCAGGGAACGGAACCGAGTCCATCCATAGAGGGTAGGGTGGCTTGATCCCATGTTCTTTTAATGTATCCTCTTCTTTTGCTTTTGCGAGGATATCGTCCACGTCCTTTCTGGTAAGGGAGCGAGACTCATTGTTTTCTGCATTGCCCTCGTCATCTTCATGATTCGGAGGGGTTTCATTGTTAGGTGGTGGACGCTGTAGAGTGAGAATAAGGTTTTCCATCAGAGCCTCAATTCTCTGTTGTCCCTGCTCCAATTGCTGGATGCGTGCAGTTACATCATCATGTGGTGGACGCTGCTCAGAACTTGTAGCCAAGACGTTCATCCCTTAGGATTCGAACGAAGAAATTGTCCTGGTGACTGAGCTGGGGCTCATTCTTCTGGATGAAGAATCTGAGGAGTGGTTACTCCGGTGTCCTTGGCTTGGAGGAGTGGAAGATTCTTCCAGATGTGTTCGTGTCCGAAAGACGCTGCGAGTCACTGGACGCCTAACACTGATTTTGGTTGCTGACTTCTGGCGTTTTCTGGTTTTGCCAACCATATGAACAGCAACGATTTGGTCAGGTCTTTCTTTTTCGACCCATTTGTTTGAGACGTGGAGAGTAGAACGCTGGGTTCTTGGTTTCTCGAGTGTCTTTTATCGATATGCAGTGCAGCAATGCATACGACGAGCAATTTGAGCTTCAGTCAGCTCTGGCTGGGCTTTGGCGATGAAGGATGTGGTCCCTTGTGCGCAGCAGCCGAGCTTATCTTCTTTGAAGCTTGGCAAGGACAGAATCTGGACGCGATCCTTTGCCTGTCGCAGTGAAGATTTGAATTTTGCGAGTTCGGCCCCTGTTGAGATGAAGGGTCGACTCGCAGGAGTGCAGGCTTCAGCATGTTTTTGCGTAGGCCTAACAATGCAGGATTTAATTTTGGGCTTGTAGGAGCAAGCCGGCTCATGATGATTTTGTTAGTTCTTTGGGTGGAGGGTAGGTTTCTCCTCTTTCATGTAAGAGAGAGGGTAGAACCGATACTCCTTGAGAGGGGCCAGTTATACTGGCTTTGCAGATGTTTGGGACCTCCATTGCTTTGGTGAAGATCCCGGGGACCAAGTTTTGGGGAAAACCTGGTTTCTTGTGGATTGAGGCTTCGTGGGAACGCCACGGGCTTTAGGCTTCTTGGTGTTCGCCCTTGGTGCCATTTTAGTGACACGTTGCGGGGCGGTTTTCTGCTTCTTGGCAGGTACAGTGTCTTCTGCGGGAAGTGGGAATGGTCCCAGCGATCCGAAGACGATGGTCCGGGGAGTTGAAGTTGACCCGGTGTTTGGAGAGTTGTCGAGGGAGATGACTCTTCGGCAACTGGCAGGGCGCTTATGCTTGTTTTGCTTGTCTTGAAGCATAAGCTGGTACTTGTTCTCATCGAAAGTGATGGTCAATGAAGCTGCCATTGTTAGTTTTGGAAAACTTCTGAAACAAGACCAAATCCATTAGTAATCACAAGAATATGGTGATCGTAAATGGAGAACAACTATGGTTTTGTCTTTTCAAATCACTTGAGGGGACATGGCCCAACCCAAGGACGATGAAGAAGGCAGAAAGTCATAGAGGATACAATTGTTCTAAAATGCAAGTATGGTAGGCTCAAAGTGAGCGTTCCAGTGACTGCTAGAAGCAATTGTAGACCTTAATTCAAATTACCGAGAAGCAAGGCTCACTAGAGGTAAAATGATATAAGGTTGGAGATACAAATGTGTCGGTCGTGAATACAGTAGACCCGAAAGAGCGTACTAGCACCGCTAGGCACAAATGTTGCAAATCGCATCCTTGGGAAAGACACGAGATGGGATTTTTTTAAAGATCAAATTTGGGTTCATAAAGGAGAGCAAATGGTGTTCCAATCCGAACAAAGGCTCAACATTTCTGTGAGCGCTAAATTCAGAAGGGAAGGAACCAGAATTTCTCGGATGTGAATCCAGTAATGACGGAAGTTTTTTTTTTTTTTAAGGGTCAAGATTGAATTCATCAAAGAGAGCAAATGGTGTTCCGTTTCGAACAAAGGCTCAACATTTCTGCAAGCTCTAAATCCGAAACGGAGGGAACCAAAATTTCTCGAATGTGAATCCAGTAATGACGGAAGTTTTTTTTTTGAAGGGTCAAGATTGAATTCATCAAAGAGAGCAAATGGTGTTCCATTTCGAACAAAAGCTCAACATTTTTGCGAGCACTAAATCTGAAAGGGAAAGAACCAGGATTTCTCAACTTTGAATTCAAAGTGACAGAAGTTTTTTTTTTTTGAAAGGTCAAGATTGAATTCATCGAAGAGAGCAAATGGTGTTCCATTCCGAACAAGGCTCAACATTTCTGCGAGCGCTAAATCCGAAAGGAAAGAACCAGGATTTCTCAACTCTGAATTCAAAGTGACAGAAGTTTTTTTATTTTAAAGATTTTTTTTAAAGGTGCACATAGGTTTCCAATTCGATCTTATCAAACCTTAGTAGATAGATCAGCCCTCAGGTAAGGGTAGGATTACTTAATGAACCCGTTTGGAGGACCCTTGCCTCGAACAGTCTAGCTGTCTCCACACTCTGGACAAGGCTTTTCTTAAATCTACTTTGGTCAAAGAACGCAACTGGTGGAACCTTAGTGTTTTTTTTTAACTCTTTTTTGAAAGGTTTTTAATAAATTCATCAAAGAGAACGAATGGTGTTCCAATCCGAACAAAGGCTCAACATTTCTGCGAGCGCTAAATCCGAAAGGGAAGGAACCAAGGTTTCTCAAATTTGAATTCAAAAGAGAGAAAACTAAATTTTTTTGATATTATAATTTTTTTTTGAAATCCCAATTGGACTCATCAAAGAGAAAAGATGGCCCAATCCCCGATATGAACAATAGCTGTGAACATTTCTTTGAGCTATCAAGTTCGAAGAGGGAAGGATCAAAATTTCTCAAAGTTGAATCTTGAGAAAGAGAGATCATTTTTTTTAAAGAGTTTGAAATGAAGGTGTTCTTTTTTTTTTTTTAAATCCCAATTGGACTCATGAAAGAGAAAAGATGGCCCAATCCCCGATATGAATGATAGCTGCGAATATTTCTGTGAGCTATCAAGTTCGAAGAGGGAAGGATCAAAATTTCTCAAAGTTGAGTCTTTAAGAAAAAGAGATCAGATTTTTTTTTTTTTTTTTGAAGTGAGAAAGAACAATTGAAATCCCATCTCATGTTTTTATTTTAGATGCAAGATGCAACATAGGCCACCAACTAGAAAGGAGCCAAGGGATCAAAGCATCACGTTCTCAAGTCAACGTGTCCCACCAAGTATGCCAACTTGATGGACCCGAAAAGGGAATCTTCCGTCCTCTCCCTCCGCACCCCGGGGGCTGACCTGGGTCTCGGCGGAGGAGGGAAGATCTCGGGCATCAACATTTTTTTGTACAGGTATGCCAAATTTACTTTCTACTTAGAATTTGGAATGGTGATAATCCGGAGATTCACCTTCACAAGTGGAAAGGAAATCAATCCTTTTTTCTAACTTTTCAAATTGCATTAATATTAAGAAAAGAGACAAGTTTGTTTTTTTAGAATGCCATAGGAGGCATTTTTGTTTGTTTGCCATGAAAGGCGATTTACAAAACTCATCAAATATGAAAGACAAAAATTGTGATTTCTTTTTTTGTCTCTTTAAGAAATACAAACTACAATAGAAAAGTAAGAAAAGGGATCTAACTTCTCAGGAGATTGTGGGGACACGTTGAGATCGACGGTCGCAAGTCATGTATTGGTTTCGCCATCGTCCTTCAAATGAGAACATGTGATGCTTTGATTCTTTGGCTTGGCTCCTATCCTTAGTTTTTTAAAGGACCAAGAGGAGGTCCTATATCCAATGAAAAACCAAGTAAACGGGCTGAAAAGCCACGTTTAGGCCATGTTGGAGAGGGAGGTGACCTTGGGGGGGGGGGGGGGGGGGGGGGGGGGGGGGTGGGGGCCCCCAAGGGACGTTGATCACCTTGTGGTGCTTCCGGGAGCAAAGTAGTAGAACTTCGTCTCTCTCTTGGATTTTCTGGATTTTCAGAGCTTGCACTTGGGATCTATATTTCTCCTTTTTTCATCTTGGAATGGACCTCCTTTTATAGGCTTTTGGTAGCCATGAGATGTTTATTGGCACTGATGGCCATGATGAAAGAATTGATGAGGAGTTACAAGTTGATTTTGTAACTCCTTTTTTAAGGCTTGTGATTGGCCGATGAAGGTAGTGGGCATTTAATCACTTTTATGCTTCATGATGATGGGAGTTTCATGGGTTTAATGCCATGATTGCTTGGATTTGTAACTCCCAAATGCTTGAATCTGATTGGGCCGTCCAAAATAATGAGTTAATGACCGCATTAAGTTGTCATAAACGGGTCAATTAACATCATTAAGTGATCGCCCAGGCATGTGAAGAGTCGCGGGCTGTGCTGCGCCTTTTGAAATTCTTCTTGCGATCATCACAGGTGGATCCATGCATTGTTTGATGTCGGATTGCGATGCAATTTCAGACATTAGTTGATGTTGGTGAGCCGGTGACATCTGTCTTGTCGATTTCACGATCGGTCGGACAGAAAGTGCACTTTCTTGGTCAGCCGGTTGGCGATCTTGAGGCGATCGGTGATGATTTCATGCTTTTGACGGCGGATCTGAGATGTCGACGAAGATCAGTCGTTTTCAAGCATCAAACATTGGATTTTCCGAAAATCAAAGAGGCCGGAACACCCGAAACGCGAAAACCATCGAAAAACGGAGGCTTTGGTGCAAAATCCGGCGACCCGGATTTGCAGGGTCGCCGGCGACCTTGGGCCTAGGTCGCCGGCGACCTTAGGGTTTTTTGCCCTTTGGTCGCCGAGCTTCGTTTTCAGCCGATTTTGCGTCTTTTTCGTTCCTTTTTTCTTCTGTATTTTTCTTGACATTTTTCCTCAATTAGTGACTTCATTTTCTTGGAGAAAACTTGACGAGAACCCACACGAAATCGGAGCACAAAGTTTCCCATTTTTTGGGAAAGCCGAAGACTTTGTAGTCGATTTTCCGTCAAGAGTTGAAACTAGGTCAAACGATGTCGGAATGACCTGAAAATTGAGGTGAAGCTTCTTGAGCAGTGGATAGGACCAAGCAAGGGCTTTTATTTGAGTTTTGAAGCCGTTTGGGGTCCCATCGATGCTTCACTTGATTTTGCTGCGGGGAAAATGCCGAGCTTTGATATGTGGTCAAACGATGTCCGATTGACCTGAAATTCGACGAGGAGCCTATTGGAGTCATTTTGAGACGTTTCATGGGCTCCGTTTGGGATGTCATGGTCCCGGGTTGCTCCGCCGCCAGTAGGCTTGATTTTCTCTCGGAGCATCGAAACCTGGTCAAACTTTGTCGAAATGACCTAAAATTCGACGTGCAGCCCTTTGGAGGCATGTTGAAGCCACTCATGTACTTTGTTTCATGAGTGATGACTTATGTAGTTCCCCCCGCCGGGAGGCTTGATTTTCTCTCGGAGCATCGAAACCTGGTCAAACTTTGTCGAAATGACCTAAAATTCGACGTGCAGCTTTTTGGAAGCATGTTGAAGCCACTCATGTATTTTGTTTGATGAGTGATGGCTTCGGTGGTTCCCACCACCGGGAGGCTTGATTTTGCTGCTCGAGCATTGATGGAGGGTCAAACGTTGTCGGTTTGACTTGAAATTTGGCATGGAGCCCTTTCGAGACATTCTGGAGTCATCCGTAGGCTCTGATCAAATTTTTGGTGTCTTTGATGATGTCGCTGCCGGGAGCGCTTATTTAGCTGTCGGAGCAGTGAGGTTAGGCCAAACGTTGTCGGAATGGCCCGAATCCTCAGGTGTACCCCTCTTTCAGCTGTTTTGAAGGATCTCTCAGTTTATGTCTGATTCTGACAAGATTTGATGCTTGAAGTAGCTTTGCTTGCTTTGTAGCAGGATGCAGCTTGACGAGGCTTCTTGATGTGGAGGAGACATAGTGACTTTTTTGGTGTCAACAGTTAGGCTCGAAAACAGCTCGCTGGAAGTCCGGAACGGGAAACGACCCTCTAAAAAATTGGAAACCGGCACGAGTACCTCGCTCGAGGGTAGAGTAACTTGTAGGAATAGACGGTTCACAAATAGGACTCCCAGTTAGAGAATTAGAAGCGAAAACATCGCATTTTCCAACACTTTGGCTCGAAAACAGCCCGCCGGGGGTCCGGAACGGGAAACGGCCCTTGGAAAAATTGGAAATCGGAACGAGCACATTGATCATGGGTAGAGTAACTTGACGGAACTGATGGTTTGCAAATAGGACTCCCCGTTAGAGAATTAGAAGAGAGAACATCGGATTTTCCAACACTTAAGCTCGAAAACGGACCGCCAATGGTCCGAAACGGGAAACGGCACCAGAAAAAATTGGAAACCCGCTTGAGCACCTCGCTCGAGGGTATAGTAACTTGTAGGAAATGTTGATTCTCAAATTGGACTCCCGATTAGAGAATTAGAAGCGAAAACATCTGATTTTCCAACACTTAGACTTGTAAACTGCCCGCCGGGGGACCGGAACAGGAGACGGCCCCCGAATTAATTGAAAACCGGCACAAGCACCTCGTTCGAGGGTATAGTAACTTGTAGGAACTAACGGTTCGCAAATAGCACTCCCTGTTAGAGAATTAGAAGCGAAAACATCGCATTTTCCAACACTTAGGCTTGAAACTAGCCCACCGGGGGTCCAGAACGAGAAACGGCACCCGGAAAATAAGAAACCGGCACGGGCACCTTGGTCGTGTGCATAGTAACTGGTAGGAATTGACGGTTCACAAATAGGACTCCCGGTTAGAGAATTAGAAGTGAAAAAGATCGGATTTTCCAACACTTAGGCCCGAAACGGCCCGCCGAGGGTCCGGAACAGAAAACGGCCCTCGGAAAAATTGGAAACCGGTACGAGCACGTCGCTCGAGGGTAGATTAACATGTAGGAACTGACGGTTCGCAAATAGGACTTTTAGTTAGAGAATTAGAAACGAAAACATCGGATTTTTCAACAAAGATCGGATTTTTCAACGCTTAGACTCGAATACGGCCCGCCGGGGATCCGGAAAGAGAAACGGCCCCCGGAAAAATTGGAAACCGGTACGAGCACCTCGCTCGAGGGTATAAAGATACTTCAAAGCACATTACCATGACCTCAAAGTTACTTCAAATCAGAGAAGCACACTCTCCCCAAACCTCTCCGTAAACCCCCTTTCCCTCTCTCAATCCCTACCACCTCAGAGTATTTGAGGCTTAATTGTGCCACTGCTTATGTCATCTTAACCGCACCCAGCCACGTCCACACCCATTTCACCCACCTGACTGTCGTAGTCGCCGATGGCCCAAGAAAAGACCTGCACATCAACAAGACAAAGTTACAACAAAAGATAATAAAAAGGCAAACAATATAAAGATATAAGTAGAATATGAAGGGAGGAAAAACAAACGAAATAGAGAGTAAAAATAAGAACCCAATTACCAACTTCAAGGATTGTCTCAACAATACCAACCACCAAATATTCATGACATGAATCCAAACAATAAAACTGCAAAACCAAGAATGTGCAAATCAATCATGCATAGCACTCAATTTGCTTATAGGCCACTTCCATAGACCAGTAGTAGCTGAAGGTGATTCAATATGTAACTTGTATTGCAGCATTATTCAGATGGTCATTGTCACATGATTCCAAGCTCTGGAGATTTGTGGCTAATCTAGGATTCAACACCTTGACTAGAGCTCTCTTTGTTATTTTCCTTTGGCCATGTAAAATGGAGATGCCAACAAGATCATCAACCTTAGTAAAGTGATTGCATGTGATGTATTATGTTATGTTTACAGTGGGAATTTTTGGTAAATGTTACAAGAAAATATTCATCATTGTCATGCACATGGTGGACATTGTGAGATTTACATTTCCATACAATCACCATAATTACAAAGGTTCGCAAAGTTTTACGGCCAAATGTGCAATGCAAGACTGGGACCCTATCTCTTTTCTTTGTTTTTGATTTTAGTGATATGTATTTGAAGAAAAAGCTTAAGAAAGATAGGGGAATGGCACGAGTGAAAGGAAAAGGGGGAAAATTCAAATATCTATAAAATTAAACAGAGGACATATGATTATTGTTATGTATATGAGATGCATGTACCTGGGAGTGGTCGGGTCAGGTAACAGAGCCTGCTTCTACTGTAGCCTGATCTTGAGCAAGTGAAGTGTCTCCCGACACTTCTGCACTCTCCTCACCTGCACAAACACAAAACCCCAAAACAAATTGAGAGATTTTTAGAATGAAACGGATCCACAAACTAACAGATTATAATAATGTGAGCGTTTGGATGTAACCCAATTTGAAATCTACATTGAATATCATCACCCAAAAGAAACAGAGTATTTCTGTTTTTCTCCGAGGCATGTACTTTTGGATAAGAAATTGAGGAAAAAACTTTCTATTGTTAAACAAAGGCTATAAAGCTCTAAGATTGCCAGTCTTGTTTGCTTGGAAAATGTAGGTTGTGGCTATTATTATTTTCAATGAAGTGGATCTTATTTCCAGGTAATTGATTCTTTCATACCCTAATGGCCATTCATAGCCATGTGTGCTGAAGAGCCAAAGGCAAGAATATGTAAAGTGTCATCATCATAGATTTTTCGCGGGATGTTTCCGTTTTTGTGTATATTATAAATATACAAATTGATGTTACCATGCTATGGATGATGTGCAAAGGTGCAGAGACACGCCCACAAAAGTTTTCACAAACACATATTTTTGTACAACATTATATACTTTGGCTACTATAACAATAGCTAACTTTCCTTACTACAAATAGACAGCAAAATGTGCAGAAGACAAAATTCTGATACAAAGAGATGGCATGGAACTGCCCAACAACAAGGAACAAAAACCACCAATTTCAAGTAATTAACCACAACAATCAATACCCAATAACCAAGTAATTAACCCAAAAGATTTGACTAGAGGGGGAAAAAAACTCACATAATAAGTAGTCACAGTCCATGTAGAGTTTCCAGGGATGAGCTTGAGTTGCATGTCAAACTTTCCAAACAGTTAATCATTCTTAGACTGGAGCCCAAACCCAAAGGTCTTGTAGAGTATTATACCTTGACCATCACCCCATGTAATATCAACCTCTTGGTTGAAATTACCAGCAAAAGCACCCATTGCAGAGGCTACCAACACAAACAATATGATACTAACCAAAGTAGAAGAAGACATAGCAAGAAAATGCTAGAAGATTTTAGTGAAGTGAAAGGAATTAAAATTGAGATTGAGATGTGAGATTGGTGTTTGGATCATTTATGTGTGAGAGGGTATTTATATATGTTTGTGAGAGAGGAGTGAGGAAGGAGAGTGTGAGTAGAGGACAACGAGTACAAACTGGAGATTTTGAGGATTAGATTACAGGGGAGAGCATGACATTGACGCGTTGCTGGGGGTGGTAGGATAGTATATATGATTTGGAAGAATGCCCTTGTTGACACCAAAAATGTCACTTTCCCTCTTCAACATCAAGAAAGCTGCATGAAGTCGCAACCTACCATAAATAGGCAATGCAACTTCTCCAAAAAATCAAATCTTGTCAGAATCAAACAAAAACTGCAAGATCCTTCAAGACAGCCAAGGGAGGAGTACACAAGGAGTTTCGGGCCATTTCAGAATCATTTGGCCTAACTTCGCTTCTCCGACAGCTAAATTGGCGCTTCCGGCGGCGACATCATCGAAGACGTCAAAACTTCGATCAGAGCCTACGGATGACTCCAGCATGTCTCAAAAGGGCTCCATGCCAAATTTCAAGTAAAACCGACAACGTTTGACCCTCCATCAATGCTCGAGCAGCAAAATCAAGCCTCCCGACGGCGGGAACCACCGAAGCCTTCGCTCATCAAACCAAGTGCATGAGTGGCTTCAACATGCTTCCAAAAGGCTGCACGTCGAATTTCAGGTCATTCCAACAACGTTTGACCAGGTTTCGACGCTCCGAAAGAAAATCAAGCCTACCGGCGGCGGAGCTCCCCGGGACCATGGTTTACAAGACAGAGCCTGTGGATCATCTCAAAATGACTCCAATAGGTTCCCTGTCAGATTTCAGGTCAATCGGACATCGTTTGACCGCACATCAACGCGCGGCATCTCCCTCGCGGCAAAATCAAGTCTACTGGCGACGGGACCCCAAACGGCTTCAAAACTCAAACAAAAGCCTATGGTTGGTCTTATTTACTGTTCAGGAGGCTTCACCTCAAATTTCAGGTCATTCCGACATTGTTTGACCAAGTTTCAGCTTCTGGCGGAAAATCAGCAGCTCTACGCGACAAAGTCTTTGGCTTTCCCGGAAAATTGGAAACTTTGCACTCTAAAAATGCAAGGATTCTCATCAGGTTTTCTACAGGGAAATCAAGCCAATAAATGAGAAGAAATGACAGGAAAAATACAGAAGAAAACGACAACGAAAAAGACCGCAAAACGGACCAAAAAGGGGAGAAAAACCCCCAGGGTCGCCGGCGACCATGGAAGTCCGAGTCACCGGATTTTTCGCCGGTGACCCGTTTTTTCGTCCCTTTTCGCGTTTCGCGTATTTTGGCCCCTGTGGTTTCCTGAAAATGTGATTTTTAATGCTTGAAATTGACTCATATCCGACGACATCTCAGATCCGCCGTCAAAAGCATAAAATCATCATTGATCGCTCCAAGATCGCCGACCGGTTGACCTAAAAAATGCTCTTTCTGTCTGACCGATCGAGAAATCGACAAGACAGATGTCACCGGCCCGCTGCTAGCTATCAATGTCTGAAGTTACATGTTCATCCGATGTCGATCAGCATGAAGATCCATCAATGATCATCGCCAGAAGAATTCCAAAAGACGCGGCGCGGCCCGCGACGCTTCAACTGCTCGGCGACCATTTAATGCAGTTAATTGACTAGCTTTATTGCAGTCATTAATTCATTTCTTTGGACGGCCCAATCAGAAGCAAGCATCCAGGAGTTACAAATCAAATAAGTCATGGCATTCAAGCCATGAAACTCCTCCCATTATGGTAATTAAGGTGATTAAAAGCCCTTAATCTCCATCGGCCAATCAGATTCAAGGAAAAAGGAGTTACAAAATCAAGAAATAAATCTTGTAACTCCTCCCATTAAAGCCATTAAAGCCCATAAAAGCTCTCCTAAATGGCTACCAAAAGCCTATAAATAGGAGAGCATTCCATTGAAAACGGGATCGGAAAAGGACGAACGGAAAACCGAAGATCGAAAGGTGCAGAGAATCCCGAATTCCAGACAGACAGAGTCTAGAGAAAGAGAGAAAATTCTACAGAAATTCTACATCAAGCACCACTACAAGGTGACAAAACGTCCCTTGGGGGGTACTCCCCCCCAAGGTCCTTGCCTTCTCCCGCTGCCTCCAATGGCTTAGACGTGGCTTTTCAGCCCGTCTACTTAGCTTTTTATTGGACATAGGACCTTCTCTTGGTCTTTGTCCTCTAAAAACCTGAGGTTATAGCCAAGCCAAGCGAATCAAGAGCATCCTCTGTTCTCATCTGCATGGATGATGGCGAAGCCCATACATGGCTTACGACCGTCAATCTGAACGAGTCCCCCACAATCTCCTGAAAAGTTAGATCCTCCTTTTCTTGCTTTTCATTGTAGTTTGTATTTTTCGTAAAGAGACAAAAATTACAACTCTTGTCTTTCATTATTGATGAGAATTGTAAATCGGCTATAAACGCCAAAATCGGCTATAAATGCCAAACAAAATCGCCTTTCACGGCAAACCAAGAAAATGTCTCTTTTCTTAAATATTTGTGCAATGGAAAACTTGAAAGAAGTTGATTTCCTTTTTACTTGCGAAGGTTGATCTCCGGATTACCACTTGCAATTCCAAGTAAAATAGAAAATCTGGCACACCCACACAAAGAAATGTTGATGCACGCTTCAGCCCCCCGGGCGCGAAAGGGCCGGACCCGACGGACTCCCACGTCCGCCGACCCCGGTAGCACCCTCGGCAGGAGCGCGTTCCATCAAGCTGGCACACCCGGTGGGACCCGTTCATTTAAGAACACGGTGCTCGGAAATGAAATATTTGCATATCATACTTTTTGCTCTATGCTTATACTTCTTTTCCGGATTCCTTGGCTACTTTCTAGCTGGTAGCCTATGTTGGATTTTGCATCCTAAAAAAAAATGAGATGGGATTTTTTGGAAATTTCTATTTCTTTGAGTTTGTTTCCACTCTTTCTCTTTTCAAAAAAAAAATCAAAAAAAAAAATCAGTTTTCTTAGTTTGAATTCAAAATTGAGAAACTTTGATCATATCCTATCGTTCTTTGGTGCTTGCAAAAATGTTGAGCCCGTTCGACTAAGGTTTTGGGCCATCGTTTCTCTTCGATGAGTTCGTTAGAGATTTCAAAAAAAAATTAATAAAAAAATCAAAAAAATCAATTTCTCGTTTTGGATTCAAAATTGAGAAACTTTGATCCTTTCTCTTCTGGGCATGTGTGCTCGCGGAAATTGTTGAGCCCGTGTTCGGATCGGGGATTGGGCCATCGTTTCTCTTCGATGAGTCTGTCAGGGATCTAAAAAAAATTTTAAATAAATAAATAAAAAGACATAGACCACTAAGGTTAAACCAATTGCGTTCTTTGATCACGATTGATTCAAGAAAAGCCTCGTCCAGAGTGTGGAGACAGTTTGACTGTTCTAGGCAAGGGTCCTCCAAACGGGTTCATTAAGTAATCCTACCCTTACCTGGGGGCAATTCTATCAATTGAGGTTTCATAAGACCGGGTTAGGAGGCCTATGTGTACTCTCTCGTCTTTAAACTTTAAAAAAAATCAAAAAATAAAAAAAATAAAAAATAAAAAAAAAGATTTTCAAAAAAAATCTTAAAATAAAAAAATCTTCAAAAAAAATAAAAATAAATAATCTTAAAAAAAATATATATTTAAAAAAAATAAAAATAATAAAATAAAAAAAATCATTTCAAAAAAAAAAATCTTCAAAACTCGTCACTTTTGATTTCAGATCTGAGAAATTTTGGTTTCTTCTTTTCTGAGCACTGGCGCTCGCGGAAATCGCCGAGACCGTGTTCAGATTGGAATACCATTTGCTCTCCTTGATGGAACCAATCTTGACATTTCAAAAAAAAAAAAAAAACTCGTCACTTTTGGATTCAGATTGGAGAAATTGTGGTCTCTTTCCTTCTGAGTACTGGCACTCGCGGAAATCGTTGAGCCCGTATTTGAATCGGAATGCCACCTGCTCTCTTTGACGAATCCATTTCTGACCTTTCAAAAAAAGAGAATCCCATCTCATGGATGCGATTTCCAACATTTGTGCCTAGCAATACTGGTACGCCCTTTCAGGGTCTACTGTATCTGTGACCGGCACATTTGTAACTCCTACCTTATATTCTTCTTATCTTGAGCAAGCTCTGCTTCTCGATAAGTCGAATTTAGGTATACAATTGCTTCTAGCAGTCATTGGAAAGCTCATTTCGAGCCTACCATGCTTGCAACCAGAACAATTGTACCCTCTATGGCTTTTTGCCTTCTTCATATTGCTTGGGTCATGTCCCTTGAGCGATTTAAAAATATAAAATCATAGAATTCCCCATTTATGATCATCATATTCTTGTGATTACTAATGGATGTGGTCTTGTTTCAGAAATTTTGAAACTAACAATGGCAGCTTCACTGATCATCACCTTCGATGAAAACAAGCACCAGCTCATGCTTCAACAGAAGCAAACCGAGCGCACTTACAAGTGCCCTGCTAGCTGCTGAAACACCAACTCCCTCAGTAACTCTCTGAACTCCGGGTCGACCTCAACTCCCCGGACCATCGTCTTCGGGACACTGGGACCATTCCCACTTCCCGAAGAAGAAACCGCTCCTGCCAAAAAGCAGAAGATCGCCTCTCAACGTGTCACTCCCGTGACACCAAAGGCGAGCGCCCAAAAGCCCGAAGCCCGCGGCACCCCCGCGAAGCCTCAACCCACAAACAACCAGGTCTACCCTAAGACTTGGTCTCCAAGACCTTCCCCAAAACAAAGAAGGTCTCAAACCTCCACCAAGCCAGCATACCTGGCCCCGCTCAAAGAGAACCAGTTCTACCCTCTTACCTACATGAAAGAGGAAAGACCCATCTCCAACTTGACTCCCAAGTCAACCCAGCATGAACCGGCTTGCTCCCACAAGCCCAAAATCAGATCATGCATCACTAGGCCTTTACAAGCACCTGCCAAGGCCTACACTCCTTCAGTTCGACCCTTCATCTCTACAGGGGCCGAACTCGAAAGGGTCAAAGCTTCACTGCAACAGGCAAAGGACCGCGTCCGCATCCTGTCCTTGCCCAATTACAAAGAAGACAAGCTCGGCTGCTGCGCCCGAGGGAGTACATCCTTCATTGTTAAAGCCCAGCCAGAGCTGACTGAAGCTCAAATCGCTCGTCGAGCACGCTGCCGTGCGTCATATCGACAAAAGAGACTAGAGAAGCAACGGACCCAGCCTCCTACACTTCAAGTCTCCCATAAATGGGTCGAAAAAGAAAGACCCGACCAAGTTGCTGCCGTCCATATGGTTGGAAAAACCAGAAGACGCCAAAAGTCAGCATCAAAAATCCATGTCCGACGTCCGGTGACCCGTAGCGTCACCAGGACACGAAGACATCCCGAAGAATCTCCTGCCCCTTCAAGCCAAGGACGGCAGAGCGATCTTTCCTCAAGCGCTTCATCAAAAAGAATGAGCCCCAGCTCAGTCACCAGGACGGTTTCTTTGTTTGAATCGCGAGGAATGAACGTCCTGGTTACAAATTCTGAGCCACCACCTCAGAATCCACCTCAAGATGTTGCGCTCACACGCATCCAGCAGTTGGAACAAGGCCAGCAGAGGATTGAAACTCTGATGGAAAACCTTCTCCTTGTTGTCCAAAATCAGGTGAACAATAAGCCTCCTCCGAATCATCGCAATAAAGAGGAAAATCGTGAAGAAAATGAGTCACGCCCCCTTACCAAAAAGGACGTAGACAGTATCCTCGCCAAAGCAAAAGAGGAGGATATACTCAAGGAGCATGGGATCAAGCCACCATATCCTTTATGGAAGGACTCGGTCCCGTTCCCCACAAAATTCAAACATCCTACTCTCCAAACATATACGGGGAAAGGATCAGCCAGACAGCACGTCATCCACTTCAAGATTTTGACGGGAGCTATCGCGGATCAAGATGCACTCAAGATTCGCCTCCTTGCAAGTACCCTAAAAGGTACGGCATTCGATTGGTATTCCACTCTGCCGGAGAACTCCATCCAGAACTGGGCTATGCTGGAGACACGCTTCCTGACCCACTTCCAAGGTGAGGATCATCCTGTTACTATGGCTCAACTCTGCAGCCTAAAACAAGGAGAGAATGAATCAACTTATGACTTCATTCACAAGTGGAAAGCAATGGCGTACAAATGCTCAGATGTATTGCCACAGGCGTCGCTAGTCGACATCTGCCGTAACAACATGAGAGCCAGAATACGCTCCATGATCATCGGCAACAAATCAAAAAACCTGGGAGAACTCCTGGAAGCTTCTATGGAAGCTGAAACGGTGATTAAAGACCTCAACAGTCAGAAGTCATCAAGAAAAGAGCCAACCGCCATTGTAACCTCTAAATCAAAGAAGAAAGAGGTCATCAATGTGCAAACCAAGCCAGCTCCTCAACCACCAAAGAAAGCTGAAAACAGAACTGCAGGTAAGAGACCTGAACTCTCTGATGCCTTCAAAGACCGGGCGATGTTGGCAAAACCAACGATCCTCGGTACTGTCCATACCACCAGATGGTCTCGCATCCTCTCAATCAATGCTTTGTTGTGAGAGAGAAGATAAACGAAATGTGGAAAAATGGAGTCATCACCTTTGGCAAAAACTATGGGACTGCCTCCGTCAACATGGTGTCATGTGGACAAACACCAAAATCACCGAAGAAGAAGATCACTACTTCCTTCATGGTGATAAACAAAATTCAAGCGTCCGAGGAGCTGGTTCCTTTCCCGACACCAGACGGACAACCCATATGGGTACATCCCGATCTCCTGGAAGATGAAAACTGGGAGATCGTAAAAACAAAGCCGACAGCTCAACAGCGAAGGCAGGCTAGGAAACATCTCCTCAGGCTCAAACGGCAAGAGAAGACCCAGCCAAAACAAGAAGTCCATGAAAAGGCAGAGGCCTCCTCTACCACTTCACTCGGGGCAACAGAAACGTCCCTTCCAGAGACTTCAAAGGCGGTAAGAAACTTCACTCTCAGTGATTTCATGCCACCTCGATTCAGAGAAGAAGCTATGCAGGGGGCATCATACTCTTGCAACTCGGTAGTTGGATTCTCCATTGATGGATACGAGTCCAGCGACACCGATGATGGATTCGAGTCCGGCTACACCGATGAGTGGGAGGAATCCTTTGAAACAGGAGAATATCTCTCCGATGAAGAATGGGTTCCTGAAACTCACCTTATGCCAGTAATCTGGTATAACCCTTTGCAACCACAAGGATCCTGGTCTGATGATGAAGAAGATCAAGTGGCTGCACAAGAAGATGCTGTTAACCCAGCACCTGTCATTGCTCCAGTGGAAATCAACTATGTTGAGCCACACGGAGAAGACGAAGAAGAGGATCTGGCTCCCATGCCTGATCTTGAAGAATATGCAAGGATCTTGGAGCGTCTCGCTCTAGAACAAGAGCAAGATCGCGTTAACGAGCCTCCTCACAACCCAGAGCCTGAAGTCCCTGAAGATAATCAGGTACATCCACCCTTAACTCCTGAAAATGGAGAACATTGCTGGATAGACGATCCTCTTACATCCGAGGATGAGTCTGACTCCGAGCAGACAACATCTCCTATAAGAGCTTCCTGTAATGTAATATATCAGGACTATAGCTCTTCTGAAGCGTCGTCTGATGAGATTACCTATACTCCGACGACGCCTAGCAATGTATCCTCTGGCGCTACCTCGTCTCACGTGACTTACACAGAGATGACACCTTCTCATGTTTCTTCTCTTGAGACTGTGACTTCAGGATACACATTCTTCCCGACCGATCATCATGAAGAAAACCCAGATAATGATGCTTGGGATGATGAAATAGTCAACACAGAAGAAAAGCTGCTGGATGCTGTTTAGGACTTGCTCCCGGAAAATGCTCCGTGCAACACAATCACTGAGGATGGCAACTCTGCTGCAGATACATCCCCAGTAGATGAAAAACGACAACCTCTTAATCCTGAAGACAATCTTCCAAACGAAGATCCTTCTCAAGAAGCTCTCGAAGTTGGTAGAGGCACCCGCTCTGGCCAGGACTACCACAAAAATTACAACCAATCTTCATTTACTTATGTAAATCCTTCGGGAAAAGATGTTGTAAGCGCCCCCAGTGGCAACAATGATGAACATGCAGGCCCTAAGGCGGCTTTCAAGTATGATTTGATTGAGCACTTCAAACACATACCTGCACGACTGCACATCCTGGATTTATTACGAATGTCTCCACGCACTCGTGATAATCTCATCTCAGAATTATAAAAACTGAATGAGGATGTTGACAAACATGCCCCGCAAGTCCTCCAAATTGAAATGGACTACCGGGTCAAAAACTCTGAAACTTCCTCAAAGGGAGAAAAGAAAACTGAGGGATCATGCATTGAATGCCTCTCGGTGCAAAAAGCAGCAAGTGCAACAATTGCCTTCGACAAGGACGACCTCCTAAATGGCGAAGCAAAGCACAACCGACCCCTGTACTTCACAGGGTACATCAAAGAAATGCCGATACATAGAGTTCAGATCGACCCAGGTTCTACACTCAACCTTATCTCCACTTCGGCTCTTGAAGAGTTGGGCATCCCACCCAGCAAGCTAAGCCACACATCTGTATCTATCTTTGGATATGATGGGAGTACTCAAAGGCCTATCAGCAAAATCAGGTTCAAATTGCAGGTCGGTGATCTTATCTCTGAAGTCACTGTGTATGCAATAAAAACCCCTTCATGCTACAACATCCTTCTCGGACGCCCCTGAATACACGAGAATGGTGTTGTTCCTTCAACTCTACACCAATGCATCAAGTTCGTCGGCGACGACAGCATGGTACATCGAGTGTTTGCGGACAAAAGACCCTTCAAAGGTAAAGAAGTCCACTTCGCAGACTCCCAAATGTATGAAGGCGAAAAAGAAGAAAAAGAGGAAATAGCACCCTTTGCTGAAAATCTCCATAATGATAAAGGCAAGGCTCCTCAAAAATCACCGGAAGAAAACAAACACTCCGGTAAATCCGAAGAGAGCAGTCAACCTCCCTTCGTCATCTCCCTTAAATCTTCAAAACCTTTGGTCATCACAACCAGAGTGAAGAAGGAAAAGCAAAAGCCTGGGGGCAAATTTGTTGTCTCTTTCGTGTCTATCAAGCAAGACACGGATTCAGACTCAGAGCCAGAAGACGACACCTCGTCAAGCCAAGCTGACACTCAACAAGTTCAGCCTGCTCTCACTCCGATGAAGACACCTGCTGACGTAGAAGATTCTACGTATGCTTCCTTTGTTGTTCCGGCAACATCACCAAAGAAAAAGCCGATCTTCTTCCATAGATCGTACGCTTCTTCATCAAACTCCATGCTGGAACCTTTCCAAAATGAAGGTATGCCTCAGCTATCTCTATATAGTCCTGTGGCACAAGCAATTATGAAGAAAATGGGCTATGACGCTCAAAACCTAGTCGGTTTGGGAGAAAGACGCGGTATTCTCACGCCATTGGGGCCCGCCTTGACCAAAAGCCAGCTGGAAGATTGGAGACTCTACGGTCATGTAGAAAAGTCTTCATATGGGTTAGGGTATGATCCCGACACTCCTCTGAGACAGTTGACACAAAAGCTTAAAAGTCGTTTTACCGACCAAGCCTCAACATCTCAAGTCCATAAAGACATCGATCTCCCTGGATATCTCTTTAAAAAGTTGTTTGACAAAGATCCAGGAAGCTCCTCCAATTGGTACGATTTCTCTGATGATGAAGAGGAATCACCCGATGACACAGACGGGTGGCATCCTGACCCAGAAGAACCCTCGTCTCCAAAAGAAATACCAGACTCAACAGGCAATTGGGACTATCTCATAGCAAGCCTTGAGGAGATCACCAATCAAGAAAATCCATGGAAAGGAACAGAGCCTTGGTCTGGTAAGGCAGTTGAAACTCCAGAAGGTTTCGTTGAGTTGGAAGCCTCCGAAAATATTGCGGAGGAACCACCTTCGAACCTTCCGACAGAATCCTGTTCAAAAGATAAACTTGGGAACACCTGATAACCCACGTCCTGTATTCATAAGCAAGAATATAAAGGATGATGAGTTACCCGAGTATATCTCTTTTCTTCGTGAGTTCGTTGATTGTTTGCTTGGTCTTACGCTGAAATGCCTGGTTTAGACCCCAAAGTAGCAGTCCACAAACTCAATCTTCAAGAAGACATCAAGCCTGTCAAACAAGGCCAAAGAAGATTCCGTCCGGATGTGATGGATAAAATTGAACAAGAAGTTCAAAAACTCAAAGGCGTTGGCTTCATCCATGAGGAACAACATCCTGAATGGTTGGCCAACATTGTCCCCGTGACAAAGAAAAATGGGCAGATCAGAGTCTGTATTGACTATAGAGACCTGAATGGCGCTTGCCCTAAAGATGAATTCCCGCTCCCCATACCGGAGGTGATGATTGACAATACCTGCGGATTCGAGTGAATGACATTCATGGATGGCTTCTCTGGTTACAATCAGATAAAGATGCATCCCGAGGATGAAAAACACACATCATTTCGGACTCCATTTGGCGTATATTGCTATACTGTCATGCCATTTGGTCTGAAAAATGCTGGTGCCACATATCAGAGGGCTATGATGAAAATATTCCAAGATATGTAGCACAAGACGGTCGAATGTTACGTTGATGACCTCGCCGTCAAAAGCAGAAGAAAAGAAGACCATCTCAAAGATCTTCGGGAAGTCTTCCTCCGACTCCGCAAACACAAACTGCGGATGAATCCTCTAAAATGCTTCTTCGGCGTCTCGTCGGGTAAGTTTCTCGGATTCCTTGTTCGGAAAGCTGGAATAGAACTTGACCCCATAAAAGTCAAGGATATTCTAGAAATGCCCTCTCCAAGAACCTTGAGAGAATTAAAAGGGCTCCATGGGAGATTGGCCTACATCAGACGATTCATCTCCAATCTTTCGGGGAAATGCTGTCCAATCTCTCGATTGATGAAAAAGGGTGTAGACTTTGTTTGGGATGCCGACTGTGAAGCCGCATTTCAAGATATCAAGTCATACCCGACCAAACCTCCAGTGTTAGCTGCCCCTGCCACTGGAAAACCATTCATCTTGTACACAAGAGCTCTTGATCACTTTGTAGGCGCTCTGCTTGCACAAGAGAATGGTGAGGGAAAGGAAGCTGCTCTATATTACCTCAGCCGCATGCTAGTAGGTGCAGAGCATCGTTACTCTCCAGTCAAAAAAGAATGCCTTGCAGTGATGTTCGCCATACAAAAGCTACGTCACTACTTGCTTTCCAACACAGTCTACCTCATCTCAAGGATCAACCTCTTGAAGGTCCTTGTTACAAAAGCAGGTTCTCTCAATGCACGACTGGCAAAATGGTCCATCCTTCTATCACAATTTGATATTAGGTATGTGCCACAAAAAGCAATCAAAGGCCAAGCTCTAGCAGATTTCCTCGCAGAGCATCCATTGCCTAAAGATTCACCACTCAGAGATGATCTCCCAGACGAACCCGTCTACAACGTGGAGACTTCCTCACCAAATGCCTCCTGGGATATGTACTTTGACGGTGCAACCAGGACAAATGAAAAACGAAAGCTGATCTCGGGAGTTGGCATCCTCTTTGTTAGCCCCGACAAATACATGATTCCACACGCTTTCTCGCTACTGGAACCATGCACAAACAATGCAGCTGAATACCAAGCTCTGATCCTAGGATTGGAACTCGCCATCGAATCCGGTATCACTATGCTGGAAGTCTTTGGGGACTCTCAACTGATCGTCAACCAGATGAATCAAATATATGAAGTCAGGAAGCCCGATCTGCTGCCTTATTACAACAAGGCACAATCGCTTCTGTAAAAGTTTGACATCTATCACATCACCCACATCCTCAGAGGTGAAAACATCCGTGCAGATGCCCTGGCCGGACTTGCCGCATCAATGGCGATCCAGGAAGGGGAAAACATGCAAATTACAGTGTGTGAGAGAAGGATCCTCCCTCCTCTTAACACACACCAAGCAGTTGCTGAATGCCACCGAGTGGTTGGAAGTCGGATCTCTATCCTTCAAACTTCAATCGGCGACTGGAGGGATCCGTTCATTGATTACACTATGTTCGGAATCCTACCTGAAGATCCAAAAGAACGGGTAAGCATTCAAAGGCGAGCCCCAAACTTTCATTTTGATATCCCTTCAAAGATCCTTTACAGGAAATCCTTCAATGGAGTACTCCTACGCTGCTTGTCACAACAAGAAGCTGAAAAAACACTCAAAGAAGTTCACGCTGGTCTTTGTGGAGCTCATCAGGCTGGTCCCAAGCTCTATGACCAAATCAAAAGGTTGGGTTACTACTGGCCTACCATGGTAGCTGATGCAATGCAATTTGCCAAACGCTGCCAGCTATGCTAAGTTCACGGAGATTACATTCACATGCCTCCGGAATGGCTACACCGTACAACAATCTCGTGGCCTTTCGAAGCCTGGGGTATGGACATCATAGGTCCTATTTCTCCCCCTTCAAGCAAAGGTCATCGCTTCATCTTCGCCGCAACGGATTATTTTTCCAAGTGGTCAGAAGCATTTGCGTTCAACGAAATGAAGACCTCATCAGTTCTTCAATTCCTACGCACCAACATCATTTGTCGTTTCGGCATACCTAAAAGATTCGCCCATGATAACGGACCACAATTCCGGGATCATCCATTCTACAAGTTCTGCGACAAATACAAAATTCAAAGCTGTCCTTCGACTCCATACAATCCGGCAGCAAACGGATTAGCAGAAGCCTTCAACAAGACACTCTGCAAAATCCTCAAGAAAATGGTCTCTAGTCACAAAAGAGACTGGAGCGACAAGATGTCTGAAGCCTTGTGGGCCTATCGAACCACCGTTCGAGGACCAACCCATAGCACACCATTCTCCTTGGTCTATGGATGCGAAGCTGTCGTGCCCCTAGAGGTACAAATTCCTTCTCTGAGGGTATCTCTACAAAATGACATGACTCAAGAAAGCAATGTCAAATTGCGACTCCATGAGCTGGACAATCTCGACGAGAGACGGCTCGAAGCTCAACAAAGCATTGAACTTTACCAAGCACGCATGGCAGGGTCTTTTGACAAAAAGGTCAGGCAACGCGCCTACAAAAAGGGTGACTTGGTTCTTGCGGTAAAAAGACTAATGGTCTTCGCTCACAAGTCCAAAGGCAAGTTTGAGCCAAAATGGGAGGGACCCTACGTCATCGACAAGGTCTTCTCCAACGGCGCATATGCCCTCCTAAACATGGAAGGCGACAGGTGTATGCTGCCCATCAATGGCAAGTTCTTAAAGCGGTACTACCCTTGAAGACTTACCCAACTGGGTAAGAGCAATGCCTGCACGGCAAAAGCCTATTTTCAGGTACTCGCTCGTCAAACCCACTCTCTTTAGAATTTTCATATCACATGTCAAAATTTCTAGAGATTCAAAAACAATGCTTACTTTCATCGTTTCATTGTTCAAAAAAAATCCAAGTTTAGGAGCCCCTCCCTGACTTGACCAAAATTTTCGATCCTTGAACCCAAAATTCATGGTTTGAAATGAAAATCCGGATTCAGGGATTTCCACCCTAGTCCACCCTGCCTTTTACCGCCAAATGGTTTTAGGTCAAAATTTACGACCCTCGTGTCTTTAAACAAAAAAAATGGTTTTTCAAAAAAAAACCACGGGGAAGCGACGCTTAGTCGATACTCGCACCCATCAGAAGAATACGAACCACGTTCAACACTTCCAAACTCGCAGGGAAGCGACATTTCGTCGATACTTGCAAACCCAAACAAAAAAAAACTGTGGAGACGCAACATATCGGTTGATATCCACAACCTAAATTTAAAAAAAAAAGGGGTTCGAAAAAACCTAAAACCGTGGAGACGCAACATATCAGTTGATATCCACAACCCAAAGGTTCGAGAAAACCGCAAATTTCAAAAATCGTGGGGAAACGACATCAAAGTCAGTACCCGCAAAACAAAATTTTTTGAAAAAAGCAAGGATGCGACATTCCATCGATACCTGCACCCAAAATCGCAGGGAAGCGACATTTCGTCGATACTTGCAAAATCCAAAAACCGTGGAGACGCAACATATCAGTTGATATCCACAACCCAAATTTCAAAAAAGGTTCGAAAAAAACCTAAAACCGTGGAGACGCAACATATCAGTTGATATCCACAACCCAAACGTTCGAGAAAACCGCAAATTTCAAAAATCAAGGGGAAAACGACATCAAGTCAGTACCCGCAAAACAAAATTTTTGAAAAGCAAGGATGCGACATTCCATCGATACTTGCACCCAAATCCGCGAGGAGGCGAAATTCCATCGATACTCGCAACCGAATGAGCAAGGATGCGACATTCCATCGATACTTGCAAGACCATTCAGCAGGGAGGCGACTCTTAGTCGATACTTCCATTTTTGAAAACCAAAAACCTGGCTCTTTTGCCAAAACCGGCTATCAATGCCACCAAATCGGCTATAAATGCCACAAAAAAAAACACCTGACTCTCATGTCAAAACCGGCTATAAATGCCACAAACCGGCTATCAATGCCACAAAAAATTGGCTTTCATGCCGACAAACCAAAACTTGGCTTTCAAAAAACCCGGCTATCAATGCCACCAAACCGGCTATAAATGCCACAAATTGGCTATCAATGCCACCAAACTGGCTGTAAATGCCACAAAAATCCGGCTTTCATGCCAAATTCGTTTCCCCTACCAAAACAATCATTTGACAATAGATTTTCACAAAATGACAAAGCTTTTGATCAAATCCCATTTAGCAATTACTTTCATCACAAAAAGATTTAAGTGAGCGTAGGGAAAACAAAAAAAAAAGTAAATTTTGTAGAATGAGTACTTGCAAAGAGTACCAAAAATACATGTGGTACCAAAAAAAAAAGTGTTCACAAGCACTGCAAAAAAAAATACCAAAAAAAAATACATGTGGTACCAAAAAAAAAAAACAAAAAAAAAAAAAGGAAAGTGTTCACAAGCACTACAAAAAAAAGAAGTACCAAAAAATACATGGAGGTACCAAAAAAAAAAGAAGAAAAAGGAAAAAGAGTTCGTTACAACTCAGGAGCTCAATCCTACATGGTCTTCAACCAAAGGTTCAACTCCTCAAGCATACTCTTGGCCTTGGCCTCCAAAGTCTTTAGGCCACGCTCCTTCAAAATGTTCCCATAAAACGCGGCCGAATGCCATGACCCATCTGCAGCACGAGGAAGCTCTTCCCAGAGGACCTGCCACTGCTCATGCTCCTGAGTCTTCCTCCGGACATTACCTTCAGCTTCCTCAACCTGGCGAATGAGAGTCCCCTCTTTCTCCCAAGCCTGCTGAACGGCAGCATTGGAAGATCTAGCAAACCGACGAGGCGCGTCAGTGACAGGACCTTTACCCTTGTTTGTTCTAGAAGAACTGCCTGCAAAAGATGGAAGAGAAAAGATCAATCAACATCAAAATGACAGAATTCTGTTACAAAAAATTCTAGCAAAATTTTGACATGGTTCCGGGGCAATTCCAACAAAAAGGGAAATACTCCGAAAAAGACAGGAAGCCTGAAGATGAGCTCAACATCGCTGCGAGCTCATAGTCAGTGGAGAATTCTCAAAGAAGGCTTGAACTCAACATCGCTGCGAGAACAAGCCAATCTCGTCAAACTTCCTCAAAATCTGGAAAAAAGCTCAACATTGCTGCGAGCTTCAGAATCCAAAAGTTGCAAACTTCCTCAAAATCCAGCAAGACCGAGAAAGAGCTCAACATCGCTGCGAGCTCAAAATCCCAACACTTGCAAAAGATTTTCAGGTATGCATCATCATACTTCCAAATCCATTTACAAAAATCATGCATCAAATAATATCATCATGCATTAAATGCTAGGAAAACCTTGACCAAAGTTTGACCAATTCCAACCCAATTTGGTCAAAACCAATCAAACTTTATCCAAGTCAAAAATCATGTTGGCTTGACCTAGAGACTCTAGCCTTCTATCTTGATGCATCAAAAGAAAAAAAAATGCATACATATTGAAATTGCATAGCCTCATTATCATAGTGAGCAAAACAGAAAAAAAAACAGAGAGAAAAGAAAAACGCTGAAAAAAAAAAAGGATCAGCGTGGAAAAAAAAAACAGAAAGAAAGAAAAAAAGAGAAGCACAAAAAAAAAAAAAAAGAAAAACGTGCATGAAAAGAAAAGAAAAGAAAAAAAAAGAAAAAAAGAGAAGAAGAAAAAAAAAAGAAGAAAGAAAACGTGCAAAAAGAAAAAGAAAAAATAGAAATCATGTGAAAAAAAAAAACAGAAATCGCGTGGAAAAAAAAAAGAGAAGAAGAATAGAAAGAAAAGAAAAAGAAAAGAAAAAAAAAAGAAGAGAGAAACTTTTTTTTTACCATCCTATTCTCTACATGGAGTTTTCTTGAAAGAAAAAGAGAGAAAACTTACTTGAAGCCATTGATGGAGAAGAAGAAGGAAAAAGCTTGAAGATCCTTGAAGAAGAAGAACTCTTGGTCTTGGAGCTCTCTTGAGATTGTTGCAAAAGAAAGCAATAAGGGCAAGAGATCTAGCCTCCTCCTTGCTTTTATAGAAGAGAGCAAATCAAAGAAGGAAACAAAAAAAAGAAAGGCAAGTGCTACTAATTAGTAACCTTACCAAAAGAGAAGGAATTAGAAAGATTCTTTCCCAAAAAGAAAGATGTCTTTGAGAGATTTTCTCCCAAAATCAATCAATGAGAGATTCTCTCCAACAAAATAGGAGATTGGAGATTCTTTCCCAAAAAGAAAGATACCTTGAGATATTCTCTCCCAAATTAAGGGAATATGAGAGATTCTCTCCCATAAAGATATTTTTAGATATTCTCTATCCAAATGAGATATCTTTAGATATTCTTTACAAAAATGGCCCCACATGAGATCTAAGCCATCCTAAAAAGCTTAAGGTCCCATAAGTTAGCCCTTATGAGCCAGGTTTGACCACCTAGGCACTAAAAAAAAAAAAAATGGGCTTTTAGTCAGGAAAAAAAAATCCCTCTTACCAAGAGCATACAAAAATGGTTCCATGCCTCTTTTGAGTTGATTAAACCATACAAAAAAAAAAAATTTCCAAGCCCCATGAGCTTCCAAAGAATCAAACCATCCAGCCTCATATACCAAATTGAGCCAAAATCTTGAAATTGACATTCCACAAAAATCCAAACCACTCCAATGGACCCACACAGTCCCAAAGAGTGACCAAAAACTAAATCCTGGTCCCCTAACTTGCCACATACAGCTTGTTAGGTCACAAGACCAAAACCAAAAACCAAATCATGATCCCCCAACTTGCCACATACAGCTTGTTGGGTCACAAGGTCAAAACCAAAACCCGACCCCCTAACCTGCCACATACAGCTTGTTAGGTCACAAGGTCAAAAACAAAAACCCAAATCCACATCCCTGATGTCATCTTCAAAACTTTGCCTCGAGATGGTGTGTGATTCCTTTCATTACCATAAAATTTCCCTAGAAGCTCAAAGGCTACTCTACCAAAGGAAAGATTGCTCAAAGACTCTTGGTCAAGACACAAGCTCGCCTTCAAAAATCTCTTCGAGGCACATCGACTACAAAAGTCAAGCAACTCGTCGTTGTACCTCGAGGGGGCATTTGTTGACACCAAAAATGTCACTTTGCCTCTTCAACATCAAGAAAGCTGCATGAAGTCGCAACCTGCCATAAATAGGCAATGCAACTTCTCCAAAAAATCAAATCTTGTCAGAATCAAACAAAAACTGCAAGATCCTTCAAGACAGCCAAGGGAGGAGTACACAAGGAGTTTCGGGCCATTTCAGAATCATTTGGCCTAACTTCGCTTCTCCGACAGCTAAATTGGCGCTCCCGGCGGCGACATCATCGAAGACGTCAAAACTTCGATCAGAGCCTACGGATGACTCCAGCATGTCTCAAAAGGGCTCCATGCCAAATTTCAAGTAAAACCGACAACGTTTGACCTCCATCAATGCTCAAGCAGCAAAATCAAGCCTCCCGGAGGCGGGAACCACCGAAGCCTTCGCTCATCAAACCAAGTGCATGAGTGGCTTCAACATGCTTCCAAAAGGCTGCACGTCGAATTTCAGGTCATTCCGACAATGTTTGACCAGGTTTCGACGCTCCGAAAGAAAATCAAGCCTACCGGCGGCGGAGCTCCCCGGGACCATGGTTTCCAAGACAGAGCCTGTGGATCATCTCAAAATGACTCCAATAGGTTCCCTGTCAGATTTCAGGTCAATCGGACATTGTTTGACCGCACATCAACGCACGGCATCTCCCTCGCGGCAAAATCAAGTCTACTGGCGACAGGACCCCAAACGGCTTCAAAACTCAAACAAAAGCCTATGGTTGGTCTTATTTATTGCTCAGGAGGCTTCACCTCAAATTTCAGGTCATTCCGACATCGTTTGACCAAGTTTCAGCTTCTGGCGGAAAATCAGCAGCTCTACGCGACAAAGTCTTCGGCTTTCCCGGAAAATTGGAAACTTTGCACTCTAAAATGCAAGGATTCTCATCAGGTTTTCTACAGGGAAATCAAGCCAATAAATGAGAAGAAATGACAGGAAAAATACAGAAGAAAACGGCGACGAAAAAGACCGCAAAACGGACCAAAAAGGGGAGAAAAACCCCCAGGGTCGCAGCTCGCGACCCTGGCCCAGGGTCGCCGGCGACCATGGAAGTCCGGGTCACCGGATTTTTCGCCGGTGACCCGTTTTTCCGTCCCTTTTCGCGTTTCGCGCATTTTGGCCCCTGTGGTTTCCTGAAAATGTGATTTTTAGTGCTTGAAATTGACTCATATCCGACGACATCTCAGATCCGCCGTCAAAAGTATAAAATCATCATTGATCGCTCCAAGATCGCCGACCGGTTGACCTAAAAAGTGCTCTTTCTGTCCGACCGATCGAGAAATCGACAAGACAGATGTCACCGGCCCGCTGCTAGCTATCAATGTCTGAAGTTACATGTTCATCCGATGTCGATCAGCATGAAGATCCATCGATGATCATCGCCAGAAGAATTCCAAACGACGCGGCGCGGCCCGCGACTCTTCAACTGCTCGGCGACCATTTAATGCAGTTAATTGACTAGCTTTATTGCAGTCATTAATTCATTTCTTTGGACGGCCCAATCAGAAGCAAGCATCCAGGAGTTACAAATCAAATAAGTCATGGCATTCAAGCCATGAAACTCCTCCCATTATGGTAATTAAGGTGATTAAAAGCCCTTAATCTCCATCGGCCAATCAGATTCAAGGAAAAAGGAGTTACAAAATCAAGAAATAAATCTTGTAACTCCTCCCATTAAAGCCATTAAAGCCCATAAAAGCTCTCCTAAATGGCTACCAAAAGCCTATAAATAGGAGAGCATTCCATTGAAAACGGGATCGGAAAAGGACGAACGGAAAACCGAAGATCGAAAGGTGCAGAGAATCCCGAATTCCAGACAGACAGAGTCTAGAGAAAGAGAGAAAATTCTACAGAAATTCTACATCAAGCACCACTACAAGGTGACAAAACGTCCCTTGGGGGGTACTCCCCCCCAAGGTCCTTGCCTTCTCCTGCTGCCTCCAATGGCTTAGACGTGGCTTTTCAGCCCGTCTACTTAGCTTTTTATTGGACATAGGACCTTCTCTTGGTCTTTGTCCTCTAAAAAACTGAGGTTATAGCCAAGCCAAGCGAATCAAGAGCATCCTCTGTTCTCATCTGCATGGATGATGGCGAAGCCCATACATGGCTTACGACCGTCAATCTGAACGAGTCCCCCACAATCTCCTGAAAAGTTAGATCCTCCTTTTCTTGCTTTTCATTGTAGTTTGTATTTTTCTAAAAGAGACAAAAATCACAACTCTTGTCTTTCATTATTGATGAGAATTGTAAATCGGCTATAAACGCCAAAATCGGCTATAAATGCCAAACAAAATCGCCTTTCACGGCAAACCAAGAAAATGTCTCTTTTCTTAAATATTTGTGCAATGGAAAACTTGAAAGAAGTTGATTTCCTTTTTACTTGCGAAGGTTGATCTCCGGATTACCACTTGCAATTCCAAGTAAAATAGAAAATCTGGCACACCCACACAAAGAAATGTTGATGCACGCTTCAGCCCCCCGGGCGCGAAAGGGCCGGACCCGACGGACTCCCACGTCCGCCGACCCCGGTAGCACCCTCGGCAGGAGCGCGTTCCATCAGCCCTGTTTCAACCTTATAAGCAATTACGCTGGATGTCATCAAGAGTAGCACCGAAAACCTATTACAAAAAAAAAAAAAAAAATACTGATTTGAGTGTAAAATATGAAAGATTGAAAGAAAAACATTTCTGATTCAACAAAATGCAGAAAACACACATATGACAATGCTTTTTATGAAACAAAAATAAAATAAGAAATAAGTCCCTAATGGATTCTCAAATCATACATGTCTTACGCAACAAAAACCATGCTTTTTATGAATACCACTATCTGAGCATGCATACTACAACACATCTGAGCATGCATACCACTAAGTTCCCTTATCAAGACTAAATCATTCTATTAAAGATTAATTACACTAATGATAATATCAAGTAGGAATTGAGTCATATATTCGTATTTAACCAATTTCTGTACCTTATTTCTTTGGATTTATTTTTTCAGAACATGGCCCCAATCAAAGAGTGGATGACAGCACCAAGGCTTTCTAATGAATACTTAGAAGGCATTGAGTCATTCTTTGATTTCATAAGAGCTAATAAACATAAATTGGGATGTGATGACTAGTATTGCTGCCCTTGTGTCAAATGCCGCAATTTGATAGGAGGGAAGAAGACATTAAGAGATCTTCGTACACATTTAATATGTGATGGTACAGATGCAACTTACACAACATGGTTCCACCATGGAGAAATACATCCTCATAGCCGTTTCAATGTAGGGAATGGCAACTGTAATGAAGATGCATTCCCGAGAATGGTCGATATGGTGAATGACTTATTTGGACATGTGCATGGCGAGAACGCTGTTGAAGCTCAAGTAGGGGGTTGTTCATCAGCCGATTGTGATGAAGCTAATGATGAAGAATTTTCTCAAGCTCCAGATGATTCACCGGAGAATATTCGGTACAAGAAGTTGATGGAGGATGCAATACAACCACTATATCCCTCGTGTCAAGTTGAACATACAAACTTTTCGATGACGGTTGATTTATTGAGCATGAAGGCTCGACACAAGTGGTCTGATGAATGTTTAACAGAGTTGTTACAAATGTTCAAATGTATTCTACCAAACGAGAACAACTTGCCAAATAACACCTATGCGGCCAAGAAGATGATCAATTCTTTACGTATGGAGTGCAAGATTATCCATGCAAGCAAAAATGATTGCATACTTTAATGGAAAGAGCACGAAAATAGGGTTGATTGTCCCACGTGTGGTGAAAGCAGGTGGAAACCGAAGAACGTATCAAAGCCAAGAAGCAAACCTAAGCCATGGAAGAAGCTAAGATAATTTCCATTAACACCACGGTTGCAAAGAATGTACAGTGTACCTAGGATTGAAGAGAGCATGACATGGCATCCAAATGCGAGCTTAGTACGGAACAAATCAATTATGCGTCATCCAATTGATTCCTCGTGTTGGATAAACGTAAACCATAAATGGACTAACTTTGCATCAGAGGCATGTAATGTTCGTCTGGGACTTGCAACAGATGGATTTAATCCTTTTGGAAACACTAATAACTCATATAGTTGTTTTCCTGTTATGATTGTTCCATACAATCTTCCTCCATCTCTATGCATGCGCAAAAAGTTTACTATGTTAACATTATTGATTCCCGGGAAGAAAGGTCCAGGACATGAGATTGATGTATATTTACAGCCATTGGTGGATGAGTTAAGTGAATTGTGGGTCCACCGGAGCCATAACATATGACTCTTACAGTAAAAGTAGGTTCTCAATTGAAGCAATTTTGTTATGGGCTATACATGACTTCCCGGCGTATAGCCATTTGTAAGGTTGTAGGACAACAGGAAAGTATGGCTGTCCTATGTGTAGTGAAGGGACTGATTCAGTGAGGCTAAAATATGGAAGGAAGTATGCTTACATGGGGCACAGAAAATTTTTAATAAATATGAAGCATCCATTCAGGAGCCAAAAATCACAATTTAACGGAAAAGAAAAGCACGGAAAGCATCCCAAGCATTTAAGTGGTTCCGAGGTATTAAGAAAAATGGAAACTATTTAGACTCATTTTGGAAAGGTAATGCTCAAGAAGAGGAAAAGAAGTGTGGAGGAGAATGAGAACACTGCATGGAAAAAAAGATAAATAGTTTTTTACTTGCTTTATTGGAAGGTGCGCTATAATATATTTTTATCATTTAAATTATACTATATGTTGGACTTCCATACTAACATCAATAAATCATTTTATAGGATTTGCCCATTCAGCATAATCTGGATGTGATACACGTGGAGAAAAATGTTGCAGAAAATATATTTGCGACAATTATGAATACGAAGGATAAAACTAAGGATGGTCTTAAAGCTCGCCAAGATCTGATGGATATGGGAATTAGGAAAAAGTTGTGGCCCGTGGAAAAAAATGGCAAGTTGACTTGTCCTAAAGCTCCTTACTCTCCATCCCAGTGTGAGAAAGATTTGATCTGTAAAACGTTGTATCATTTGAAGGTTCCTATTGGGTACAATGACTATTAGAAGCACAAGGTGTGCTTGGAGGATAGAGAGCTTAAAAACCTCAAGTCGCATGATTATCATATTCTGATGCAACAATTACTACCAGTGCTACTAATGCATGAATTTGAGTCACATAAGCCACTACGTGCAACCATTCGAAATTTATCGATATTCTTTAATGTCTTATGTTCAAAGGTTATCAATCATGAAGAACTTTCAAAGACGAAAGAACGCATCGTCGAAACCCTATGGGTCTTTGAAAAGTATTTCCCACCTTCATTTTTCGTTTCCATGACACACCTTGTTGTACATTTGGCGGAGGAGGTGCAACTTTGTGGACCTGTTAGATATCGATGGATGTATCCTTTTGAGAGGTAATTAAAATATTTTGATTAATTTTAATTCATTATTCTTATTAATCTCAAGTTTGCTTGGGAATCTAATTTAGATGTCTTGTATTAGGAAGATGAAGACATTTAAACGATATGTAGTTAATCAAACATATCTAGAGGGTTCTATTGCAGAATGCTTCCTTATGGAGGAGTCTATGTTGTATGCCATGAATTACATGCCTGACGGTTAAAAAAAAAAGAAGCCATAGACAAGGACATGAGATATGGATGGATGAGAGTGGTGAGTGTGCATACCCTGTTGATAAAAAGGGGAAGGATTATAATCTTCAAAATGTACAATATCAACAGGCACACAAATGGGTATTGCTTCATTCTATTGAGAATGCTGACTGGGAGAGGTAAGTAGAATCTTGACTACATCCTTTGTACAATTTTATTTCTTTGGTCCTATAGCGCCATCACAATGTATAATTGATTACATGAGATACGTTGTATACCTTCAAAGCCAAAGATTTTCAATTGGATGTCGGAGAGGGAATATACGAACCGAAAAGGCATTGGACTACATTCATTGGCTTAGAAAACAATTGGAAACTAAAGAAAATTGTACCATCAAAAGGCTTGCGGATGTACCGAGCTTTAAAGCCATTTCATATACTGCATATGCAATAAATGGTTATGTTTTTTATATTGCGGATGCGGAAATGAATAAAACAACACAGAACAGTGGGATTTCAATGAAGGCAATAACTCCTTTGAGGAGAAATGCCAAGGACACAAAGCTCATACATGAAGAAGTCACTTACTATGGCATTGTCAAACAAATTCTTGAGTTGGACTACTATGACTTCAAACATGTCCTATTCTATTGTGATTGGGTGCGTGTAGAAGATGACCATGGATGTAGAGTTGATCCAGAAACAAATTTGATATATGTTAATTTGGGGAGGCTAAAAGGAAATATAAAAGAAGATGATGAGCCATTTATTCTTGCTCAACAAGCAACTCAGGTCTTCTATTGCAAAGATCATAGTAGACCCGAGGAAGAATGGCATGTTATCTTAGATGTTCCAAAGAGATTAAACCAAGATGTGGATTCTTTTAAAGATCCCTTAGCCTTCGAGCCAAAAATGAATGAAAATGCCTTAACAGAAGCATTACAGGAGGATGTCATTGGTGATGAAGATTAATCATGCATGTCTTTTTGTACATAATATTCATACTTGTCTCCTTTTTTTTTCTTTTACTCTTATTTTATTTAACTCAAATAATCATCTTATATTGGATTGTATATTATGTTATGATATTGTCTATAAACATGAGTTTCTAACGTATCTTATTGCATATTCTTTAATGTAAGGTCTTTTAAATTCTTATATTATTATGATTGTGGGAGGATCAAATTTTATTATTTGTGGTTGCAGGGATTATGTCAACGTCGGCATCTGTGTCTAGGTCAACGTCGAGATCTTCCATGGAGAGTATGTAGCACGAGTGAAATCTTCTTTACCCATAAACCTTATTATTTTCCATTTTCATTAATGATATTTGTAATAGGTCATCTCATCAAGGTGAGATTCAATCCAGCTAGCCAGCCTATAGGGCCAACTGCTGCAACCTTTTCCACTAGCATAGGTCGGATTGTGAAGACTCATGTGCCACCAACCTACAACAGCTGGAAAAAAGTGCCACAGCACCTTAAGGAGGATGTATGGAAGCATGTCCTCGTGAGTGTTTGTCCATTTTTAATTGGTGATTTGCAATTTATTGATGTAATGTAACAATGCATGATTTATCTTGTTATGTTATGATTGTGCAGACACTTTTTGATGTTCTTGAATGCCACCGCCCATGTGTCCTAACAAGAGCAAATGCGACGTGGAGGGATTGGAAGTGCGATCTCCGATGTAAAGTGTATGATAAATATAACACGGACACAGAGAGAAAGAAGACTTTACCGCAATACTTGAAAAGAGAGGATTGGAAGACTTTTGTGGATTCAGAAGGATCATTCGAGGCACAGTTAAGGAGGAGGGTAGGAAAGGCCGCGAGGGCATCTTTGAAAAGCCCACACAATTTTGGCAGAAAAGGGCAGGCAAGGGTTACTGACAAGTTGGTAAGTAAGATTATTTCAATCTATTTTAGTTCTTCAATTTACTATGTAATGCCAATGTTTCTTTCAAACATTTTCAACAACAACAACATCCAGAAAGGGAGGTCACCCGGTGTGAGATCTTTATCAATACACATTACAAGAAGGATGGCATTGCTTCAAGTCACAATGTGGTAAAGAGACATCAACTTATTTGAGATTCATATTTCTTATTTCGGATGACTGATTTGGTTTCATTGCTAAAAAAGATATATACCACGATTCTAAGATTGATACAATCGTCTTAGCATACAAATAGTCATCTGTACAAAAGAATCATTTTGAAAACCTGTTAAAGAAGAGGGAGTGAAACATGAGGAAGATGAGTGCCCTGACCATTTCCATTCCACTCATCAATCAAACATATCATAAGCCACTAGAAAGGAATGATGATATGGAATAATTGGTGTCTTCTCTTTTTGGGTTTTGTTTGTGCCTTGTTTCTTTTTGGATTTCTCATGTTAGATGCAGGGAAATAAGGATGAGATAGAGAATAGAACATTGCATGGTTGGTGTTTGTTTTTTTTTTTTTTTATGTTTATTAAGGTATGGATCTCTCTCTCTCTTTGTGTGTGTGTGTTCTTTGCTGAAATTACTATATATTGAAAGAAAGTGAAAACATGAAAGAATGATTTACATGATGAGGAAAAAATCTCAAATTCTTTACTGCTTTTAATTGTTTTGTCTTAGTCTTAAGTCTTTTGGCTTCTTTATATTTTCCTTCCAATCTTTTCTTTTGGTAAATTTCTTAGGATTGTTTCTTTTGTTTCTCAATTTACTGAAACTGCTCTGTTCACATTAAGAGAAAGAAAGAACTCCTCATCCTTTATTGAGGGCTCTTGGTTTGGGAAATTAAGGTGTTTGATCTGGTTCAGCTCCTCGGCTATGCTTTGTTGTTTGTGTTCTCCCCTGCTTTGGTCCAAGTTGCTTTCAACAGTTACTAAAAGGTTGTGCGTTGTGCTTCTGTGCCTGGAGGTGTTCCTGCAAAGCCTTCTCTTTGAGTTGTTTCTCTGTTTTTGGTTGGCTCCTGATCTTGTTTCCTCTCTTGGGATGTGCTCTACTTTTTGTTGTCTTTTTTGGTGATGTTCTAGTGGTGTGCTAGGCTAGTTTTGTTGCCCTGCTGCAGAGCCCAAATGTATAGTAGAAGTCTATTGTGTCGTGCTTTGCCTGGGGTGGTTTTCTTCTCCATGCTGTGAAGTGCAGGTTTGCGGGCATGTTGGGTTCTGCGGTGCATTGCATTTGAGTGCTGGCAGTTTCACCCCTGTTTTGAGTGCAGTGTCTAGAGAATCTTTTCCAAAGCTTCCCTTCAGCTTGGGCTGCTGAGTTCCTTATGTTGGATTGCTACTTGTAGTTCTGTATTTTTGTCTCAGCTGAAACAGCCTTGCGCTCAGCTTCCATGTCCTCCTCTTGGTTGTCTACAGCTACAGCTGGTTTCTTCTGCTTTCTCCTTGTGCTAAGCTCCCATGTTCTCCTCTTGGCTGTCTTCTGTTGCAGCTGGTTTCTTTTGCTTTCGTATAGCCTCCAGGCGTAGTGCTCATGTAAAATATGATCCCTCCTTTCATTTTACTCTTTACAACTCATACCAATAACCCTCAATTGTGTCAACACTAGAAGAAAGGAATCAATTTTGTTCAGCTAGACTTCTTTTTCTTCTTTTGATTAACAGCCTTCATTCCCTTCTCTGTTTTCTAGTCGCCACTGCCACTGTGATTTGGGTCCGTTGGACTCTTCCTCATTATGGATTTGGGTCCGTTGATCTCGTCTTCATTATCTGTCAAAGGCTCAGATAATCCGTTGGTCTATGTTCTATTACTCTAGATCAAAATATCTACTGTACAAAACTCACACATCTTATGCACACACTTACATTTTATTTTTATTTTTTGCTCAAAGGGAAATTTGTATTGATAAAGGAAAGAAAGGAACAAGGGCATTTAGTCCCCAAAGCCAAAATGGCTACATGAAACTTACATATATATTTTATATATGTAATATGTTGAAATCACAATTCACAAAAGATTCCATTAAAGTGGAGAAACACAACATGAGAGAAACTCCTAGACTACAAACATTATATATTTTGAACTTAACACATGCATATGTAACATATTTGTTAAATGATCAAGTTGTTTTTGTAAATGCTTCCTCTTCTTTCTTTCTTTCTTTTTAAATAATTGACAATATAGATGAAATAGGCCCAATACTAGAAACTACTCTGCTGATGAGGTGCTAATTCATACTTAATAAAATTTTACATCGAGTACCGTAGCTGATATACAACTTTAAAACTTTACCATAAATCTGAACCGTTCGCATGGAGATCTTCCTAGAGATTTTGTACTCACCCCATACTCACCTACAGTGAAATTTATGATGAACGATTAAAATACATAAAACCATCGCATTTTGAGACCTAAAATCAAGGGTTAGTATCAGACAAAAGCAAAATATTTTGCTCGCCCATTAACCAAAACCACCAATGATTGGCATGCAGGCAATGTTGAGAAGCGGACTCCTCCCAAGGGGGGGTGTTTAAAGTAGTATTAAACAACAGCTTAGATTGCGCTTCATCTAATTGGGTCAATTGGGCTTTTGAGATGAGTTGTTGCTATTGCGTCCATGATTGGCCAAAAAACTTGTCATGCTAGTTATGATATTGTTATTTCCTATCGTGTTTTATTTAACAATTTGTTTTACAGGAAAGGCTTAGTAGAATGTGTGACGATGACCCTTCCATTGCACATAATGATATCGACAATGATGGGGTTGCAAAGGTATGCGATTTATCTGATATTTATATTTAGATATCAACTTGATCTTAATTAATACTTAACAATGAATACATATCAAGAGCAGCTATTGACCTTTTTAATTCTTAAAATAGGTTTTTGGTACCGATACTCGTGGACATCTCAGGGGCTTGGGGTTGGGTGTCTCAAGGTCAATCATGCATAATTCAAATCCTTATAAGAGAGCTTATGAAGACGAGCACAAATCGCATGTGGCCCTTGAGACTAAGGTCGATGGGTTGAAATCTCGAATGGTGGACATGGAGAAGATTGTTGCTTCCCTTTCTCAAAGTGGGACGCAAATGCGGTCTTCGACCGATCACGAGAGTTCCTCTCAAGTAAGACACAACTTTACATATAAAATGTATATTCATAAACTTATTTAGATAATTGAGTATGATAAAATACTTACATTATGTGTTTCTTAATTATAATGTAGGTGAGACCGCCATCCACACATCAAGAGACACAAGCAAGCTCGAGATCAACACTCCCAGGGACATACAAGTTGATGCATTTAAGGAAGAGTACATTTGTAGCCTTTGGGAGTTTGATGGGGGTATCACTGGACAATTCAGATGGTTATAGAATTGTTATAGATGAGATTGTGGATGGTGACATTGAGTTGATGGACGGAGTTAGGAAGATGGAAGATATTATGGTTGCAGACATTATTGATTGGCCAACATTTAGGACTTTCCCTTGCTAGTTTTTTCTTTTCTAAATCACTTGGATTTTGATGATGGGATGGATGTTCAGTTGTTTTGGATGGATCTTTGTTTCCTGGACAACTTTTTGGGTTTTGATGATGGGATGGATGTTTAGCTGTTTTGGATGGAGCTTTGTTTCTTGGACAACTTTTTGAATTTTGAAATATTGCATGGATGTTCACTTCTAGTGTTATTTTAAATGGATATATATATATATATATTGATATGGTAGTTAATGGATGTTTGAAAGGTTAATGGTCGTATATTGGTATGTGAATGGATACGAGTGGATAGTGTACATGTGTGGTGATTATTATTTGATTTCAGCAGGTTGGAATTTTCTTTATTTTTTAATTTTTTTTTTCTAGGAAATAAATAGAACGACAACTTTTAACCGTCATTTTATTTTATATCATGATTTTTAATCATCATTAAATTTAAAATAAACGACATAGGTAAACTGTCGTCTTATCCAATGTTTAGCCGTCGGTATATTGATTTAATGTGTGGGTAATAATCGTATTAACAGATGGTGATTAAATTGCGAAAACATCGGATTTTCTAACACTTAGGTTCGTAAATTGCCCGTCGGGAGTCTGGAACGGAAAACGGCAACCGGAAAAATTAAAATCCGGCACGAGCTCGTCGTTTGAGGGTATAGTAACTTGACAGAAATGACGGTTCGCAAATAGGACTCCTTGTTAGATAATTAGAAGCGAAAACATTGGAGTTTCCAACACTTAGGCTCGAAAATGGCCCGTCGGGGGTTCGTATAGGAAACGGCCCCCTGCAAAAATCGAAAACCGGCACGAGCACCTCGCTCGAGGGTAGCGTAACTTGTTTGAACTGACGGTTCACAAATAGAACTCCCGGTTAGAGATTTAAAAGCGAAAACATAGGATTTTCCAACACTTAGGCTCGAAACCGACCTACCGGGGGTCCGAAACTGGAAACGGCCCTCGGAAATATCAAAAACTAGAACAAGCACCTCACTCGAGAGTAGTGTAACTTGACGGAACTAACGATACGTGAATAAGACTCCGGTTTGAGATTTAGAAGCAAAAACATGGGATTTTTCCAACATTAGGCTCGAAAACGGCACGCCGGGGGTTCGGAATGGGAAATAACCCCCAAAAAAATTGAAAACAGGCACGAGCACCTCGCTCGAGGGTATAGTAGCTAGTCGGAAATGACAGTTTGGAAATAAGACTCCTGGTTAGACAATTGAATCTAAAATATCGGTGTTGGAAAACGGCCCGCCGGGGGTACGGTACGGGAAACGGCCCCAGGAAAAATCCGAAACCAGCATTAGCACCTCGCTCGAGGGTAGAGTAACTTGGTGGAACTGACGGTTCTCAAATAGGACTCCCAGTTAGAGAATTAGAAGCGAAAACATCAGATTTTCAAACACTTAAGTTCGTAAATTGCCCGCCAGGGGTCCGAAACGGAAAACGGCGATCGGAAAAATTGAAAACCGGCACGAGCGCATCGTTTGAGGGTATAGTAACTTGACGGAACTGACGGTTCGCAAATAGGACTCCTTGTTAGATAATTAAAAGCGAAAAAATCGGATTTCCCAACACTTTGGCTCGAAAATGTCCCACCGGGGGTCCAAAACAGGAAATGGCCCCCTGCAAAAATAAAAAACCGACACGAGCACCTCGATCGAGGGTAGCATAACTTGTTTGAACTGACGGTTCGCAAATAGAACTCCCGGTTAGAGATTTAATAGTGAAAACATCAGATTTTCCAACACTTAGGCTCGAAACCGGCCCGCTGGGGTTCCGAAACGGTAAACGGCCCACAAAAAAATTGAAAACTGGCAGGAGTACCTCGCTCGAGGGTAGAGTAACAAGTAGGAATTCACAGTTCATAAATAGGACTCCCAGTCAAAGAATTAGAAGCGAAAACATCGGATTTTCCAACACTTTGGCTCGGAAACAGCCTGCTCGGAGTCCGGAATGGGAAACAGCCCCCAGAAAATTCAGAAACCAGCACAAGCACTTCGCACGAGAGTAGAGTAACTTGACGGAACTGACGGTTCGCTTAAAGGACTCCAGGTTAGAGAATTAGAAGTGAAACATCGGATTTTCCAACACCTAGGCTCTAAAACGGCCAACCGAGGGTCCGGAACGGGAAACGACCCCTGGAAAAATAAAAAACCGGCATTGACACCTTGCTCGAGGGTATAGTAACTTGTAGGAACTAACGGTTAGAAAATAGGACTCCCGGTTACAGAATTAGAAGCGAAAGGATCAGATTTTCTAACAGTTAGGCTTACGAAATGGCCCTCGGAAAAATCGGAAACTAGCACGAGCACCTCACTCGAGGGTAGAGTAACTTGTAGGAACAGACGGTTCGCAAAGAAGACCCCCGGTTAGACAATTAAAAGTGAAAACATCGTATTTTCCAACACTTTGGCTCGAAAACAGCCTGCTGAGGGTCCAGAACGGGAAACGGTCCCTGGAAAAATCGAAAACCGGCACTAGCACTTTGATCGATAGAGTAAGTTGACGGAAGTAACGGTTCGCAAATAGGACCCTCCGTTAGAGAATTAGAAGTGAGAACATCGGATTTGGCCCGCCGGGGGTTTGGAACGGGAAACGGCACCCGAAAAAATTGAAAACCAGCACGAGCACGTTGTTCGAGGCTATAGTAACTTGACGGAACAAACGGTTCGCAAATAGGACTCCCGGTTAGAGAATTTGAAGCAAAAACATTAGATTTTTCCAACACTTGGGCTCGAAAATGGCCCCCGGGGCTTCAGAACAGGAAACAGCCCCCGGAAAAATCAAAAACTGGCACGAGAACCTCGCTCGAGGATAGCATAACTTGACAGAATTGACGTTTCACAAACCGGTTAGAGATTTAGAAGCGAAAACATAGGATTTTCCAACACTTAGGCTCAAAACCGGCCTGCCAGGGGTCCGAAATGGGAACCAGCCCACGTAAAAATCGGAAATCGGAACGAGCAACTCGCTCGAGGGTTAGCTACTTATTGGAACTGACGGTTCGCAAATAGGACTACCGGTTAGAGAATTAGAAGCGAAACGTCGGATTTTCCAGCACTTAGGCTCGAAAATGGCTCGTTGGGGGTCTGAAATGGGAATCGGCCCTCAGAAAAAATCGAAAACCGGCAGAAGCACCTCGCTCGAGGGTATAGTAATATGTAGGAACTGACAGTTCGCAAATAGAACTCCCGGTTAAATAATTAGAAGCAAAAACATCGGATTTTCCAACACTTTTGCTCGAAAACAGCCTGCCGGGGGTCCGGAAGGAGAAACGGCCCCCGAAAAATTGAAAACCAACACTAGCACTTCGCTCGAGGGTAGAGTAACTTGACGGAACTGATGGTTCGCACATAGGACTCCCGGTTAGAGAATTAGAAGCGAAAAAATCGGACTTTCCAACACTCAGGCTCCAAAACGGCCCGCCGGGGGTCCGAAATGGGAAACGGCCCTTGGAAAAATCGAAAACCGGCATCAGAACCTCGCTTGATGGTATAGTAACATGTAGGAACTGATGGTTCGAAAATAGGACTCCCGGTTAGAGAATTAGAAGCGAAAAGATCAAATTTTCCAACAGTTAGGCTCAAAAACAGCTCGCGGGAAGTCCGGGGTGGGAAACGGCCCTCGGAAAAATTGAAAACTAGCACGAGCACCTCGTTCGAGGGTAGAGTAACTTGTAGGAATAGACGGTTCACAAATAGGACTCCTGGTTAGAGAATTAGAAGCAAAAACATCGCATTTTCCAACACTTTGGCTAGAAAACGGCCCGCTGGGGGTCCGGAATAGGAAACGGCCTTTAAAAAAATTGGAAACCGGCACGAGCACATTGATCATGGGTAGAGTAACTTGAAGGAACTGATGGTTTGCAAATAGGACTCCTCGTTAGAGAATTAGAAGCGAGAACATCAGATTTTCCAACACTTAAGCTCGAAAACGACCCGCCAGGGGTCCAAAATTGGAAACGGCACCCGAAAAATAGGAAACCCGCTTGAGCACCTCGCTCGACGGTATAGTAACTTGTAGGAAATGTCGATTCGCAAATAGGATTCCCGATTAGAGAATTAGAAGCGAAAACATCTGATTTTCCAACACTTAGGCTCGTAAACTGCCCGCCGGGGGACCGGAATAGAAAACGACAACTGGAAAAATCGGAAACCGGCATGAGCACGTTGTTCAAGGGTATAGTAACTTGACAGAAATAACGGTTCGGAAATAGGACTCCCAGTTAGAGAATTTGAAGCGAAAACATCGAATTTTCCAACACTTAGGCTTGAAAACGGCCCGCCGGGGTTCTGGAACGGGAAACGGCCCTCAGAAAAATCGGAAATCAGTACGAGCACCTCGCTCGAGGGTATAGTAATTGACAGTTTGCAAGTAGGACTCTCGGTTGGAGAATTAGAAGCGAAAATATCGGATTTTCCAACACTTGGCTCGAAAACGGCCCGCCAGTGGTCCGGAATGGGAAACGGCCCCCAGAAAAATCGGAAACCGACACGATTACCTCGCTCAAGGGTATACTGATGAGAATGCAAAATGTTATATTTTTCTCCCTTAATGTTTAGTCCTTTATACTTATTTGATGCCTAAATGTATTCATTATTCTTATATTTTGATTTAGGATGCAAATGGAGGTGCTAAGTATAAAACAAAGCTAATTGGGCGATTTTGGACAGTTTGGACATCGCTTCGTAATCTGAGCATAACTCTCTCATCCGAGCTCTGATTAAAATGATTCAAGATGCTATGGAACACCAAGAAAGAGCTCTACAACTTTCGTGTTTTAAGAGATACTAGTTGTCTCAAGAATTTCCCAAATCTGAGCTGCAAGAAAGGTGCTCATATTTGATGCTAAATGGACAAAAAATCAAGCAGAAGGGCATTATGGTAATTTTGAAGAGATCAAGAGTTTCTCAAAACATATCCAATATTGGGCTCGTATTGTCCGGAACGAAAAATGGTGAAACTTTAATTCTTGAGCTGAGTCCAACCGGAGCCAGGATGGAAAGATATAAGCGAAATAAAGAATTTTCAATAACTTTAATTCCAAACCCAAAATTCCATCTATATCCCCACATGCACACCCTCCTCTCTCACGTCTATCATTCTCTCAAAACCCATCATCTCTCTCTTTCCTCTTTAACCACCCGCGTTTCACACTCTCCTACTTTATCTTTCTCTCATCCCCAATATTTCTCACAAAAACCAACGCATCTCACCTCTTTTTCTCTCCTGACTCTACCGATCTGTAGATCGGATGATCTGATCTCTGCACTGCACGTTCTCTCCTATCTTTCTACTT